>OW240912.1:91802577-91899834 GCA_933207985.1 Pelobates cultripes | reverse complement strand
CCTCCCTCTCACATCACCGCCTCACATCACCCACCCTCACCATCAATCCCCCTCCCTCAAGATCACCTCCCTCTCACCATCACCGCCCACACCATCTCCTCCCTTTCCCTGTCACCATCACCCCCTGTCACCATCACCTCCTCTCCCACTCACCATCACTGCCTCTCACCATCACCCGCCTCTCCCACTCACCATCACCCCCTCTCACCATAACCGGCCTCTCCCTCTCACCATCACCCCCTCTCCCATCACCCTCCTCACTCTCACCATCACCATCACCCCCCCATACACACAACACACTTCAAGCAGCTACCCCATACACATAGGGTCCCAGACAAAAATGGAAACATGCGCACAGGGACATACACACACACACACGGATACTCTCTGTCAGACACACTCTCAGGCACATACACAGGTAAACTGTGCATCAATGTGTATATGTGACAGTGTGCATGTATTGCAACTCTATTTTTTTTGTTAGTGGGGTCTCATGTTTGAGTTTCGCCTAAGGCCTCATAAAGTCTAGAGCCGCCTCTGGGCGTATGATACCTCCGCATGAGGATAGTTATTAGTCTCGTTTGTGACAATCTAGGTTCTGAGCTTGGGTGACTTATTAGTTAAAGGTGTTTTGAGAAAAGTAACCGGTGGCCGTGCGTACCTGTAAGTTCCATAGTAAGTGCGTAACTGAACACAGTTGTCTGTGAAACCTAAAATAAACTTAATTATATACATTGTATGTGATACTTGCCCAAAAATATATATGTATTTATTTTTTACCTACCTTTATGAATAGTATCCTGCTTGAGGGGTAATTAAGCATTTTTGGGGTGTTTTTTTTAACCTATTGAGTTAAGTTGAATGAAGTGAGAGTTATCTTATTTGACCTAATCAGGCGTAGGCATCTTATATAACTTATGACTCTTATTTAGTAAGAGAGTTTAACCCCCACGAAATGTTATTACTATATATGTGACGTATAGACTGAACTTACTGCTTGTTTGTGGATTCGTAAACGTGCAATCGTTTAACGTACCTGTCTGTGTTGTAATAGTATTTTGTGTTGATAGCAGTTCATACTGAAAAAACATACTGATAAAGACAATATCTAAATTTGAGACCTTATTAATTCCTATATATTAATAACATATGATTTATAGGGTTTGGGATTAAGATTTATCGTAAGTAGTCAGGGAGGGTAAAAAAAAGTCACAACCTGTAAAATAAAACAACATTTGCAAAGAGTGCGGCAAACCAACTATCATACCGAAATGAAATGCATTTCTATTTAAGCAACAATCATATTTAAGCAACATATGTTTTACCTAGAATAGTAAGCATAACCGTTTTAGTGCCTGTTGTAGGCTCATTATTGTTTAACTGTTGCGGCTGTTATGCCCGATTTCTGCCAGTACATGGCGGTGTAGCATTGAGACTGTGTATGAGTCATGTTTCGTACGTTTGTTCGTTTAGTGTGTTCATTCGTAAACTAAGCGTTCGTCTGAAAAGCTCCATTTGTATGAACGGTTCGTGAACTTCATCAATATAGATCTTTAGTCGTACGTATAACTTTAGCCATTCGTATTAGTTTTGTTCAAATGAATAGCCGTCCGAGTAATTAACCGTCGGAATGAACAGCTGTTTACATGAACCGCTGCTCACATGAAATAGCCGTTCGTCTGAGTAGTCGTTTGTATGGATAGACAAAAATGGGTATATAGGTCGCGCTGAAGGGACAGAGAGGTGATATGAATTGAATGAATAAATATAATAAAACGTCCCAAGTAGTAGATAAACCTGTATTTTTCTTGGGTGGATATAAAGTCCAAATGAATGTCTGAAGCTTCTTATGTTGGAGTTGTCTTGATTCGCTTGTCGATATGTGGGTACATAAAAGAGATAAGAAGATCTCCAATAGTGTAGGATGTCGACAAATTTTCAGATATAAGTCTGTGAGTAGGTAAAAAACTCACCTTAGCATGAGCAAAAAAAACTTGCTCAAGTGTTCTTAGCGTTCAGTGGCGTCAATCCCCCACTGGTCGGATATGGGTGATGAAGTCCTGAGTAATTCCTCGATATGTGGAGAGATGGGAGACGTATATAGTGCTCACTGAATAATTTAAAAAAAACAAATAAAATGGTAAAATACTCACATGTATATGAGCAGGAACTACTGCTCAATATAGTGGCGCAGGTGGTACAATCCCCACCTTGGATTCTTGGAAAGTAGCGTACTTCAATCCAAATCGGTGACCAGGTAATTCAAATTAAAAAAAGAATTAAAAGTATATATAGGCAAAAATAAAAGACAATATTTCTTTATTAAAATATAATATATCAGTATATAAAACAAACTAATAACAGCCAAAACGCGTTTCACCACACAGGGCTTTATCAAATGGCATTAAAAAGAGAGAAAAACCTGGTACAGTAAATGCTTTTATAAACTAAGAAAAGCAGATAAGGATTTGAATTTTGGCGCCAAAATGACGTCACTCATAAAATATGCATAATTTAAAACATATTCAAAAGTAAAAATTTAAGATATAGGAGCATGTTTGAATAAAATCTAAAAATGTCTATATGTTTAAAATAATAAAACGAGCGTTATTAACGTTATAATGCACATGTAAATATGATATAATTGAGGAGCATGTGATCGCGACCAACACATATTTAAAAGTCAAAATTTAGGATATAGGGGCATATTTGAGTGGAGTCTAAAGGTATCTATATACTTTAAATAATAAAACGAGCGTTATTAAACGATTAAATATAATATACTTAGAGAACACGTGATCGCGACCTCCCGCGATCACGTGATTGAAACCGAGCATTGTGGGAAATGTATGCCGGAGCCGAGAGATCGGCTTGAAAATGTTCCGCCCATCTCTCGGCATCAGCACAAAGAGGGGAGGGCATATTAAGGCAGGGAAGATAGCCTTTTAAAAAAACAACAAAGAGGAGACCTGAAAAAAGGAGGGAGGGAGGAGAAGGAAAAAGAAAAAAAGGAAAAAGGGGGAGAGATCAAAAAAGGGGCTACTCCAGGAGGCATCCTGCATGGAAAAAATATATGTCACCTTGAGCAAAATAAAGATAAAAATAAAAATAAAAAATAAAATATAAAAAATAAATAAAATATAAAAATAAATAAATAATAAAATAAAAAATAAATAAAAAACTAAAACACACAAAAGAAAAAAAAAAAGAAAATTAAAATTAATATAGAAAATCTATAATTTATAAAAAATTAAAAAGATCAAATTCTGCTTTAAGCCCTTGGGGAGATAGGGTTTTGAGTTGGAAAACCCAATTCATCTCTCTTTTTCCCAAAATATTTTCTCCTCCTCTCCATGGCATGGCAACTTTCTCTATTCCAGTAACTTTAAGAACACTGGGGTCTTTATTGTGAATTAAAAAGTGCTTAGACACTGAATGGTTGTCGTATCCTTTTTTGATGTTGCAGCAATGTTCTGCCAATCTAATCTTTAAACATCTTGTTGTCATGCCAATATATTGGAAACCACATGGACATTCTAGTAGGTAAATAACATTTTTAGTGTTACATCCTATAAAGTCTTTAATCGGATACATAATTTTAGTAATGGTGGAAGAGAAATGGGTCATTTTAGTGTTGGCATTTGGATTTGTAGATTTGCATACAATACATTTGTTACATTTAAAAAAACCTTTTGGTTTCGACAAAAAATTCTCTTTTGATGAGGTAATTTTAGTATAATTTTTTGTTAGAATTTTCTTAAAATTTGGGGCCCCTCTAAAAATCACATTTGGTTTATCAGGAATATAATCTTTTAAAAGGTCATCCTGTTTTAGAATGTGCCAATGTTTATTAATGATTTTTTTTATATCTTTGTTTTTCTTATTAAAATCTAAAATAATAGTCAATTTTGGGGGGTCTTCCTTTTTGGCTTTGTATACTAAAAGATCTTTTCTTTCTTTAGTAATAACTTCTTTTAGTGCTGCATTTAATTTTTCTGGTTCATAGTTTTTTTCTAAAAACTTATTATTCAATGAGGTAGATTAGATTTTGAAGTCATTTGTTAGAGAACAGTTGCGATGAAGGCGAAGGAATTGACTTTTTGGAATACCATCTAGCCAGGGTTTATAATGACAGCTTGTATGATCTATAATAGTATTGGTACAAACTTCTTTAAAGAAGGTCTTTGTTTGAATATTGCCTTCTTGAATAAAAATATTAAGATCTAAAAAGTCAATAGATACCTTAATATAATTTGAAGTTAAAATTATACCTTTATCATTGTCGTTTAAAAATTCTAAAAACAACTTAAGAGAGGTCTCTGAACCCTGCCAGATAAAAAATAAGTCATCTATGTAACGGAAATATGCAACCAGGTTTGCCGCCAACTGTGATCACCCCAAATAGCCGATGACTCCCAATCAGCCCTAAAGAGGTTAGCATAGCTGGGGGCAAACCTAGTTCCCATTGCTGTGCCTTTTTTTGAATATAAAAAGAATCATAAAACCAAAAATAGTTATTAGTTAAAATCATGTGAATACCCTCTAGTATAAAATCTATTTGAGAGGCCGGAATTTTTTCAACTGACTCACATCCTAAGGTGTGAGGAATTATTGTATATAAAGATTGGACGTCACACGTAACCAGAATATAGTCTTGGCACCATTTAAAATCTTTTAAAAAGGATAAAAGGGTCATAGAGTCTTTAAGGTAAGATCTCATTAGTTTAACTGTGGGCTGTAATAAAATATCTATATATTCTGAGAGGTTAGAAAAAACAGAATTGATCCCTGATACAATCGGTCTCCCAGGGGGTTCTGTCATATTTTTGGATAGGGAATAGTTAAATTCTTGTTTACTTAGGATGTCCAAATCAAGTCCTTCAGTTAAAAAATCTTATAAAATAGTTTTAATTTTTGAAGTTGGGTCATATGGTAACTTGTCATAAACTTCGCAATCATTAAGTTGACGGTTAGCTTCCTTAATGTATGATAGTTTAGACAAGATAACCAAACCTCCACCTTTGTCGGCAGTTTTAATGATGATATCTTCGTCATTTTGAAGTTCTTTTATTGCTCTGCGCACCTTTTGTGTCAGATTCTGATGGTCATATTTTTTGTGTTTTATTTTCTCAAAGTCTTTTAGAACCAGTTTTTCAAAGACCTCTATTGGGCCTGATTTAAAATTTGAAGGATAAAACTTAGAAGAATTTTTTAGATCTGTGTGGATTATAGAACCAACTGTTGGGATGTCAATAAGCTGATTTTGAGGTGTTGAATTGATTGTTGGAGTGATTGTGTTTTGGGTAAAAAATCTTTTAACAGTGGCTTTCCTCACAAAATTATATCTAAAAATGCTTGAAAGGGATTAAAAGAATTGGTAGGAGCATATTTTAAACCTTTACTTAAAACCTGAATCTGTGTAGATGTTAAAACTTTTTGCGAAAGGTTAAAAATTCCGAGTTCTTTTTCATCGCTATTGCGTGTTATTGTTGTCTCTCTTTTCTATCTCTTTTGTAATCTTCCGCCACTTCTCCTTCCTCTATACTTAAGCTTCGTTTCCTTGTTCTGGGGAGGTATGGAGTTTGTATATGAGGTAGATTTTGTGTGCGAATGTCTAAAAAATTCTCTTCAATTTCTGAATCAATAGACAGCAATTGATATCTATTGTTGTGAGTGTAATTGGGTGATGATTTCGGGGGGTCGGGATATTTGTGCCCGAACCTAGGTCTTTGTGGTCTAGAGGTTAGGGGTTGTGAATGATTGGGCTTTCTTGTGGTAGTGTAGTGAGGGAAATTCTGATAATCTGGTGAATTGTGGTGATTATTCGTTTTGTGAATAGGTTTTCTGTAAGTATGTGATGATCTTTGCTTATTGTATGGTGAGTTTTTCCTTTCATATTCATTTTGGTGATTACCGATAGAGCTGTATTTCTTTTGAGGGTAATAGTTAGCTTGATGGTGACGGTGCATAGCAGGTGAGGTAGGATAGTGTCTTGATTTCTCGTAATGGTAAGAGTAAGGATTAAAATTATGTCCATATTCTGAGTTTCTGTTTCTTACTGTGTACGTATCACTAGTATACTTTTTATGTAAATTATATGTTCTGATTTGGTTGTTGTTATAGTCTTGCTTGTCCCTTATATATTTCTTTATTTTAATATGCTTAGTGTCAGTTTCCACCTTTTCAATCTTACTTTGTATTAGGACTGAATTTTGTTTATAAGCATGAGTTTCTGTGAATGGTAATAGGTTGTCTTTAAGTTTGTTGATCTCAATGTCTAAAATGGAAAGTTTTTTACTTTTCTTTAAGATTAAAGTCTCCATGAGGCCAAAGGTGCATATTTCAAGTTTATTGAACCAGTCATTCATAAAATCTTGGTCTGAAGTGGGTAATTTGTGCAACCTAAGGCCTCTGGGAGTAATCTTTTCATCAATATATTTTTTTAGGGTTGCTATTTCCCATTTTAATTTAATTTCAGAAGTCAAAGCTTTTTCTAATTGTCTAAATAGGTCTTGTTGGTTCAGAGTTAGATGGTCATTATAAATTAATTCACTATTATTCGAGTCAAACACATGATTAATATCAATGGTGTAATTTCTCCTATAATCAAAAATAGACATGGTTTTTATAGAAAATGAAGCAGCTATCACCAGAGGGAAAAGACAATAGGACAAATGGATAACGGTTCAGCGCTAAATAATCTAAAAGAAACTAAAATAAGTATAAAAGCAGCAACCTATAGAAATGAGGTCCCTCAACAAGCCTCACAAGGAATAAGATTTGTATGGATACCTGGTGGTGTAAATAATCGTTCGTATAATAGCCGTTCGTGTAATTAACATATGAATGAATAGCTGTTTATATGTACAACTGTTCTTATGAACAGCCGTTCGTATGATTGTCCATTCGTATGATCAGTCACTCGTATAGATACCCGGTCGTGTGAATAATCGGTCATATAACCATCTATGTAACTAGTCGCATTTAAAGTAGCCGCTCATGTACAGAGGTATTCGTACATGTTAGCACGGTTCGTGTGTAAGTTTTGCTAAGGTTTGCTACTAAAGCTACTAAATCTGTCAGCACCAAAGTAGCTGTTTAGTAGATAAGGGAGTGCATTGGATTTTCATTTTTACTGTACTTATTGGCCCCCAGCAGCACCCCATTTAAGCATGTTCAGGTGAGTGCAGCCAGCCCCTTGTTTTCCTATATATATATATATTTTTAGGAGTCTAGCCAGCTCCTTGGTTTTGCACCCCTCCCTGTCACAGGTGTCTCATCTCAGGACCCTATTTAGTCTTGTACTGCAGAGAACTCGAGATTAAAGGATTTCCCCAAGTGAGTAGCTCATTTAGTAGACAGTTGGCTGGTCCTGTGTAGGACCTGCCAAAGATGGGGTACATTGACGTTGTGGCAAGCTTATGCAATGTATGATCATATAATGAAACTAAACCCCCATCATTTTTTGCCTAGATTATGTGTTTTTAATAAAACTAGCAAAATCTGTCAGCACCAAAGTAGCTGTTTAGTAGATAAGGTGGCACACAGATATAACCCATATAAAAGTTGATGTTTCCCAGACATGGACATTCAAATTTCTTCCAGTAATATGAAATATTCTTCATACGTATCTATTCTCTTGAAGAGTGGGAGTCAATTTTTTGTCGGATATGCAGTAATGATGGTTTTCACTGCCATAATAAGGAAAAATATGAGAATTTTTATGTTTAGGGTTCAA
This sequence comes from Pelobates cultripes, assembly GCA_933207985.1. Lineage (NCBI taxonomy): Eukaryota > Metazoa > Chordata > Amphibia > Anura > Pelobatidae > Pelobates > Pelobates cultripes. The sequence continues at coordinate 91,892,096 of OW240912.1, read as the reverse complement.
TTGATATATTAAGTTCTGGGTTGTGTGTCAAGGTCAATTAAGTAATTCAGAGAATTCCTTATCAAAGCTAATCCAAAACTCAAAACCTTTAGGTTCAAATATTTTTTTATAAAACGGTTATAATATTTTAGTTGCATGTGCACATTTACTAAAATTCCTTGGATATTAGCTATGAACATTATCATTAATTAGCACTGTTGCAAAGTTGACACAATTCATATTTGGAGAAAGAACCATCTCAAGAGGCACTTTCATTAAGGAATATGTTCACAGATGTTTCAGCTATTAACAAACACTTAACTAAGCTTGGAAATGGTACAACCTTTCCTCTTAAAATTTACAAAATAAAAATCTTTAAGATTGTCATTGATTGAACAGAATACATTCAAATATATATATTTGCCATCTTCTAATCAGAAAAAGAAAATGAGCAGAATTACGTTTACTGCTACGCGGCTATTTCTTCACTGTGTAGAATATTGATGATATAGTTATCAGGGATTTTACAAAGTCTGAATTTGCAACTGACCTGCAAAATTAATGATATCCAGTTTCATTATTTAAATTAGAACTTCAATTCTGCAAGTTGCTCAATGTAATTTGGTTTTGACTAGTGCCACTGGATTTGCACGTGTATATTTAGAAAATATGTGTCATTTAAAAAAAAATTAAAATTCCTGTGAAAACTATATTTACTTGGCTCTTTTTCAAACATCAATTTGTAAACCAGTTGTTCTCAAAATTTGTCAAGGGAAACACATTCAATGAAGAAAAAAATAACTTGGATATCAAACTAAATTTATCATCATCAAATTTCCATTGGCTGCATAAGTTGGCAGCAGGCATAGTCCTAAAGTCTTAAGGTGTCAAAAATGTAACAACTTTACTCCTAAATTCACCTCCATACCTCATTTCAGTATTCAAGTAGATACAGATATTTACTGTGTGGCAAAAAGCATGGCACCTAAATTTAATTATGGACTCATGCTTTCCCATCTGCACCCACATTACATTACTAATAAAACTCCTTTCTTTCTTTCTTTCTTTATAATTATGAAAAATATCTAAAAATACACAGCCATTCTTATGTGATTTGCTGCTGTGTTTTGCATTATAGAGTATAAATATAATATCCAAGAAAGTAAGTTTTGACCTTTTTATCTTAGATGTTATGTGCACCTTCTGAATGTCATTGATTGCTCATCGTTTGCCATCTGGACTACTGAAACTCCTTAAACATTGTTTTAACCTCATACCAATCCGTATCCTTTTTCAGATATTTACAATTTAGATACTAGCTTAGATTCACTTTTCCTTTCCCGTTTAAAAGTGCATACCCAATCAATAATAATATTCCCATTCAGAAACACTTTCACTTTCAAAAAACACAGTAAAAAGAATGACTGTGTTACCCTAAGCTCAACAGAGAATGGTAAAAAAACAGTAGAGTTTATGGTGGTACTTTAAGAGTCTTATAACAGAAGAGGCACATAACCTCCTCTTGCAATGAGGCGAATTGACCCAGATCTCCTCCAGTGATGCCAGCATATGCCAGTCACAATCCTAGTAACTATGAAATCCAAATATTGCAATATTGAAGCACTGGGGCAACCAGAGGAGGCACAGGATAAGAACACAAAACTGCTTCTCACTTCAAAAATCATTTTTTTGCTTCTCCCAGTCATATATTTTATTTATAATAGCTTGTAAAATAGAAGTTCTTCCTAGTCCAGTGTTACACAGTGTGCAGCACCTGCATTCAACATCTCAACGCTCTGCATGGAGGCACTGAATTTTCCCCATGAAGATTCATTCATTTAATGCATCTCTATGAGGAGATGCTGATTAGAGCAGCACATTGTTTTGTTACTTATGCACAGTGGCCTCCCAAGAGTTTCCTATAGCAAAGCATTGAATTGGCTGAGATTATCAGTTAACAAGTTTTAGGTTTATTCTACCTTACTAGTTATTCAAAGTGTGGGACTAGTTGACATCCTAGATGGGATACTTTTTATTTTGTTCGTTATTTAAGAACAAAATAATATTATAATGTGTAACATATACATTATAATGCCTTGTGTGTCATAATGTAATGGTTATACAAGTCATCAATAAAAAATTTTTGCAAAAAAATTAATAAAAATTAGAAATATATATATATATATATATATACACACACACAGTCAGGTCCATAAATATTGGGACATCGACACAATTCTAATCTTTTTGGCTCTATACACCAATACAGTGGGTTTGAAATGAAACAAACAAGCTGTGCTTTAACTGCAGACTTTCAGCTTTCATTTGAGGGTATTTACATCCAAATCAGGTGAACGGTGTATGAATTACAACAGTTTGTATATAAGCATCCCACTTTTCAAGGGACCAAAAGTAATGGGACAATTGGCTGCTCAGCTGTTCCATGGCCAGGTGGGTGTTATTCCCTCATTATCCCATTTACAATGAGCAGATAAAAGGTCCAGAGTTCATTTCAAGTGTGCTAATTGCATTTGGAATCTGTTGCTGTCAACTCTCAATATGAGGTTCAATAAGCTGTTACTATCAGTGAAGCAAGCCATCATTAGGCTGAAAAAACAAAACAAACCCATCAGAGAGATAGCAAAAACAGTAGGTGTGGCCAAATCAACTGTTTGGAACATCCTTAAAAAGAAAGAACGCACTAGTGAGCTCAGCAACACCAAAAGACCCGGAAGACCACGAAAACAACTGTGGTGGATGACCGAAGAATTCTTTCCCTGGTGAAGGAAACACCCTTCACAACAGTTGGCCAGATCAAGAACACTCTCCAGGAGGTAGGTGTATGTGTGTCAAAGTCAACAATCAAGAGAAGACTTCACCAGAGTGAATACAGAAGGTTCACCACAAGATGTAAACCATTGGTGAGCCTCAAAAACAGGAAGGCCAGATTAGAGTTTGCCAAACAACATCTAAAAAAGCCTTCACAGTTCTGGAACAACATCCTATGGACAGATGAGACCAAGATCAACTTGTACCAGAGTGATGGGAAGAGAAGAGTATGGAGAAGGAAAGGAACTGCTCATGATCCAAAGCATACCATCTCATCAGTGAAGCATGGTGGTGGTAGTGTCATGGCGAGGGCATGTATGGCTGCCAATGGAACTGGTTCTCTTGTATTTATTGATGATGTGACTGCTGACAAAAGCAGCAGGATTAATTCTGAAGTGTTTCGGGCAATATTATCTGGTCATATTCAGCCAAATGCTTCAGAACTCATTGGCAGCGCTTCACAGTGCAGATGGACAATGACCAGAAGCATACTGCAAAAGCAACCAAAGAGTTTTTTTAAGGGAAACAAGTGGAATGTTATGCAATGGCCAAGTCAATCACCTGACCTGAATCCGATTGGGCATGCATTTCACTTGATGAAGACAAAACTGAAGGGAAAATGCCCCAAGAACAAGCAAGAACCGAAGACAGTTGCAGTAGAGGCCTGGCAGAGCATCACCAGGGATGAAACCCAGCGTCTGGTGATGTCTATGCGTTCCAGACTTCAGGCTGTAATGGACTGCAAAGGATTTGCAACCATGTATTAAAAAGTGAAAGTTTGATTTATGACTGTTAATCTGTCCCATTACTCTCGGTCCCTTAAAAAGTGGGAGGCACGTATACAAACTGTTGTAATTCCTACACCGTTCACCTGATGTGGATGTAAATACCCTCAAATTAAAGCTGAAAGTCTGCAGTTAAAGCACATCTTGTTTGTTTCATTTCAAACCCATTGTGTTGGTGCAGAGAGCCAAAAAGATTAGAATTGTGTCGATGTCCCAATATTTATGGACCTGACTGTGTGTGTATATATATATATATATATATATATATATATATATATATATATATATATATATATATATATATATATATATATATATATATATATATAAAACCATATATAAACCATTCATGCTTTTTGCTTATTATTCTAATTTATTCCATGTACCTGTGATAAGGCTACTCAAATTAGTGAGGATCCTCTAAACGCTTGCAAAACCAGAATGGAAATACTAATACAGCAAACAAAACTAAATCAGCTACTTGAAATCATGCTTAGCTACTATTTCCATCAGTACTCCCCATGCAATAATGATTTTGGAGACTAGTTCATATTATCTCACAAGGCATCTCCTCTTTTCTCGTAGCTTTGAATGGATATGAGTTTGTTTCAAGGTGGCATGACCAAAGTCAGTGGAGTAGGACATGTTGAAGTTGAGCTCCCATTTGCATTCTTTCATTAGTAACAATCACAGGGTTTACCCTTCAGTATTTGACCATGAATTGTTGGCAGTGGCAATCATGGGAACTTAGTCAGATGCTGTGATAGTGTAGTAATTCTTACAATTATATAGCAGTGCAAAGAAACAAAAGAAACATACTCACAAGTGTAGAGCTTTCAAGTTCAAGAGAAGACTATGTAGCAGTGTATTTCCCACTTCAAGAATTGAATGTGGGTGTATCTATGAACATATGCATAGCAAATAACATATGGAGGTGGGACCTCATTGACAATATACAACGAAAAGGCGAGTAGACAGAAATCTTAATAGTTTGTATTTCCACCACAGGTGACTTGAGTATAATAAGTCAATAGCACATTTACTAATGTGGAGCTTTAATGAAACCAGCACATAAAGGTATAATCCCCCTCAAGGATATGATCTGTAGTCCAAAGATGGAAATTCACCCGCTTCTTCATCAATCAAAAGGCAAAGGGTTGAGGCTAGTAGATCATGCACCATTACTTTGATAGCCTTCCAGAAGAGCAAATTGCAAAACACAAATTATGCAGTTATGAAGTGAGTAGGGGGACAGTAAAGGGTCAACTCACTAGTGACAGTATGAGCTAACATCTGCAAAGACACCACAAGTCTGTATTACTGAGGGAAAAACAGAGAGAAGGTACCATTTCACCATTTGTGCCTACTCTTCTACTCTCACCCTTTGGCAGAGCATGTTGGGCCTTGTGCCACTAGGTGACAGGTACAGACAGACTCCTAGTTCACATCATCCAAGGAGCATGTCTATGAGCCCACTTTTGAACATTTTGTAGGATTGTATGCCAGGAGCATGTGAAACCAGTAAGCTAACAATATCACCTGCTTGATTTCCCAGCTGATATCAGAGTGAAACCAAAATCACAGTTTGAAGATTGTTTGGAGCTTAGGGGACATTTTACTGGTGGGTACACTGCAATTCAGTCCTGTCCACTGACACACAATTCTACAAGCAGCATGTCACGGGTGGTGGTACGGAAACAAGGACCCCTGAGTGCCTGATGAGAAGTTGGGAGTCTTCAGCGTGTAAGTGGATTATCAGGGCAACCACATGCCCTCTGGTGTTGAGCACCAGCATTTGAGCGGCCACATACCAGAACCCTTATGCAGCTACAACGGATCCCAGGAACTGGATAGGGGGGTTCTGCAGCAGACATGTATACAGTACAGAAACAAGGCAAGACTAGAACAGGCACCAAACATGAAAACAAGACAGAACTAGAAGAACACAGAACCAGAGAAGGATAGGAAGCTAAACCCAGAACATGTACACAATACATAAGGGAACCATTAACATAACATGGGCAGGACAGGACAGGACTGTACATGGACTGGGAATACAAACTAAAAGAAGACAAGATATGATAGGCAAAACAAGAGGAGAAATAAGTACTATATATGAAAATAATGGGGATTTAGTCACATTATATGATCATACATTGCATAAGCCTGCCAACAACACCGATGTACCCCATATCTGGCAGGTCCTACTCTGCCTAATGTATACTAATAGAACCATAAGAAACACATATATAGCACTTACCTGCAAGAAAGGGCAGAAGGCTTGAGCAGCTGTCTGCAGGACACTGAAACAAAAGGAATGATGGAAAACAATCGGGTGTGGCAACATAAAACAAACATTTAAAGGAAACCTGGACACTGGGAATTCCAGAGACGGATTACAGGAATGAACCCAGAAAAACCCAGCATAAAGAAAACCAGACATAGAATAGAAAACCAGAAAAAACAAGAAAATCTAAACAAGAATTGTAAAAAAAAAGAGTACTGGATACCAGAAGCCAAAGCCAGACATCTTTGCAGAACATGGAATGATGTGACACAGCATTCTCCCCCCACGATATCCCACAAGCTACATCCCTTCCACACAAAAAGCCTGCTAGCAGCTTCCCAACCACAAATTTTTGTCCCAGTCCGGCTCTGCTCATAAAGCGCATGTGCTTGAGCAAATATTTCATAAATATGTACATTTAACAAAAAAGAAACCCAATCAATCATGACTGAAAAGAAAATTGATATTTGCCATAATCTAGAAGGATAACAATTGTTAGACTTTGATTTCTGACATGAAAAGCCTGAGGCTTATAGATTTGATATTTGAAGTACAAGTTTTTAGCTGTTCTATTTGTATTGCTTTGATTTACCTAATTTATGAATAATGCTTATTCTAGGTTCAAGCTAGACACCAAGGAAAAGTTGAACAATCTCTTTAAAATTTATTTATATTTCATATTCAAAGCACAGAACAAAGTACTCTTTTTAAGTAGCCATGATCTTATATAACATATCACATCTATTCACTAGATACTTGAGCCTATACACATACTATATTTATTAAACAAATTTAGAACTGTGCAATAAAGGAATGCCACAGTTAGAAGCTAAAATTTGCTCAAATCCAGTCATTAAAGACTGTTCTTTCATGACTTATAAACTCGATTACTAAATGTACTCATGTGAAACAACATATTTGTATAATACCTAACACTGCCAAATTTGTAAAAATAATCCAGGCATACACATTTGTTTTAGCTCCCTTAGCACTTTTTTTTCTTTATTACTGTAAAGCTTTTTATTTCAGCATATATTTGTCAACAAGAAGACTCTTTAGTTCGACTTATTGTCTCTGTTGAGATCTAACATTTCTTTAGCATTACATCTTTACTTTAATGTATATTTCACTTTTATGTCTTTGCTATTATAAGCTTTTTTATTTTAACAATGAAGCTTATTAATTAGATTTCAAAAACGCAGCCTGTCTGTCTAGATCTTGTCAATATATCTAGCTCATCATGTCTTGCAGGCTTTTTTTTGTCCCCACTGACCTCATGTTTCTTAATGCTTGAAATGCCCATATTTTTGCTTATTTTTCTGAATATTTCTGCTGTGCATTTTGTTATCATCTAAATCAATCACTGATTTTAAAGTAGTATTTATAAAGTTTAAAGTAATTTAGGCATCATGCAAAAACTATTTTATTTCATGTTTTTTCTCTTATCTTTAAAGAACAATGCAATGTTCATTTTGTTTATGGTGGATGTATTAAACAATCTCTAAAAATGTTGGAGAGTCTGAAACTCCTTATTAGTACAAATATGACTCCTTTACTAGAACCTCACATTGAAAAGCTATCTAATATTAGGTTTTGAGGAAGGATAATACTAGTACTGAAAATAAGCTCTGGACTATCCTTTTTCTGGCTGATTACTCCCTAGATGTAGCCAGGTCACATTGAACCCTTTTGAAAATGCTGCTAGGTTGGTGCTGGCTAACTTTAGTCTTCCACAATTGTCATTATTGCAATAAATGTCCTCATATATTGCTCTATAATTTATTTAGTCTTGTATAATATTTGTTGTAGACAGTAAATTATCAAGGTATTATAGGATAGTATAAGGTATTAAGGAATTCCTCGGCCAGATTGTGAAGATAAGATAACATAATATGTCTAGTTAACCTGTAGATTATAAATGACAATGAAGAGAGCTTTGATGGTATCTATTCTGTAAGTTATATTTTAGGTTTTATCTATTTAGTAGTTAAATAATGCATAGTATAAATATATATTTCAGAAAACCACAATTACATGAAAATATAAATCAAATTAAATAATAAATCAAAAACTGTATGCGTGCTTTGCTTGAATAGGATTTGGGGGGGATTCTTGTATCAACAGATAAGCATTTCAGTACAAGATAGATATTATGCTTGCCAGAAGACTGAATTAATAGCCAGAGATAAGGTGAAAAGCTGGGTACACAAGCTGGGTACACTGTTCTTAAGATGATCACTGTAATGGACCATTTTGCCCACAAGAGGTTAAAAACCATTTAGGCGATATTCCCCTTTCAGATGCACAGACAGCTACTGTAAGCACCAATCTCCCGAACTGCAAACTACACAAATTCTCCAACTCCCGAACAGGAAACTGCAAATACTGGAAACAGCTGAACAGGAAAAACCATACGAAAGGTTTACACTCCTGGCAGTCAGCATACAATCCAATTCCCTCAATAACGAGACGACACTTCATTTGAGGGTTAAGCAGAATCTGTAGATTTATTCACACAACCTCCTTTTAAGACATTCTCCCATGCAAGGCAGGGATCCACAACAATTAGTACCCCAGCCAGTAATGTACCAGTTACCTCCCACACATCTCCTCCCCTTAGTGTGACACATAAGGGTTACCCCTTTAAATGTTACATCCCCTGGTAGCCCTGATCTGGGTGAGACACATCGGACCAGGAGTTCGGGAATTATGGAGGGTAAAAAGTTTTGACCGACTGCATGGCAAAAGTATCCGAAAATAGTTCCATGTATTTTGGCCCTGCAGTCGGTCACAGAAAAGGGAATGAAACACACAAATTAACTGGGTTATGGAGCTTGGGGAGGATTCGTATGAATCCCCTTGTTCGCGGGATCCTCTCTACCGAACGGCGGGCCGTTCGGTAGTTTCTGCACGAATTGCTGGAAATCTGGAGGTCTCAGTGGTGTTTGCCTAGTCAAGTGTCCAATTTTAGTTCCAGACACTAGACGGCAAAACACCGCTCTTCGGGAGTTTAAGATGGCCGCCGCCACGTGTTCATTTCCCGAAAGGCGGCCACCCAGAGGACAAAGAACACATTACATAGATTGCCAATTACCCGTTTGCAACATTGTTGCAAACAGTAATTGGAGGAACACTTATTCCTGGGTGGTCTGGTTGTTCCGTAGTTTCACTCAATATAATGAATGGAGTGATTCTACCGAACAATCAGGGGAATGCTGCATACACATATACAATTTAGCCGAACACACAGTAACATACATAATATAAAAGACATTCTTACTGTAATCTGCTACAAAGTCTTAAAGGGATATTGTTCCCAAAAAGTCATAATATGTCCACGGATGGCCCTTAAAGGGCCAGTAGCAGCAATATAAAATACCACATGCCCAAATATTGCATTCAAAAGTACAAATTTATCAGGGGCCATAGTCAGCGGGTAGGAGGCGGGCAGCCAGGCCTCTCCAATGTCCAGTGGCGAGGCGGCTTCGCCACAATCACTATGAATGGTCTTCAGGTTATGTATCTCAATTTCTATGCACAGTTGAGTAATTAACACATTTTAAGATCTTCTTGGCTAGATTTAACTACTACTGCATGGGCAGATAAAAAGATAATAAATGCAAGACAAAAGTTTAGTAAAGCCAGGTGTCTCTGTAAACTGTTAATAATTAAATGATGTCTATATGAAAGATAAATATTTATCTTATATGAAATTATAATATGGTTTTAGTTTAATAAGTCTAATGGAAAGTGGAAAAAAAAAAAAAACACATAATCCAGTATAACATACATGCTATATGAATCTTTTGAGAGAAGACTTCCAGACAAGTAAAATGATTCTGACTGCAAATAGGGGAGATAGAGTTATTCTATTGTATAATGAAGAACGTGTCAAATTGAGAAGAGGGTGTGAAGGATAACTATAAAAGGAAATACCTTTTGATTGTTTGTGAGCTGCATCCACACTAAGCACTATTAGGTCATTAGGTCCTGTCTACTGAAGCTTAATACTTCTCAAAGACATGGTTGTGTCAGTGAGTGAATAATTACATTGTGCCTAACAGAAAATTATTTTCTAGGACCTTTATTAATTACACAATGGTTTCACATAATAAAGAACATTATAAACCTTCATTTCACTTACCATTTTTGCACTTTTGCAGCTCTACTCTGCAAAGAGCGTGCTTGTGTTTGTTTTGTTTTGACTTGGGCTTGATTTACCATTTTCAGATTTCTTAGTACTCGACCTTGACTTATTCTGCCTTCTCCTTGTCAGCTGCCATCACCAACTTATTGTGCACTGGTATATGGCTTTAAGTATCCTGATAGTGAGAAGATTGTAATGCAGAAGAAAATATGTTACTTGTGATACATGGGGAATTTCTACAAAAGGCGGGTTGAAAAAAATACATTGTGGAGCTGTTAACAAATATATAACCCAGTATCTACCTATCAGTTACTTTCATTCCTGCGTCTACCCTCCTGATTCTTATCTAACCTATCCCTTAGTCCTGATTCCTTTCTCGCTCACCACACTATTAAGTTGTCCCTCTCATATTAGGGTCAACTTTTCCTGATTTTCTCACATACTAGATACGTTTTTATTTTTTGCATTGCCTTGAAAATTAAAAAGATTGAAGTATTGTGCTTTTATTTGATCTAAAGATACATCAAGGGTTACAATCTACCCATTAGATAGAGGGAATAAGAGTTTGTCAGCAAAACTATAAAATCCCACATGCAAAGTATGGATCCACTGTGAAGTAGTAGAGATAGAATTGTATTACCAAGCTTTGGAGTTGTCTAGCTTAATGTAAAAGTAAAAGTAGATATGAGAGGCAAACGATGTCAGAGACAGAGTCAGTAAGCCAAGCTAGGGAAAACTGAGATCAATGCCAGAGAATACAGCAAATGAATAGTAACCACACTGTCGGTTCATAAAGGATTCATACATAAGAGAATAAATAGTTGCAGCGCACTCAGACTACAAAAAAAATATAATACACAGAAGGCTACTAAAATGCATATCTGAGAATAAATATGGGGATTTAGTTCCACCATAAGGCCATATGTTGCAAAGCCCACCACTACTTTCAAAGTACCCCAATATTGGTGGGTCCTACGCTAAAAATGTGGGGGACAAATTAAATAGTACTAGTGTTAAAATAACAAGTGTTAAATTAAATCCTGATAAGAGCATAGTGAGTATACAAAAATAAGTGATGAAAGCAATTAAAAACAATGTTAAAACCAAACAGTGTGTTAGTTCTAAAATGTGTATACTCACTATTGCAGATGATAGCTGTGCTGACTAGAGAAAATAATAAAAGTGACTTGACTATTGAGAAACTCCTCCTATATAAACACACCTGTGGCCACCTCTAAAGGAGCCTCTGAAGCTGGGGGGCCTGGGCGGGGTGCTTAACCCCTAAGGAATCTGGTCTGGATTCCAAATATAATGTATACAGAAAAAGGATAGGGGGCACTCCCGGGACCTGAATTTTGCATGAAAGGTGCTGCCGCAGTGACCAAACTTCATACACAAGAGAATAAATAGTTGCAGCGCACTCAGACTACAAAAAAATATAATACAAAGAAGGCAACTAAAATGCCTATCTGAGAATAAATATGGGGATTTAGTTCCACCAAATGGCCATATGTTGTTAAGCCCTCCACTACTTTCAAAGTACTGGAAATGGTGGAACTAAATCCCCATATTTATTCTCAGATAGGCATTTTAGTAGCCTTCTTTGTATTATATTTTTTTGTAGTCTGAGTGCGCTGCAACTATTTATTCTCTTATGTATGAAACTTGGTCACTGCAGCAGCACCTTTCATGCAAAATGCAGGTCACGGGAGTGCCCCCTATCCTTTTTCTGTGTACATTATATTTGGAATCCAGACCAGATTCCTTAGGGGTTAAGCACTATAAAGTCCCAAAGGCAACGTAACCAATCTGGCGAATTTCAATTTCAAATGTAACATGCTATATTTGACCCTGTAACTTCCCAAAACACCATAAAACCTGTACATAGGGGGTACTGTTTTACACGTGAGACTTTGCTGAATACAAATATGTGTATTTTATTGCAGTAAAAGCAAACAGTATTATGACATTGACGGTTAAAATGTCATGTAGATTTGCAAGACCTGCATGTCTCCTATTTTGCTATCCTATCGCACTGTTGTACATTTTCGATGACACAAATAAAAGCCGTTTGAACAAAAAAAAAAAATTAGTAAAAAAAAAAAAAAATGTCATGGACTAAAAAAAATCTTATTTTCTCCCATTTTTTTCATATTAAATTATGTTTCATAGCTAAATATTTGAAATTAAATGAAAGCCCTGAATAAAATGATATTTAATATGAAAGATGTGAATTACGGTTGGACAGACATGTAGCGCAAATGCCAGGTTTTGTTTACATTTTGTTTCGTTCACAACGTGTACATTTGGCTCCGTCCTTAAGGGTTTAATTTAATGCAACAGTTGACATTAGTCACAAGTTACATTTTTTTAAGAACTTACTCTTCATGTTTTTTTGATACACCTTTAAGGTATCTAGTATTAACATATTAAATATAGAGTTCTCTCTGCAGCTGTTTGACTTTGAAGCTAATGGTTTGATTCTGTACCCGTCTGACATTGCCAATAAACCAATATTAATATTATTCAGAATCCCTGAAAGATTTAAAGCAATTTCATTTCTTGATTGCTATGACTTACACTCTATATCTTTTAAAATATGTATTGCAATTTTATTTGTCTGTATGGATATAACTCAACTTCTATTGAAATGTTGATTTATAGCATGAAACTCTTAAGTTCAAAGAGCAGCCATGAGTTTATTACACATGATTTCATAGCAAATGAAATATTTAAGACTCATCATTAAACTAACTTTCAAGATGATATGCAATGCTACCACAACAGTACAGTATGTTATCATTCTTGGAAATAGACTGAAATCTGAAGTGGAAATGCAATAGCTAAAAATATGATAAATGATTTATTGTTTTTAAGCAAGTGTCCTTATTGCTGCTATGCTCATCAAATAGAATCTTGGTCAAATTGTTTCTGAAGGCAATAGATTTGAGTGTAATGAGCCTTTGGCTTCAGACATTTTTATGACCAAACTGCTGGATGATATAGGGTATGTTTTAAAAATACTATTGAAAAATGTGATATTTAAACAAGTGAACCTCATAAAAATGAAATCAGACATTGATTGAAAAATGGCTTGGGAGTTCAGGATTTTGAAACATTCCAAGATATAAACTTTTGCCGATAACAAAATAATATAATTGTTAAATTACAATATTGTTAGTCATGTATAGGTCCTTAAGATAATCCTTAAAGATATATTCCCTTTTTAATATTGTGACTGATTATCACTTGCTCAACCAGGATATATTGTAATACTGTGTGTATATATGTATATGTATATATATATATATATATATATATATATACATACAAAAACCCAAAAAGTTATGGGGGTAAAAAAAATGTGATTGAAAACCTCTTCCACCTGAAGTATGTGGATAGTTAATACAATGTTAAACCACTCATGAACCAACCTTATGCTGATGATTTGCATGAACAATGAAACAGCTGTCCTTGAGTGTTTCACTGTCTTTGCATCTTTTCCTAAGTTGTGTTTCAAAGCTGCTGTATACAGTAAATACAAATGCAAAGTAATCCATGTTTAAAATGGAATGAGGCAAACATTTAATTCTTTGTTAAACTAATTTGCATATTCCCACCCTGAATTATTTACAGAAGTAACATCACTGCGGGTTTGTCATTTATGTAGGAAAAGTAAGTCTTATGGCTTGACTGGTGTGCAGATTTTTGTTCACATGAGATTTGTCCACTTAACTAAACAACTATTTCTAAAAATTACATGTATATACTAAATCAATTACATATACAGTAAGTATGTTACATGCAAGCTCTCCCTTAATATTAAGGTACCACTAAGCTGTATAGCAACCAATCCAATAACTATAATGCATCCCTGTCCACAAGTACTAAATAATGCTAGCAAACACCATTCCATGCACATCTATAGAGTTAATGGAACAAGATGGATAGTCCTCTAGCGGGCATGAAAACAGAAGTAAACAACTGAACTTAACCCGTTAATGCCGTTACGGCGTTCTACGCATTAAGTGGGCTTTAAAGCCGTTGTGGCGGGCTAGAACGCCGTAATGGCTTTGAGCCCCTGAAGGTCCGTGGTACTCACCTCCACTGCCATCCTCTTCTGGAGGACTGCCTGACAGCCCAGGCAGCCCTCCCCCGGCAAATCAGGCCCCTGGGATCTGCCAGCAAGGGGACTGTCTGAAATGTCAGACAGTCCCCCTGCTGGAGGGAAAGTAAAAAAAAAATAATTAAACATATTATAAAATAAAACAGAAATGTATTTATATATATATATATATATATATATATATAAAATATGTATATACATATTATATATATGTAATGCCATACAAAGTGTATTTTAATATTAATATAAGTACATATATTAGTATTAAAATACACTTAGAATGACGTTATATATATAAATATATATATATATATATATATATATATATACACACACATATATTGGAAGGCAGGGCCTGAAGTTGTGGGAGGGGCTATGTCCCTTTTAAAAGGGACTCCCCCTCCTACCTAACTTACCAACTGGTCCAGACGTACTTCTGGCAGAGCGGGGGAAACATCACTTGCTGCAAGCTGAACTTTAAACGGCCGGGCTGTCAGCTGCAATACGAATGGACTTTCTTGCACTAAACTGTGAGTACAGATGGGTACAGCGTTACACCGTCTGTATCTCACATAGAGAACGTGGTTTTGCTGTGACCCACCGAGGTCTTGTTCCCCACTCCAGATGGCCCCTCCTCTCTCCCTGCTCACGTTAACAGGGGTATCAGAGGGTTATGCATCTCACCGGGAACAGCCGGCTCTTAACCGGATGCTGCATCCAACCCCCTCCCCCCCCCCTCTTGGGTTTGAAATAGAACACAGCCGGCTGCCTTAAACACATACAGTACAGATTGTCAGTAAAGGTGATACATTCATCAGCTGCTCTCAAAACCGAGAGACAGTCAGGCTCAAACGAATCCCCCCAGCAACAGCATGGAGGGCTCAACAAATCCAACCCCCCTCCCCAGCAACAGCACGGAGTGCTCAACGAATCAACCCCCCAGCAACAGCACGGAGGGCTCAATGAATCCAACCCCCTCCTTCCCCAGCAACAGCACGGAGGGCTCAACTCACCCCCAGCAACAGCACGGAGGGCTAAATGGATCACCCCCCCCCCAAACCACAGGGGCACGACAGAGTTACACCAGAAAAGGGAAGTACAACTCACACACAATGAGTATTCACCAGCAACGTTGCGCTGGATCACAACTCTTATCACACCCAGCGTTGGGGCACCCAAAAAAAAAATCACTTAAACACATTCCTCCTCCCCCCCGCCCCCCACACGAAGGGTCTTACTTACCCGCCAGAAGGGGAATCACTCACCCATCTGGAACTCCCTCTACAGGTTCAAGTCTGTTACTGCCGTAAAGCACGTCCAGTTTTCAGCACTACAAATGGAAAAGCAGGCTGTTACCTCTAGGGGCAGTACAATCAAGCACAGGCATTTAAAGGGAAAGTCACATTACATTTTTCTAGTCAAGTGCATATATAATATAATTGATGTTACTGTACTAAATAACGGAGTATATAATCGATAAATAGAATTGCATTCAACTGCACCTCCCACGTCATGTAATTATAAACTGCACCTTACAAGTCATGTATTCGTAACTACACCCCCCCCCCGTGGGAGGAGTTTCACAGGCACATTCCCTCCATGAGCAGTCACGGCTCAAGCTCCACCTGCCTCATTAAGCACGGCAGAGGGGCATGAGCAAGGGGGTAGTCCCAAGCTCACTACTCTCAGCCATCCAGGCCTCATTGAGTGAATGATCCTTAGTTTCCAAACACAAGGTGCATACTCATAATTGTTCATCATATAAGCATTATGGAACATAAGGTTATTCTGGGTATGTCTTATAATATTTCATAGTAGTTGTTGCTACTTTGATATATATACACGAATGGGCAACCTAAGGGCAGCACAACGCCACCTGACTGAACAACTGTTAGTAATATGGAATAAAATTTCCAAGGCATGTTTCAGGGGTATTGCTAGGCCAATATTTTTGTCATTTTGTTATACAGGTCTACCTTTGTGTTCATAGACCTAGTTACAACACAAGAAGTGTATTGGTAGATGACCATACCGTACGCACACAATACGATCGTGGAGGATTTTCTGCAGCGGCATGTCAGTACAAACTCATATATACCCAAGGCCTGCCATTCTGTCATCCATCATCTGTTTGAGGCCACCCCCTTTAGCAGAATCTCAGACTACTGCAAACACCAAGTATACTTTGTTCATACAGGTACATTGCTCCCGGTTCCTTAAACCAATAATTTAGTATAAAGATTCATTCCATAAAGACAAGCTGGCATGGCCACCTAGGTATTTCTCCCAGACACCTAATGCCTTAGAGATAGAGGTCCTGCGAGGCCAACACCAATCCTCCACGAAAGAGGTAATCACGCCCCACGGGCCAAATCATAGCTAGACGCCTATAGAAAGGGAATCACTCGTTACACCCCCTCCGCAAAACAAAGAAAAACCCTTTGTAAGTTCATATCCAACAGATCACACCCCACGCGCCAACCATAGGTCGAACCGACCCAGCCACTTGGTAACTAGTAGGGATTCACCTGTCATCAGTCTAACATATTGTTTCGCCACTAGTTAAAACAACTGTATACACCCTCAAAAACAACTGTATACACCGATTCCATATACATATATGTCTATATTTCCCAAGTTCCAGAAGAAGGAAATTACATTTCTATTCCAAGCTCATTGCATCCCTGGATTTCACAGAGTACCGCTCATACACCTAGGGTGTTATCTCAGTGGTCCTTAATGCCAAAGACACAAGACGGAGTACAATTATTCATCAGTATAGTTATAACCTTCATGGTCTTGTGTCAGTACAGACACTACTGCATGCCACAGGACGCCTATATTACGGGCAATTGTGTCCTGTATGTCTACCCTCAGGTCATTGGACTCAGCACATATATAGTATATTTAGTTATGGCATTTCAGCATGTCATGTTCCCCGTGTAGACCCTACAACAATCATATGTTACGCTGAAAATTACGGTACGATATCAGTATGACCATATTTCAATTATAGCTACGCCATCATAAACAGTAACTTTCAACTGATCTACAACTTAAATAAACCACCAACCCCTCCCCATTAAATTCCACTCAGACTTACGTTACCTCCCAATACCACCAGAACTACATTGGGCCTCTCTCAACTTCTTATACATAGTCCTCACACAAAGCCATCTAAGGGCCTTTGCAACATACTTCAGGTAACCTTAGTGGACAACTACGTCTTATTTGCAACCCCTCATTTGGGCACTAAGTTCACATACCATCTGGATAGGAATGTATGCATAAAGTTCAGCTATCTCACAGCTTTCTATCTGTAATCAACCAAGTTTTATAGTATTATACATCGCTATATCTTGCACCATCCACAAATGGCCACACAGTAACTCACCTCACGACCCTACCTACACGGTCTACTCCTGGCCAAACGCACAGTATGTTATAATACCCTCATAACAGATGTTCTACTTACCTCTCTTATTTTACTACGTCAGTCTAGCATATTGTCAATTTACGACACGGGCAATATGCTACATACATTATGACTAGTACTGAATTACCATGTGGGGCATTTAAGTTTCCCTGGGTCGACCTTACTAGTCAGCTGCCATCGTGCTTACATAGCCATTCCATACTGGACTATTCCTACGTCACCGCCGCATATTAAGAAGAGTTCATATACATATCTATACTTTCCTTCCCGCTTCCCTGGCTATTTGACTGCTCAGGCAACCATGGTACGAGTTACCACATTAGCCAGGCATGTTCAATGCCTATTTGTACGGACTTACCCAGCATCCAGGCTTTTAAGTAATTCCAGCTTACAGGGTCAACCATCACCTTATCATACCACGGCCAACTTTATTCACAACCACACTCTTGACACGTTACATACATCACACCAAAGGGCTATCCACTATAGCATAATATCAGCTCCTCATGTGGGCTATTACATACGGCATAGGAATTACAATTTGACATAAGTTTTCACGTGGTCACAACCTACCACAGCATGCCTCTACACATGGCCCTCACTAGGCCATCACTCGCACGTTACATACGACCCACTGTGGGCAATCCACTATGACTCCATTCAGCCTCACAGTTGGGCAGTCATATACCACCAAGGTCACGTTAGACCGTTCAAATCCTCCCTATATGGCCTTTCTCGGCATGTACAACTCCAGTCACAGACACTTACACAATCTCCAATATTAGTTCTTGCTGGTAAACTAGAATGTCCCACATACTTCATACACATTTCAGGTTCTTCTAGAAGAAAGACGCCCAGCGGGAACTCACCTAGGCTCAATATAGTTAGGTGTCTCTTCCCTATACATATATGTCTTTAACTAGATTCATACACATATGTAGTCGCCCCGATGCAATGGCTTACACAGAGCTTGCTGCAACCGTAGGGGACAGTTGGCTATGAAGTAGGTGGCCAGACGACGTTAGCCAGATGGGTTCCATAAGAACTCTGCACGCTTCAAAGTATATCCCATCATAGCCGCAGCAGCAACATGGCCAAGCAGAGCGGTTCGAGGTCTCTGACAATTTGTCAATTGGCCATGTCATAAACCAGTCTGGTCTTGTATCTCTTATTATGAATTCATCAGACGACTAATGGAGGGGAAGCCTGTCACCAATGTTTTATCTGGCATGTTACCACGTACCAGGCATTTACTGCTGACCAGTTAGATAGTTGCTGACCAGTTATCTAGTCATCAGTTTCAGGCATTCGGGAGGTCCCTAACAAACTGCCTCATCTATAGGCACGATCGCTCCCCAGCTCCACGAATTACCTATGGAATCGTAGAGTGGCTAAGTCACAGCAGGAATTCACACAGTTGGGCCTGCAATGAATACGCACACTGCTATGACAGAGCTTACTGCATATATCAAAGATCATGTCAGACCACCACCTTACAAACTGGTTCAAGAATACAATGTTGGGGGCTTTCGCCACTTTTTGCCACATCAAAACAAATGTCACACAACACCATTAAGTTATATCTCCTGGGCATTCAACACCACGTTTTCAGTTACAAACACCATGCTCAAATCGCCATATACTTTGCTTTCATGGTTTCCCACGACCAGAAAATGTACCATCTTAGGGCAACACAATTCCAAGCTTTGCCTACAGAATTCTAACCTGTACAATACAGGATCACTACGTATTAACTTACCATCAACTAAGACCAGCCAGAGGGGTCACGAGGTACTTATTCAGTACTAAACCACCAACAACGCATACCTCATCCGACACAGTAATTAAGGAATGCATTCGTGTAATGTCACCGTAATAAGCTAACTCCAGGTCTTGTGTTTTCATAATAAACATCTTTGATTACACTATATGGGTATTCCTTTTTGCCCACTTATTTACAGGCCTACCACACACGTCGGTTTTGGCACACCTCTACCGACTTTATTATTGGGATAAGTATAATCACTAGCTATTTCATACTATACTGAAATGGCCCCGACCACAAATTATAGATATACACATATAATTACAATAATAAATAAATAAAATAATAAAATAAAAATATTTAAACAAAATTTAATATAAATTATATATTCATATGTAATTTCATTCTAACTGTATTTTGTTATTAATATATATATATATATATATATATATATATATATATATCTCAAAATACATTTAGAATGACATTCTATATATATATATCTATATATATATATCTATATATCTGTTAGAAAACCCATTGTACAGCGCTACGGAATTTGTTGGCGCTATAAAAATAATAAAATAATAATATATAAAATACAAATAACCACAAATATATATATATATATATATATATATATATATACACACACATACATATATATATATAAATACATATAATTACATAAAATATTACATTAGTATACAGGTAGAATTTAAATACCTATAAATGCACCTCGTTCTTTGTGGCCACCAGAACGAGGTGGCAGGATGTTGACCTCTCTGTGACTGTAATAGATTCAAAACGTGTGCCCGTGACATGGGAAGCCCTAATTGTAGCCCTAAAGAAGAGCGAGTGAGGTGGCTAGCTATGATTTGGTTGTGGGGCTGAACCTCCATGTATGAGGTAGGGGTGTAGACCTCACAGACCGCAGTATTATTAGGGGAAGCTAAGGCCAGCGCCTGACCCTGAAAGCCAGTTCTCTACCCTGACGGGGTTTTGTCTATTGAAGGAAGTATGTAATGTATGTAGATAATGACCTTGAGTGTTTGTCTTGTACATAGGCGTGCGCACGGGGTGTGCTGGGTGTGCCTGGGCACACCCTAATCCCCGTGCACGCCTATGCATATTGAGATCGGCAGGGGAGATCTCAGGATCCCCCCTGTCAGCTCATGCAGAGCCGGCGCTATCCGAGCGCCGGCTCTGCTCTCAGCCTCCCTCCCCACTGACCCACATGCAGGGAGGGAGGCAGGAGAGGACCCGGCGGAGCTCTTGCCGGCAGCTCCGCCGGGTTCCTCTCGCGAGATATGAGCGTTGCCACGGCAACGCTCAAATCTCGCGAGAGTGAATTCTAGCCCCACAGGGGTTAGAGTTCACTCTCCACTGGACCACCAGGGATCACAGCAGCAAGGATCCCCTCCTCCACTGGACCACCAGGGAAGGAAGCAGCAGCACGATCCCCCCTCCCTACAAAAGGTAAGAAGGGAGGGGGGATAGCAATCCCCCACAATCACCCACCCACACAAACATACAGCACACCCACATACAGCACCCATACACAGCACCCACAGACATACACAGCACCCACACACATACAGCACCCATACACAGCACCCACACACAGCACCCACAGACATACAGCACCCACAGACATACAGCACCCACAGACATATACAGCACCCACATACACAGCACCACCACATACAGACATACACAGCACCCAGCACCAGCACCAACACACATACAGCACCCACACACTTACAGCACCCACACACATACAGCACCCACAGACATACACAGCATACACAGCACCCACACACATACAGCACCCACAGCACCCACATACATTCAGAACCCACAGACATTCAGCACCCACAGACATACAGCACCCACACAGCACCCACATACATACAGCACCCACAGACATACACAGCACCCACACACATACAGCACCCACAGACATACACAGCACCCACACACATACACATCACCCACACACATACAGCACCCACACCCAATACACAGCACCCACAGACATACACAGCACCCGCAGACATACACAGACACATACACAGCACCCACACACACACAGCACCCACACACACACAGCACCCACAGACATACACAGCACCAACACACATACAGCACCCACACACACACAGCACCCCCACAAACACACACAGCACACCCACACACAGCACCCACACACATACTCCAGCACCCACACACATACAGCACCCACAGACATACACAGCACCCACACACATACAGCACCCACACACATACAGCACACCACAGACATACACAGCACCCACACACATACAGCACCCACACACATACAGCACCCATACACAGCACCCACAGACATACACAGCACCCACAGACATACACAGCACCAACACACATACAGCACCCACACACACATACAGCACCCTCACAAGCACACACAGCACCCTCACACACAGCACACTAACAGTACCCTCACAAACACAAACAGGACCCTAACAAACACACACACAGCACACTTCCAGTACCCTCACACACAAACAGCACCCTCACACACAGTACATTAACAGCATCCTCACAAGCACACACAAACAAACACCCTCACCCACATAGCACACTACCAGCACCGTCACACACACATCACACTAACAGCACCCTCACACAGCACACACACACACACAGCAGTGTGTATATGTGTGTATATATATATATATATATATATATATATATACACACACACATATATATATATATATACATACATACATATATATATGCGGCGTGCGCTTGTGCTTTAGGGTGCACACCCTAATGCAATAGGCTGCGCACGCCTATGGTCCTGTATATTTAGACAATGCTCAGGGCGACTTCAATATATATGTATATATAAATATATATATATATATATACTGTGAAGAACAGGTCCAGTCCAGGAACCTAGGGGTAAGAAAGATGCTAGTAGGCCTGAGGCATGCCATTGGTATGCCAAGTGTAAAAATGTAGAACGTATGGAATGATGTGTAACAGTAAAACTGTATCGTAAACACTTGTGTAATCAGAGGGACCTGAACGTTGGTCCAAATGAGCAATATTTGTGACAGATATGAAGGCGAAGTGAGGCCTTAGAAGGACGTAATTGTAGTGAGTAAGATTTAAGAATACCTGATACTGAAATGTCGGGAACCAGGTAGCCTGATGGTTGTTGAAGGCGTAGTGATATGTAGAAATAAAAACAGAATTAACACTTAATATAATAGGAACATGGAGAGTGAGGCATCTTTAAACCTGGTGTGTTTAAAGTTTGAACCCACTTTGGGAAGTGGGAAGGCATTGTAAAAAAGGCAGTGGAGGCTGAAATGAGGCCTCAGGAGAAACGTAAAAAGTTAACCTTTTTTACCTAATACAGTGAAACAGGATACTGGAACCACCTCCTGTAGTCTTCTTGAAGAAGAATAGTACAACCTAAAACATATTCATTTAGTAAGAATAAGGAACCTGAGTATAGTGTTTCAATATAAACAGAGATTTAGAAATAAAAGCTACTGAAAAAATTGAGGGTGGAGCTTGATATATTTAAGAGGTTTGATAGGGCTCAGCCCATTGAAAGAGGAGAAAACAAAACCGTAAAGGGGTTAACTGTTTCTTTAAGAGAATACCCCTGGGAATATATGCATAATTAACTGTGACAATGAGTGGTGCTTAGATTTAGGGAAAACGTAAGGAGAATCGTGAACATATGTTATGAAAGAATACATAGAGGAACAGACTTAAATTGTAAAATTAAAATGCTTAAAACCTCATGCGTTCGGCTAACGAATGTGCAAGATTAATATAATAGTACCACATGTGATAGATTTTATGAAACGAAAAGCTAGCAACAAAGCCGTTCGTACGTGTTTCGGCTAAACGAAAGTGAGAAACAGGCGAACGTAAGGTGAGTATAAGCGTTCGGTAAATTATTTTCATGGCGAAGTTCAGAGAGCCCAGGAGTGATTGTAGGTTCTTCCTTGATGTCATACCTTTGTTGAGGAATGACCCAACCTCTGCCCGGATTCTCTGAACTTTGTCCGATGATAGGCTAGCTTGCATGGCTGCTGAGTCCAGTTCGATACCCAGGAAGGTTAGTCTGGTAGTGGGGTCTACGGTCTTGTTCTCGGCCACTGGTACTCCTAATGTCTTGAATAATGCTACCGTCTTGTTGATGCTATGAGGTACTGCGCCTGGTTTTTCTATTGTTAGGAAGTCGTCCAAATAGTGTATAATTACTGGACAACAGCAGATGTTTAATAGTAGCCAGCACAGTGTCTCTGCGAAAAGATCAAATAATTCAGGGCTAATTTTGGCCCCAAACATCAGACGGTTTGCAGAGTAGTATAGCCTTTTCCACCGTATGCCATGCAAATGCCATAGGGAGGGGTGCAAAGGGGGCAGCTTAAAGGTGTTTGAAATATTGTTTTTCCCGAGCCAAGCTACTACCCCTGCTTCCAGTATGGCTTGTATGGCATTGTCAACTGTAGCGTATTGTAATTAAAATTTTGCCGATGGTATGAGCGAGTTTAAGCTTGGTGTGGCTGACAAGTCAATGATTAAACGTGCTTTATTGTTGTACTTCCCCAGTGCAATTCCTATTGGGCTGGTTCTCCAGCAAGTGAATGGTGGCTGTGTGAAAAGCCCTAACGTGAAACTATTCCCCACTTTGGTTTGCAACCGTTTGTCTACTGTTGAAGGGTCATTAGTGGCTGATTGTAGGTTTCTGCATTCTACAGTTCCTGATGGTAGTGCTACCAACCCCGTGTGAAACCCCTCCGTGAAACCCGTGATCAGAAATTGTACTTAGTCTCTGGATGGATTTGAACTAAGGTAAAAAGCTAGCGTGGTGACATTTACTTCCGTCAGTCATTTCTTGGGGAACAAGCGGTTAGGGCACATTGTCTTAGCGTGTCACATCGGCTCTGTGGCAGATGGTGCAGACATGTAACAATCTGCAGATGCTAAAGCTGCAGCCGCCCACGTTAAAATTATTACATATCTGTTCCTTCCCCTAGAAGACTATTGGCCTACCTTGTTTCTATTTAAGTATCCTTGTATTTAAGGGTTACTGGTGCTAGGAACTGCGTAGCTGGTAGTTGGTAGACTGGGTCCGTTTGGGCACAAGTTGGTTTCATGGGAATTGGATGAACAAATGGCACTAGACGGTGGTATGAACCCGGCAAAATGGCAGCACAAAAGTTTAGTATCTAAGTGTCTCCAGTCTGTTCTGATATTGAATTGTACCAAAGCTGCTGCTGCTTTGGCAGAAAACAACTTCTGATAATCAAAAATGTATGGCCACCGTACTTGTGTCCCAGATCCACCAACTTGTGTAAATACAAATCTAGTTCCTCTCTACGTTGGGGAAAGCTAGGACGAACTCAGGTATTGTTAGCTTTTTGCTTAGTCTGGGATCTCTAGCTTTCAATACAATCGACAAGTCCCCATAGTTATAGGACTTGTTTTCCACCACATCTTGTGACGCTATCAATAGGGAAATTAGGTTGACATCTTTCCCCTCTAATATAGCTTTCCTAATGTTAGTAGGTGCCAAGTGTGCTGGTGTGACAATGTGGGTGATAGGATTCTGTGCGATTTGTGCCCCTGTGCTGCTATGTGTTCAATTTCTTGAGTGAGGTTAATGTCTGGTGCCACAATAATTGGCTCAGGTGCTTCCAGTCTGTCCATTCTCTGGCTGATATTGCTAATGGACGCCAGGTTAGATGTCATAGTGACTTGCAGCCCTGCCAAGGTTTCATTCACATTGTCCTGAGAGCTGGTTCCTGGTTGAGGGGTATCAGAGTTTGTCATCATGATCCTATATAGCTCGGCTTTCCTTGCTGTGGCCGGATATGGTACCCCTTACATCTTAGTTCGGCAGCTATTTTTGGAATTGTCCAAGACCTCAATGAACAGGGTCTGTTTTGTTTTTGGCTGTTGTTGGGGCTGTCATTGGGGTGGGTGGCCTAGCTGGTGTGCTGGGTGGGGAGACGTCTTCTCCTATGTCGGAGGCGTGAGACATCCTATATGAATGACAAAATGTTTCTTGCGACTTGTTAGGGAACTGTTGTAGAGGAACATGGCGGGTAACGCCCTGCTAAATGTCGATTGACAGATAGAGGCTCGATCTATGCGTTGGACGTATGTCTGGGCCACCGAAGTGTTGTGGCAGGAAGGTGGGCCTCTATTAACATATAGTAAGTATACTGGACGTGACTGATGAGGCCCTCTCTGTACTTGGGTTGCGTACCATGAAATTCTAACTATGAGTTGGACCGATGGGCGAATAACCTCTGCGTTGAGGATGGTAGAGCTCTCCTGGGAAGTATTATACGATTATCTTGAATAGTAGTGCAGTTCTTATCCCTAACTATTATGCTGGTGCCTATGTCGTGTCAAATGTATGATACTTAACGAGTGTGTCTTTAGGGTTGCAGTTGTACTAATATATGCTTAGTTTGCTTGGCCTTAGATGAAAGTAATTAAAGTAAAATTCCTGATATAGAAATACCCCTTCCCCTTATCTTCTGAATTTTTCTTTTTTTTTTTATTACCTGTACCCCAACTAAGCGTTTGACTCTATTTAATTCCTTCTTGAAAAAGATGTTAAGTGTGGTCTATTTTAACTGCTGATTTGTTATGGCCTGTATTAGCCTTGATGAATATTTGACCTACAAGGACATGATGAAACATATGTAATTTACAAGTTTGGACTATGATTCTTCAACAGGATAGATTCGCTCGTAAGTGCCACCTAAGAAAGCCCATGATTAACATACCATATTTTTACAGTCAATCCCTTGTGCTAGGATGCTTGTATGATGAAATTGAGAACAATCCAAAATCCTGCAAAAACATGACAATATTGTTTATCTTACCTCGTCTACCTGTATTTCCTTATTTTACCCGTAAGCCGTTCACATGATTACAGTAATACCCTTCGCCTGTATACTTCAACACCACTTCAACAATAACTAAACACATTTATATACCTTTAATTTGTATCTATTAATAATGACAGTGCCTGCCCCCCTAATTAATTTATTTAATTGCCCACAAAATAATCTTTATATGATATACTGCTGGCTATGTTACAAAATGCTAAACACGTTGTATTCATGCATTGAATGTCATACTTAAATGCATCCGTAGGTGGCGGTATTGTTTTGCCCGTGTGCTATGAGAAAGAAAAATCTCTTAACAATTCGTGTCTATGAAGTGTAGCATTCGTTTGACCTTGTTTGGTTCGTGTGAATTTGAACTGATATTATGCCATTCATGTGTTTTCACCGCCCGTGTCGTGTTTGTACGTGATAACCGTTCGTCTGATTGGTACACACACACACACACACACACACACACAATAATTCTACATATTTTTACATAATTAGGTCATTTTATTAATTACAATTTGCGGGACCTGCCTGACAACCCCGGCCAAAAGTCCAGGGAATTTAATTTGCTAGCACTATATTTGACTCTAACTTTTGAAAACATCATAAAACATGTACATACTGTTTTATTCGGAAGACTTCGCTGAACACAAATATTAGTGTTTCAAAACAGAAATGTATTACACTGATGAGATCATCTGTGAAAGTGAAATTTTTTGCTTTTTTCACACACAAATGGCACTTACACTGACGATATAATAGTTGTGATACATTTTATAGTTTTGAAACATTAATATCTGTGTTCAGCAAAGTCTCCCGTGTATAACAGTACCCCTCATGTACAGGTTTTATGGTGTTTTCAAAAGTTACAGAGTCAAATATTAGGCTTGCGTTTCAGTTATTTCCAAATTTGCAGGATTGGTTATGTTGCCTTTGAGACCGTATGGTAGCCCAGGAATGAGAATTATCCCCATGATGACATAATATTTGCAATAGTAGATAACCCAAGGTATTGCAAATGGGGTATGTCCAGTCTTTTTTCTAGTCACAAACACTGGCCAAAATTGGTGTTCAAATTAGTTTTGTGCATTTTTCACACACAAACAAATATTAACACTAACTTTGACCAGTGTTTATGACTAAGTGGCTTCTAAAAAAGACTGTACATACCTCATTTGCAATATCTTGGGTTTTCTACTATTGCAAATGGTATGCCATTATGGGGGTAATTCTCATTCCTGGGCTACAATATGGTCTCAAAGGCAACGTAACCAATCTGGCAAAGTTCAATGTGAAAAAAAACTGAGAAATGTAACATGCTATATTTGACCCTGTAACTTCCCAAAACACCATAAAACCTGTACACAGAGGGTACTGTTTTACATGTGAGACATCGCTGAATACAAATAATGTGTATTTTATTGCAGTAAAAACAAACAGTATTATGACATTTACAGTTAAGATCTCATGCAGTTAAAAAAAAAAAAAAAAACAGAATTTCTTAATTTCTCACATTGTTTTATATTTTATTTATATTAAATTATGTTTCATAGCTAAAAATGTAATGTTAAATGAAAGCCCTATTTCTCCTGAATAAAATGATATATAATAATTGTGGGTGCACTTAATATGAAAGAGGTGAATTACGGTTGAACAGACATATAATCAAATTCCAGGTTTTGTTTACGTTTTGATCACAGCGTGTAAATTTGGCTCAGTCCTTAAGAGAGTTAATACATCTAGGGCAAATAAACACCCAGTCTTTAACAATATATCGTTATCATGCAACATAAAGTGCTTAATGTGAGCCCAAGGGCCACATGCATAAAATGCAAAGTTTAAGTACATATACATATATATATATATATATTGCAAAAAAAAAAAAATAAGCACAAATGGTAAGTGCAAAATGTAAGCACATAAAATGTGCAAATACTTCAATATGTACATTGTACAACACAGAGTTCCGTACAAAACACGTATAACGACTCTGAACCGGGAATAACTTATTAGACACTGCGGTTTACTTAATCCTAATGTTGTGGTGGGAAATGATGTTAGATTGTCCAGGAAGCCACATGTGTAACATGTAATAACTGTTTCATAATAACCGTTTCAGGAATGATACTTTGTTGCAAACAACTTTGTTGTTTCATATGTTAGTACATATTTCAGATTTTG
Source organism: Pelobates cultripes (assembly GCA_933207985.1). Classification (NCBI taxonomy): domain Eukaryota; kingdom Metazoa; phylum Chordata; class Amphibia; order Anura; family Pelobatidae; genus Pelobates; species Pelobates cultripes. The sequence continues at coordinate 91,863,629 of OW240912.1, read as the reverse complement.
AATGATTACACAGATGGGAGCCTGTAGGGGATTTTATTTACTTCTCGCATCTTTCTTTCTTCGCTGTCCTCTCTCGCAGACCTTACTACATTGACATGGAGGTGGGAAAGACTTGACTTTCACAACTGACACAAGAAGCCTTATAGAACCACAGGCAGATATAGACATAAGCTTTCATTGGGGTAGGCTCTCACTTAAATGATCTTACGTAAAAAGAAACATGAGTACCACCGCCCGCAATTATACAACACCTGATAACGTACATTGATCCGTACAAGCTGTATATCTGTATGTATGTGGTGGGGCCTGCGTGCCTACAACTCTTCTATCTCCATATCTACAAAAACCTCAATAAAAAAAATAAAAAAAACCACCACAAAAAAAAATAATCAAATGTGCAAATACAAAATGTGAACACAAATTATGTAATGCTAATGTAGTGTACCTATAATCTTAATTTTAGCAATGACTGGAGGCAAATATTTGCATTACTTTCTTTACTGAAAATCTCCAGCAGCACAGAACATAAACAACCAATCAGAAAAAATGAGGATGTTACACAAAAGGCCCTGTAAGACCATGTCATTCCTCTTTCTTTATAGCAACAATAAACAGGTAACAAATACATAAATCATGAACAATAAGTGTATGGCAAAGTTCCAAATAATCAATGCTGAATTCCATAGATCCACAAGGGGAAATAGTCGAATAAGGTTGAAATTGTATCCTTGACTCCAGAAGAGAACCATTTACACGGAAAGAAAAATAAAAAAGTGAAAGGCATTAGAAATGACAGATTGTCCGCATATATAGAACAATTGCATTATGCTAATCATTATGGACATATCAACAAATACATTTAAGTACACATTATCTAATTACTATATAATCTTGACCCCCCCCCATAAACTTATACAGCACAGAAACCCTGGTGCATTCCACACAGAAAAATGGAGGGAAGAGAAAGTATGAGGGGGGGAAGGGGGGGCAGGGCCTGGCTGCTGGCCTGATTGGCCGCACTTAGTATGAGCTCCGGACAAAGAAACAAGATTGAGCAGCTATACCGATATCTCACCTAAACAGAACATCGACTTTAGTGTTGGAAAGAACCAGCGTTACTCTGATTGTCACTCTGATGGGTTTTTAGTCACCTGGCAAGCAGCCCGGACCCGACAATATTTTGCGACCTACCAGCGTATGCAGGTACGGGAGAGGCGGCTGATCTCCCTGCTGGCCGTCCTGCTGAAACAAGTGACAGCGGTCGGGAACACCAGTTACCTTCACCCACTGCCGTGGGGGGGTTATCCTGGCACAATTTTGCAGGGTCTACTTATCCACCGTTAGTGGAACAGGGAGTCCTACATAACCCTATTGCACACGATCTCTCTCACCACATAAGCCAAGATGGCGGACTCCGTGCCTATTGCCACCGCACATGGCCTGCAGGAGAAACTCACAACATGGCTAGACAACCTGTTTCAAGATTTATGGCTTAAGCTGAGGCTCAGAAGAGTTCAACTGGAGGAGGAACTATGGAGGGATGGCATGCAGAGCTCTCCTCTCGACACAGCACCTCACGGCTGACACTTCTCGGAAGCAACCAAGTGTCCCTGACCGGAGGAAACTGAAGGGGAAGAAAGCCTGCGTAAAGAAAACCTACCTGCATCCCAGGCAAGCCAGGGCCCGTCACAACTATTCTGGGCTGATAGCCTTCAGAGGGATAACCCCAATGCGCAACTCACATCCTTAGAGGAAACATCGATCCCAAGCTAAGAATACTGCCTTCCGAGATCAGGCCGGAGCAGTGGGGACTGCATATGGGCCCTCACAGAGGCCTGGGGCCAGCGGGGTGGCCTCTTCTGGACTGTCGGGACTCAGTATCACTACAAGACTCTGGTGGCTAGCATGGGTATAGGTTGACTGCATGATAAACTGTTTAGGGAGGTGAGCGCTGTTGCAGCTTTTCTTCATTGCCACCCTCAGGCTTCTGTTTTTACCAATATGGTTCCTTACACTAACAAGCCAGAGCCATTTTACCGTAGCCTGTTTCTTCATTAGTTAGGTCAGCATGTTTACACTTATACTTACCCACACTCTCTCTCATGCCTCTTACATGTCTAGCAGACTTCACTGTTTCATAGTTAACTACCTGCTCCTTCTCTAGCTGGGTATACCTAACCCAACGCTGAGCTTTAATTTTAGCCCTTACCTGTCTAGACACTAATATTAAGTTAGTATATCTCCTGTGGAACGACCTCCTAGTCACGCTAGCCTAGCATGATGTTACAGTAAAACTGTGCAGAGAGCTTGTTTCTTTTCTTATGTATTCTTTACTATATCACAAAAATGTGCAATGTCGTATGCCATACCACTGTTTCTCTATATTTACTGAACTGTCTGCATTAGCTGTTGTGGCAATGCAAGGCTTCCTGTTATCTATGCATGACCAAAATAAAAATTTAAAAAAAGAAAGTATGGAAGGGAAATATTCTTCTCCTGTCATTACTAAAATTAATATTATAGGTACACTACATTAGCATAATCTATAATTTTACCACATGACAGGAGGCATCATACTTGCATTTGTAACGCTGATTATTAAGAAGAGCTTAAGGAGCATGAGTAACTTGGTGAAAGTAGAATACTCTAAAGGTACTTTCACGTGTCTAATCTGCGAAACGCATGACATCTGAGAGGGATGCTCCAGCCGAGAAGGCCTAGACGCAGCCGCCTCTCTGACCGAGTGGGCCCCAAAACAGGATTCAATGCCTGCTAGAGATAAAAGCCAGTGGATCCACCTGGCCAAGGTCATAGTTGACACCGGACCCTGAGGCTTGACATTCGAGATTAATAGATGACCCGACTTTGAAACCCGGAGGGGATCAGTGATGTCTGTATAATGCCTCAAAGCTAACACCACGCACAACCGTGGCTCCGTGAGGAAAAAACGGGTAAAAAAAAAAAAAAAACAAGGAGGAATCTGACTTAGTGCGACGGGAAATAAAAAAGGAAACTCCTTCAGGAGAGAATGAGAAACCATCGACATCAAAGGCCCTAATGTCTGCAAAACGACTAAAAGATGAGGCATAATAATAGGGTAAGTTTTGCCGATAACTGCCGAAGAGACAGACTCGTGTTGTCTGGCCAATCTCTAATGAAACACAGCACAAAGTCTACATTCCAGAGATGAATATGTAGGAGCTGGAGGTCTAGATAGCTTAGCTCCCCATAGCAAGTGACCTACCTAAGGGTCTTGGCCCACTGGGACGCCTTGCATGGGAACATGTGCCGCAGAGATGGCTGAACATACCACATTGAGTGAGCGGTACGACTGCTCTTGGGGAAAAAAGTTGTGATAAAAAGTTCAAAATTAATGAAATGGGTGCAGTAAAGGGATCGGAGTCCCTTTCCAGACACCAATGACTCCAAGAGGACCATGCTGCCATGTAGCATTTCCTGGTGCCAGGGGCCCGTGTGTCCCATAAGAGGTCCTTAGCCACTTGTTATAGGCCCAGGGCCGACCAGGATCCCCGGAAATTGTCCAAGCCACTAGGTCTAGCTTCTGTTCCATGATGAGGGGAAGAGGTTCTCCTCTCGGTCTTGTCAGAAGTAGAGGGAAGGATGGAAGAAGAAGTGGGTGATCTTGTGACATCTCCAATAGATCCAGGAACCAAGCTTGACTCTGCCGGAGAGGTGCTATGAGGAGGAGTGAATGCCTTTGGATTTGTGTGTGGCGGAGTACCCTCGCCAGCATGGAGAATGATTGGAATGCATACGCTCTGTGTTGCGGCCATGGCTGAAGAAACGCGTCCACCACCATGCAGGTCGGATTGGGAGCCAGCTGTTGTTCCGGAAACCAAATAAGTCCAGATGAAGTGGGTTCCTGAGGTGTTTCAACTCCCGGAAAACAGATGTGTTGAGATTCCAGTCGTTGTCATCTCGCCAGTAGCAGGAGAACCAGTCTGCTGTCTGGTTGGTAATCCCTGGAAGATATTCCTCTTTCAACATGATGTTGTATGAGAGGCAGACTCTGTAAATGTCTTTGGTGGCCTCTTTGGGATCTTGTTCCATCCAGGCGGCTTATGTACTGCATCACCAAGACTTTCTCCATGCGGAGCAGGATGCAGCAGTTGGACTTGTCTTTGGCTAGACATCGAATTGCCAAAGACCACACAATCAATTCTAGGCAGTTGATGTGGAGGTTGATCATCTCGTCCCGCCAAGGAGAAATCCATGCAGTGAGCTCCCCAGCCCCAGAGGCTGGTGTCCAATTCCACAATGAAATCTGGAGAGGAGCCAAAGATCGCTTTGCCATTCCAGGCTTCCATGTGCAGGAACCACCAGCAGAGCTCTGTCCTCACATCTGCTGAAAGTGAGTGTAGAACTGTCCAGAACGCAAGCAATTTGTTTTCGGATGTTGAATCACCTTGTAGTGGAGCAGTCCCAGAAATATTGGCTAAATCGAGGACGACAGAAGGCCCACTATGTGGACGAGCATCCGGAGGGGAATTGTGTCCATACGAAGAACCTTTCTGATCTCTTTCCAGATAGATGTGATCTTTGAGGTTGGAAGGCGCAGGACACAGTTCACCGCGTTGATCTCAAAACCGAGGAACTGGACTGTCTGCGAGGGGGAGAGTGCTGACTTTATCTGTTCACTACGGAACCCAAGGATTCTAGAAATTGGATGATCGAATGTAAGCCATCACCGGTTCAGCAGCTTCGTGAAGCACCATGGAGCTGAACTGAGACCGAAGGGGAGACATGTGAACTGGCATGCTCGTCCTCTCCACAGGAAATGGAGAAAGTGTCAACATTCCCGAGCAACCGGCACCGACAGGTATGCGTCCTTAAGGTCCAGGCGGGTGAACCAGTCATTTTTGGGGAGGAGGTCCTGGAGAAAGTGAATCCCTTCCATTTTGAATTGTCTGTTAACTACATATTTGTTGAGGTATTTATAACCAGCCGGTAGTCCTCTGTCTAGAAATAGGTTGCTGAAGAAATCTTTCCCATAAAGTTCTAACATCTATACAAATTTTGGTTTTAAGTAAAGGTTTGAAATATGCTCCTACTAATTCTTTGAATTCCTTCCAAGCTTTTTTAGATATAAACAAATTTGTAAGAAAGGCAACTATTAAGAGATTTTTTTACCCAAAATACAAATGCTCTTTCAATAGCTAACTCAACATCCCAACATCTGCTCACAGACAATCCAATAGACCATCCTATTATTCATACAGACCTAAAAAAAACTCTTCTAAAGTTTTATCCTTCAAATTTTAAGTCGGGCCCTATAGAGGTTTTTGAAAAATTAGTTCTAAAAGATTTTGAAAAAATAAAACATAACAAATATGACTACCAAAATCTGTCACAAAACGAGCGTAAAGCTATAAAAGAACTTCAGAATGATGAAGATATCGTCATTAAACCTGCCTTTAAAGGCGGAGGTTTAGTTATTTTATCTAAGTCAATGTATATTAAAGAAGCTAATCGCCAACTTAATGATTGTGAAGTATATGAAAAATTAACATATGATCCAACCCCAAAAATTTTAATAATTTTAAAAGATTTTTTAACAAAGGGATTAGATTCGAACATTTTAAATAAACAGGAATTTAATTATCTAACTATCCCCCATCCAAAAATACCAGTCATTTATTTTCTCCCAAAAATTCATAAAAATGCAAAAGAACCTCATGGTAGACCTATTGTGTTGGGAATCAATTCCGTTTTATCTAATCTCTCTGAATATATTGATATTTTATTACAGCCTCTAGTTAAGATAATGAGATCTTATCTAAAAGACTCTATGACTCTTATCTTTTTTAAGTGATTTTAAATGGTGCCAAGATTATATCTTGGTCACTTGTGATGTACAATCGTTGTACACTATAATTCCCCACAATTTAGGGTGTGAATCAGTCGAGAAAATTTTAAAACAACAAAGTTCTATTCCAGATTCACAAATAAATGTTATAATAGAGGGGATTAAAATAATTTTAAATAACAATTATTTTTGGTTTTCTGATTGCTTTTATATCCCAAAAAAAAAAAAAGCACTGCTATGGGAACCAGGTTTGCCCCCAGCTATGCCAACCTCTTTATGGCCAATTGGGAGTCATCGGCTATTTGGGGCGAGCATGGCTGGCGGGCAAGCATGGTTTCCTATTTCCGTTATATAGATGATCTATTTTTTATTTGGCAAGGTTCAGAAACCTCTCACACTGTTTTTAGAATTTTTAAACGATAACAACAAAGGTATAATTTTAACTTCAAATTATAGTAAGGCATCGATTAATTTTTTAGACCTTAATATTTTCATTCAAGATGGCAACATGCAAACAAAACCTTTTTTTAAAGAAGTCTGTACCAATACTATCATCAACCATACAAGCTGTCATTACAAACCCTGGTTGGATGGCATTCCAAAAAGCCAATTTCTTCGCCTCTATCGTAACTGCTCTCTAACAAAAGATTTTGAAGCTCAATCTACCTCACTAAATAATAAGTTTTTGGGAAAAAATTATCAATCTGAAAAATTAAATGTAGCATTAGAGGAAGTCAAAATCAAGGAAAGAAAAGATCTTTTAGTATACAAGGCCAAAAAAGAAGATTCCCCTAAACGACCTATCATTTTAGATTTTAATAAGAAAAATAAAGTAATAAAAAAAAAATTATTAACAAACATTGGCACATTTTAAAACAAGACAATTTCTTAAAAGATTATATTCCAGATAGACCAAACATAATTTTCAGAGGGGCTCCAAATTTTAAAAAGATTCTTACGAAAAACTATACTAAAACTACCTCACATAAAGAAAATTTTAATGTCTAAACCAAAAGGTTTTTTTAAATGCAAAAAATGCATTGTGTGTAAATCCACAAATCCAAATGCCAATACTAAAACTACACATTTTTCTTCCGCTATCACAAAAATATCATATCCAATCAAAGATTTTATTGGGTGTAACACTAAAACTGTGATATATCTATTGGAATGTCCATGCTGATTCCAATATACAGGCATGAAGACAAGATGTTTAAGAATTAGACTGGCTGAACATTGTCGCAACATTAAAAAAGGTTGTGACAATCATTTAGTGTCTTAACATTTTTTATTTCATAATAAAGACCCTAGCTTTCTTAAAGTCACTGGAATAGAAAAAAATGCCATGCCCTGGAGAGGAGGAGATTTGAAAAACATTTTAGGAAAGAGAGAAATGAATTGGGTTTTCCAACTCAAAACCCTCTCTCCTCAAGGGTTAAATGCAGAATTTGATCTTTTTAATTTTTTATAATGACTTTCTCTTCTATTTTTCTTATTTCTACATTTATTATTTTTTATTTGGTTTTTAATTTTGTTTTTTATTCTATGTTTTTTTTGTTTTTTAATTTTATATTTATTTTTATTTTTAGTTGTACTTATTTTTTATTTATATTTACTCTGATTATTATTATTTATTTTTATTTTTATATTTACATTTATTTTTATTTATATTTATTTTCATTTTCATTTTCAATTTTATTTTTATTTTTATTCACATTTATTTTTATTTTCACTTCTAATTTTATTTTTATATTTATTTTTATTTAGCTATATCTATTTTTATTTCCTCCTATTATTATTATTATTAACATGTGAGTTTATTTATTTAAATAACCCCCTTTTTTACTATTACTATTAGTGAGACCAGTGGGTGGGTGGTCACCATGTGGTGCGCCTCTATTTTGTTGGGTGCCCTACTTGATGATCTTACCCCTTTGGCAGATTGCCAACAACTTATATCTCTATCCTCCTCGGGTTTCTAGTTACAGTTCACCCGAACATTTCATTATAGAATGGCCTCTCTGGCCATCGTTTTATTTGTTCTCTTGGTGTCCACCTCCCAGTATGCTGACGCTGAGAGATGGGTGTGTATATTCGCGCCGGTCTCTCAGCCTCAGCATACATTTCCCACAACCCTCCGAACCATACCACGTGACCGCGGGAGGTCGCGGTCACGTGATTTTATCACTCAATATATTTTCATATGCTGCTTACTAATAAAACGCTCGTTTTTTATTTTAAAACATATGAATACCATTGATTTATCATCACAAATACTTTTATAATATTTATTTTAAATTTTGTAATTTTTAAATTTCACGTATATTTAATTAGTGACGTCATATTGGCGCTAAAATTTGAATTCACATGTGTTTTCTTTAGTTTATAAAAGCAATCATTGTACCAGTTTTTTCCTCTCTTTTAATGCCAGTTGATAAAGCCCTGTGTGGTGAAACGCGTTTTGGTTGTTTTTATATTGATATTTTATATTTTTAATAAAGGAATATTGGCCCTTTTTTTTGCCTTTATATACACCTTTTATCTTTTTATTTTTTTGTTTTAAAACCTGGTCAACAATTCGAATTGAAGTAAGTTATTACCCAAGAATCCTAAGTGGGGATAGTACCACCCGTACCATTATATTGTACATTAGATCCTGCACATATATATGTGAGTATTTTACTACTTTCACCTTATACAGTGAGCACTATATACGTCTCTTATCTTTTTATATATACCGAGGAGCTCTCAAGACTCACATCATCTATATCCAACCAGTGGGGGATTGACGCCACTGAATGCTAAGAATACTTGAGCAAGTTAATGCTCATAAATAGGTCAGTGCTTTATCCATTTATAGATTTCCACTTGCCATTCTATCTGCACTATTGGAGTCTTCTTGTTTTTTTTAATGTATCCACATACCAACAAGTGAATCAACACATCCCCAGTACAAGAAGATTCCTTTGGACTCTATACATACTCAAGCACCTTACAGGTTGATATTACATTTTGGGACTTTTAATATAAAAAAAAAAAAAAAAAAAATTATAACATTTTTTTATATTTTATTTTATATATTATCCCTTTGGTTTTTTTTTGCGTGACCTATACACCAATTTCTGTTTGTTTCCTTCTTTGTGAGGTTTTCTGAGGGAGCCTCATATGTATAGGTTGCTGCTTCCCCACTTGCCTTAAGCTTCTATTAGATTACCTAGCACTGAGCCGCCATCTATTTGATCTCCTTGGATCAAGCAGCTATTATACCACTAATTAGAAATTATATTCCTGTATGTTATGTTTTTACAAGTATTTATACAATTGCTGTTTAAACATCTGTATGGACTCTAATAAAACCACCTCTTCGGGCATAGAATTCCACATCCTTATAGTTATTCCTGTGAAAAAAAACCTTTTCTTTTCCTTAGATTAAATCTCCTTTTTTCCAGCCTTAATGCTTGACCTCGTGTCCTATGCATAGCCCTGTTTATGAATAGATTTCCGGACAATGGTTTGTACTGTCCCCAAATATATTTGTATAATGTTATCATATCCCCTCTAGGCGCCATTTTTTCCAAACTAAAGAGATTCAAATTGAACCTTTCTTCGTAACTAACTGAAAGCTCAGAGTTGGCACCTGCAGCCCATGGCCATCTGTCTTTCTTTCTGCCTGACTCTGCTGGAGGGGTTTCCGTGGGCCATCCACCTAGCCCTGCCCCAGAAGTGAAAGAGATTGAGTGCACTGATGCACAACCACTTATGTTTCAGAATGTGGACATGTGAGGACCACCGCAGCACGTCTCTGATGATGACGAAACACAGGTGTCACCTGCTGTGGCTTTCTGCAGTGTGTAGACAGGAAAGGAGTGAAGGGTTGAGAAGTGAGTGGAAGATGATGTGGAGGATGATGAGGTCCTAGACCCCACATGGAATCAAGGTCATGCGAGTGACGTGTGCAGTTTGGAGGAAGAGGTGGTGGTCGCACAGAGGCACCAGCACAGCATAAGAGGGAGCAGGGTGCAAAAGAGGAGCGGCCATCCCATAGACAGTACGCCTGCTACTGCCCACCGCACCCAGGGACCGAGCACACCAAAGCCAGCTCCAAGGAGTTCCCTGGCGTAGCAGTTCTTCAGACAGTGTGCTGATGACAAGACACGAGTGGTTTGCACGCTGTGCAATCAGAGCCTGAAGCGAGGCATAAACGTTCTAAACCTGAGCACAACCTGCATGATCAGACATCTACATGCAAAGCACGAGCTGCAGTAGAGTAAGCACCTCAAAAACCAAGAAAGGTCTCAGGCTCCTCCTGCTTCCTCTTCTGCTGCTGTCTCGGCCTCTTCCTCCACCTCTGGAGTGACAGTGGCACCTGCCACCCCGCAAACAGAGGATGTGGCAGCAACGCCACTACGTCCGCCACCATCCCCAAGCATCTCCACACTGTCCCATGGAAGCGTTCAGCTGTCCATCTCCCAAACACTGGAGAGAAAGAGGAAGTACCCGCCTACCCACCTGCGATCCCTGGCCCTGAATGCCAGCATTTCAAAATTTGTGGCCTTTGAAATGCTGTCATTCAGTCTGGTGGCGATGGACAGTTTTAAAAACCTGGTGGCTGTCCCACAGTACGTGGTTCCAGACGCCACTACTTTTCCAGGCAAGCCATCCCTTCCCTGCACAACCAATTGGCGGACAAAATCATGTGTGCACTGTGCAACGCCATCTGTGGCAAGGTCCACATAACCACTGATACATGGACCAGTAAGCACGGGCAGGGACACTATATCTCCCTAACTGCACACTGGGCAAATGTAGTGGCGGCTGGGCCTGAGGCGGATAGCAGTTTGGCGCATGTCCTTCTGCCACCGAGGATTGCAGGGCATTTCTCTTTGCCTCCTGTTGCCTCCTCCTCCTACTCCGCTTTCTCCTCCTCTACCACCTCCTCATCCGGTCAGCGTAACACCTTCACCACCAACTTCAGCACAACCAGGGGGAAACGACAGCAGGCTGTTTTAAAACTCATATGTTTGGGGGGAAACCCCACACCGTGCAGGAGCTATGGACGGGCATGGAACAACTGACCGATGAGTGGTTGTTGCCACTGAGCCTCAAGCCAGGCCTGGTGGTGCGCAATAATGGGCGAAATCACGTAGCAGCTCTGGGCCTAGTCTGGGCCACATCCCTTGCCTGGCGCATGTGCTGAATTTGTTGGTGCAGAAATTCCTGAAAAACTACCCAGATATATCAGAGCTGCTGCAGAAAGTGCGGGCTGTCTGTGCGCGCATTCGTCGTTCTCACCCTGCTGCTGCTGGCCTGTCTGCGCTGCAGCGTAACTTCAGCCTTCCTGCTCGCCGCCTCATATGCGACGTGCCTAGAAGGTGGAACTCCACCTTGCACATGCTGGAGAGCAGCAGCAGGCAATAGTGGAGTTTCAGCTGCACACGCATGGGTCAGTCGCTCTGCGGAACAGCACCACTTCACCACCAATGAGTGGGCCTCCATGCGAGACCTGTGTGCCATGTTGCGCTGTTTCGAGTACTCCACCAACATGGCCAGTGCCGATGACGCCGTTCTCAGCCTAACTATCCCACTTCTATGTCTCCTTGAAAAAAAACGCTTTCGGCGATGATGGAAGAGGATGTGGCACAGGAGGAAGAGGAGGAGGAAGAGGGGACATTTCCACGGTTATCAGGCCAGCCATTCACAAGTGGCTCAGAGGGTGGGTTCCTGCACCAGTTCCTGCACGCGCTGCTGAGGGCATTCCCAACTGACACCGGGGGCTCAGTGGAAGCACAAGGTGAAGGGAGAGGAGGAGGAAGAGGTCACCAACGCAGCACCTCAGAAGGCAGGTTTAGCATGGCCGAAATGTGGAAAATCTTTGTCAGCACGCCACAACAACCAGCACCACCAGCTGATATGGAACATCTTCGCAGGAGGCAGCATTTCACCAACATGGTGGAACAATACGTGTGCACACGCCTACACGTACTGACTGATGGGTCTGCCCCATTCAACTTCTGGGTCTCCAGATTGGGCACATGGCCTGAGCTTGCCCTTTATGCCTTGGAGGTGCAGGCCTGCCCTGCAGCCAGTGTATTTTCTGAACATGTATTTAGCACGGCAGGGGGCATTACCACAGACAAGCGCAGCCGCCTGTCCACAGCCAACGTGGACAAGCTCACGTTTATTAAAATGAACCAGGCATGGATCCCACCAGACTCTTCTGTACCTTGTGCAGAATAGACATTTATACCGGCCTCACCCCGCCATTGTTATACTCAAGTGCACTTATTTTTTTTTTATTTTTTTTTATTTGTCCCAATATTTTGGGGGCTACCCAATCTAAAAAAAAAAAAGCAAACAAAAAAATAAAAACAAATAAAAAACAGTGTTGGCTACCTCCTCCTCCTCCACTGTTGCTTCCACCTACACCGCCACGGTCACCGCCTCCTCAACCTCCTACTCCACATTCACCTCCTCCTTCTAGTTCAAGATTATTATTTTTAATTTTTTATGTATTTTATGTTATTTTAAGTTATTTCCCTATTCACATTTGTTTGCAGAGCACTTGTCCTACTCTTACTCCCCTTTTACTTCCTTTTGCAGCCCTCTAGCCCTTTCCAGGACTTTTTTAGAGCCATTTTAGTGCCCAAAAGTTCGGGTACCTATTGACTTCAATGGGGTTCAGGTTCGGGGTCAAGTTCAGGTCAAGTTTGAGTCCCGAACTCAAACTTTTTGCCAAAGTTCGGCCGAACCCGCCAAACCCGAAACATCCAGGTGTCCGTTCAACTCTGGACATCACGGCAGAGGGAACAAAACAGTTTGAAACAAGTAAGTCACCATAGTACTATTCAAAATGTGTATTGCCATTTTACTGTCTGATATAATTAGTAATGATTGTTTGGTTGTTTAATAAATATTCCACCATGTTTAATTTCCAATGTTGTTTTTTTTTCTTTGTTGGTAAAAATAAGTATTATTTTCCCTTTTGAAAGGTAACTACATAACCTATATTTTTCATGTACATAATGCTTGTTGTAATCAAGCTTAAATTGATCAGTACAAATAATGGAAACCTCTCAAGGGTCAAAATGTACAGAGCCCTTGGCATAACAAGGTTATTAATGTCTTTAAAAAAATATATAAATGCTAGGGAACAGTAAATCAATGGCAATGCTTAGAAATACTAATGTATATATTAGTATTTCAAAGCATTGTCATAGATTTTATATATATATATAGGCGAGATAGCCTTTCTCAAGATAGCCTTTCTCAAGTGGCCACTTAAGAAAGGCTATCTCGCCGAAACGCGTCGTGATCAACATCCAGAGGGAACTCATCTAAAAGACGTCCAGTTTAAAGGATCTTCATCTCCACTACAAGCTTTTAGTCTGAGTCAGCTTATATAAGTGACTCAGAAACATGTGAGTTTTACCAGTATTTTATGGACAATATTTATAATTTGACAATGTTACTCTATGTTTCTTTTTATGTCTTGCTGTCTTTTAGAGCTGAATTCAAGACAATACTGGTAATAAGTTCAATTGCATGTTTTAGAGTGCTCTCACCTTTTTATATTTTTTGTACAAGAAAGTTGTGTTGTTAGAAATAAAAAAAAATCTTAACTTCCAAAATTATCATTTAGCAGTGATATCTCTTCTTAATAGAGGCTATCACATATGTATCCTTTTTACTCAAACTCTTTTGTATTATGAATCAAAAACATAGTGTGTGCTGTTTAAAGAACAGTATATACCCTTTGGTTTGGAAAGTAAAGAATAAACACATTCAGCTTTCAGTGGTCTTAATAAGGATGTGATGGAAACACAAAACATTTACTGTTTTCAATTTCCATAAATTTCTACTAGTTCACCCATTTTTGATACTGGAGCTTTTTCCATTATACATAAAATGTATAATGAAAATATACCAGAAAATATCAGAATATATAACACTCCAACACAGGCACACAAAGATAAGTACACACTGCTGGTCTTTCCCCTTTAATAGCTAAAGTCAGTGTCTGTAAAAATCATAGTTGTAGGTATTGTTGTTTTATTGCTTCTCCTTTTTTTCTGTCATCAATCTTCTCCTTTTTTTCTCTCATCAATCAATTCCTTTTTTCTACCTCTTCACGAGACAAAATACTTAGCTCAAATTATTTCTGAATTACAAATTAAACCAAGCATGTTTGGGCTTACACAAGTCGGTTCCCCTGAGATTTTGGAAATTTGAAATTTTGTTTCAATCACTTCATCAGCCTGAATTTGGTCTTCGGTGTAAAATGAATCTCTGAATCTAATAATTACTGCCAATGTATTTGTTAATAGGCAGACTCAGTAATTGATAGGATAGGAAAAGAAAGTATGAATGTACAACCAGACAAAAATATAAAAATCAGTGGGAATTGCAATAAAGATGAATGAAGTGTATTGTATCCCACCTCATCTAGACTGTAAGCTCGTTTGAGCAGGGTCCTCATCTACCTATTGTTCCTGTGTCACTGTCTCATTGTCTCATGTATTGTAAATACCCCTCCCCCCTTACATAACATTGTAAAGAACTGCGGAATTAGTTAGCGCTATATAAATACCAATAATAATAATAATAATAATAATATTTCGATCTAGTGTCCTAACTTGGCATGGAAAGAATATATATTTTTTTAATATTTCCGACATTTACCTGGCTTATATATTTTATCTGGTGCTTCTTGTTTCTAGCCTAGGTACTCTTGTCATCATAAATATCTCCTCCCTTGTTCCCTCTTCTCCAGCACTATTTCTCATCTCTGTTTTTAATATTTTCTCTTCTTTGTTTAATAGGTTTAAGAGGGCATAAGAGGGGAGGAGACAGAGGAGGTAGTGTGCTTAAACTCTAGTCCTTCCCACCCCAACCCCTGTTTTATTTTTTTCCATATTGTACCAAGTTTCTTTGGTTGCCATATAATTGTGGGTGAGCAAAATGTGGAGAGTCTGCTAGCCAGGTAACATTGCAAAATTTCTGGACATGCCAGACCTCCGTCTTGCCATGACCTAGCTAGATTTTTCATTTTCACTCTTGCTTTTTTGCCACCCCATACAAATTCGCAGGATGATGAATGTAATAATGCTAACCAGTTTTCTGGGAAGTTGAGGGGGATTATTCTGCATAAGTATAGCCATTTTGGTAAAATGTATGTTTTTAGAAAGTTTGTTCTACCCGACCAAGCCTTGTCCTTTCCAATCCTTTAGTTTTTTTTATTGGTTTGTTTTAATAGAAAATTAGCTTCGATTAGGTCTTTTAAGTCTGGAGTTATGAGTATGCCTAAATAGCTTAGTCTATTATTATTATCAGGGAGCCCTATATTTTGTGCAAGAAAGTTGGTTACTCTTTTATCCATATTTTTAACCATATATATTTATTTCTCTAGGTTCATTTTGTATCCTGAGACTTTAGAGTAGATTTTTATTTCCCTCAGTAACTCTAGGACAGAGATTTTAGGATCTTCTAATGTTAATAGAATATCATTTGCGTATATATTTAACTTTATTGTCCAGAAATGTTGGTAAAGCCTTTTATTTTTTTGTTTTGTCTTATTGAAGTTGCTAGCGATTCTAAAACCATTTTTAAAATTGAAGTTTTGTGATGAAAATCCTGACCCTATCACCTTTGCTAATGGATCTGTGTAGAGGGCTGATATCGCTTGTAGTATTGAACCAGTGATTCCAAATTGTTTTAGTGTCACAAACATAAAACCCAACCCACCCTATCAAACAATTTCTCTCCTTCTATTGATAGTAACATTAAAATAGTTTTATTTTTTTCTGTTTCTTCTAATCTATTAATTATTTTTTTTGAGATTGTTGATGGATGACCTCTCTGGTATAAACCCCACTTGATCGTTATTAATTGTGGTATAACTATTTTTAGCCTTTCCGCCAGAATAGAAGAGAAAGTTTTAATATCAGTTGTAATTAACAAAATCGGTCTATAGTTACCGATCGACTCTGAATCTTTGTCTATTTTTGGGATGGGAACTATGTTTGCTCTCAGCAGCTCTCCAGGACAATGTATTATGTAATTATAAATATTAACGAGTTCTCCTTTTAGTTGCTCTTCATTTATAAAAATTATTAGTAAAACCATCTGGGCCTGGGGCTGTCTTTGGAAGAGGTGTGACGAAAGCAACTTCACCACTGGTTTCTGGAGGGGCCTGTTTGCCAGCCTCCTACTTTGGGACTATGGGCCTGTGATAACCCATGTTCAAAAGTACTGTTTCTGCCCCTTGGACTTTTAACTGGAACAGATTCAAACATGTGGCAGTGTCAATCTTAAATTGTCCAGCAGTTTTTTGTCATCGAGTGTATGGAACTGTTTTGGGCATGGGACCATGTGCACGGTGGGGCAAAAATAAGACTTCCAGGAAATTCCTGAACCCCTGAACCGATCTGGGTGATTTTTGGATATGTTGTTCACCCAGATCGGGGCTATGCATTTTGGGGTACTTTTGGGGGTTTGTAAAAATGTATGTTTTTTCAGCTTAGAGTTAATTGAGTTAGTCCATTGTATTTATTAATTATATCCCAGGCAGAGGGGAGGGTTTGCTGACTGTATGTGGAAGTGTTACAGCAATAATTATTGTTCCTATTGGTTTGTGTCCCTTTCGTCCCTGTGTTCCATCAGGTCCAGGGGGTGTTCCTCTGACCTGAAAATGTGTATAAAAGAAATGCCTTTGTGCTCAATAAACCAGACCTTCTTACCCTCAACTCACAGCCTCGTCTCATGTTGTAGGTTACAGCTATAACTGATAGCTCTTGTAAGAGCTCTCTTCAGCTATACAGCTATATTCTCCTGGAGGAGAGGTCCTTCCCATACGGATGGTCCTTGAGAAGCACTAGGAGCATCCGTCAGCAAAGGTACCCAGCCAGGGTACAGGGAGCTCCATCATACTTATCTATTGATTTGCTAACCTCTATTTCTGTTATCGGTTGATTTATCCTTTTTAGTTGGTCAGGTAGTTTTGGCATATGTTAATTTTGGAAGAATTTATTTATTTCTTCTTCTTTACCGTATGCTTCTTCTGGTAAATTATATAGATCCTGATAGAATTTTCCAACTTGTTTTCCTATTTTTTTCTGTCGTCAATAGATAGGTTTCTTTATCCTTTATTTTGTATATTGCTCTTTTGTGTTTTTCTTTTTTGAGTTTATTGGTCATTAGTACTTCTGGTTTATTACCCTTCAAATACCTTTTTGATTGTAGGGATTCTAGCTGCTTGGCTGCCTTGTCCATTAACTAATCATTTATCAGTTTTTTTTTATATTTCTACAATTTTCCTTGCTATTTGTATGGACGGTGTTGTTTTATTTAGTTGTTTTATAGTCGCTTAGTGTTATATGTAACTTAGCTAAAGGGGGTATTCCTTTCTTTTTTGCGGTGGATACCATTTTTATTATGTGACCGCTAATAACGGTTTTGTATGCACACTAGACTGTAATGTCTGGTGTGCCTTCATTTTTATTTTCTGAGAAAAAAAGATTAGTTATTTTTTTTAATCTCATCCACATTATTCTTTTTATGTAGTGTGCAATCCTTTAGGCGCCAATCTTTGCAAAAGTTATCAAAGGTATCCTTATATTCTAATGTAGTTGGACTATGATCTGACCACGTTATATTTTTTATAACTATTTTTTTAACCAGATAAAGCATGGTCACATTTCCCAGCATAAGGTCAATTCTAGAATATATGTTCTAGAGTAACATGTATAGTCTAAGTCTGAGGGGTGAAATGTTCTCCATATATCTCTTAAGTTGTAGTTGTTCAATAAATTTTGCATTCTAGTTCCACTTGTTGTCTTTTCTTTTGCTCTTTCAGTTCTTTCTATCTTTCATGGGATCAATTACACAGTTAAAGTCCCCCATTAATAGTACCAGTCCTTGTTTAATCTGCTCTATCTTCTTGAGGACTTTTGAGATAAAATGCATTGTAGATTTATTCGGTGCGTAAATGTTGACTATTGTAAAAAACGTAATATTGATTTCATATACTAAAATGATGTACCGGCATTCTGGGTCTAGTTCTTCGTGTTTAATATCTAGGGAAATATTTTTTTTCAAACAGAAAGGCGACACCTCTTTTTTTTGTTATCCATAGAAGCACTTATGATGGTTGGGTATCGTGATGATCCTATTGTGTTTTTATTGGATTTTATCCAGTATGTTTCTTGTAGGGCTCCGATTTGTATTCTATTTTTTGTTAAAAACTCTAGGATTGTAGATCTTTTGCCGGGTGTGTTGATCCCACAGGCATTTATTGAAACTAACTTTATTTAAACTTTTCTGTCTGTTCTTGGGGCTCTCTCTCTCCAAAGTTTATTATGAAACTAAAAACAAGAAAATTATTTATATTTACATTAAAAAAACAGGTTGCTCCAATAATTTTGGAATCAACTTAAGAAGTAGGTTTTGTATAGCAGAAGAACCCTGCCATACAGCATCTCGAGTAATATCAGGCACTTGTCATGTGGGAAAAGCGTATTGAGGGATATGTGGTGTTTTGGGGTGTTTTACAAAATATATGTTTTTCTGCTTAGAGTTAATTGAGTTATCCCATTGTCTTCGTTTATTGTATCACAGGCGGAGGGGAGGCATTGTGTACAATGTATGGGAGTGTGTCAGGATCATATCCTGACAAACAAGACTTATGTTCCTTTTATTTCTGTTCCTTTAAAACAAGTTCCTGCTCTGATTTGATTATTTACCACTAGTGGCCTCCCTTGCCTCTAATTCTGGAATCTGACCTGCTCATATTTAATTACTTGCTTCAGCTACAAAAGGCTACACCCAATTAACCTCAAGGCCTTTACATTGAAGTTGGTGATTTGCCTGAAAGACTTCAGTTCGTGGCTCCTGGGAACCTGCTCCAGACTTACCCTCAACACTGCTCCATACCAACCTGTTCCAGACTTACCTTCAACCTTGCCCCATACCAACCTGCTCCAGACTTACCTTCAAACCTGCTCCACTCTTACGTATGATTTTGACCTTCTTCTTGCCCCTTCAGCTTCCCCTGACCTCTGACTTAACCCACATTGCCAAATAGATTGCCATTGTAAAGGAAGTAAGTTCAGCAATAAGATGTCTAGTTAGTGAGTATCATAGATAAAACAGTATTCATCTATTTTGTGTATTATATTGTATCATTTATACCTGTCTTTTAAAAATAGTTAGCCACTTTAACTTAGCACAGCATTTCCCAATTGGTGTTCCACAGAGAACACAATTGGGGTTCCAGCAAAATTCATAAAAACAAAATGGCCGTGGGCATCAGCCGCTCAGCAGCCCCACTAGACTCCAGGGACCGCACACCAACTGCTCTGGAGGCCCACTGGACCCCAGGGAATGCACACCAGGTAGTGCACGCTCATCCCAGCAGCCCCTCTGGACCACAGGGACATAGACTTTATGCCAGCACTCCCAAAGTTAGGGGGGCTGGGTGGAGTAATTTTTTTTTTTTTAATTGTATGTGTGTCTGTTAGGGATTTTGCATGTGTTTGTGTGTCTGTCAATGAGTATATGTGTTTTTGTCAGTGAGAGTGTATGTGTGCTTGTCAGTGAGGGTATATGTGTTTGTCAGTGAGAATGTATGTGTGCTTGTCAGTGATAGTGTATGTGTTTGTAGGTGTGTCTGTAAAAGAATATGTGTGTTTGTCAGTGAGAGTGTATGTGTGTCTGTCAAAGAGTATGTGTGTTTCTCAGTATATGTGTGTCTGTCAAAGAGTATGTGTTTCTGAGTGTGTCTGTGTGTATCTGTGGGTGCAAGTGTGTGTATATGTCATATGTGTGTATATGTGTGCATATCTGAGTGTGTGTGTATTTGTGTGTCAAGATGTGTGTTTCTGTGTGTTTTTGAGTGTGTGTATCTGTGTGTCAAGGTGTATGTGTGTCTGTGTGTCAGTATGTGTCTGTGTTCCAGTATGTGCCAGTGTGTGTGTATTTGTGTGTCAGATACATACATACACACACACACACACACAGATACACACTGACACCGAGATACACACACTGGCACATACAAACACAGCTATACACACCTTGACACACACCAGCACATACAAACACAGATACACACACTTTGACACATAGATACACACCACACCTTGACACACAGATAGATACACACACACACACACACACACACACACAGAGATACACACTGTGTGTTAAGGTTTGTGTATCTGTGACAGTGTGTGTATCTGTGTGCCACTATGTTCCACCTTGATACAGACACATACAAAAAACTCCACCATTTTGTTTTCCGTGGGATGGGGGGGGGGTGCGGGAGGAGGAGGGGGTTCCATGATGTCGATACACTATGTCAAAGGATTCCACAGGAAAGATTAATTGGGAACCCCTGACTTAGCATAACATCCAAAAACAGATAATAGCAAATGTAATGAAAGATGCATTGATGTATTCTCACTTTGTCAATAGTAGTTTATGAATCAGTTTACACAAATTATCTCTATCTTGATCTCAACAGGTAGTCCTTTGTTGTTCTGTGGTGCTTTTAATCCTTAGTGAGACAAGCCTTTACATCTATTGTTGTAAATTATTTAAAAGGTTTTGATGATATAATATTGCATAATAAATTCTGAACAACAATATAATTTGTAGAATATTTTTCTATAAAGAACAGATTATGTCAAACTAACTTTATTGAATTGTTTGGAGTAGGCAGTAGAAAAATGTATCATGGTACTTGTATATATGTGATATACTTTTTAAAACTTGTTTAATACTGTGTTTAAATCCTTAAATATTTGTGTGTGGATTAAAAATGTGCATAAAAATAGAGTGAATGGTGGTGTGTGGTGTTACAGCAACGAAGATAGCCCCGTGCTGAGGTAGCTCTTGAAATACTTGGGCTGTCATATATAATTTAGACACTTGCAAATACATTTTTTTTTATTTTATTATTATTTCTTAATATCTTTCTTACTTGTTTGAATATATTTG
This sequence comes from Pelobates cultripes, assembly GCA_933207985.1. Lineage (NCBI taxonomy): Eukaryota > Metazoa > Chordata > Amphibia > Anura > Pelobatidae > Pelobates > Pelobates cultripes. The sequence goes on along the minus strand of OW240912.1, from coordinate 91,842,808 downwards.
GGGTTTCATAACTTGGCTGTCAACTTCAAATTCCTAATGCCCACAACATTCTTAGGATTACTTCAAACTGAATTTTGTTTACCCTCTAAACCTACCCTACTGAGATCTGGTTTCTCTAGTTCACTAATGCAGCTTTATGTAACTACAAAGCAATAGGAAAGCCCAAGGAAGATATATTTAATCTGTGTACAGTTATTTTTCCAGCCCAAGTGATTATTTTTTTTATCTACCTTTGCTCATTATCACAGCGCAATGCTTACTACACTAAAGGTAATAACAATCATTTTGTTCAGAAGGATTACACAACTCTTGTATAATGTGTTTTCATACACATATGGGCCTGAAAGTAGCAGCTTTTAATTTAAAGGAGATTCAATTCCCCACACAAGCACTGATTGGTGCTTCAAGTGATGAAACAGCTGCAGGCTGACATCACATGTTATACTTTATACTCAAGAATATTACAATTCAATACCACACTTTCACTCAAAATGTGAGGGAGTATCTATTTTAGTTAATAAAATGTTTTTTTCTCCACAGAAAAAGTGGCAAGAGGTTGTAATGGAGATACTTAATATGAATGGGAAAACAAATTTATATTGCCTATAGTTTAGTGAATGTTTACCTCCCTATTTGAGGCCAATTGAAATTTTTACATTCTCTCCTTAACAAATTAGAAAAGTTTAAATCAGATAGATTGATATTATGTGCAGACATGAATAAAATTCTAGATCCTGATATGGATATTTCTAAACCAAATAAGTCAACTTTATTTTTACAATTCTGCAAAATAGCTACTGTATATGCAGAGACATTGCATGCTTATGGTCTGTATGATATCTGGGGAGAATAACATGCGGAAAAACTCATTAGCCTAGAACTGAAGAAATAGAAAATATTTTAGATGAAATCGATCTCTTGAGGATAACTGACTAACCTCAAGCCTCTCTTATAACTCCAATATCCCTGGAAGAAGTAGGTAATGTGATATCAAAATTGCCACTGGACACGTTTCCTGGGTCAGACAAGTTTACTAATCCTTATTATAGAACATTTCAAGCGACATTAGCACAACATCTAGTCTCAATATTTAAGAACAATATTCCACTAGTAATATCACTGAAGATGCGTATGGACTCAAATTATGCTTTATAAGCTCAAATTATTACTCTCACAAGAGCCTGGTAAAAAAAATTAGGTGGAAGCTCAAAATTTCACACAATCTCATTGATAAATACTGATACTAACATCTATGAGAAAATTCTTGCTTTGACTTTGCAGCCACTCTTACCTGCTTATTCTTAGGGACCATATGATGTTTTTTGATGGGAAGACAAGCATCCATTGAGGGCCGGACTGGGTGGAAACTTCAGCCCAGGCAGTTAATGGCAGAGCAGGATACGGTGAGAGGTGGGGCCAAAAAGAGGGCGTTAATTGTTTGTGAGTTAATATGGGGTAACATGGCAGGGGGTGTAGTATGTTAATAGGGGGTATGATGGCAGGGGGTGTAGTGGGTTAATAGGAAGTAACATGGCAGGGGGTGTAGTATGTTAATAGGGGGTATGATGGCAGGGTGTATAGTGGGTTAATAGGAGGTAAGATGGCAGGGAGTGTAGTGGGTTAAAAGGGGGTAAGATGGCAGGGGGTGTAGTGGGTTAATAGAGGGTATAATGGCAGGGTGTGTAGTGGCTTAATACAGGGTATGATGGCAGGTGGTGTGGTGGGTTAATAGGAGGTATGAAGGCAGGTGGTGTAGTGGGTAAATAGGGGGTATGATGGCAGGGGGTGTAGTTGGTTAATAGAGGTAAGATGGCAGGGGGAGGTGGTGGGTTAATAGGTGTAACATGGTGTAGTGGGTTAATAGGGGTAACATGTCTGCTTAATTAATTTAATAATTAAAATATATGTATTCCATCCCCCCTCCCTCTATTTACCTTGTTGGAGTTGAGGGGAGCATGCTGATGACAATCCCTGGTGGTCCAGCCGGCTGGTTATTTGGTCTGTATCTATGCAGGGTACAGACCATGCTTCTCCCTCTCGAGAGCGCCAATATTACCAAGCGTTGCCGCGTGTTACTATGGCAACACTCTGATAATATCAGAGCTTGCAAGAGAGAGACAGATAGGCTGCATGGATTCACAAATCTTTCCTCCGTCCCGTGAAGGGACAGTTGTCCCTCTTAGGGCCGGTGCAGCTCTGAATGGGACGGCAGAAGAGATCCCGATGGTCAGTCCGGGACTGCTTCCATTAGTACTTGAAGGTGGGCTTTCCTGTACAATGTATATGGATGATATTTGTACTTTAAACCTTCAGTGGCAGTATATGTTGTCATTCCTGCTTTTTGCACTAGCTTTTTGCCAACAAATAGTTTGTTAGCTTCAATAAAACATAACTCTAGCATACAGTGGTTAAAGGTTTCTTATATTAATACACCACAGTGATCATTATGAATATTTGGATTTTCAAATTTCTGAAGAAAGGGGCACCCTCCAGCTTACACTTCTTCTTTGTTTGAGATGTTTGAAAATTCATGCCAGCAGCATCATAGGGTAATGACATTACTACACAAAATGACTGCAAAAGGTAGATGTCTATTATATTTACGTCCACTGCACTACTCACCTGAATAAATGCTTTTGTTGTACTGCTCAATCCTTGTATGTGTTATGTATATTATGTAATTGTATTCTTGAGTTAACTTATGAATACATCTTTTTTAAGCAACAGGTATTGTGTGCTTGTCTATTTTTAGGGTAATTGCTGTACAGTAGATGTATTGCAAACAATCTGTTTTCTACAAGGAAAATGTCATATCAAAATCAAGTAATAGATCAATTTTAACTCGCTTTAAAAAAAAATACCCTTTTTATGGTGAAGTTAATACATGCAATTTGTTGGTATGTTTCTATCTAATCTACTACGCACATGACAGCACATTACATCAATCTTAATGTGTGTTTGTGGGGTGTATAGTATTGAATAATGTGTAAGTTGGCTAAGGGGGGAATAATCGGGTGGATGATATTTAAGTGGTTTGGCAAACTGGCAGCTGACTACTCAGTTATATTTGGGTAAAGTACCCAGAATATTATTGCACTAAACATCAAGCAAATTATCTCTTGAAGTCATATATAAATCCAGCCCTAGTTATAAGCTTCGGTCTTTGCATTAAAAACCCACAAATAGGCAATATTGAAAATGCACATTCAATAGCTGCAGTGATTTTGAACTAACTTTTACATAAAAGGTTATGACTAGCTTTTTTTTTTAGTACATTGTTATCATAAGCCTTCACTGTAGCAGCTACAAATGACAAGCAGGTTTCTAACATTCTTGTTGTAACCCTGGTTCAATAGAATATATAAGTATTTAGCTATCATCAATCTTTTTACAGCAGGACAGAGGCTGTTGTCTCATGGGTTAGCAGCACCTGGTATTGAGAAGCTGCAAGAATGGAAGTCATTCTGAAACCACTTTCAAAGTAGTGGTTAGTGGCCCTCATAGAAAATAATGGGAACAGTGAGGAACTAAATAACAGAGCTATTTCAGAATCAGCTGTCTACAACTCCCTCTGTGCCACCTGTAAAATACTTCAGTCCAGAAACAGCCACAGCTCAGTAAACGTAGAGACTGGAAATGTTAGCAAGACGTGGCTAAAACACAAAAAGTAGTGACAAGGTTAAAAATAAGACCTAATATATTTAGTACTTGCACTCTACTGTTAGTGGTCTATAAGCTAAATTTCATTTTGTAGTTTTTGTATTGTAGTAAGGCAAATTATTAGACATAATGCCCAAATTGTTCCATTTAAAATGTAGCATGTAAAATACAATGTACAGAAAAGACAAAGAACAATATCTGAGTGGAGAATGCACAAACATTGGCTGTCCTCTAAGTAATTATCAGCTACTAGTTGTATTCAATTCAATTTCTCAGTGCACAATTAATGTAACTCTACCCGTGTGCAGTTGACACCTATTTACTCTTTTACAGGTACCTTTCTACCAAGTCCCAGTGACTCTGCCAATTCCCCTCAAAGTTAAATCCCAGTTAAAATTATTTGCTTATTACTTGTTACCGACCCAGATTGGACTTTGACACTTCGTACGGATTCTCCTTATATACTTATTAATTGTTGCTGAACCGGATTGGATTTGACCCTTCTCTTCGATATGGACTGATTTACTCTTGCTAAAACGGATTGGACTTTAACAAACCTTCTGGATTTTCCCTATTATATTTAAAGTAACCAGATTGTCACTTAAAATATCACTCTCAATATTGGTGATTATCCTTTATTCTCCTAGACTGACCTCTCATACTGGTGAATAGTCTGTATTTTTTATTTGTTTGACAAATATATTGTTTAAAATATTTCAATCAGTATTTTGCTATTCATATGCCATGAAGCTAAATTTAAAATTTGACTCCTGGTGATATCAATTTAAGATGAATTATCATATGTATCACATTATTTGTCTTATTACTACTATTTCTGTATGATACTGATACTATAATACACTTATGTGATGTTCACGTATATGTAATCATTTGCAGGTTGTGTAATCATAGGTAGACTGTTTATTTGGCACACGTTCATCAAAATATCTCTGCTATGGATCACATTTTGTATATGTTTGTCACTGACTTCAAGGGACACTATAGTCACCTGAACAACTACAGCTTAATGTAGTTGTTCAGGTGAGATCTATAGCTCCCTGCAGGCAATCTAATGTAAACACTGTATTTTCAGAGAGATTACATTGATTTATAGGAATACCTCCAGTGGACAGCCACCAGAGGGACTTCCTATCATGTAGGGCCCTAAAAAGGCCTTGTACACGTCAGACGTATTAAAATACGTCTGACGTGTGCACGAGAGAGAAGGCACTGTGTGCGCGCCTTCTATCTCCTGCCTGTCAGCAGAGGAGAGGGGGCGGTCAGCTCAGCTCGCCGGCCGTGCACACTGTGCGCATGCACGGTAGTCCGCTCAGGACTTCATAGGGAGGCATGAATGCCGCCCTATGAAGTATGTGCGCATGTGCGGCGAAGCTGCGCATGCGCACAAGGGAGCAATGACGCTTCCAAATGGAAGTGTTTGATTGCTCCCTGCTTGCGCCCGCCTATTTCGTCATTTTGATGAAATAGGGGGCGCGGCTTCACGAGGCTCCCGGAGCTGGAACCAGGTGAGTAAAATCCTCTGCCTGGAGAGTCCCTTTCAGTATAGTATGGAGCAGGGATAGGCAACCTTCGCCACCCCAGATGTTGTGGACTACATCTCCCTTGATGCTTTGCCAGCATTTTGTCTGTAAGAGCATTATGGGGGATGTAGTCCTAAACATCTGGAGTGCCAAAGGTTGCCTATTCCTGGTATAGAGTGATGTGTGCTTAATAGACCGGCAAAACTTATCTTTAATAACAACAAAGAGGTGACTCATTTACCATACTGTATATTTAAGGTATGTTCCTCATTATATGTAAAAACATTTACTTTAATAGGCAATTCTGCAACAATGAATCTGTTAGCAAATGGTATTGGAACGTTTAACATACACAGGAAAGTATAGATTGTAATCTTAGGGGCTCAATTATAAGAAACGTAGGGCTCAATAACTACAGAGAAAATGTTTAATTTATGCATTCAGATTTAGAAAGAAACCCCAGCTGAAGCTTATACAAGTGTTCTAATTGAAATGAAACATTGCTTTTGTCTAACAGATGTTTGTATTTGGAATGACACACTGTAAGACTTTGCAGTAGCTGGCATTGTTTTGAATAAGAAATAAAGTGGTTACATTATTCATGCAGGTGTTCTTTTGAATCTTTTTTTAGACCAATTACAATACAGATTATTATATATTGTATTCCTTTTAATTTGTAGTAACATTCTTAAACAGCTAGTAAAACATTTTATTGAAGTACTTTGAAGTGCAGTTTATAATGCTACACCATAGTATTTTATTTTTTTTAGATTATTTGGTCATACACATTTTAAAAAGAAAACCAATATGTTATATTTTGTAACATCATTTTTTGGGGTCTGTGACACTTGGTATCATATCTACAATTCATTGTATACACTGATCAGTCAAAACAATAAAAGCACCTGCCTAATATTATCTAGGTCCCTCCTCGTGCTGCCAAAACATCTCCTGATGCATCAAGGCATGGACTCCACAAGAAAACACTATGTATAATTTATATTTATTTCTTTAGATTTCTTCCTGTGGAGTGTTATTATAAGATTGTATTATATTTTAATACTTTGGGGTAATTCTCACCGTGGGATTTTTACACTTTTATGTTTTGTATTACATAGACTCCACAAGACCTTTGAATCTGCCCTGTGGTTTTTGGTACCAAGACATTAAAAGCATATCCTTTAAGTCCTGCCAGTTGTGACGTGGGCCTCCATGGATTAGATTTTGTGTTCTTGAGCATCCCACAGATACTCAATCAGATTGATATCTGGGAAATGTGTAGAACAAAGCAACCATGGGTCCCATGTTTGAGCGTACTTTGAGTATTTCTTACTAACCGAGAAGGTGTCTTACAAATTCAACCTTATGTATATATTCCCTGATTGTGGGTACTTTTGTTTGTTTCCACAGAACAGGGATAAGCTGGTTCGCTGCTGTCAGTAAGTGGGATAGCAGTTTGGCTGCGTTGGCCTTGACATTTGGGATGGGCGCTAAGAGCAAAATATATTCAGGAGAGAAGGGGATCTTTGAGGAGGTGATTGTCTGGATCATTGTGTGGATACGTTTCAAGAACCCTTGGATCTCTGGGCATTGCCACCATATATGTGTCGTGTGAGCATTATGTTGGTGAATTTCCCTGGGTGTGTAGTGCCATCTCGTAATGCGTTTGTAGTTGCTTTCCTGTGTGCCTAAGTTAGTAGACGATGTGTGTGCTCTTAGGAGAATTGCTTTCCACTGACCTGGAATCTGCAATTCCTCCATCCACCTCAGAGTAAAGTGCGGTATGGCCTGGGAGTTCGCTTCTACCAGAAGATAGTACATTGTTGATAGAATTTTCTTTTTTAATGGGTGTTCCGGACATAACAGTTCTGTGACGAGACCAATCTCGCCACGGCACATTGGAGGAGCAGGGTTGCCTGCCTGCTCCCTTGTGACTATGGACCGGCAGTTAAACAGTCTATTTTACTGTGCAGAAAGGCTCATTCATGCCTTTCTGCACAGCCGTTCGGTAGATTATATCTACCAAACAAACAGCTCTCTATTAGCCTCCCAGGAGCCATGAGGAGCCGGCAGGCGCTGTTAGTTGGCCGCCCAGAAGCTGGCGTGCGCCGCCAATCTACCTCCCTCGGCTTAACGAGCATTTGCAGTCAATTGACCACCCAGTAGCTGCGGTTAACCGCAGCTTAATTGACTGTTACTGGGTGGCCACGGTTACAAATAGCGGCCGCTAGGTGGCGGTGTTATGGAACTCCCCGGATGGCCAGCGGTGCTCAGCCCAGAATCAGTGCACTAAAAGTGGACACTTTTACCTTCCCTGCTTCTATTCGTGGCTATTTAACCGAACACCTGATCATTCGGGACTTTGTTTATGTGAATGCTTTAACCAGATAGCACAGCCATGGAGCTTATTCATGAAATTAAAGACTTTGGCTCCATGGCAATTGAACTGTGTGTATAGGATCTGAGCGCTATTTGGTACAATTGTGCGCTCAGATCCCAGCTATCTGGGGATGGGTTACATGTATATATTTTATGTGATAAATGTAACATTATGTATTTTATTGTATTTTTGTGTTTTATTGTAACCACGTGTGTAATGGTGATTTGCCTCTGTCCTGGGAGATAATTGGATTACTTCCCAATTATCTCCAGGATAGAGGGGAGGGAAATTAGGATGCATCGTGGGGATGTTTTACTTCTGTGTGTCTGAATGTGATACATGTCTGTCTGTGTTACAGTCTTCCATCTGGTCCCCTAGGGGAGTGTCCACCAGGTGGGAGACCTGCATAAACCTGATCACTGGTTGACCCAAACTTGTTCTTGGGGGGATTTACTGTTAGACTGATTGCTAGAAGTGTAAGCCGCTTGGGTGCTTTTCCTGTTCGTCTGCTAGCAGTTATTCATATGGTTCCAATTTGGGAGTTTGGAACATTCCCTTGTATACAGTTCGGGAGTTTGGTGTTCTGCAGTAGCTGTGCCTCTGTCTCAGGATGGGAAGATCTACTAAATGGCGGTTTAACCCCTTTTATGCCTGGGGGTGCTGTTACAAGTTCAAATTTGTGAGGTCTGAATTCCCCTTCAGGAGGAGGTTGGTGCTGCATACGAAATTAGACATTTGGGCATGGTGTAGGTGTTGGGTACCCGTAGCTGCCTGGTTGGCCATCAGTTGTGAAATGGTTTTTATCTCGTTTTCAGGCTACATGTCTTGAAGCATTAGTATTTAATTGTCATGGAATGAGTGGAATTTTGTACCCGATCGCCCCTCCTGAAAGAAGGGGTTGTGAGTGAGTGGGTACGGGGGAGATGGGTGCAGGGAAATGTCTGCGTACTGTCTGGTCGTGTCCCAGACTCTAAGGGTGGCAGAAATGTTCGGGTGATGTTTGGAACGTATGTATATGCGGCCTTTTTTGTGCCATGGAATCGTGTTTATGGGGATCTCTAGAAATGTACCCTCAATCTGAACCCACTGTGTGTTCGTGTTGGTGTTGGTCCTGTCATAAATCCTTAAGATATTTTTCCACACTAATGAGGCCCAAGCCCCCTTCTGAACGAGGCCTAGTGAGGAGTGAATAGGCCAATCTAGGGCGGTGGTGTGACCACAGGAATGTGGTGAGGAGTTTCTGAACAGACTTAAAGAACATTTTAGGGAGGGACATGGGAATTGTTTGTAGTAAGTACAAGGTACGTGGAAGAATATTTATTTTAATAATACTGAGTCTGCCGAACCAACCAAAAAGGGGTTTGTGCCATGCTTTCAAGTCAGATGTGATGGCCGCCAATAGTGGTGGAAAGTTAGTCTCATACAAATGGTCCAGTTGTCTAGGAAGGCGGATGCCTAGATATTTAGTGTTTGATTCCGTCCATACAAACTGGAAGCGTTGTGTTAGTGCTTTGTTAATATCTGGGGTAGTGTGAAGTGGCATCAGTTCGCACTTAGTTATATTGGCTTTAAAATTTGACACCCCTTGGTATAGTTCCATCACCGCTACAAAATGTGGGAGTGTGTGCAAGGGATCAGAGATTGTGACTAAAACATCATCAGCAAATGCAGCCTCCTTGTATTCTTCCCCTTTTAGAGTGAATCCTCGGATGTGTGGGTTGTCCCATATTCCCTGTAGGAACGGTTGGAGTACCAGTATGAATATCAAGGGGGAAAGGGGGCACCCCTTTCGTGTGCCATTCGCGATTGTTACTGGGCTGGACAATTGCCCATTCTTAATCTGGCAATCGGGGTGGAGTATATGGTTCATATCCATGTCATCCAGTTCGGGCCAAATCCCAGGTATTGAAGGGTGCTCAGCATAAATGACCATTCCACCCGGTCAAAGGCCTTTTCGGCATCAATCGTGAGGAGCGTGGTCATACTCTTGGACTTCCCAGCCCAGTGTAGTAGATTGATTATTTTGGTGGTGTTAGTTTTGGCTTCCCTCCCTGGCACAAAGCCTGAGTGATCCGGATGGATCAATACCAGTAGCAGTGCCTTCAGTCTGTTCGCTAAAATCTTTGTAAAGATTTTCAGGTCAATATTAATTAACGATATGGGCCGATAACTCCAGCAGTTGGTAGGGTCTTTACCAGGTTTCGGGAGTAGTGCTATGGTGGCTTATAGAGCAGATTTAGGTAGGGTGGGAGATTTCAGTAGAGAGTTGAAAGCGGCCGTAAATGGTTCAAAGTCTCAGACATGAGCCTGTACTATTTGCCAGTGAAACCATCTAGGCCTGGGCTTTTGCCTAAGGGCATATGCTTTATCGTCTGTCATACTTCCCTATTAGCTATGGGGTTATCTAGTTGCTCTAGTGGATTTAATTCTCTTTTATAGGAAATCCTGGATTTCCTGGGTCGGGGGTGGTCTGTCACGTAGGTTATATAATTGTGTATAAAAGTCATGAAAAGCTTTAAGGATATCGACCATCATGTGAGTCTGTATACCATTCTGTAGTTTAATAGAGGGAATAAAGGTGGATTGCCTGTTCTGCTTGAGGAATTATGCAAGCAGTCGGCTGCACTTGCCTCCTTGTGTATAGTACATGTGTTTGGTCATTCTCAACTTGCGCATAGATTGGAGGAGGAGTAGCATTTTTAGTTCGGACCTCTTAGCTGTCAGTAGCTTATACAGGCCCAGGGATTTGTCTCCAAACATGTTGTATTTCTAATGACTTAATATTTTCCACTAGGCCTGCCACGTAGGCTTCCCTATTACATTGTTCTCCACAAAATACAACAGAGATGTCTTTTTTAGCTGGTCTACGATGTCTTGGCAGTTATGCAAGAGATTGTTCGTTTTCCATTGGGATATTGGATGGGGTAGGGAAGGGATAGCAATGGCAAGAGTCAGGGATGGGTGGCCTGACCACATGATGGCTCCATAGGAACACTCCCAAATCAGATGTAAATGTCTGTGGTGTGTGAACATCATGTCAATGCGGGAGTAAGTGCCTGTAGGTGGAGAATAGAAAGTCTCTATCAGTAGGAAGTCTCTATCAGTAGGATGTATGATCCTCCAACTATCAAACAGTTGTGTTTCTTGTAGCATATGGTGCATGCACCTGCGTGCTGAGTTGAGGTATTCACTAGAGGTGGAGGAGGAATCCAGATGGCCATCCAATGTGATGTTCATGTCCCCTCTCACAATCATTATACCTTCCTGGAAGGCGTCTATAGAATTTAGAGATGTAGAATTTTCCTAAAAGCTTGACATTGTTTTTTATTCGGTAAGTAAAGGTTCGCCAGGGTGACTAGTGTATAACCAATTTTCCCTTTGAGGAATATGTATCTCCCGGCCTCATCTGTCCATGTGTCACACAGTGTGAATGGGACATGTCTGCCAGGCAGGATTCATACCCCCTAGATTTTGAGCCCGAATAGTTACTGAAATATCCGGTAGGGAAGTGCTGGTTTCTTAACGACAGTGCTGAGTCTGTACGGAAATCTGTGTCTTGTACAAAAACTATTTTGGCTCTGAGACCATGAAAATCAGTGAGGGCTATTGTTCTTTTTTCGGGGTTGTTAAGACCTCTAGTGTTAAAGGAGACAATTCGGATCGTGGCCATTTTATGCATCTTCTTCGTGGTCTTGGTGGCGGCTAAATAGGTGCTGAGCAATTTTACTAGTGAACAATTGTACTTATGCTGTGTGTGTCTGGAGTATGAGTATGACAAACTAGATGAGCAGATGAAGGGTGGGTAGGTATGTAAAGAACTAAAGGTGAACTAAAAACAAAATAACCTTAAGAGTAACCTTCCTTGCAAGTTAGCGTTGGTAGGAGCACTCGATTTCTACTATTGGGTGCCAAACAGGGGATTACCTTAGTCAGCATATGACTCCTGTGTATGGCAGATTCCAAATTATCAATGTACACGGTATTCCTCCTCCATGTTATAAGGTATTTCAAGTTTAGTGGTCTTAGTGGTCTGCTTGTGATTGCTGTGACCTAAGTCCCATTACTAATTTCAGGTCACAGGTAAGCGGTCCTTCATTGTCTCTATGTTTATCATGAGAGGTTAGTTCAGCCAACCAGGTATCTCCTGGCCTTATCACTCATATAGGGACAGGCACCTTAACCTACATGTTTTCCTCACTTATGAAACAATATGCATGAGCCAACAAGAGGCTTGACTATTTATGTTGGATCCAAGCATAGTCCACCTACATATACTTTCAACCGTTTTCCTTCAATTACGATTCATGCTCATTTAAGCTCCTCCTGGTTAAGTATTCTCTGACCAAGTATTAGCACAGTATATTAACGACATATTTGTCATGTTTTCTTTACTATGGTCTGCTTTTTGCCACCTTAGAATTAATTATCACACAATCATCAAATATATCTAATTCATGAGTTATGTCAGAACACTAATCAAGAAGACCAGGCCTTAACCATTCTATTATTCTGGTCACTTGTTAGGGACGGCATCCATAGCTTCAAGCAGAATTATACCACTACACATATTTAAACATTAGGTCATTGTAAGTCCTCAGCTTATTCATGGTACATTCCAAAACCAGCATTGGAACTCCATCAAGCATATAACCTTGGGTATAAGTATGTATGTCGATTGTAGACTGTATTAACGACTTACAATATTTCTCCCTTTTGCCCTCTTTATTTTACAGGCCTACCAGCATTGTCGATTCCGGCACACCTCAACCGACTTTTTCTATTCCGTATTACGCTATTCCTATATTTCTCTCTATCACTCTATACGGATTTTTTGCCCCTAACACAAATATTAAGGCTTTTGCCTGTAGTTGTGGGAGGGGAATGATTTCCCTACTTAATGGACAGTTTCCTTACCTTGCTCCACACCATTCTTGTTCTAGCCATGCATGTCCCTCCCACAACTCCCACTACTTAATCATAACCTCTTTTTCTTCTCTTTTTAACCTTAGATGGGCCCTCTTTATTTTAAAGACCTACCAGCATTGTCAGTTCCAGCACACTTCAACCGACTTTTTCCATTCTGTATTACGCTATTTCTATATTGCTCTCTGTGGCGAAAGCTGCCTCGCCACTGGGCATTGGAGAGGCCTGGCTGCCCGCCTCCTACCTGCTGACTATGGCCCCTTGTGAATTTGTACTTTGGAATGCAATATTTGGGCATGTGGTATTTTATATTGCTGCTACTGGCCCTTTAAGGGCCATCCGTGCACATATTATGACTGTTAGGAACAATGCCCTTTAAGACTGTGTAGCAGGTTGCATTCAGGCTGTCTTTAATATTATGTGTTCGGTAAACGGTGTTATGTGTATGCAGCATTCCCCTGTTTGTTCGGTAGAATCACTCCATTCATTATATTGAGTGAAACTACCGAACAACCAGACCACCCTGGAGTAAGTGTGCCTCCAATTACCGTTTGCAACAATGTTGCAAACGGGTAATTGGCAATCTATGTAATGTAAAGCAAAGTGAGTCCAGTGTAGACTGGATAAAAATCCAGACCGTACTAGTCAAATGAGTGGAGCGCTGAATGTTCACACTTACCCTTAATTAGGGTTAAATCACAGATGAATATATGTACATGTGAATAAAACAAAGAAATACAACACAATATAGTGTAAATCCGTAAATGAAAGAAATATTGTGATAATATATCAATAGTCAAACTCACATGGATTAGAGCCTAGGAAAGGACAGGCTCAAATCTCTTCAACATTAGTGTCGTATGGAGACACAGCACCCTTTAACTGGAGTAGATTTCCTCAAAGAAAAAGGAGAAAGAAAGGGGGAAAAAAACCCTAGTGTACTATGTATATAACTTGTAGTGCACAGACAATAGTTATAGTAGTGCTCACCTGGTTCAGAGCCAATGAGAACCTGGCTCTAGATGGTAAACTTGGGTGCCTTTAAAGGGGGGCACCTACCCTTCTTTAACAGCAAGATGGGACAAAAAGCCAATGGGATATATAAAAAAATAATAAATTTATTACAAAAGTAAAATCAAAGATTAAAATACTCTTACAAAATAGTAACTATAAAGTCCCAAATGTTGGCTTCAGCTCCGAGACGCGTTTCGCCCACGCTATGTGGGCTTTTTCAATCGTGTTCACTGTGTCCACTATCTTGCTGTTTAAATCTGCCGGTATTCTTCTTCCGGTAGGCGGGTCTTCATTTCCATAGTCCAATCAGGTGGCTTCTTCCTAGTACAGTAGAGCGCCTCAGCTGTGGTCCATTCGGGCAATCGGAGTGGCGCAGTGTCATAATCCGCGTCACTTCCGTGTTCGCCGCGGCCATTTTTCTTATGGGTAAGCGCCCTAGATAGGAAGCCGGAAGTGACGTGGCGGAATGAATCCGCTCGTCACTTCCAGAACGAGCAAAGTTCCTGGCAAATGAAATGTGTTGTGTCTTTGCCCATACTTCCTAAAAAGGGGGGGCCTCCATCCTCAATATGCATAAGGAGAACAAAGGGCAACAATAGAAAAAAGGGGGGGGGGAAAGAAAAACACATTTAACTATATAGTACATGTTTCCACATATAGTTAGATAATGAGAATGTCAACATGTAGAAATTTAGCCATTCCTACAGCAGTTCTCTTGCTTTACTTTAAATTTAAAGAGCAATACAATATATACAACAAAAAATTATCAAAGAATAAAAGAGAATAACTAATTAATTTCCACATGAATTATTGACTTTCTCATTTACATTGCATGTATAAAAAATACTCTATATAATGTACCATATATAATGATCAGTATTCTTCTCCAAGAAAAGGCAGATGAAATAAATGGATTAATGAAATAAATGGATTAAATGAAATGGCATATCTCAAAATCATTATTAAGACCTCCAGGGGTTAATGTGTTTAAGTTGAAAATCCATTTCATCTCTATTTGACCCATTTTTTATTTTTTTTTTGGTGCAGGGAGCCAAAGGTGCCGTCCTTCCTCCCCAGCAGCAGAGTGAGTTACAGGGAGCTGAAGGTGCCGTCCTTCCTCCCCAGCGGCAGTGTGTGTCCCAGGGAGCTGAAGGTGCCGTCCTTCCTCCCCAGCGGCAGTGTGTGTCCCAGAGAGCTGAAGGTGCCGTCCTTCCTCCCCAGCGGCAGTGTGTGTTCCAGGGAGCTGAAGGTGTCGTCCTTTGGCTCCCTGTAACTCACTCTGCCGCTGGGGAGGAAGGATGGTACCTTTGGCTCCCTGTAACTCACTCCGCTACTGGGGAGGAAGGACGACACCTTTGGCTCCCTGTAACTCACACTGCCGCTGGGGAGGAAGGACGGCACCTTCAGCTCCCTGTAACACACACTGCCGCTGGGGATCTGGGCCAACCGCCCAGCATCCTTGTAGGGCTGGTAGAGAGACCGCAGTCCCATCTCCACCTGCCATCTGTGGGTTTTCCCAGGACCAGTCTATGAGGACCCCTTCTTCGGGTTCCTCTGGCCGCCTCAGGGGGAAACGGTTAACCTCCTCGAATGCAGCCTCTCTTTGGCTGCTGTAACACTCCTTCCGCTGAGCATATGCTCTCTCTTTCACCAGCCGGAATTCTCAGTCCATCCTTGTGTTTCGCTTGGCTGTGACCTGGTTCCAGATCGCCTGTAATATATCCATGGGCACATTATCACCATACTGGGCCACTCGCTGCCTCACCTCGGCCAGCCAATCATCACCAGAGCCTTCCATACTTGTCTGCTCACTGGATACCTCTGCTCCCAGGGGCGCTGCACGTGTGCTAGCGTTGCCCTCAATTTGTGACTCCACAAACGGTGTCTCTGAGCTGCTTTACCTCGCACTAGTACGCCATCCCACCGCTTGCCACCAATGTAACGGATCACCTGGAACCCCGACTGGGTACCTCCGTTGAAGGATGCTCCTAGCGCTTCTTGAGGACCCCAAGCACTCTAGCCGACACCACAACTACTGCAGGCCGAACCTCTCTTCCTTGAAAGGGAAGCAGGAACAAGCTCTTACAAGAACTTAGGAATGATTAAAGCAAGGGAATATGCAGAGCATATCAATCCCTTGTAGCAGATTCCCCCAATAAGAGACAGTTCTACTTCACCCTTAATTTGGAGTCCTGTCTCTTATTGGGGGAATCTGCTACAAGGGATTGCTATGCTCTGCATATTCCCTTGCTTTAATCGTTCCTAAATTCTTGTAAGAGCTTGTTCCTGCTTCGCTTTCAAGGAAGAGAGGTTCGGCCTGCGGTGGTTGTGGTGTCGGCTAGAGTGCTTGGGGTCCTCAAGACGCGCTAGGAGCATCCTTCAACGGAGGTACCCAGTCGGGGTGCCAGGTGATCTGTTACACTCTCTATCACTCTATACAGCTTTTTTGCCCCTATCACAAATATATATATATATATATATATATATATATATATATACACACAGACAATCTCATTGATATACATAAACTCATTGACATAAAAACACAAGCTCACTGATGCACACTAATAGGGTCACTGACAATCTAAATGACTCACACAGACAAGCTTACTGGTACACACACGTTTAGTACAGACAAACTCTGATATACACAAGCTTACTACAGACAAGCTCACAGTCACATACACACACTCACTACAGACAATCTCACTCACGCACACACACTCCCTACAGACAAGCCCATTGACACATACATGCTCCCTACAGAAGAGCTCACTAGCACATAGATTCACTACAGACAAGTTCACTGACACACACATGCTAACTAAAGACAAGCTCACTGACACACACATACTCACTACAGACAAGCTCACTGACACACACCTGGTCACTACAGACAAACGTACGGTCACACACATGCTTATTACAGACAAGCTCACTGCACACACACATACTCACCACAGACAGGCTTATTGACACACACATGCTCCCTACAGACAAGCTCAGACACACACAAATTATCCCTACAGACAAGTTCACTGACATACATACAAGCTCTCTCACTAGCAGTCACACAAGCTTACTCACTAGCAGGAACACACACACACAAACTCACTCACTAGCAGGCACACACACACAAACACACATACGCTCCCTCACTAGTACACACACACACACACACACACACACACACATGCTCCCTCACAATCACACACACAAACACAGAAGCTCACTCACTAGCAGATGCATACACACACACACACACACACACAAAAGCTCACTCACTAGCAGGCACACACACAGAGCTCACTCACTAGCAGATGTGCACACACACAGAAGCTCACTCAATAGCAGGTACACACACACAGAAAAAAGCTCACTCTCTAGCACACACACACACACACAAAGCTTACCTGGCACTGGTAGGCTAAGGTGTCATTGTCTGGCCTCTTCATTCCAGTGAGGTCAGCAGCTTCCGTGTGGAGGTGGGGCTTGTGTTTGGGAGTTGAGGCTTATATGCGTGGGTAGGACATGCAGCCTGAATTACTGTACATTGTGCTGGGAGACTGACAGGTCTCCCTCCAGCCGTCGGCAGAGTAATTGCGGCCGCACCAGCCCCAAGCTCCTCCCTCTTTATTCCCCTTGGACTGACATAGGCTGGCACAGTCTGAGGGGAAAATCATTTAAACGACATGTGCCTGATGATTAGGGCTTTCTGCCCGGCCCCAGATGCTGCGGCCCACCAGATAATTTCCCGATATAACTGTGGGCCAGTCCGGCACTGAAGAGAAGACATAATTATTAAAAATGCAGATAAAGGGGGTGGCATTGTTATCATGTCAAAAGCATTCTATTTACAAGAAGCTTATATATTGCTAAGGGCAGTGGTGTATACTGGTTTTGTGCTGCCCTAGGCAGGACAAAACTCGGGCCCTCCCCCCGGCGCCAGCCCCACCCAACCCTTCCCCCCGCCCCGCCTTCTAAATACACACACACACATTCACTGACAGATACGCATACAAACACTAACAGACACACACACACTCACTAACAGACACACACACTCACTAACAGACACACACACACTCACTCTAACAGACACACACACATGCACTCTAACAGACACACACACACTCACTAACAGACACACACACACTCACTCACTCTAACAGACACACACACACGAACAGACACACACACACTAACAGACACACACACACACTAACAGACGCACAGACACAGACACACACACACAGACACACACATACACACAGTCAGACACACACACACTAACAGACACAAACTGTCAGACACACATACACACACTAACAGACACACACACACACACTAACAGACACACAGACACACACACACACACAACAGACACACAGTAAGACACACACACTAACAGACACACACACACACACACTAACAGACACACATACACAGTCAGACACACACATACACACAGACACAAACTGTCAGACACACACACACTAACAGACACACACACACTGACAGACACACACATACATACTAACAGACACACACAGTCAGACACACACTAACAGACACACTAACTCACTAGCAGACACACACTAGCAGACACACTCACACAGTCAGACACACACACACACACACACACACTAACAAACACACACACATTAACAGACACACACACACACTCACATTAACACTTTTTTTTTTATTTACCCACCCCCCCTTACCTTTGGGAATGCTGGGGGTGAGGGTGGGGGTTCTCTATCTCCCTGGTGGTCCAGTAGCTGCGGGAGGCGCTGGGCTGGGCGGGCGGGCGGGCGGCTGGAAAGGGAGCTCTTCCTCTGAGCTGTCCGCTCAGCTCCCTCGCGCGCTGCAGAGAGAGGCTGGGAGCCGGAATATGACGTCATCTTCCGGCTCCCAGCCTTTCTCTGAGGCGCGCGAGGGAGATGAGCGGACAGCTCAGAGGAAGAGCTCCCTCGCGCGCCGCCCGCCCAGCGCCGCCCGCCCAGCGCCGCCCGCCCACTCGCTCGGCATGTCTGTTAGCCGCAAGGCTAACAAGGCATTTGCCCTGGGCATTTGGGGGCGGCGTTTTTTGCCGCCCCCTGAAAAATGCCGCCCAAGGCAAATGCCTTGTTTGCCTCGCGGCTAAAACGCCCCTGGCTAAGGGATTTAAGCAGTTACAACAAACTTCCCAATTATCCAAATAAAAATTGTGACGAAATACTAAGACTTTTATTAGTAGAGGCTAAATAAAGGTTATTATGAATAGCCAAGTGTTCTCCTTTTTATTTCAAGAGTTTCCTAGAATAGCCACATTTTATTTCCTCCCTAAAACCCACAAGTCCAAAAAGAACCCACTAGGACACCCTATCATAAGTGGTATTGATTGTTTAACATTTAAAATATAAGAATTTATTGACCATTTTTACAAAAATATACTAAGTCAGCAAAATCGTACCTGAAAAACACGAATCCTCTTTTACAAGAGCTTGAATCCATAGAGTGGGAGGAAGGGTATATGTGGGCCACCTTCGATGTAAGCTCACTAAATTCAGTGAAAGACCACCAACTGGGACTATTAGCAGTTAAACAGGTTTTAGAGCAAGATGTTCGTTTGGAGGCGGATTTTAGTGAATTTTTCTAAAATCTATTGCTTTTATTTTGAACCACAATTTTGTGAATTTGAATGGGGATTTCTTTCTGCAGATCAAGGGCACTGGGAATTGAGTGCTCTGGCAGCATTATATTGCAGCATTATGCTGATGATATTTTAGTTATTTGGAAGGAACCAGAAGATAACTTTAAATCTTTTATCAATTATATTAATGACAATAAATTTTCTTTGTTTTTTACTCCTGAAATTAATAGGATGATGATTCATTTTTTAGATTTAACTATTTTTACCGAACCATCAAACATCAAAACTATGACATATTTCAAACTGACTGATACAAATAGCTTACTTGATGTGACCCATGGCCATCAGCCTACATGGCTATCTGGTGTATCAAGGAGCCAATTCATTGGTCTCAGACAAAACTGTATAGATACAAAAAAGTTTCATGAACAGGCATCTGTTTTAACTAATACATTTTTGGAAAAAGGATATTCCAAGAATGAATTACAGATGGAAGTAGAAAAAGTAGGGGGCATGAAAAAAGGTGACCTTCTCTTGGATACAAATAAAAACTCAAAGAAGTTGAACAAAAGATTAGAATTTTCTTTTAATACCAATTCCAACTCTCATGCCTTCCAAATTAATCAAATGATTAAGAAATATTGGCTCATCTTACAGGAAGAGGAATATGTAGGTCCACTTTTACCACAAAGACCTAACATAATTTATAAAAAGTATAAAAACCTGATTAACCATTTAGCACCTAGCACCTTTAGAAATAAAAATAAGGATTCCTCCACCACTCAGATCAAGGAAGGTTTTTTTTCCATGTTGCCTATGTAAGGCATGTTGATTTCTACCCAGATATACTCCTTCCTTCACAAGTTACGTTACCCAGGAGGAATTTAAGATTAATGGTCGCTTGACATGCTCTACTGCCCACATAGTGTATTTACTCACAAGTTTTATAGTACTTTTATAGTCACATATTCCACTTTATTTTATAATGAGTTTAACATATTGGTTTTAAATAGATATATATTTAACACATATATCTTTGTACAGGTATTTAGTTTTTATCTACATTTCTCTTTTTATATGTAGTATTATAGACACCTTTTTGTACACACCACGTTTTAATAAGAAATATTGTTTATGCACTTTTTCTGGTGTTCTATATGTATATTTTGTAAGTTTTTAACCATTGTAATTTATGTATTATCTTCACATGTATATTGGTCTGTTCATATAGGACTTTGATTCCTGCAAACAACAGTTTCCGAATTTTGACGCATATGCGTTCCACCAAAAAGATGACTTAAGGACGAGAGACTGATCATCGTTATATGCGCAGAAAAAGCCTCTCTTCAATTGAGCTCCTATCCAGAAGATAACCACGGACATCACTACGTCACTGGAAGACACGTGCGTTCCATGATAGAGGACCAATGGGAACTACGGGATGTTGTCGCACACCTTTGTAATCAAGACGAATGCAAAAATTCGAACGGAACATCCCAGGTTGGGAAAAGGCGATACGGGGGCGGACCAAATTAAATTTTTAAGAGACTTAGTATTGCATGTAAGGACTGTGTGGACAGACTTGATTTTTATACCCCTAGGGAAGTCTGCAAGGAGACGAAATGCGTAGGGTGAGATTTATATAGACCATTGTTTACTTTGCACAAATTTATGCTGACATCACGATTTCTAAAGGAAAGAAGGATCATATTAACTTTTGCACTTGCACTTTACTGATGATTTAGCTCTTCCAGATATTTGATAATGGGCTTTTAATTTTATTTTATCTTGTAATTGTGACCAAATAAAGTAGTTTGCTATACTGATCACCAGAATTTTAGCTACACACCGGATAAGCTCCTTTTAATCATACCCTTGTGAGTTCAACATTGAATTACAATATCTCAAAGTGCATTACTGTTCTACTCTATGTTTGGTCTTTGTTTTTTTATTTTTGTAGATACATTTTTGTACAATTGTTGCCTAAATGTTGCAATTTGGTTCCCCATTTAACTACCATTCACTAGTACATAAATAGACATGTAATGTTAACATGTTTGGAGTTTCAAGAGCAGTGAATAATACCAAACACAGTGTGTGTCTTAATGTAAGAGAAACGACAATTCTGTAACTCATCTTCAGTTATGGTTAGGTCTGGAAATATTTGGAAACTGACAAAGGTTTTATTAGTTCAGCTGTATAGCAAAATACAGTTACAGTTAAATAATGAATATGAGCTTAAAGTGCAGTCTCTCAGCTTTAATGTGAGGGTTTTCACATCCAAATTGGAGGAAGGGTTTAGGAATTACAACTTTTTAATATGTGAACCCCTCTTTTTCACGTGACCAAAAGTAATTGGAAAATTGATTCAAAAGCTGTTTCATGAACAGGTGTGGGCTATTACTTCATTAATTTAGTGGGTAATAGGTTTGGAGTTGATTCCAGGTGTGGCATTTGCATTTGGAAGCTGTTGCTGTGAACCTACAACATGTGGTCAAATGAGCTCTCAATACAAGTGAAACAGACCATCTTTGACTGCAAAACAAAATCCATCAGAGAGATAGCAGGAACATTAGGAGTGGCCAAATCAACAGTTACACTCTGAGAAACAAACGAACTCGTGAAACTCGTGAGCTCTGCAACACAAAAAGGCCTGGATGTCCATGGAAAACAACAGTAGTGGATGATCGCAGGATCCTTGCTATGGTAAAGAAAATTGCTTCAAAACATCCAGCCAAGTTAAGAACAACTCTTCAGGAAGTAAGCATATCATTATCCAAGTCTACCATTAAGAATAGACTTCACAATTGCAAAGAGAGGGTTCATATCAAGGTGCAAACCATACATAAGCCTCAAGAATAGTCAGATTAGACTTTGCCAAAAAACATCTAAAAATGCCAGCCCAGTTCTGGAAAAGTATTCTTTGGACAGGTGAAACTAAAATCAACCTGTACCAGAATGATGGGCAGAAAAAAGTATGGAAAAGGCTTGGAATGGCTCGTGATCCAAAGCATACCACATCATCTGTAAAATATGGTGGAAGAAGTGTGATGACATTCATGGCTTTAATGTACTGGATCACTAGTGTCTATTAATCATGTGACAGAAGACATAAGCAGACAGATGAATTTAGAAGTGTTTAGGGATATATTGTCTGCACAGATTCAGCCCAATTCAGTGAAAATGTTAACAGGAGGACAATGAACTATAACGCATGCGTTTTTAAGGCCAAGAAGTGGAATATTATTCAATGGCTGAGTCAATCACTTGATCTCAACTTTATTGAGCATGTATTTCACTTGTAGACAAAACTTAACCCCTTAATGTGCTGTTAAGACAAAACTTAGCCCCTTAAGGGACTGTTTTGGCCATGTTGTACGTTAAGGACCAGAGCTGTTTTAACACTTTTGTGGTGTTTGTGTTTAGCTGTAATTTTCCTCTCTCTCATTTATGGTTCCCATACAAATGATATATTGGGGTTTTTCAGGACAAGAAGGGCAATTATTTGTATCATGTCATATATTTTACTTTAAAAAAATAATAAAATCTGGTGAAAAATATAAAAAAAAACATGTTTTTGGAAAATCTCTTACTTATCTACAAAAGTTAATGAGAAAAACTGCTAAATAGATTAAAAATGTTGTCCTGAGTTTAAAAACACCCAGTATTTACATGGTTTTTTTTTGCAAGTTATAGGGCTATAAGTACAAGTAGGAAATTGCTGTTTCAAAATATATATATTTTTTAAATTTATCAATAGTGACATTGTAACACTGTTATCTGTCATAAATCCCCGAATCACACCTCACATATACATAATTTTTTTTTAAGTAGACAACATAGAGTATTCAATATGGGGGATGTCCAGTCTTTTTTAGTAGCCACTTAGTCACAAACACTGGCCAAAGTTAGCATTTCTATTTGTTTGTGTGTTAAAAATGCAAAAAACTATTATGAACGCTAATTTTGGCCAGTGTTTGTGACTAAGTGGCTACTTAAAAAGGCTGAACATATCCCATTTGCAATACCTTGGGTTGTCTTCTTTTGCAAATGGTATGCCATCATGGGGGTAATTCTCATTCCTGGGCTACCATACACTCTCAAAGGCAACATAACCAATCTGGCAAATTTCAATGTAAAAAAAAGAAGCAAAATCAAGCCTTATATTTGACCCTGTAACTTTCAAAAACACTATAAAACCTCCACATGAAGGGTATGGTTATACTTAGGAGACTTCACTTAACACAAGTGTTAGTGTTTCAGAACAATAAACCATATCACAAAAATAATATCATCAGTGAAAGTGCCGTTTGTGTGTGAAAAATGCAAAAAACATCACTTTTACTGACAATATCATCGCTGTGATATGTTTTACTGTTTTAAATCACTAATATTTGTGTTCAGCGAAGTCGCCAAAGTAAAACAGTACTCCCCATGTACAGGTTTTAGGGTGTCATAGAAAGTACAGTGTTAAACACAGGGCTAGCAAATTAAATTCTCTGGACTTTCGGTCTGGGTTTTTAGGCAGGTCCCTCAAATTGCAATCAATAAAATTACCTAATTATGTAAAAATATTATGTAAACATGCACATAGAATTTAAATATATATATATATATATATATATATATACATATTTATATATTTGAAGTCTACGTGTATATTTATGAAATCATTTATGTCATTTTGTATATGGACATATGTATATTTCATATTATTTTTATTTATTTATTTATATATATAATATATCATCATTCTAAGTGTATTTTGATATATGTATTAAGGCAATTTGCCTGCATTTGTGGGAGGTGCTGGTTTTCCACCCCTAGCCTACTTAAGGCACTCCCCTTGCCTGGCTCCTTACCGTTCGAGGTCAGCGTTGAATGAGGATCCACTTCCGGGTTCTCTCAGACGCCATCTTGGTTTCAGTATCCAGGAGGTTTCACCACGTTAAGCTGTGTCCAGGAATCCTGTTCAGGCCTTTCCGCCCGACCAGCTTCTTCTGACTCCGTTTCTCCGTCGTAGATCGCGTCCCAGGGACTCCTAAACCGTAAGTCAGACCTTCCTGTCACGCCAGGACTGGTTCCCACGGCGTACGGTACAGCACGGGTCCTCGCTTTACGGCTTTTTCCCTGGTTATGACACGAATGTTTTCAAGCCATTCGCGGGCTTTTCATTTCGTACGGTCATTCGGCTGAACATGTTTTCAATCGTTCAATAGTCATTTCGCATATCCTATTCATGTTATTTAAACGAATGTTCATTCGGTTGTTTTGCCGTTCGGCAAATGTTACATACGCTCACACACACTTTGGTTCGCATAAATCATACGGTTAAACTATTCTAACTTCTGTGTTCCCCTCACATTTGCTTTCGGCTGTTCTGTGTGTTCACGTTTTAATCCTTTCATGAATTATATTCACCATTTCATGTGTATATAACATTCGGTTAAGTATTGCTTGCTTAAATAGATTGTTGATTACTTTTAACAATTGTCAGTATTGTATTACGTCCACAAACCAAGTCCACTTCTGTGTATACCATTTGACTCCCACGCTTTCAGGGGTCTGCATTACTTATCCATTTATACGTATGGACTCAGCCATGTCACAAGCCTCATTTCTGGGTTATTAATACAATACATACAAGGATAGGTTCATTTAAGCAATAATTCTCGGGTTGATACGTCTTTGCTATACATACATATCATATAGATCTACATCACTTTACATCATGCTAAATCATTTTGGGGTATCCCTGCCTTTGGTCTTTCTGCTACATATCATACACAACGATGTGTTAATTAGGCCATGACCTCATCCATGTCCCTTTCTATAAAACCAGTTACATTTCGGTACAGGTCATTGAACTCCCACGCCAGGAGTTTTATAACTATCCATTTCATTTCAATTTACTCAGCCTACATTACAGGCCTCATTTCTCTGTCATGACGATGACACACAAGGCATAAGTCCTTTTGCATGCATACTCGGGTTGGATCACACGTCCTGATCCAACCAATCATACGTCCCCTACACAGTCATAATACATATGTATATAACCTATGTTTCATGTTTTCCTTTACACACCATTATCACGTAACACATAGATTGTTTGTACATAGGCCACGGCCTCCCTCAGATGTCTTTTTCAAGCATGCAAACATTTCTGAGCCACTCATAGCTATTCCCATGGTATCAACATAATTTTATACATTGCTGCTACAGACTATAAGTCTGGTTCTTGTTATACCCCACACTCATCGTACTACTCTCTTTTACCCATTTTTAGGCTGTCGAGCTTATATAATTGCTCCACACGGTTTATTCCTGTGATTTATCATACTACCAGGTACGTACACCTGCTCATATGGTATTCTACCATACATTTCATTTCATCCCCCTAGTTTAGAGTACTGGCAATAGGGTCACAGGATTCCCAATAGGTATTTACCCCATCTTGGCTGTCGCCATTAGTTAGTGGTCCCGCGAGGCCAACACCCCGCCTCAAACGTTTCGGAGGCAAACACCCATCGGGCCACACGTTAGCTAGCCGCCTCGCATGTTGCAAAGAGAGGGCCTCACCTGTCACTCCCTTCCCCTGTTTTCTGTCGTACAGTCACCGAGAGGCCTAAAACTCCTGCCACTACGTCAAGTGGCCTCAATAACCCCTCGCGCCAACGCATAGATAGAGCCTCTCAAGCCGCTTGGCAATTAGTAGGGCCTCACCTGTCACCAAACAAGCATAATACTTTCGCCATCCGGCCTAGCTAGCCTGCCAGTACAATTTGGTGGTTCTATATACTAATTATTGTTTTATTTATAGTATGTCTCAGGAAGGGGTAGAGGATTTCTCCCTGCCTAGCACCCCGGCTAGAGCTGTCACTCCCACACAAGGAGGAGAGCTAGCTAGTCCAGCATCAATTAGATCCTGGACAATCCCGCGCATAACCACGGAATTAAGGAGACGACAAATCCCCTACCCGCTACAGCAAGGAAGGCAGAACTTTTCAAACTGCTACGCACATCAACCAATAACATGGAAGCCGGGGAAGGATCTAGCCAGTCCAACCCAGGGGACATACATGCCATGTTATCCTCACTCATGGCATCCATGGGCAAGGTCAACTCCAGGCTGGAGAAACTTGAGTCGGTCACCACGGCCCTCACTCTAGCAGGGCCACCCGCGGCTGCGGTACAAACACCAGCCTTGCCATTAGTCGCTCAAGCCAGCACCCTGGATGACCAGGAAGTTAGCCCGGCCCACATGATACCTGAGCATATCAAAAGGGATATCCTGGAAGGTAAAGACGTCAACCTGGCTTCCCTGTTGATTGCCTCCCAGGACATTGTGGAACATAAAACGTATGCTTATGATGATGTTTCTGTTATTGTCAGATCTAGGGATGCCCGCCTAAACAGAAAACTGACTATCCCTGAATTTGTTCTAGCATTTGGTATTTACAGGGATGTCGTCTGTGCGGTCTATCCCAACAGAAGAGAGGAGTTTGATCTCTATATGCACAAGCTGGTAGACCTGGGCAACAAATATGGTGGTTCAGCATTCTATGACTACCATAGGTCTTTTCTGCAAAAGTGGCTGGAGCCTTCTCCCAGTACGGTACACGATCCAACTGGGGAAGGATTGATACCGTCTTATTCTGCAGACACTTTGCAGGTCTAAGAACACCAGCTTGTGCATACTGCTCCTCCACAGCCCATACTACTAATTTTTGTCCAAACACGGCAGACGGACATGCCTCCACACAAGGAACTACTTCCTCTGGGGATCCAGGGAAACTATCCACAGACAAATTGGGACGCCCAATCAAGTTTCTGGGCAAGTCCCAGATATGTAATAATTTCAATGTTGGGTCTTGTAATTACAGTGGATGTAGACTATTGCATGTCTGTTCAAAATGTTTTAGGGCACATGCAAAGACCATGTGTCCAAATAAAATGTATTCCAAGCCTTACCTTACGTCCATTAATATGCCAGTATTCACAGCATTGATGTCTCAGCACCCATCTAGACACCTGGTAGATTTTCTTATTTCTGGTTTAACAGAAGGCTTCCACACAGGTATCCTACACATACCAGCTGGCACTCTGGAATGCCCAAACCTACAATCCGCCCAACACAACCCCACAGTGGTTGACACCCTCATAAACCAAGAAGTGGAGGAGGGCTTTGTATTGGGGCCTTTTAGAACTCCCCATTCACAGAATGGCGCACCAACCCTATTGGTATTGTCACAGGGAAATCTTCCCAAAAACAGAGACTCATCATTGACTTATCGGCTCCCCACTCATCGGCCAACCCCAGTCTTAATTCCCTCATACCCTCTGAGGAATTCTCTCTGCAATACACCACCATAGATCACGCCATTACAGCCATCATACAAGCAGGGGTGGGAGCCTGGCTCAGTAAGACCGACATTACTAACGCCTTCAAATTACTCCCTATCCACCCCACACTGTGGCACCTGCATGGCATCAAGTGGTCCGAGAACTACTATTTTTCTCCCGGTTAACTTTTGGGTCCAAAAGTAGCCCAGCTATTTTCGACACATTTGCCGAAGCACTATGCTGGTTACTATTGAACATAGCCGGATGCCCTACAGTATTACATTACTTGGATGATTTCCTACTGGTCGAGGAGAATACTGCACCTCCCACTAGCCTCAAAGCTACCACTAAGCTGTTTGAGCAACTAGGTGTACCCATCTCCCCAAAGAAACAGAAGGGCCAGACACGGTTATCACTTTTCTGGGTATCCAGTTAGACTCTGCCACAATGCAAGCAAGCCTACCTTACGAAAAGATAGACAATATTCTCACTTACATTAACAACTACCTACAGCTCGGCACTTGCAACCGCAAAGAACTACAGTCCCTGCTGGGGTCACTAAATTTTGCAATGCGCATCATACCTCAAGGCCGCTCCTTTATTTCACGACTATTGCATCTTTTCCCACTTTTTCTACATGACACGCACAGGTTGTCCTTAGATGCCCAAGCTACGGCAGATCTAAACATGTGGAAGAGGTTTTTAACCACTTGGAATGGTAAAGTATGTTCCTCCCTCAATTGACTGAATCATCTCCTACCATTTGGTCAGATGCGGCATCTACCACTGGTTTTGCAGCAA
Source organism: Pelobates cultripes (assembly GCA_933207985.1). Classification (NCBI taxonomy): domain Eukaryota; kingdom Metazoa; phylum Chordata; class Amphibia; order Anura; family Pelobatidae; genus Pelobates; species Pelobates cultripes. The sequence goes on along the minus strand of OW240912.1, from coordinate 91,814,505 downwards.
TTTTTGGGAACGAATGGCTTTGGGGCAGCTGGCCTTCAGCAGTTCTGGATTTGGAAGGTTTTTCCACTACCTCAGCTCTTTTTGAGATCTACCCCATAGTGGCGGCTGCCGTAGCGTGGGGTCGTTTATGGGCTAATACGACAGTGCGTTGTTACTCAGACAACCAGGCGACCTGTCACATCATCAACAAAGGTCGTTCCAAATCTCTTACGATTATGAGATTTCTGAGGAAACTCACTTGGTTGGCAGCTTGTCATAATTTCTTCCTATGTTGTTTTCGTGTGCCAGGTGTATACAACACAGCTGCTGACAGTTTGTCTCGCTTTAAATTTCAGGAGTTTCATCAAGCACTCCCGTCAGCAGCACCCACAGCCACCATCACTCCAACATTTCAACAACTCATACTGGACTAGACGTCATCATGCAGCATAGCAGGACATTGTCTCAGTTGGCACTTTCACGCAATACAAACAAAACATACAACAGGGCTTTCACACTATTCAAACGATTCCTTCTGGAACATAACATCATACAACCGTTTGTTATGACATCTTTTTGGGGTTTGCTTCCTTTTGCCACCTTAAACTCAAATTGTCATATAACACCATCAAACTCTATCTCACTGGCATTCAACACCACATGCTCATCTTACACCCAAATAACAACAGTTTCATGGCCTCTCACCAAATTAAGACCATACTCAGAGGTATTCAAAATCAGAACCCACACATTTGGCCCAGAGGCTACCCATAGATAACCATATCTTCAAAGCTTTATCTAACCTACTCGACCTGAAACCATTTGACACTAATACGAATTCTATCATCAAAACAGCAATATACATCGCTTTCTATGGATTTCTACGACCCAGAGAATTCACTACGACCTCCACGACCCAAACCACTCCATTCCTCCTCTATTCCCACTTGACAAAACATATGGATCATTACATCCTGTCTTTACCTCACTCCAAAACCAGCCAGCACATACCTGTAAACATTCCGTACTACCCCACGCACAACAGATGGTGTCCCGTAAAAGTTCTTGATGCCTACATACAGCACCATCACTTACTGCCCTCGCAACCGTTATTTCAACTACAAGGTGCAGTACTCACCACTACAACCTTCATGACCTACGTCAGGTCCTTGCTCACACAACTGGGCCTCAACGCAAACAATTACTCAGGACACTCCTTTCGTATAGGAGCCGCGTCCACAGCCTCCAGTTTCAACGTCCCAACTCATGTTATCAAAACACTGGGGCGCTGGAAGTCATCTGCTTACTCACGGTACATACCGAACCCAGTACAAGAGTTAAGAGATGCTTTCATAAACATGTCTGGTTGATAAATGTATATGTATTGGTTGTCTGTTAATAAATTGGATTACTTAATTTTTGCCCTCTTCTTTCTCAGGCCTACCTCATCGTCGGTTTCGGCACACCACAACCGACTTGCTCCTTTTATCATCCTACGCTTATTCATGGTATTTCACACTGTACTATCTTAAGCACCTAACACAAGTATTAAGGCAATTTGCCTGCATTTGTGGGAGGTGCTGGTTTTCCACCCCTAGCCTACTTAAGGCACTCCCCTTGCCTGGCTCCTTACCGTTCGAGGTCAGCGTTGAATGACCCTCCCACCACACCACTTTTAACATTTATTTCCTTTCTATTTCTTTTCCTGGGTGGGCCCTCTTCTTTCTCAGGCCTACCTCATCGTCGGTTTCGGCACACCACAACCGACTTGCTCCTTTTATCATCCTACGCTTATTCATGGTATTTCACACTGTACTATCTTAAGCACCTAACACAAATATATATATATATATATATATATATATATATATACACACATATATAAATTTAATACATAACCGGTAATCAATATATTCAACCATGACAGGTACATTCTGTATTGAGGTATATTGCCTTAGGTCTCTTAAAAGATTTTAGATTGAATGAAGATTTGACTGTGTCCCTGAGGTTATTCCATAATTGTGGTGCTCTGTAGGAAAAGGAGGATTGAGCCACTTTATTTTTGTATAGCGGTATGCTAAATATCGTGCTGATACTGTAGCCCCAAGAAGAAAGCGCAGCTTAGCAGAGGGGGCCTTGACAGGGCTTGGAGGCGGGCTTAGGTGGAGCAGGGGTTGGTGATTGACAGATCAGGATTCTGGGTGGCTGATATAAATGTAGGCCATTTTATAACACCTCATTACTAATTGACTTACCAGGCTGAATTGGTCCCTCCCTCCCTTTAGTGTTGGGTTTTATTCTTCCCGCTTGGTCACAGCGGCGGGCTAGTGGAAGGAAAGTTAAGGGGGTAACGGGCCTGCTTAAGGAAGCGTAGAGCAAGAGTAGTGAGTTGGCTGTTTCAATATGGACTGGTTACCTGTTGGTAAGATGTTGGTGGTTTCGAGCTCGGTGGTAGCTCAGAACCCAGGTGGTGTAGGGGTATCAAGGTATACCCCTGCCAGGATCATGTGGAAAATGTTAGATCTTGTTTTGTTATACTTATGGATTGTTATACAATGTTATGTTATGTTATATATGATGGGTCATTGCCTTGCGAATTGATATGTGGAAAAGTGATAATGATGGATGGCTGAGGATGTGGGGGTGGGCAATGACTTTTATGTTGTTTATATATTATCGTTATTATTATTATTATTATTATTATATATTATAAATAAAAGCTGTGTACATAGTGACCCATTCCCTAAAGTGTCAGAGTTTCATTGGTGTGGGGTGGGAAAAAGGTAATGGATAGCTCCTCCAGCCCATATGGCGACAATGCACCTGTCAAGGATCGGAGGTTATAGGAGGTGGGAACAGCTGGGGAGAGCACTCTACTCAGGTAGGGTGGGAGCTTCCCAGAAATGCTCTTGTGCACAAGGCTGGAAAGATGAAGAGTGCGGTGGGATTCCAGTGACAGACAGTTTAGCTCTTTTAGCATGTCACAATGGTGGGTAAAGTAATGACATTCTAGTGCAAAGCGGCAGAACAAATTATATAACATATTAAGTTTATTAAGGTGGGTTTGCGGTGCGGGTCCATACACTACATAATCAATGACCAGCATTAGCATTTGTTGCACTGTACAGGGCACCTAGTTTTGGGTAAAGTTTTGAAGAGATTTTTTTAAATGTGAAGGCCAAAAGATAGATTGGCGTCTAGCAACATACCTAGATATTTAAAAGAGCAGACTGCTGTCAGTGTGCTATTTGAATTTGTTCTGATACACAATTGTTGATTTTGTAGTTTACGTAATTTAGGTACAGTTCCAAAGATCATTGTAACGGATTTGTCAGTGTTTAGGAAGAGTTTGTTTTTTGCGATCCACTTTTCTACCTCTGTAAACTGGTCTTGGAGCACAGCCTCAAGCTGCGGTAGATTGGATTTGCTCGCATAGATTACTGTGCCGTCTGCGTACATGAGTACATTTGAGGATTTGCAAACATTAGGCAAATCATTTATAAATAATGTGAATAGCAGGGGACCGAGTATGGAATAACAAAAAAAGGAATAAATCCCACTCTATATCAGAGTGAGGATTTCCAGACAGGTAAATCAGTATAAATGTGATAAACGGAAAACCACAAGCAATGTACCTATATCGGAGCTTGGTAGGGGAACAACCACACAGACCCACAGTGGAACTCAGTACAGTACAGTGTATCACATGTAGGAATACAGTTAATTTATTGAAGTCTAAAAATTTATATATCTGTTCAGTTTATATCCACTTGGGGGGTGGTAAGCAATAGCCTCTAGTATAATAATGGGATACCCCTAATGACTCTCCTGATGAATAAATACAATATAATTAATATTAAGGGAAAAATCCCCTAAACAATGCACTGTTGGTTATCTAGAGGAATATACTGAAAATTACACAGAACCAATGCAGGATTAATTTATACATTTGCCCATCTCTGAAAGGCAATTGAGTGGTAGTGTATTTGGTTATGAAACATCAATCTTTGATGTGAACTATCATTAAAAGATAGTTGGGCCAGCATTGTATGAACAGGATCTAGCAGGGAGGAATCGAGGTCACTCTCATTTCGCTCGTTAAGATCTATTTTTAATGCTGTAAATGATGAAACTGCCTGTTATTTTGTCTGGGAAGCAGGCTTGTCACTTTGGAATTCATCTTTTTGCATCATTCTGAAGGCAGAGCCACATTTCCCAGTAATCTGTCACCAATTTATCTTCAACCACAGCTTAAATCTGCTCGGAGAATGCCACTCAGCATTTTCAATTATAGTTACAATGTGTCAATCCCCCAAGGGTTGCTAGCTCACGTCAGGACAGGATACTTAGCAAGACTTTCTTATTCAAAGAGCTTACTATCTAATATTAATGGCACTGCTTGGAGCTGCTGGGATACATTGTGAGATCAGGCACTGGCATACAACGTAGTATGGGAGCAGGCACTGGCAATACAACGTATTATGGGAGCAGTCACTGGCATACAACGTATTATGGGAGCAGGCACTGGCATACAACGTAGTATGGGAGCAGGCACTGGCATACAACGTATTATGGGAGCAGGCACTGGCATATAACGTAGTATGGGAGCAGGCACTGGCATACAACGTATTATGGGAGTAGGCACTGGCATATAACGTAGTATGGGAGCAGGCACTGGCATACAACGTATTATGGGAGCAGGCACTGGCATACAACGTAGTATGGGAGCAGGCACTGGCATACAACGTATTATGGGAGCAGGCACTGGCATACAACGTATTATGGGAGCAGGCACTGGCATACAACGTATTATGGGAGCAGGCACTGGCATATAACATAGTATGGGAGCAGGCACTGGCATACAACGTATTATGGGAGCAGGCACTGGCATATAACGTAGTATGGGAGCAGGCACTGGCATATAACATAGTATGGGAGCAGGCACTGGCATATAACGTAGTATGGGAGCAGGCACTGGCATATAACGTATTATGGGAGCAGGCACTGGCATATAACATAGTATGGGAGCAGGCACTGGCATATAACATAGTATGGGAGCAGGCACTGGCATCCAACGTATTATGGGAGCAGGCACTGGCATACAACGTAGTATGGGAGCAGGCACTGGCATATAACGTAGTATGGGAGTAGGCACTGGCATACAACGTAGTATGGGAGCAGGCACTGGCATATAACGTAGTATGGGAGCAGGCACTGGCATATAACGTAGTATGGGAGCAGGCACTGGCATCCAACGTATTATGGGAGCAGGCACTGGCATACAACTAAAATAAGTATAAAAGCAGCAACCTATAGAAATGAGGTCCCTCAACAAGCCTCACAAGGAATAAGATAGACAAAAATGGGTATATAGGTCGCGCTGAAGGGACAGAGAGGTGATATGAATTGAATGAATAAATATAATAAAAAGTCCCATGTAGTAGATAAACCTGTATTTTTCTTGGGTGGATATAAAGTCCAAATGAATGTCTGAAGCTTCTTATGTTGGAGGTGTCTTGATTCGCTTGTCGATATGTGGGTACATAAAAGAGATAAGAAGAACTCCAATAGTGTAGGATGTCAGCAAATTTTCAGATATAAATCTGTGAGTAGGTAAAAAACTCACCTTAGCATGAGCAAAAAAACTTGCTCAAGTGTTCTTAGCGTTCAGTGGCGTCAATCCCCCACTGGTCGGATATGGGTGATGAAGTCCTGAGTAATTCCTCGATATGTGGAGAGATGGGAGACGTGTATAGTGCTCACTGAATTATTTAAAAAAACAAATAAAATGGTAAAATACTCACATGTATATGAGCAGGAACTACTGCTCAATATAGTGGCGCAGGTGGTACAATCCCCACCTTGGATTCTTGGAAAGTAGCGTACTTCAATCCAAATCGGTGACCAGGTAATTCGAATTAAAAGTATATATAGGCAAAAATAAAAGCCAATATTTCTTTATTAAAATATAATATATCAGTATATAAAACAAACTAATAACAGCCAAAACGCGTTTCACCACACAGTGCTTTATCAAATGGCATTAAAAAGAGAGAAAAACCTGGTACAGTAAATGCTTTTATAAACTAAGAAAAGCAGATAAGGATTTGAATTTTGGCGCCAAAATGACGTCACTCATAAAATATGCATAATTTAAAACATATTCAAAAATCAAAATTTAAGATATAGGAGAATAATTCTCCGACCAGTGGGGGATTGACGCCACTGAACGCTAAGAACACTTGAGCAAGTTTTTTTGCTCATGCTAAGGTGAGTTTTTTACCTACTCACAGATTTATATCTGAAAATTTGTCGACATCCTACACTATTGGAGTTCTTCTTATCTCTTTTATGTACCCACATATCGACAAGCAAATCAAGACATCTCCAACATAAGAAGCTTCAGACATTCATTTGGACTTTATATCCACCCAAGAAAAATACAGGTTTATCTACTACTTGGGACTTTTTATTATATTTATTCATTCAATTCATATCACCTCTTTGTCCCTTCAGCGTGACCTATATACCCATTTTTGTCTATCTTATTCCTTGTGAGGCTTGTTGAGGGACCTAATTTCTATAGGTTGCTGCTTTTATACTTATTTTATTTTCTTTTAGATTATTTAGCGCTGAACCGTTATCCATTTGTCCTATTGTCTTTTCCCTCTGGTGATAGCTGCTTCATTTTCTATAGAAACCATGTCTATTTTTGATTATAGGAGAAATTACACCATTGATATTAATCATGTGTTTGACTCGAATAATAGTGAATTAATTTATAATGACCATCTAACTTTGAACCAACAAGACCTATTTAGACAATTAGAAAAAGCTTTGACTTCTGAAATTAAATTAAAATGGGAAATAGCAACCCTAAAAAAATATATTGATGAAAAGATTACTCCCAGAGGCCTTAGGTTGCACAAATTACCCACTTCAGACCAAGACGATGAAGAATTTATGAATGACTGGTTCAATAAACTTGAAATATGCACCTTTGGCCTCATGGAGACTTTAATCTTAAAGAAAAGTAAAAAACTTTCCATTTTAGACATTGAGATCAACAAACTTAAAGACAACCTATTACCATTCACAGAAACTCATGCTTATAAACAAAATTCAGTCCTAATACAAAGTAAGATTGAAAAGGTGGAAACTGACACTAAGCATATTAAAATAAAGAAATATATAAGGGACAAGCAAGACTATAACAACAACCAAATCAGAACATATAATTTACATAAAGAGTATACTAGTGATACGTACACAGTAAGAAACAGAAACTCAGAATATGGACAGAATTTTAATCCTTACTCTTACCATTACGAGAAATCAAGACACTATCCTACCTCACCTGCTATGCACCGTCACCGTCAAGTTAACTACTATCCTCAAAAGAAATACAGCTCTATCGGTAATCACCAAAATGAATATGAAAGGAAAAACTCACCATACAATAAGCAAAGATCATCACATACTTACAGAAAACCTATTCACAAAACGAATAATCACCACAATTCACCAGATTATTAGAATTTCCCTCACTACACTACCACAAGAAAGCCCAATCATTCACAACCCCTAACCCCTAGACCACAAAGACCTAGGTTCGGGCACAAATATCCCGACCCCCCGAAATCATCACCCAATTACACTCACAACAATAGATATCAATTGCTGTCTATTGATTCAGAAATTGAAGAGAATTTTTTAGACATTCGCACACAAAATCTACCTCATATACAAACTCCATACCTCCCCAGAACAAGGAAACGAAGCTTAAGTATAGAGGAAGGAGAAGTGGCGGAAGATTACAAAAGAGAAAGAAAAGAGAAACAACAATAACACGCAATAGCGATGAAAAAGAACTCGGAATTTTTAACCTTTCGCAAAAAGTTTTAACATCTACACAGATTCAGGTTTTAAGTAAAGGTTTAAAATATGCTCCTACCAATTCTTTTAATCCCTTTCAAGCATTTTTAGATATAAATAAATTTGTGAGGAAAGCCACTATTAAAAGATTTTTTACTCAAAACACAATCACTCCAACAATAAATACAACGCCTCAAAATCAGCTTATTGACATCCCAACAGTTGGTTCTATAATCCACACAGATCTAAAAAATTCTTCTAAGTTTTATCCTTCAAATTTTAAATCAGGCCCAATAGAGGTCTTTGAAAAACTAGTTCTAAAAGACTTTGAGAAAATAAAACATAAAAAATATGACCATCAGAATTTGACACAAAAGGAGCGCAAAGCAATAAAAGAACTTCAAAATGACGAAGATATCGTCATTAAACCTGCCGATAAAGGTGGAGGTTTGGTTATCTTGTCTAAACTATCATACATTAAGGAAGCTAACCGTCAACTTAATGATTGCGAAGTTTATGACAAGTTACCATATGACCCAACTTCAAAAATTAAAACTATTTTAAAAGATTTTTTAACTAAAGGACTTGATTTGGACATCCTAAGTAAACAAGAATTTAACTATCTAACTATTCCCTATCCAAAAATACCGGTTATCTACTTCCTCCCTAAAATCCACAAAAATATGACAGAACCCCCTGGGAGACCGATTGTATCAGGGATCAATTCTGTTTTATCTAATCTCTCAGAATATATAGATATTTTATTACAGCCCACAGTTAAACTAATGAGATCTTACCTTAAAGACTCTATGACCCTTTTATCCTTTTTAAAAGATTTTAAATGGTGCCAAGACTATATTTTGGTTATGTGTGACGTCCAATCTTTATATACAATAATTCCTCACATCTTAGGATGTGAGTCAGTTGAAAAAATCTTAAAAAAATCAAAGTTCGATTCCGGCCTCCCAAATAGATTTTATACTAGAGGGTATTCACATGATTTTAACTAATAACTATTTTTGGTTTTATGATTCTTTTTATATTCAAAAAAAAGGCACAGCTATGGGAACTAGATTTGCCCCCAGCTATGCTAACCTCTTTATGGCTGATTGGGAGTCATCGGCTATTTGGAGTGATCATAGTTGGCGGGCAAACCTGGTTGCATATTTTCGTTACATAGATGACTTATTTTTTATCTGGCAGGGTTCAGAGACCTCTCAAGTTGTTTTTAGAATTTTTAAACGACAATGATAAAGGTATAATTTTAACTTCAAATTATAGTAAGGTATCTATTGACTTTTTAGATCTTAATATCTTTATTCAAGAAGGCAATATTCAAACAAAGACCTTCTTTAAAGAAGTTTGTACCAATACTATTATAGATCATACAAGCTGTCAATATACACCCTGGCTAGATGGTATTCCAAAAAGTCAATTTCTTCGCCTTCATCGCAACTGTTCTCTAACAAAAGACTTCAAAATCCAATCTACCTCATTGAATAATAAGTTTTTAGAAAAAAACTACGAACCAGAAAAATTAAATGCAGCACTAAAAGAAGTTATTACTAAAGAAAGAAAAGATCTTTTAGTATACAAAGCCAAAAAGGAAGACCCCCCAAAATTGCCTATTATTTTAGATTTTAATAAGAAAAACAAAGATATAAAAAAAATCATTAATAAACATTGGCACATTCTGAAACAGGATGACCTTTTAAAAGATTATATTCCTGATAAACCAAATGTGATCTTTAGAGGGGCCCCAAATTTTAAGAAAATTCTAACAAAAAATTATACTAAAATTACCTCATCAAAAGAGAATTTTTTGTCGAAACCAAAGGTTTTTTTTAAATGTAACAAATGTATTGTATGCAAATCTACAAATCCAAATGCCAACACTAAAACGACCCATTTCTCTTCCACCATTACTAAAATTATGTATCCGATTAAAGACTTTATAGGATGTAACACTAAAAATTTTATTTACCTACTAGAATGTCCATGTGGTTTCCAATATATTGGCATGACAACAAGATGTTTAAAGATTAGATTGGCAGAACATTGCCGCAACATCAAAAAAGGATACGACAACCATTCAGTGTCTAAGCACTTTTTAATTCACAATAAAGACGTCAGTGTTCTTAAAGTTACTGGAATAGAGAAAGTTGCCATGCCATGGAGAGGAGGAGATATGAAAAATATTTTGGGAAAAAGAGAGATGAATTGGGTTTTCCAACTCAAAACCCTATCTCCCCAAGGGCTTAACGCAGAATTTGATCTTTTTAATTTTTTATAAATTATAGATTTTCTATATTAATTTTAATTTTCTTTTTTTTTCTTTTGTGTGTTTTAGTTTTTTATTTATTTTTTATTTTTTTATTTTATTATTTATTTATTTTTTATATTTTATTTATTTTTTATATTTTATTTTTATTTTTATTTATTTTTACTTTTATTTTTATTTATATTTATTTTTATTTTATTTTATTTATTTTTTACTTTTTATTTTTTATTTTTTATTTTTTATTTTTATTTTAATTTTTATCTTGCTCAAGGTGATATATATATTTTTTCCATGCAGGATGCCTCCTGGAGTAGCCCCTTTTTTATCTCTCCCCCTTTTTCCTTTTTTTCTTTTTCCTTCTCCTCCCCTTCCTCCTTTTTTCAGGTCTCCTCTTTGTTGTTTTTTTAAAAGGCTATCTTCCCTGCCTTAATATGCCCTCCCCTCTTTGTGCTGATGCCGAGAGATGGGGGGAACATTATCACGCCGATCTCTCGGCTCCGGCATACATTTCCCACAATGCTTGGTTTCAATCACGTGATCGCGGGAGGTCGCGATCACGTGTTCTCTAAGTATATTATATTTAATCGTTAATAGCGCTCGTTTTATTATTTAAAGTATATAGATACCTTTAGACTCCACTCAAATATGCCCCTATATCCTAAATTTTGACTTTTGAATATGTGTTGGTCGCGATCACATGCTCCACCATTATATCATATTTACATGTGCATTTTAACGTTAATAACGCTTGTTTTATTATTTTAAGCATATAGACATTTTTAGATTTTATTCAATTATGCTCCTATATCTTAAATTTTGATTTTTGAATATGTTTTAAATTATGCATATTTTATGAGTGACGTCATTTTGGGGCCAAAATTCAAATCCTTATCTGCTTTTCTTAGTTTATAAAAGCATTTACTGTACCAGGTTTTTCTCTCTTTTTAATGCCATTTGATAAAGCCCTGTGTGGTGAAATGCGTTTTGGCTGTTATTAGTTTGTTTTATATACTGATATATTATATTTTAATAAAGAAATATTGGCTTTTATTTTTTCCTATATATACTTTTAATTCTTTTTTTAATTTAAATTACCTGGTCACCGATTTGGATTGAAGTACACTACTTTCCAAGAATCCAAGGTGGGGATTGTACCACCTGCGCCACTATATTGAGCAGTAGTTCCTGCTCATATACATGTGAGTATTTTACCATTTTATTTGTTCCTTTAAATAATTCAGTGAGCACTATATACGTCTCCCATCTCTCCACATATCGAGGAATTACTCAGGACTTCATTACCCATATCCGACCAGTGGGGGATTGGCACCACTGAACGCTAAGAACACTTGAGCAGGTTTTTTTGCTCATGCTAAGGTGAGTTTTTTACCTACTCACAGATTTATATCTGAAAATTTGTCGACATCCTACACTATTGGAGTTCTTCTTATCTCTTTTATGTACCCACATATCGACAAGCAAGTCAAGACACCTCCAACATAAGAAACTTCAGACATTCATTTGGACTTTATATCTACCCAAGAAAAACACAGGTTTATCTACAACTTGGGACTTTTTATTATATTTATTCATTCGATTCATATCACTTCTCTGTCCCTTCAGCGCGACCTATATACCCATTTTTGTATACCCTAACCCTAACCTAGCTATGCATTTCCCTATCTAATCAACAGCAGCTACTCTTTCCCTCCTCTCACTAAGCATGCAGCTTGAGAATGAATGTACAATGGATGCCTTCCAGTAGGTGGGAGGGTCTGCTAGGGAGGGTGTGC
>OW240912.1:91686478-91802477 GCA_933207985.1 Pelobates cultripes | reverse complement strand
TTTATCAATTATATTAATGACAATAAATTTTCTTTGTTTTTTACTCCTGAAATTAATAGGATGATGATTCATTTTTTAGATTTAACTATTTTTACCGAACCATCAAACATCAAAACTATGACATATTTCAAACTGACTGATACAAATAGCTTACTTGATGTGACCCATGGCCATCAGCCTACATGGCTATCTGGTGTATCAAGGAGCCAATTCATTGGTCTCAGACAAAACTGTATAGATACAAAAAAGTTTCATGAACAGGCATCTGTTTTAACTAATACATTTTTGGAAAAAGGATATTCCAAGAATGAATTACAGATGGAAGTAGAAAAAGTAGGGGGCATGAAAAAAGGTGACCTTCTCTTGGATACAAATAAAAACTCAAAGAAGTTGAACAAAAGATTAGAATTTTCTTTTAATACCAATTCCAACTCTCATGCCTTCCAAATTAATCAAATGATTAAGAAATATTGGCTCATCTTACAGGAAGAGGAATATGTAGGTCCACTTTTACCACAAAGACCTAACATAATTTATAAAAAGTATAAAAACCTGATTAACCATTTAGCACCTAGCACCTTTAGAAATAAAAATAAGGATTCCTCCACCACTCAGATCAAGGAAGGTTTTTTTTCCATGTTGCCTATGTAAGGCATGTTGATTTCTACCCAGATATACTCCTTCCTTCACAAGTTACGTTACCCAGGAGGAATTTAAGATTAATGGTCGCTTGACATGCTCTACTGCCCACATAGTGTATTTACTCACAAGTTTTATAGTACTTTTATAGTCACATATTCCACTTTATTTTATAATGAGTTTAACATATTGGTTTTAAATAGATATATATTTAACACATATATCTTTGTACAGGTATTTAGTTTTTATCTACATTTCTCTTTTTATATGTAGTATTATAGACACCTTTTTGTACACACCACGTTTTAATAAGAAATATTGTTTATGCACTTTTTCTGGTGTTCTATATGTATATTTTGTAAGTTTTTAACCATTGTAATTTATGTATTATCTTCACATGTATATTGGTCTGTTCATATAGGACTTTGATTCCTGCAAACAACAGTTTCCGAATTTTGACGCATATGCGTTCCACCAAAAAGATGACTTAAGGACGAGAGACTGATCATCGTTATATGCGCAGAAAAAGCCTCTCTTCAATTGAGCTCCTATCCAGAAGATAACCACGGACATCACTACGTCACTGGAAGACACGTGCGTTCCATGATAGAGGACCAATGGGAACTACGGGATGTTGTCGCACACCTTTGTAATCAAGACGAATGCAAAAATTCGAACGGAACATCCCAGGTTGGGAAAAGGCGATACGGGGGCGGACCAAATTAAATTTTTAAGAGACTTAGTATTGCATGTAAGGACTGTGTGGACAGACTTGATTTTTATACCCCTAGGGAAGTCTGCAAGGAGACGAAATGCGTAGGGTGAGATTTATATAGACCACTGTTTACTTTGCACAAATTTATGCTGACATCACGATTTCTAAAGGAAAGAAGGATCATATTAACTTTTGCACTTGCACTTTACTGATGATTTAGCTCTTCCAGATATTTGATAATGGGCTTTTAATTTTATTTTATCTTGTAATTGTGACCAAATAAAGTAGTTTGCTATACTGATCACCAGAATTTTAGCTACACACCGGATAAGCTCCTTTTAATCATACACTTGTGAGCTCAACATTGAATTACAATATCTCAAAGTGCATTACTGTTCTACTCTATGTTTGGTCTTTGTTTTTTTATTTTTGTAGATACATTTTTGTACAATTGTTGCCTAAATGTTGCAATTTGGTTCCCCATTTAACTACCATTCACTAGTACATAAATAGACATGTAATGTTAACATGTTTGGAGTTTCAAGAGCAGTGAATAATACCAAACACAGTGTGTGTCTTAATGTAAGAGAAAGAACAATTCTGTAACTCATCTTCAGTTATGGTTAGGTCTGGAAATATTTGGACACTGACAAAAGTTTTATTATTTCAGCTGTATAGCAAAATACAGTTACAGTTAAATAATGAATATGAGCTTAAAGTGCAGTCTTTCAGCTTTAATGTGAGGGTTTTCACATCCAAATTGGAGGAAGGGTTTAGGAATTACAACTTTTTAATATGTGAACCCCTCTTTTTCACGTGACCAAAAGTAATTGGAAAATTGATTCAAAAGCTGTTTCATGAACAGGTGTGGGCTATTACTTCATTAATTTAGTGGGTAATAGGTTTGGAGTTGATTCCAGGTGCATTTGGAAGCTGTTGCTGTGAACCTACAACATGTGGTCAAATGAGCTCTCAATACAAGTGAAACAGACCATCTTTGACTGCAAAACAAAATCCATCAGAGAGATAGCAGGAACATTAGGAGTGGCCAAATCAACAGTTACACTCTGAGAAACAAACGAACTTGTGAAACTCGTGAGCTCTGCAACACAAAAAGGCCTGGATGTCCATGGAAAACAACAGTAGTGGATTATCGCAGGATCCTTGCTATGGTAAAGAAAATTGCTTCAAAACATCCAGCCAAGTTAAGAACAACTCTTCAGGAAGTAAGCATATCATTATCCAAGTCTACCATTAAGAATAGACTTCACAAGAGCAAAGAGAGGGTTCATATCAAGGTGCAAACCATACATAAGGCTCAAGAATAGTCAGATTAGACTTTGCCAAAAAACATCAAAAAATGCCAGCCCAGTTCTGGAAAAGTATTCTTTGGACAGGTGAAACTAAAATCAACCTGTACCAGAATGATGGGCAGAAAAAAGTATGGAAAAGGCTTGGAATGGCTCGTGATCCAAAGCATACCACATCATCTGTAAAATATTGTGGAAGAAGTGTGATGACATTCATGGCTTTTAATGTACTGGATCACTAGTATCTATTAATCATGTGACAGAAGACATAAGCAGACAGATGAATTTAGAAGTGTTTAGGGATATATTGTCTGCACAGATTCAGCCCAATTCAGTGAAAATGTTAACAGGAGGACAATGAACTATAACGCATGCGTTTTTAAGGCCAAGAAGTGGAATATTATTCAATGGCTGAGTCAATCACTTGATCTCAACTTTATTGAGCATGTATTTCACTTGTAGACAAAACTTAACCCCTTAATGTGCTGTTAAGACAAAACTTAGCCCCTTAAGGGACTGTTTTGGCCATGTTGTACGTTAAGGACCAGAGCTGTTTTAACACTTTTGTGGTGTTTGTGTTTAGCTGTAATTTTCCTCTCTCTCATTTATGGTTCCCATACAAATGATATATTGGGGTTTTTCAGGACAAGAAGGGCTTTCTTGACATGCAATTATTTGTATCATGTCATATATTTTACTTTAAAAAAATAATAAAATCTGGTGAAAAATATAAAAAAAACATGTTTTTGGAAAATCTCTTACTTATCTACAAAAGTTAATGAGAAAAACTGCTAAATAGATTAAAAATGTTGTCCTGAGTTTAAAAACACCCAGTATTTACATGTTTTTTTTTGCAAGTTATAGGGCTATAAGTACAAGTAGGAAATTGCTGTTTCAAAATATATATATTTTTTAAATTTATCAATAGTGACATTGTAACACTGTTATCTGTCATAAATCCCCGAATCACACCTCACATATACATAATTTTTTTTTAAGTAGACAACATAGAGTATTCAATATGGGGGATGTCCAGTCTTTTTTAGTAGCCACTTAGTCACAAACACTGGCCAAAGTTAGCATTTCTATTTGTTTGTGTGTTAAAAATGCAAAAAACAATTATGAACGCTAATTTTGGCCAGTGTTTGTGACTAAGTGGCTACTTAAAAAGGCTGAACATATCCCATTTGCAATACCTTGGGTTGTCTTCTTTTGCAAATGGTATGCCATCATGGGGGTAATTCTCATTCCTGGGCTACCATACACTCTCAAAGGCAACATAACCAATCTGGCAAATTTCAATGTAAAAAAAAGAAGCAAAATCAAGCCTTATATTTGACCCTGTAACTTTCAAAAACACTATAAAACCTCCACATGAAGGGTATGGTTATACTTAGGAGACTTCACTTAACACAAGTGTTAGTGTTTCAGAACAATAAACCATATCACAAAAATAATATCATCAGTGAAAGTGCCGTTTGTGTGTGAAAAATGCAAAAAACATCACTTTTACTGACAATATCATCGCTGTGATATGTTTTATTGTTTTAAATCACTAATATTTGTGTTCAGCGAAGTCGCCAAAGTAAAACAGTACTCCCCATGTACAGGTTTTAGGGTGTCATAGAAAGTACAGTGTTAAACACAGGGCTAGCAAATTAAATTCTCTGGACTTTCGGCCTGGGTTTTTAGGCAGGTCCCTCAAATTGCAATCAATAAAATTACCTAATTATGTAAAAATATTATGTAAACATGCACATAGAATTTAAATATATATATATATATATATATATATATACATATTTATATATTTGAAGTCTACGTGTATATTTATGAAATCATTTATGTCATTTTGTATATGGACATATGTATATTTCATATTATTTTTATTTATTTATTTATATATATAATATATCATCATTCTAAGTGTATTTTGATATATATATATATATATATATATATATATATATATATATAGCATCCAAGTAGAGAGCACTCTGGAGTCTTCGTTTTATATCAAAATAAATACTGCTTTATTGTGCAGAATACAAAAATGTCGACGTTTCAGTCACAATAGACTTTTCTCAAGACTTTTGGTCTTGAGAAAAGTCTATTGTGACTGAAACGTCGACATTTTTGTATTCTGCACAATAAAGCAGTATTTATTTTGATATAAAACGAAGACTCCAGAGTGCTCTCTACTTGGATGCTATATATTGGTCAGAGATTACTTGCACCGGAGCATGGAAAAGACCGGGAACATTGAGTGCTGGGACCTGGGAAAATATATATATATATATATATATATATATATATATATATATAACTTTTTTAATTTTTAAAAAATTATTTTTATTTTATTACATTTTTATTTCTTACTATTTACTTATTATTTCTATTTTTTTTACTAATATATATAATATAGTTATTATATATATATTATATATATATGCGTGTATAATTTAATTATATGTGTATTTTTATATTAATATATGTATATATATATATATATATATAAAAATAAACTTAGTTTGACATTATGTATATGATATATATACATATTATATATATATATAGATATAATACATGTGTGTATATATATATATATATATATATATCTGATGTATATATATATATATATACATATATATATATATATATATATATATATATATATTTATTTTACACTGATTGTATTTTTTTACTTTATTTTTTTATTTTACACCTCAGGGAGACTGCCTGTCAGCACAGGCAGTCCCCCTGCAGGCAGATACACAGACACCTATTGCGGCCATGCGACCACTCTGTAAGAGTGATCACGTGGCCGCAGGGTCCTAATTCACCACGGGAAGACTGTCTGGGCAGACAGGCAGTCCCTCCAGACTGGGAGCAACGCCGATCGCAGCCAGGGGACCAGCATTGATCAGGTAAGTACACAATACCATTATGACGGTTCAGGACCGTCACTGGTCCTCAAGGGAATGTTTCCGGTGACGGTTATAACCCGTCATCAGTCCTTAAGGGGTTAAGGCAAAAAGACCAACAAACAAACAACAAATGAAGACAGCTGCAAAGCTTCACAAAGAAGAAAACCCAGCATTTGGTGATTTCCATGCAGTCCTTGCTTGCAAAGGATTCTCGACAAAGTATTACAAATGTACATTTAATTTATAAATGTTATGATTATTAATTTTCCAAACGAAATAAGGGGACTGTGTATGAATATGGTTGCAATTTCTAAATGTTTCATTCAATTTTTGGTCCCTTCGTTTGAATTAAAGCTGAAAGTCTGCACTTCAATTGCATCTTGGTTGTTTCATTTCAAATCCACTGTGGTGGTGTACAGAGCCAAAATTATGAAGATTGTGTCAATGTCCTAATATTTCCACTACCTATCTGTATACGTAATATATATTTATACGTGCAATATATATCAATATGTGTATGTATATATATAAATATATAAACAGTTGAAGATTGTAAAATATGTATATCACAACCTTCAGAGCTTACCCCCTCATTATTATCTTATGATCTATTATCTTATGTCCATTTCTTAAATGTAATTTTACAATTTGCATGTATAAAATTTTTATTGTATTCTCTGTAGCATCTTGTTAAAAATTACACATTGTCTGTTTTACTATCCTGTTTTAAACCTCAGGTGTATCTATATCCTTTAATGCTTGCATTTTAAAGAAATCTTCATTTGTATGAAAATTTTGAGTCATGCATTATTGCCCATGAGATCTTATTAGAAATCTTATTAGTGTTCTCTTTTTCTTTTCTTACTGATTGGTCAGATTATTCAATCTTTGGTATAATATATTGTTCGCAGAAGACCATATGTGCCTAATTTGTGCTCTGTGAGTAATTCGTAAAAACACTTGCTATTTTTATTGTGTCTTAAATCAACTTGTGATGAGATGTTTGCTGATCATTCATTCTTCATCTGGAACTGTGCTGCTGAATAGAAAATGATAACACAACATTTGTAAATTTCAGAGAATCCAGTAACCCAACTTTATCTTGATCTCTGTTTTTATACTTGGTCATAAGCAGTACCTGCCTATATTCAGTAAGACATCAATGCAAACAACTGCATTTTAAATGTTAAGAGATATTTAAATATCATAAGTGATTATTTCATACAGTAGTGTTTTATCCTCTAGGGATGATTTTGTTGAATAGGTTAAACATCAATATGTTTTTTTATAGTGTGACAAAGATAACAATATTATTTTGGTTTTCAGTTCAATATTTTAAATTAGGTAAAGAGTGATTGTTGTCCAATGTCAGGATAGATTCAGGATATATCTATTTAAAATAGAAAATCAGTAATAGCAAGCACTGGACAAATGTTTTTCATAAGGTAAAATGAATGACTAGAAAAAATATAGCTCTTTCAAAGAATAGCAATGCATTTCTAAAATATGTATCATGTTTGTCCATAATGTCTTCTTTCTTTAATGGTTAAGATAGCGTGTTATTTGTAATTGATTCACTTGAATCCTAATACACGTATCTTTTATGGCTGAGTAAAACTTAAAGTAGCTTTATCACATCCTGGGGTTTATGCATTTTTACAAAGAACCCAAATGGTGACTTCACTGCTTGGTGGTCCAGGGGAGTAAAAGAAGGTCAGTTTATTTCTCTGAAACTGTCCCTTGCCATGACCTTGTGGTGGATCCTTTATACCTCCTGGTGCTTCATCTGTAAGGAGTTTACATCAGTGTGGTTCTCTGGTGCATGAGCAAGTATATTATCAAATTAAAGCACTTTCTACTAAATACTAATTTCTTCAGTTCATGCAAACAAGATGCTATACTGGTAAATATGCAAACTGTGCTACAAAAGATTTGCAGCAAACATGATAAAAAGTTGAAAGCAATTTAATTGTTTGTAATGTAAGCAACATTGCATGACCAGATGGTATTCACCCTTGAGCACATAGTGAGATATGTGTGATAATATCTGTATTACTGTTTCTAATATTTTGAGCTTCTTTTCTTTCTCAAATCATATAAAATGATCAGAGGATGCAACCATATTTAGAAGGTATCAATATTTTTGCATAGATATTATAGATCTATATGATTAAGATCTGTGGTCAGGAAACTACTTGAACATTTATTTTGGTCAATAAAAATTATTATAGCTCTGTCACTCTGCAGGTTTTGTCTTTATATTAATCCTGTTTTTGTCCATTTATTCCTCCTTGTTTTTATTTTTGTTTGAATGTCACTACAAAATTATCTTTCATGATTTCTGGCAATGGATCGAGTTTAACACCATGCATATCAAAAAGGAGGCTGCTATGAAATAAAACTAAAATAAAATTGCAAAGTGTCATTCACAAGATACTTGACAAGGACTCATAAAGTTCAATGTAATATATCAGATTAAATAGGAACAATGTGAAAAAAATGCAGATTTTATATTAATAAATTGCCAGTAGAAGTGAAGTATTAATGGGAAAAAAAGAATAAGGTAGGCTATAGGCCTCAATTTAATATTTTTTGGTATGGTTTTAAAATGATCACAATTTGTTAGAAAAACTTTTAAAATAATTTATCTACAAAAATTACAATAGACCTTAACCTCCTAAGGAGAGTCAGTTGTACAAGTTATAATCAAAACAAAATGTAAACAAAACCTTAAATTTGCGCCATATGTCTGTTCAACTATAATTCAACTCTTTCATATTAAGTACACCCACATATATGTTATATAATTTTGTTCAGGAGAAACAGGGCTTTCATTTAAGATCAAATATTTATACATGAAACATAACTTGAATAAAATTTCAAAAACTTTGTAATTTTGTTATTTTTCAAGTTCTGCATGGCATTTTAACTGTTAATATCATAATACTGTTAGTTTTTACTGCAATAAGTTACACATATTTGTATTCAGTGATGTCTCACAAGTACAAAAGTACCCACTATGTACAGGTTTTATGATGTTTTGGAGAGTTACAGGATCAAATATAGGGCTTTCTCCTTTTTCATTTTAACCCCTTAAAACTGGAGGGCTTACTATTACGCCCTATTCTAAGCGGCTCTAAACGCCGCAGGGTGTAATAGTACGCCCTCCGTTTTTTTTTACTTACCCGGTCGCTGGCAATCCCACCTGTGATCCCTGTGAGTCCCCCACGGTGGATCCTGCCTCCTCCGGCCCCCCGCGCCATGTGAGAGTGAGGTCCTTGCGAGGACCTCACAATCACATGGCTGGGTTAGCTGGCTGCTGCATTGCCAGCATGGGGACTGCCTGTAATGACAGTTAGTCCCCCCTGCTGGCTGGAAATGAAAAAAAATAAAGTTAATCAGTGTAAAAAAAAATAATTATATACTTAGATCATATATATATATATATATATATATATGATCTAAGTATATATATACATACACACACATACACTGTCTAGGTGTATTTTACTATATATATTAATATCAAATTAATATCAAATAACATGTAGACTGATACTGATTAAATATATATCTAATTATTGTTATATATATATATAATATAAAAAAAATGTGAATACGTTAAATAAAATTTAAAAAATAACTAAAAATAAATAATTAAAAAATATATAGATGTGTGTTATTTCGTTCTAACTGTATTGTGATATTAATATATATATATATATATATATCAAAATACACGTAGAACGAAATAATATATATATCTATATACATAAATATATACATATATATCACTATATATATATACCTATATATAAATAAAAATATTAAAAAAAAATAATATATATATATATATATATATATATATACATATGTATATATGTATATCTATATATATTTTCCCAGGTCCCAGCACTCAATGTTCCCGGTCTTTTCCATGCTCCGGTGCAAGTAATCTCTGACCAATATATAGCATCCAAGTAGAGAGCACTCTGGAGTCTTTGTTTTATATCAAAATAAATACTGCTTTATTGTGCAGAATACAAAAATGTCGACGTTTCAGTCACAATAGACTTTTCTCAAGACCTTGGGATAAGTCTATTGTGACTGAAACGTTGACATTTTTGTATTCTGCACAATAAAGCAGTATTTATTTTGATATAAAACAAAGACTCCAGAGTGCTCTCTACTTGGATGCTATATATATATACATATATATATATATATATATACATATATTAATTCTACATATATATTTATGTAATATTTTTACATAATTAGGTATTTTAATTAATTAACTGTCCAAGACACCATAAAACCTGTACATGGGGGGTACTGTTTTACTCGGGAGACTTCGCTGAACACTAATATTAGTGTTTCAAAACAGTAAAATGTATTACAATGATGATATCGCCAGTAAAAGTGAAGTTTTTTGCATTTTTCACACAAAACAGCACTTACACGGATGATATTATTGCTGTGATACTTTTTACTGTTTTGAAACACAAATATTTGTGTTCAGCGAAGTCTCCCAAGTACAAAAGTACCCCTCATGTATAGGGGTACAGCATCAAATATAAGGCTTGTGTTTCATTTTTTTCACATTATAATTCGCCAGATTGGTTACGTTGTCTTTGAGACCCTATGGTAGCCCAAGAATAGTGATGTTGCGAACCATTCGCGAACTTGCCGCGAACGGTTCGCCGCAGTTCACCACGAACCATTTGCGGCGAACTCCCGTCAGCTGACACATCCCTGCCAATCTCCAGCAGACCCTCCCTCCCAGACCCTCCTACTTCCTGGACAGCATCCATGTTGAAGGCATGGCAGCTTCAACATGGATGCTGTCCAGGAGGTGGGAGGGTCTGGGAGGGAGGGTCTGCCGGAGATTGGCAGGGATGTGTCAGCTGACCGGAGTTCGCCACGAACGGTTCGTGGCGAACTGCGGTAAACCGTTCGCGGCAAGTTCGCGAACGGTTCGCGACATCACTACCCAAGAATGAAAATTACCCCTATGATGGCATACCATTTGCAATAGTAGACAACCCAAGGGGTATGTCCAGTCTTTTTTAGTAGCCACTTAGACACAAACACTGGCCAAAATTGGCATATTTTGCATTTTTCACACACAAACATATATTAACGCTAACTTTGGCCAGAGTTTGTGACCAAATGGCTACTAAAAAGGACTGGACATACCCCATTTGCAATACCTTGGGTTGTCTACTATTGCAAATGGTATGCCATTATGGGTGTAAATTTCATTCCTAGGCTACTATACAGTCTCAAAGGCAACGTAACCAATCTGGCGAATTTCAATTTCAAATGTAACATGCTATATTTGACCCTGTAACCTCCCAAAACACCATAAAACCTGTACATATGGGGTACTGTTTTACACGTGAGATTTTGCTGAATACAAATATGTGTATTTTATTGCAGTAAAAGCAATCAGTATTATGACATTGACAGTTAAAATGTCATGTAGAATTAAAAAAATGACAACATTTCTTATTTTCTCCCATTTTTTTCATATTAAATTTCATTTCATTTTCATATTAAGTTTCATAGCTAAATATTTGATATTAAATGAAAGCCCTGTTTCCCCTGAATAAAATGATATATAATAAGGGTGGGTGCATTTACTATGAAAGAGGTGAATTACGGTTGGACAGACATGTAGAGCAAATGCCAGGTTTTGTTTACGTTTTGTTCACAACGTGTACATTTGGCTTATTCCTTAAGCGGTCAACACTTTGAAATTTGCCAGGGTGGTTTGCTGGGCCTATGTTGCCTTTGGGACTGTATGGCAGTCCAGGAATGAAAAGTAACCCCACCATGGCATACCATTTGTAAAAGTAGACAACCCAGTGGTATTCAAAATGGGGTATGTCCAGTCATTTATAGTAGCCACTTGGTAACAAACCCTGGCCAAAGTTAGTGTTCATATTAGTTTTTTGCATTTTTCCACACAAAGATTATATAATCATTGGTATACATTTTACTGCAATAAAACACTCATATTTGTGTTCAGTGATGTCTCATGAGTACAACAGGTTTTATGGAGTTTTGGAGTTTTTAAGTTATGGAGTTTTGGAAAAGTACAAGGTCAAATATAGGCCTTGCCCATTTAACTTTTTACACATTCAAAATTTCCAAATAGGTTTTGGTGCCTTTGAGACTGTATGGCAGTCCAGGAATGAGATTTACCCTCATCATGGCATACCATTCACAAAAGTAGACAACCCAGGGTATTCAGAATGGTCTATGTTCAGTCTTTTGTAGTAGCCAAAGTTAGTTTTCATTTAATTTTTTTTTGCATTTTTGCACACAAAAACTGCACTTTCACTAATGATATCACCATCATTACAAGTTTTACTGTATTAAAACACTCATATTTGTATTAAGTAAAGTCTTACGAGTACAACAGTACCCAACATGTACAGATTTTATAGTGTTATTGAAAGTTACAGGGGTAAATATAGGGCTTGTAAATTAAATTAAATGGACTTTCTGCCTGGTTTGTCAGGCAGGTCGTTGAACTATAATTAATTCAAATTAATAATTATGTAAATATAGTGGATAAATATACAAGTTGAATATATAAATATATATACATACACACACATACACGTTCATACGTACGTACATACGTACGTACATACATGCACACATATTATATATTTAATTATTATAAATATATATTTATAATTCTAAGTGTATTTTGATATATATATACATATAATGTATATCAAGATATGCTTATGACATTACATTAAAAAAAATATCTTTTGTAATATATGTATATTTTATAAGTTAACTAAAACAACTGATTAGCATATTATTCATATATAATTTAATTCTAAGTGTATTTTGATATTAATATGTATAATATGCTAATCAGGTGTTTTAATTAACTTATAATGTATTATACATGTATAATGTATTGTTTGAATGTGTGTGTGTTTAACTTTTATTTTCATTTCAGACACCAGGTGGAAAGCCTGAACACTCAGGTAGTCCCCCTGCAGGCAATCACATACACTGCTTTGTGGCTATGTGATTTGCGACATCTGTAGTGATCATTTGGCCCTGGAGGGCCGAGAAGGGATCGCTGATCCAGGTAAGCAATATGCAACCGGGTGCGCAAGATCGCTAGGGTGTACTATGCCACCCTAACAGCGTTAAGTGGTTAATGGTGATTTCTGTAGATAAATAATTTGATTATTTGAAAAGTTTACCAAAAATATTAAATCAAGGCCGTGATATTTACTATTTGGATTAACTTTTGATTCTAGGAGAAATCTGACTACCAATTTAAAATAAAGAAGGATATTATTCTTTATTTGTAATTAGTTTGAAAATTCAACTTAAAATTAAGGATCAACTGCAGTTAACACTGATATGTGAAAAGCATATTTTGAAGGTATTGAGTCTTATTTCAGAATTTAAGTCTTTATTGCCATATATCTATATGGCATTTCGAGTCTGCTCAATTCCTGTTCAGGTTTCAGCATGTAAAGAATCAGTTAACATGATTAGATGTCTGTTTGGATTTTATAACAACTAATAGAGAGATGTAGGAGATTTTACAGGAATTAATTCAGGAATTAATTCACTAATTATACCTCCACACATGCATACATATCAAAAAAGAAAAAAGTAAAAATAAGAGATAAAATTAGTTCAGTGTTGGGTATTTGAACACACATATTTAGATAGTATTAGAATATCTTTTTTGTGTTGTATCATGCACTGAAAAGATAAACTCATCTGCTAATTAAGAATCTGTTTTAAAATTAATTTAAAATTGTATTTAAGATCAACTCTCCCATTTTTAATGAGTTCTGTGGCAAAAGTGACCTCGCCACTTGTACTTGGAGGGGCCTGCTTGCCAGCCTCCTGCCAACACACTATAGGCCCTGCAGGGAAACCTGTGAAAGACTACCAAACTTCACCGACTGTTAGCACTGATTTCCCTGGAACTGTTTTGGGCATAGGACCATGTGCATGGTCGGTCAAAACTATGACTTACAGGAAATTCCTGAACCCCTGAACCGATCTGGGTGATTTTTGGATATGTTGTTCACCCAGATCGGGCTGTCAGGAGATGTAACTTTTATGGGGTTTTATGTGTTTTTAAGGTTCTTTTTGGGGGTTTCATAAAATTGTATGTTGTTCTGTGCTTTGAGATAATTGGGTTAGATTAGTACAGTTCCTGATTCTATTATCTCTCAAGCACAAAGGACGGATTCTATTGTTTGTGTATGGTAGTGTCTCATTGTATGACTCTGTTTTTATTGGTCTAATCACTTTGTGTCCCTTGTTGGGAAACTTGCATAAAAGACCAGTGTGCCTCCATTAAAACTCTGTTCCTGCTTACCCTCAACATAGAGTCTCATCTCATGTGTGGGGGAAACTGCTGTATCTACCCTGGGGATTGCTATATCACTATACTCCCCAGGAATTATAATCACTAGCTCTTATAAGAGCTGTTCCTGCTACGCTCTCTGGGAGTAGGAAAGGTCTGCCCACTGTAAGCTGGGTTCTGGTCTTGGGTCCAGGGTGAGTGAAGGCATGCGAGACCCCAGCTCAGCTGCATCGCTGGAAGTGGGGTCTGCAGTGCTTATGGTGTCTGGTGGAGTGCTGGAATTCCTCGGTGAGCACTAGGAGCATCGATTAGCAGAGGCACTCGGTCGGAGTGCCAGGCGGTCCATCACCAGTTCTTAATACTACATGCAAGGACAAGGGAAGTCTGAAATGCCTAAGTATTTTATTACTGATTGTAACCCTGCTTGCTGTTTCTGGACAGACATAAGTTGTCTTTTCAATATTTAACACCAGCTGAGAGCTTACTTTCAGAATCACTGTGGATCTGGTTTATTTACACAGTGTCTTTTTGGGGATTGAAACATTAATGTTTGGAACGCCCAAGGAATTTTAACATTCATCTGGCACTCTAGTTATAAGGTGTATAACATTACACAAAAAATACATGAAAAATACATATAGCTCTCTGGGAATCTATTCAATAACAAAATTGGATATAGAACACAACCATCCACTAAGACTTTAGTGAAGGAGATTTCATCTACAGCATTTGGAATGGTTCTTTACAGTACAACAAACTTATGGAATATGCAACCTATAAAGATTTCTTTCTACAAAACCTGTAAGTCTCCTATATGAAGTTCAGTTGTAAAATAGTTTATGGATTTTTTTGTCTTCTTTTAAATCAACATCTGAATAATAGCATAAACGTTTCAACGTGCTATTCGTAAGTCTATTCTATAAATTGATTATGTTATCATGTAAAAATGTAAATATGTATCTTTGTCCATTATGTTATATTATATTCAAAGCTCTAATGAAGACTTTTAAAATTACACTAGATTTATACTATTATACAAGTGCAGCTAATATATTATGTTTAAGGCAGCTCAGAGGAATAGTTTTTATGCCACAAAAATGGTGAATATTTTTTACAGCATATCTAGCAAAGAATACATAGTACTGAAATAAATTGTAACTGATCGTACACTTTTATGGATACACAAGAAAATCTAGAGATACTTTTATACAGCAGCTCAGAGGAACTATTTTTCTGCCACAGAAAGTGGTGAATAATTCTTGCCATATCTCTAGTGAAACATATAGAATTTTAGCAAAATGTCTATGACTATATTGTTGTATGACTCCTTAAAAGTACCCAGTATTTTTGTAAATACTTCCAATCATACCTGTGTTTGAATTATAACAGGAAAACGAAATAATTAAATACCAAACGGACAATTTGTATAATCAAATGTAAAATAAATCAGTATTACTATATAACATAATATGTTTATGAATATTGTAAAGCGCTGCAGAATTAGTTGGCGCTATATAATTACCAATAATAATAATAATGATAATGAAAAAACAGTGAAAAAGGAGCTGTGATTTGCTGCTTTATGCAACACAATAATTTTAATATGTGAACACATTTAGTTATCTATGCATTTTTATTTAAACAATATAACAGATATTGAATAGTGCAATAAAATAGTATAAATCAGGCACTTCAAAATGTATTATAAATCACATGTATTGTGAAAAGTGTTTACTATAAATGTGACTTAATTTTGATATTGTCTTTCTTGTTACTTGACAAACAAATTGCTGAGTATTTTCATTCTATAATTTTGTGATATGAAAGAAATGAGATTTAGCTTTTGGCATGTGAATAAGGCAAAACCTAATATTTGCTTTGGATAAGTAGGCCAAACGGATATTGATTTCCCTATACTGAATATTTAAGAATGCTTTGATTTTTAAGTTTAGTTGCCTTAATTAGGGATGGATAACGAGACAAATTTTATGCTCTGGAAAATAAAGATTTAATGTTTACTAATAATACATACTGAAATGTAATTGTACATTTTGTATAGCTATATCACAAGCTATATCATACATGTTTTTAATTTAAACTTAAATACTAATTTTACTGGCATGTAAGATTACGTAGTGCTAAAGTTTTAAAGCATTAAAGGTGCTTCATATTTATTTTCAATAATTTTGTAACCAATGTTAAACATATTTCACATTTCTGTTTTATCTGTCTATTGTTTTACTTTGAAGGCACGGCTATGTCTTTCCATTGATTAAACTATCCTTGCACCTTTGCATTTTAAAATGTTTTGTTTTCTTATCTGATCTCACATCACTTTCAGCTATAACACTTACCACCCAACATCTAAACAACACACAGTCATCTCACACGCACAAAACAAACACTCTGTCACTACAGATAGACATGAAGCCACCATACACAGCTACAACACGGATGCAGCCATTCTTACAAAGTCACAAAGGAGGTCACACATATCTACAACACTTGAAGCCACCATTCACATATAGAACATTGTCGGTGCCCCACACACATTTTTTTCAAGGAACACTACAAGCACCATAACCACTATAAATGCATCCAGAAGCTTCTGCCGCTAGCTAGGTCCACCCATCAAGGGTTCTTTGAGAAATCAGCATGCAATCCTAGCCAACATGTACATCAGAGTTTAGCTCAAGGAAGCTAATGGAAACTCCTTGGAGGAGTTTCAGGCACCAGTAATAGTAGTGGAGAGTACCCAACGGAAACCAGATAAGTTGTCAAATCATTCTTAAATGGCTTGGCTATTTAAAATGGAAGGGCACCAGGGCACTCCTTGCACCATATGCACTACAAAGTGTTATAGTAGTTATGGTGTTTTGAGTGTTCCTTCAATACAAATTCACCTTATAGAAAATTAAAAAGTAACAAAGGAAATACGTGTTATAAAAATACAAGTAAAATGTTTTATTATGAATAACAGGACATCTGGGAAGGAACAAAAGCAACCACTTACATATTTGTACAAAACTAAGATGCTTAAAAACATCTCTATTCCTTTCATGTTTTTCTACCCTTTTATTTCCTGTTAACATTCCAACTGCAAGTGGAGTTGTCCTGATTCCGAAAATAAAGCAAGATAATTTCCATAGTTTCAAATACAAGGTGAAGTTTTGGATACATATATGGTATATGATGGTGGCTTATGTTTGTGACTGCTCAGATAATCAAGTATTGTGTTTTCTACTTTATCGAAATTTTAAACAATTTAAACCCATTAGTGACCAATGATGGAATGATTCAACCATGCTGTATTTCACCAGCAGGTTCTTGCCTGCTGGTAACTGAAAACCCCTGGTATCATTTTATATGTGGGGCTCCCCACAGTCAGCTGGCACCAGAATTAGTGGCCCCGTACTGGCCAATGGTCTGTTTGCATCTCTCATTGAGCAGTAAAAATGGTGTTTTAATTCCCCATTGCTACAGCATGATTGAATACCTGTTCACCAGAAATCCCCGGTATCAATTTATACCTGGGGTTCCCATCTGTCATCTGGGGACATTTTTAGTGGCCCCAAGCTGACAAAGGAGCTTCATGCAGCTCTTAAAGTAAGTGTGTCACGCAGTATGTTTAATGGGTATTTAAATCCCTCCGAATTGCAATTTATGTGTGAGCAAGGTTAAATCCCTGCTTAGACCAGGGAGTCCCTCTGCTAATAAAAGCCATTTCAGTGTCCCCAGACTAATTGATGTATGCAGCACTGAAAGGCAGCCCTTTAAAATATTTGAAAATGTCATGGCTAAGCAGTCAGGCTCAGACATGGTGATTCTCTCTGTGCAGTTGGTATTTTGGAGACCCACGGTGCCTCCATGTCCCAATACCATCTTGATTGATGCTGAGCTTTGCCTGTTGCCAGGTGTTGGCATACTATTTTCATTTTAACAGTATCTGCCATACTGAAATAGTCAGTAGATGGCAGAAATATACCACTCTCTGTTAAGCAAATTCTCTTTGTTAGTATTAGTACTGATATTAACAGGGGAAACCTTTAGGATTAGAAGTAGATTAAGGATTAAGATTTAAAAAAAAAAAATTATGATCTGGTTTAGAATGAATATTTGGTTTAATATTAGATTTATGTTTAGGATTAGGTTTCAGAATTTATTTTATGATTAGCTTTTAGCTTATGGTTCAGATCAGCAAGGAAATTCCTCTGCACTATTGCTAGGGCTTGAATTTAGATTAGAATGAAGTCTAGGATTGAGGTTTGGTATAGGATTTGGGTACAGGTTAAACATATGGGGTATTGGGGTATTGTTGCATTTAGGACATGTTGCTGTCAGTTAAGATTAATTTTATTACAATAGCACACATGATATGTTTAAATAAAAATATCTAAACATCTAAAATATTAAATAAGAATACCACAAATATTGAAAAAATAATGGTGAAAACAATGGCACCTCAATGAAGCTCACGTTACATCATGTGAGTTTCCCCATGGTGTCTATTTGCAAATGGTATGCATTTATAGTGTAATTTAAAGGGATAATATATGCATCAAAACAACTTTAGCTTAATGAAGCAGCCTTGATGTAAATATCATGCCCCTGCAGTCTCAGAGTTGAATTTTTTTAAATCAATTTTGTTTTTGTTTATACTGCCCTAGCCAAGCCTCCACTGCCTGTGACTGACAAAGCCAGCATGAAAATATGGTTTCATTTTGATCAGAGGCTAACATGCTTTAGAAGTTTTAATCTTCTGCTTTGTGTGTTGGACTTTAATAGCATACCGGGTTGTATAAATAAAGTTACAGAACTCCTAAACGGCAAGGAATTGCTAAGTAAGACTGCAAAGGAATGGTATATACACCAAAACAGGTTCATGAAGCTAAAGTTGTTTTGGTATCTATAGTGTTCCTTTAGTTATGTAAGTTACCAAAATGCCCAAAAATGCACCATAGACTCATCTTCAATTTGCCTTTTTTTAAAGTAATAATGCACTGAGTAGGTTATAAATCCAGCCCTGTATGTTCACAAAAACTGGACAAGGCTAAGCAAAGTGACTCACTCTGCACTAAGGAGATATGGCTCAATTTAGTGATTTCTATTACAGACACACATATCAAGTTTTCAAAATAAACCTCTATATTGCAATGCGCAAGTAACACAAAACATAAAATAATACCATTCACGTTTAAAGATATTGATGCTAAAATTCCAGTATAATAAGTCTCAATATATACCATATGACATACCTTGTGGTGTCTACTTTTACAAATGGTAGTCCTTTGTGTGATAATTTTATCAGT
This sequence comes from Pelobates cultripes, assembly GCA_933207985.1. Taxonomy (NCBI): domain Eukaryota; kingdom Metazoa; phylum Chordata; class Amphibia; order Anura; family Pelobatidae; genus Pelobates; species Pelobates cultripes. The sequence continues at coordinate 91,783,206 of OW240912.1, read as the reverse complement.
CAATTTGCTATAATGCTCCAAAATGAGATATAGGCCCATCAAACCTATCTGTGATAAACCACCCTGAAAATCCTGGGATTTCCCTTTCCCCAGTTATTTTCCCTGCATTCGTTAGTTTGGTCTACTAAACACTGACCACATCCCTGGCTTATTAACTTCAAAGTAACCACAAAGTTAAGTGCTCTCCCTTGGCAGCCGCCATTCGTATAACTGAACAACACATGCGCTGGAAAACGACCATCTTATCTCCTGAAAGCAGGCAGCGGGACTTAATCGTTGAATGTCTGCAACTCCAAGCTGGACACTCTAACCTGCAAACACCGGTAACTTTGTACCAACACCTGCTTCTATTCCCAACAAGCCAAGAGAGCGCTATTCAGTGAAAAGGTACACACGAACTAGACAAACAATCGCTACCTATCAGCCAGGGGAATTGTTTGGTATTCCATTCATTTTGGGACTCCCAAAAGTGACCAACCGCTACCACTTTTCTTTTAGAACTATTTTGGGCAACCTCCACATGTGCCCCCGTTGGCATTTGGCTATATTTGTGGGATCTGATCACTATTTTGACACTTTGGACTCTCAGATGCAGACTATCCGGGGATATAGGACATGTGGGGGTCCCAAGTGCTATTGTTTATGTTTTGGGGTGTTTTCTGGTTTGTGCATTATTCCTCTAGTGTCTGGGAGATAATTAGATTAAGCAAGTACACTCAATTATCTGCCAAACATAGAGATGCCTGGGCGTGTATTACTCATGTTTTTGCTGCAGACCCCCTGCTGGGGGTCTGTGTATAAAAGTGGGCCATCTGGCCATAATAAAGCATTCCAGTTGTACCATTCATTAAGTTGTACCATTCATTAAGTCTCGACTGATGTTTGGGTATGCGAACGACGAAACAAGTAATAAAACCAAACACAGTATGAAAACACTAACGTATTTCACCCAAAAATAGGGCTTTTTCAAAGTGTTTAAATAGCATGGTCAAATTAAATAGCATGGTCAAATTAAATAAAATGGTCAAATGATGTCATCAGTCATGTGACCAAAAATCATTTAACATAAGTTTAATTTAAAATTTGTATAATTTGTAATTTGCAATAAGAGTGAAAGGAGAGGTAAACATTATAGTACCTATGATAAAATAACATAAAAAGAAAAATGCTTTATTAAAATGTAAAAAGCTTTAAGTGGGACACCAAGATGTCCGCTGCAGTAGTTAAAAGGAGAGTGCTAATATGGCCGCAGCCAGCATAAGCATCACGTGATTGGTGTGGACCGCAACGTCATAATGAGATAGGTTGGCTGAGATGGGGAGACCTAGAAGGAGGAGTGAGAGAGCAATAGGGAGGAGTAGAGGGAAGGAGGCATAGCTCAGGTGAGGCTACACTCCCTTGGCTAAGCCTAAAGGGGAGAGGGTGGATTGTAGGATATGTAGTAGGGGAGGGTGGATTGTAGGATATGTAGTAGGGGAAGAGAAAGTATTCCCCAAAATACTACACTATATTCCGTTCTCTCCTCTTAATCCCTATAATTGTTCATCACTATCTAGATTTGAGGATATCACTGAAGGTGCTGCTTCCCTGCATTTCCTTTTAACTATATATAGATAGCCACAAAATTCCAGCACTCAGGGGTTTTCAGTAATTCTTCTTTTATTCTGAATCCATAAAGTCAACGTTTCAGTTCCTTCCTGGAAATTTCATCATGACAATAACTTTTGTTATTTGTCCAGATGAAAGCTCTAGGAAGGAACTGAAACAAAGCCTTTATGGATTCATAATAAAAGAAGAATCACTGAAAACCCCTGAGTGCTAGTATTTTGTGGTTATAGATGGAATATGTTGCTGAGCATCAGGTAATATAAATTTTAGATAAATGATTTTTAATTTAAAATGTTAAATGAAAGCTTAAAATGTAGTAAATATTGCATGAAATTATTTCATTAAGATTTTTTTTATTTTTGACAGAACAGAGTAAAGAAATATATTGCAATTCTTCAGAAGTTTGTGAATACATACAAAATATATACAAAATTTCTGTTAGAAAAAATATATTTTGAAAACTGAATGGAGGACAAGAAAAATAAAGACCAAACAATAACTGAATGTAGAATAAAAAAATCACTGGCATGTCTCATATGTAATTAGAATAGTGTTGCAAGTTATGCATACAAGGTTTCCATGTAATTTACTCAAACTGACTTTCAAAAACATCACAAGAATGCAATTAAATGACCTTCCACATTTTCTTGTAATATGCTACTGAGATGTTTGTAACGTGTTCGATCAAAGATTTATACTTTTTTATTTTCTTGTCACACTAGGTAAATAGTTTGAGCATACCTATTGTGTCCATAATTTTAACTAATTATTGATATACTTTCCATCCCTCCCCCCCTGTTTTAACAACATAACAATAAAAGTGAAGTTTTAGACATATGAATATCTCTTCATTATCTTGTTTGGTCAGGGATTCCTCTTTAAAAATATATTCAGTTTATGTCCCCCTTCCCTTCTTACCTTTATCTGGGAGGGGGAACTTGTTGCCAGCCCTGGTGGTCCGGTGGTAAATCCCTGGTGGTCCATTTGCTCATATCCAGGCACTCTGTTACATATGTACATCACTGTCATTTGTCCATCTTTTAGACTTTATGTCCTTAAGCGTTCAGTCAATATTTGGCCACTCTATAATATATGCATAGCATATATTGTTTTGTCCTCAATTGGCCTCTATGTTCTTATGACATTAAGTCCATGTTTGGCCACTCTATTACAAATGTATAAACTCTGTTGTTCGTACTCGTTCGGCTTCTGTGTTTTGCAGACATTCGATCCATATTTGGCCTCTATATTAAACATGTTTAATAATGTTGTTGGGCTCTCATTATGCCTCAGTCAATTTTTTTACACAGCATTTTGGCCCATGTTCAGCCATACATAACAGACATATTGGATATCAAGTGAAACATTCAGTCCTTATTCAGCCATTTTAAAGTTTTAAACATTTGCATTTACAGCCATTCAGCCAACATTAATAATTCTACATTCAGTATGTTAATGCTTACACAGCTAATGATTTCTTGAATTTTATTCTGCCCTCGACCGGCCTTTATGTAGCAATGTTAATTATGCAGGCCATCATTTGGCCATATTAGGGTTTTATAAGGTTACATTTGGCCCTCAAGTCAACCTCTAAGAATTTTCATGTCTGCTTTCATTGCATCATGCCTCACCCTCGCTACATGTTACATTATTTTATATAGTCAAATCTGCAGCCAGATGGTCTGTTCTGTCGGCCCTAATTTAGATGTATGCATATATTTGTTTTTTGTTTTTAAATGAAGGATTTTTAATTCTTACAATATTAAAATAAACAAAAATCTATTAAATATCTTCTAAGGAATACATAAAAACAAAACATAATAGAAAAAGATAATAAAACAAAAAAAAATAAGGGTGAAAAACATACATCCATTTTGTCAAGTTGACATCATGTACATTATGAAGTACACTATAAAAAATAGAAAATACTATGTGACGAGAGCAATCTCGCCACATTGCATTGGAGAAGCCTGGTTGCTCGCCTGCTGCCTTTGGATTATTGCACCCCATGTTAAAAGACTTTGTTTCCCCTGCAGAAAAGACTTATTCGTGTTTCTCTGCCCGGTGTTCGGTAGATTCAGTCTACCGAACAACCGCATGAATGACTGGACCACCTGGGAGCTGGAGTGTGCCGGCAATTAGCCTCCCAGAAGCTGCGGTTAACCGCAGCTTAATTGACAATTACTGGGTGGCTGCCATTCGTATACCGAACATGAGGTCGTAGCCATTTTAAACATGCACAGTGGTGTTTGACGCCTAACTCATGGAACTAAAAACGGACACAGTTTGGCGCGAACACCGCTGAAGCCGCCGACCTCCCTTCTTGTTCGGCGGGAGTACACGAATGGCCCGGTGTTCAGCAGTTTTACCTGACTATGTTATACCCCAGATAGGAATCCCATGGAGCCCATTCGTATGAGAACTGACTTTGTAAAGACTTTGGCTCCATGGCGATTAAACTGTATTCGTGTGGTCTGAGCGCCATTCGCTTAATAATGTGCACTCAGACCTGAGCTATCTGGGGATAGGTTAAATGTATGGTTTTAATGTTATGTGTCTTGCATGGTATATTTTAATAGTAATTCTTGTGTTAGTATCCCCACCTGCATAATGGCGATTTGCCTTTGTCCTGGGAGATAATTGAATTACTTCTCAATTATCTCCAGGACAGAGGGGAGGAAGCCAGGATGCATTGTGGGAATATAATGTGACTGTGTGTCCTATTTGTCTACTTGTCTGTCTTTTGTCACAGTCTCCAATTTGGTCCCCTGGGGGAGCGTCCACCAGGTGGGAGACCTGCATAAATACTGGGCAGGTAGCCCTCATTAAACAGACCACTGCTTGACCCACAACACGGAGCCTTGTCTCGTCTTTGGGGGGATTTACTGAACGCTGATAGAGACTAATTGCTAGGAGTGCAACCCGCTTGGGTGCTTTTCCTGTTCGTCTGTTAGCAGCGATTCATATGGTTCCAGTTCGTGTGTTTGGAGTGCTATATTGTATGCCGTTCGGGAGTTTGGAGCATTGCCTTATTAGCGGTTCGGGAGTTTGGTGTTCTACAGTAGCTGTGCCTGCATCTCGGAAAGGGAACGATCGCCTAAACAGTTTTTACCCCTTGTGTGCAAAACGGTCCGTTACATACTACTATACTAGTACACAACACATAGCTAGAGCCTAGCTCCACAAAGTTCTGGGATTATAGTCGGGGCTTTAACTGTCACGGCTACTTGTATTGAATCTTTAACAAATCACAGAGAGGCCAACATTCCATACATTGTTAGAGCATATCTCACATTCTTCTGGTTTAGATCATTTCTTCGCCACTCAGCAGTAAATGAGTCATCAGTTGATTTTTGGTAAGGTGCAAATATGTAGTAAAAACAAAGAGAACATTACCTGCGCTCTGGCCTAAATTCCTATGTACATTTAATCAAAATGAAGGCTCTTTAGTTTTATTCCAATGGCCATTTGAATATAAACTCACCTGCCCCATCAAGGCAAGCTCCAAAAGGTGAGTCCTACATTAGCAATTAAATTTGCTGATATCAGCCAAGAATCTCCAATGAGACAGGAAGGGGTATTTTATAAACCCTTTCACATTTAACCCTTTAAAGGGCTTATACACATACAATAAACTTTGCTGGTATCAGTCAAAGTGTAAACATCTCTAATGAGACATTAAGGGGTGTTTTAGAAACCCCTAGATACAAATTTAATGGCTAGAGTTGGACTCACCTTTTGGGGCTTGCTTTGACGGGGCAGGTGAGCTTATATTCAAATGGCCATTAGAATGAAACTAGAGAGCCTCCATTTTATTTAAATGTACTTTGGGATTTAGGCCAGAGTGCAGGTAACATTCTCTTTGTTTTACTATGTATTTTGAGCTGTTGGATACTAAGCTACTGCTGCTGTAAGAGCGGTGCTTTATCTTTGTGAAGGTGCAAATATGTAACAACTTAAATGCTGGTAGCTTCAGTTTTTCAGGTTATTGGATGATACTATAATATTGTAAATCTGATGGCAGGTTATTGCTTATTTGCTCTATCTGCTTTAGAGCACACACCAATTCCATGTGCCCAAATCTCATATTCTTAATTTAATGACTGATTGAATTTAAGCTTGATAACATGATCTTCTACCATAACACTCACCCCTCCACTCATGTGATACATTTTCCCAACCTGAGTTTCATTGAAGGCTTTCATACGGGTTTCTGTGCACTGTACACAGGTGCCTTTGAAAATGTGGACAGCACCTTCCTACAGGAAACATTGTAAGCTGACAAAAAAAAAAAAAAAAATATAGGTAGCTTAAAAAAAATTCAAGCAATACCTATTATGTATCTCCAAACTCCCCCAAGACCTGAAGTAAATATATCTGGCATGGTATCCAAGGAGCCCTCTCTTTTCTCTGCTGAGGAACATCTTGTGAATATTTTTATCACCCTCTTGCCTGGCCTGCCCTTCTCACAGACTGCCAGGCCTTCAATGTACTTAGAATTCTTGATGCAAGTCCTGATGTTGGTGATAAGGCTGCTGGGGCTGATACTTCTCCCCTATCTCCTTTATAGAGTGGAACTAATTTACCTGCCATTGCTACTTATTTGTCAATTTAAAAAAAAATGTATTGAAAGGTTTTAATTTTTAACAATAATAATCAATGTAAAACAATGAAATATATGGAAAACATGTAAATCAAAAAAACAAAAAGAAACAGGGGGGGAAATATCCATCTATTATAAAATTGATAACATATGCTTTATGAAAAACACTACATAGTGTCAAATAAGGTGTAAAAGCACTTTAGATGTACTGGTGATAAATAGTGTACAAACAATTTTGTATACAAACAGAACAAGAGTAAAAGGAGAGGCACATAAACTACAATCCGGCAAACATTTTATCATCATGAGTATTTTCATTTGACATTATCCTCCCATATGTTCCAGTAGTAAGTTAAGGATTCTGTTGTGTTTGATGGCAATTTGAGGTGCATCTCATAGCACTTATTCTCTAAGGCCAATGTTAATACCTCTTTAACAGCAGGATTTATGTCAGACCTCCAATAATGTGGTATTACCATACTGGTCGTTATCAAGACATGGCCTACCATTATCTTATCCACAGGAAATTACTTGAATAAACATAGTTCTGGAGTGAAAGTCACAACAGAAGGAGTAATATCCCTAATTATTGTTTGCACATTCTTCCAAAATAATTGTAAACGTGGACAATGCCACCACATATGGGATATGTTCTTGTTTGCACACAGTGACACCAGCAAAGATTTGTAGAATTGGGGTATATTTTCTGGAGCCTGGATGGAGTCAGATACCACTGATATAAAACTTTATAGTGGTTCTCCAAATGAGACGAAAACAGGGTGATACCTTTCAAATTTAAAGAAACAGCCATCCAGTCATCCAGAGACATTTCTCTCTGGAGATCCCTTCCCCATGCGACTATGTAATATACTTTATTATAGCCGAATTAAGTTTCTTCAAAAAGGAAAGTGGGATGGACAGTGAGATGGCTCCAGCTACCTCCCTCTGTCCATCTCTTTCTGTAGTTCTGGCCAGACTTTTGCCAAGTTACACGCATGTATGTTCGACAGGTTTTGGTTAAGCTAATGCCCAAGTAAGCCACATGTGATTCCCTCCACTCAAAATTGAAGGCATCCCTAAGATCATCCATGACAGGTCGTGGAATATAAAAGGGCAAAGCCTGCATCTTATTTTTGTTGAATTTTAAATAGGAAACATGACCAAATTGTTTTAATATGTGCATTTAGGAATCAAGAGCCGCAACTGGGTTCCTTAAAGACAAAATGATATGGTCTGTGAGGAGCCCAAACTTATGAGTGACACCATCAATCACAACACCCTCTATCTTCAGGTCATTCCTAAATAGTTCGGCCAGGGGTTCCATTGTCAGAATAAATAATAAAGGGGACAGAGGAAAAACCCTGTCTCATACCATTAGTAAGTGGAAAAGAGATGAAACTGGTGGCCTACACTCTAGCTGTAGGATGATGATGACACAGAGCAAATATTGCATTTACTAGTGGAGTCATAAAACCAAATTTAGACAAAACCTCTTTTATCCCCTGTGTATTCTATTTAACGCCTTCTCCGTGTCCAATGAAAGAAGCAGAGAAGGCGCATAATCTGATCTAATTTGATGAATAATATTGATAAACCTCCTAGTGCTATACGTGGCTTCTCTGTCTAACACAAATACAACCTGATCATTTTTAACAGGTTTAGGGATTATTTTGACCAACCTAGTAGCCAAAATTTTGGCATATAACTTGTTATCGTTGTTGAGCAACAAAATAGGATGAAAATTAGCACATTTGTTTGGATCCTTACCTGACTTGGGAAGAGTCACTATCTGGGCGCACAGTGCTTCACCGGGCATCCCACCTTTATTCCTATATGAATGAAATAGCCCACTCAAGTGTGGGTAATATACTGGCCAATATATTTTCTTCAAAGTCTATCCTGATCTTTTAGCAACACTGGAGTCACTAGATTAAATTACAGAATTGTCTTGGATTATTCAATTATTTTTCTCACCATTTAAGTCCCAAAGACATAAATGGATAAAAAGACCATACAAGCCACAATATTTATTTTACAGTTTGCATTTTAAATACAAGAAAACAAATTCTGACTTTGAAATGTGAAACTTTAAATAGTAAGACTGCTCATAAGTGCCACTTATTTGTTCTTTAATTTGTGTATTTTATTAATCAGGTATTGTTAGTTAATAATCCTTGTACATGGAGTATTGGTTTATTAGAAAAGTATTGTTAATTCCTTTTTACATCATTAGAAGCGTTGTTAACGTCTCTGTGGCAGGACGTGGATTGCTGAACGTTGGGTTTATCAAAGGCTCCTTTTTAACTGATTTGAAAATGGCAAAAGTGTTATCCAAAAATATTGTAATAGTGAAACTATGATTGTGTCAACATCGGAAATGTTGAGATTAATATTATAATAATATTATATATGAAATTGCAATTTGTATAATAATCTTTTGACAACACATGGGAATATTTGGCAATTAGTTTTTTTTGTCTTGATTTTATTTATTATTGATGGGTTTCTATGTCATATTTCTATTCTGTCGTACCTCTGTAAGGGTAATATGTATATGGAAAACCCATAATCCCATTCATTACACATTTTATTTTCACTACATGCTAGTGTTCTATTGTTAACCACATTAAACTCTATTCCTTTTCCAGTTTAGGATATGTTTTGATGATTGCAATGCTTGTTCATTATTATAATCTTGGTGGCTACCAGTCATGTTAAATTACTATGAAATCTATTATGTTTGCTTGCTTAATTTATGTAATTTGCCACAGTGTCAAACAATTGCTAAATCATTACTTTGATGAGATGAAATTAGTTCACATTTCAAAGTCAGAATTTGTTTTCTTGTATTTAAAATTCAAACTGTAAAATAAAACTTGTGGCTTGTATGATCTTTTTATCCATTTATGTTTTTGTGATTTAAATGGCGAGAAAAGTAATTGAATAATCCAAGACAATTCTGTAACTTAATCTAGTGACTCCAGTGTTGCTAAAAGGTCAGGACAGACTTTGAAGAAAATATATTAGCTAGTAGAAATCCACTTAAAAGAGAAGTAATATTACAGGTTTGGAGACAAATTCAGTGCAGATCTATAATAATGCTCAACACTGATTGATTGACTCAAAGTCAAGCAGCTAAAAAAGTGGCGTAATTTAAAAAAAAAGATGAAATAGGGTGATGACTATAATATTTTGTCTCCTTCTTAAGTACTAGTACTAAATAATAATGTGATAGTTAAATAGTAAACAACTCATCACTTAATGCTACATTTAAAATCAGAATAATGTGCAAATATGATTTCTAAAATCTTTTCAGATTATTCCTAAAATAATGTGTTACTCACAACAAATTTAGTAAACACATTATATGCACAATTTGGTATTTTTTTTATGTGTTTGCTCAACTAGATTATTTTTCATAAATATTTAGTGCATCAACACTTACAGCTATATGCAAAAGGGTTACACGCCTGACCTAATAATATATTATTATTTGACAATATATTTATATTATGGTTCTACAAATTTTAATGCATAATTATTAATTATTAATTGAATTTAACAGAACCACTAGTGACATTTTTGTAAAGTGCCTTAATTGTTTTATAAGGCCTTGATCATAGTCTAGTGGTGACAGTTCCAGGACTTAAATTGATATTATAGGACATCTTAATGAAGTGTTCTGAGTGCCATATGCCCCTGCCCCCCATTTTAACCATGCAGCTGAGAACATTGCTTTTCTTCTGATCAAAATCAGATTAAATTTCTTATAGAAACCATCTAAATTAGCCCACCGCTGTGTTTTTGTGCACATGAGCACTAACCTCTAAATGTTTTCTATGGGAAAGCATTCTATTGGCCTGGAACATTGATCTCAATGATCTCAGACAAGAGGCGGGATGGAGTGTAAAGACTGGTGCTACGATGGAGAAAAAGTAAAAAAACTGCTTATTTTTAAAATTCTTTATTTTTGTCACAGTGATACATGTGTAAGGCATAGTGTATCACTGACAGAGACAAATAGCTTGAGTATGGTTTTGTACAATAGTATTAATAAGAGCAATTGTCACACTGTGGATTTTCTTTTTTAAGAAGCAAACATATTACACTGAAGTAGGCTTAAGTACATTTGTTCTCATAAAATAGCAATATAACATTCTACACCTAAATTGCTGGAATTATAGTATACAAAACAAATATCTTAAGTTGATCCGAAAAAGCTTCCGGAACATGAATAGCTTCTATGGAAAAAAGTGATTTGGACTTAACCCTGTTCTAGTTGAGAATTGAAAAAGAAAGGAGACAAAAAAGAAAGGACTAACACAGTCACAGCCTGAATAACCTTGAGGCTATGGAGGGAGGGAGAGAAATGGCCAGTATTTCTCTGAAGGGTTGAAAAATTGGGAGATATGCACCCAAACCCAGAAGATGCCATTGGAGGGAAAAACACATGGGTTAAGCTGAGGGGCATTGGGTATACTATTTGGACTAATCTAATTAGTGTAAAACTTCACTAGGTCAGGTCGTTGCTAATGCGTAAGAGTCCGATGTGGACAGTCAAGGCAAAATCTCTGCAGCACCTTGGAGGACTACAATTGCTTTTTATCTTCTTACAAGGAGGAGTGGGAACCTAAACTTTTTACAGGGCTATATAACATTAGGAATACACATTTGCATTTCTAATGTCTCTAACTCTTGAAGTGCTACCATGGGCTCATCTAGTCATCTGTATTTTCACTTTTTGAGATTGCAGGTGTTATCAAGATTTTTAAAAATCCATTCTAAGTGCAAGAAGTTGGTAGGAACATAATTTTGGGGATGGCTGGTGGTTTTGGGGAGAATTCATGGGCCCAGAAGACTGGGCATTTCCTGGACCCTTTGTGGTTAGAAACTGTTTCTAGAATAAGTTAGAACATACAGAAATATGTCAATTCAGTTAGTTGGAAAAGCTTTAAATATGTCTAACCCCTTTTAATGTCTAACCCCTTTTAATCATATAGCTAGGAGTTCATATTGAAATATAACAGAGTTGTAATAGAACAGCAGCAGCATGTTGAAGTTAGGGGAGAGCACACTTATTAAGATCTGAAAGGCAAAATGTATAGCAAGAGAAGAATGTCTGGGCTCTAAAGAAATTGACTCCCTATTTGTATGGACAGGAATTTAACATAATCACAGACCACAATCCCCTGGTCTGGCTAAACCGAGTGGCAGGGAACAATGGGTGGTTATTGAGATGGAGTTTGACCCTCCAACTGGCCTGGCAAGAACAACGGAAACACAGACGGACTGTCCAGGCAGACAGAACTTATACCATCCTATCAGCCCGGACATCCCCAGGCTGACCTGAAAAGGATCAAGCCTGGTTTGCCGGGGTATTCCACAGAGGGGAGCCGTGTAACAAAAACCCCCAGTATAATGGCTGCTTATATATATGTGAACTCAGACAATTCGTTGTTTTGCCTTCAGTAATGTTTCTGGCTCCTTAAGTACTTGTGGAAAAGACCTGCAGTTTTAGCTTGGCACTTCGGATGCAGCCGAAGTGCCGAAGTAGTCGAAGTGGTCGCCATTCGAAAATTGAACACGTGGTGGCAGCCATTTTGATTTATTTGAACGCGGTTAGCGGTGTGTGCCGGCAAATGTATGGAACTGTTTTCGGCTACCCAATTGCGCAAACACAGCTGACCTGTACCTTTTACTCCACTTCGACACTGCGGCTGGAGACTAAGTCCCGTTCGTAGATTCTAACGCATGTTCAAATGTGACTTAGTCATTTTTTCAGGGTAAAATAGGTCCAAAGGGACTTTTTACTATCTTTGGAACCCCTGAATGAATTTTCACAAATTTTCATGAAAGGCGACCAAAGACTTTGCATGACCTGGAGGCATTTTGCCAAGATGAATGGGCAGCTACCTGAATTAGGGGCCCAACAGACAACTATTACATTGATGCAAAATAGCCAATACACCGTATTAAGAACTAAGGTTGTGACGGACCGCCTGTCAACCAGACCGTGTATCTGTGCCAATCGACGCTGAGGACCATAAGCACCGCACTGGACACAGTAAGCACCGTGGCCGCTTAGCCACCGCAGCTTGGCTGGGGTCCCACATTCCACCCCCCCGGACCCAAGACCAGGATTCAGTTTCCAATGGGTGAACCTCTGTTCCAAGAGAATATAGCTGTGAAGCTCTTATAAGAACTAGTGGTTATAGCCTGTATAGCAGGTCCCTACAAACACGAGGTGAGGCTCTATGTTGAGGCTAAAGTTGGAACTGATTTTAATGGTGCTACACTTGGCCTTATATGACAATCCCCATGCGAGGGGTACACCCACATGGACCTGGTGGTAGGTTGATTTACAACATCACAGACATCACAGACCAATAACAATAAGCTTACAAGGCACGACACTCCCACACATAGGATACAATCCCTCCCCTCTGCCTGGGAGATATTTGAGTCAGATACTTTATTAACTCAATTATCTCCAGGCAGAAAAAAACACATATTTCTAAAACCCCCAAAAGCACCCCAAAAACACATAATATCCCCACAAATGTTACATCCCATGATAGCCCTGATCTGGGTGACCAGCATATCCAAAAATCACCAAGTTCATGGGGTTCAGGAGTTTCCTGAAAGTCACATTTTGACCAACCGCACGCATGGTCCAATGCTGAAAACAGTTCCAGAGAATCAGGCTGTGCAGTCGATCTACTTTGGGAAATATAAAATACCGAACGTATAGCTTCAGTCTCAGTTCATGTCTCTCATTCAGGAGTTTAGTCTTAACGAATGCCGTTCGACTCCCGTTCGAATAGCCGAACATCCATGGAAGGTAAATAGTTAGGGGTGTTCGTACAGTCGAGTGTCTGATTTGAGTTTCATGAACTCGACAACCAAACACCGCTCATTGTACTCGCAGCTTAAGATGGCCGCTGCCACGTGTTTGATTGCTGCTTCGAACCACTTTGACCTTTCGGGAGTTTGAAGTGCCACTTTGAACCACTTTGGGAGTTTGAAGTGTTACTGTACCAGTCAAAGAGGGCACAAACAGTGTTTTTAAACAAAGTCTATTACAGGGGCCATAGTCACAGGGCAGGAGGCTGGCAAACAAGGGCCATAGTCACAAGGCAGGAGGCTGGCAGTGGCGTGGTTACTTTTGCCACAAAGGGTATGCAGACTTTTGAACAGGGGTCATTTCATTTTTTTCTTTGTTGCCATGTTTTTTTTTTTTTATAATTGTGCCATTCTGTTATAACGTACACATGTCTAAATCCCATAAGAAATAAAAGAAATGTGTTTTGCCTGCTCACTCATGTTTTCTTTAAAAATGGTACATATATTACCAACTCTCCAAGGGTATGCAAACTTTTGAGCACAACTGTATATAATATTGACAAGCATGCATTTTGAATACCTGACTTTATATCTCATGGACAGGTTTATAAGCTCATTGCTTCCTTTCTCCTCCATAGAAATGATAGACTTGTGCATTGTTTTCATCAGAATTAAAATTTTAACCAAATTTGGATCAATTGAATTTCATAACTCCGATGTGCATCATGGACATATAAACGAAGAAACAACTTGCAATGGACAAGCATTTTATTTTTTCAGGTGAAAAGTTAGATCATTGCTGTGCCAGTGTGGGAGCCTCTGTCATTGATCCAAATATGAGACTTGTTAGGATTAGGTTACTGCTGTGCCTACTGCCAGTGCTACTTACACCAATTTTAAGTAGGAGACCGAGAGCGTGGGTCATTGTGTGAACAAGTTAGGTCACAGTTTTGTCATGCCAGTAGCCACTGCCAGTGACACTTACATTTTGAGTGGGAAATAGACTTAGCCTGTTTAATTGTTTAATTGATTTTAGTGTGTAACTTGTTAGGTTACTGCTGTGCCAAGCCACTACCAATTACACCAACCTTGAGTCAGAGATAGAAGTTGACTTCTGCACAAATGCTTTTCAGTTGGCATAACAGAATCAACTGTCTTTTAATTTAGTATGGAGATCTAATAGACATGCTTGCATGGTTGGTTTTGGTTCTTTTTTGTTAGAGTGCGTTAGGTTACGGATTTCCTCCAGATGTTTGGAGTATTCTGTCATTCCCGTGTTTTTTGCATGACTGGTGTGTTTTATGAAGCAGTCCCTTATGACTGCCTTATGGACTAGCCATATTTGTTCAATGGTGGAGTCAGCTGTTGTGTTTTCAGCAATGTAGTTTTGCAAATCTTTCGTTATTTGGGCTACTATAGAAGGGTCTGTTAGAAGGGATTCATTAAGTCTCCATATTCCGGATCCTTTGTTAGTAAATGTCTCTTGAATGCTGAGGGTAATGGGAGCATGGTCAGACCATGTCATTATCCCTATTGTGGACTCATCTATGTGGGATAGTGATGTGGTGGGGATAAGGAATCTGTCTATTCGTGAGTAGCTGTTGTAAGCAGCCATGTAGCAACTATGGTCTATTTCTGTTAAGTGCAGGATGCGCCACGGGTCTAACATGTGGTAATCGGTGAGGGTGGAGCAGATCTTAGTTGCTAATGTTATTCTATGTTTGAGCGTGTTATTTATTATCTCTGCAGTGGTGGAGGAGTCAATTTTACAATCTAATAAGAAATTTGTGTCGCCCCCAATGATGACCTCCCCATACCTGTACATATCCGTTACTGCTTATATCAGTTTTAAAAACTCATTTTGGTTTTTGTTTGGACCGTACACGTTAACCAGGGTATAAGGTGTGTTAATGAGCATACATTGCAGAAGTAAGTATCGACCTTTTTTATCACTAATTTTCCGAACAAGTGAAAATGCTACATCTTTACTTATCAGAGTGGAAACTCACCCTTTTTTTAGCTACATAGCACATGTGAAAATCATGTGGGAACCATTTGGAGGTAAATTTGGGCCTGGTGTTCCATTTAAAATGTGTCTCTTGAAAAAATGCTACTTGGGCCCCACGTTTCCGTGCCTCTTGTATAGCCAGTCTCCTTTTATTGGGGGAATTAAGCCCCTTGACATTTAGTGACATAATCTTAATTACCATTGGACCATCGTGAGTTGCGCTGTGGTAATTGCGTATGACTTTTATCTAGCATGGTATTGGTGAGATTTTTTTCGGCTCGATCAGTTTAGAAGGGTTGTGTAATTTTGGGAGTTCCAGGCTTCGGACAACTCCACATCATAAGTATGGTATGGTTATGTAATACACTCTGCAGGGGGGTAGGGGAAAAACTATGTACAATTTTACGTGTGTCACCTCTCAGTGACATTAGGTTGCCTAAAGCAACGGAGAATTAAGGCTACTGGAGCCTTGGGGGTGTATTGCTCAGGGTTAGAGTATTTAGATCCTATGAAATAGGAGATCTATAATAGACTGAGTCTGAGCTTAGTGCGTCTGGGTGCTATTCACCAGTCATGGCTAAGGCTGTAGGCCTTTGATCAGAACATCTTGTGGTATTAGAAGGTAAATAAAAAATTATAAAAATTATACGAAAAATAAGGTAAACCTGTACATTCAGTCCAAGTGATTGGTGGTGGCGTGTTATGGTTTATTAGTTGCCTCAGGGTGGCACGGCTTCTGGAGCAGTTGTTGCATGTGTTGCGCGGGGTACCTGTGACCAATCTTTAGACAGTGCTTTTGGTGCATTGGCCGTCATCTGTTTCTTTGCAAGGGCTGGTGGTTGGTAGTGGTATGTTCCATTCTTGTAACAGCCTTTTACCATATTCTGGGTTCATGATGGGTTTATGTACGCCGTTTCTTTTGATTAGTAGTTTCAAGTGAAAATCACACTTGTAGGGAATATTTGCGCTTCTCAGCGCTTATGTTATCTGCGTGAAAGTGCGCCTTTTGAGCATGGTTGTTGAGGAGAGATCTGTGAATAGTTTGATGTGGTGGTATGTTTCCGGCCATTTGCTCGCAGTTCTGGCTGTTTGCATAATTCTATCTTTGACAGTGAAGTGATGAACTCTAGTGATGGTGTCCCTTGCAGTGTCAGGAGGAAGGTGCTTGGGCTTGGGGAGGCGGTGTGTTCTGTCTAGGATCAGGTCAAATTCAGACAGGGAGGGGATCAAGACCTTGAACAGGTCTTTGACATACCTTGATAGATCTGGTTGTGTGATGGTTTCTGGTATGCCCCTTATGCTAATATTTTTCCTCCTGCTCCTATCTTCCTGATCAGCCACCTTTTCTTCTAGTAATTTTATTTTATTTTCCAGGTCTGTGTAGGCCTCTGCAATAGAGTTGTGTGCGTCCACTAGCTCTTCTGTTCTATCTTCCAGACGGGTAGTGCATTCCTCCATGCTATGAATATCTGCCTTGATATCTGCAGTCATTTGCAGGAGGTCAGCTTTAAATGAGGCTTGCAGCTCCTGCATCATCATTCTGATAGAAGAATTAGTTGCTGGGCTTTGCCGGTCTTGATTGCTATCACTTGCGTCTGAGCTGTCTGCTGGTGAGCACGGTCCGTCTGCGCCATTTTTATTTTTAAGTTCTGAGGTTTGATGCCTCTCCAAATGGTAGATTATCATTTTCTGTTTCAGTTTTTTCGTGGCCATGGTGTGCCAGGGTATTTATCCTCTTGTTGAGAGAGTTTTTGGTGTAATCTGCAAGTTATATTTCGCTGTTTTTGCCGCTTTAGTGCCGCGTTCCGGGAGAGCTTTGGTTTTGCACGTCCACTCACATGTGCGGCTAGGACACGCCCCTCTATTGTGTGCAATTTAGTGATTCTTAAAGTCAAATACAATAAAGTTACAATAGTAAATACACCAAGCAGCAACTCATTTTTCAATATAAACAATTATTTTTGCAGAATACAGTTGTGTTAGCTTACACTCTACACATTTATATCCCAAATGTGTTTTAATAATTAAATTAACTACCATTATCACTGTTGCATCCTAATCCCAAGAACAAATTGAGGATCTCTGAGTTTTAACACCTCGACCTTCACCACTGCTGGCATTTGTTTAAGTTTGTCCCAGGAGGAATTACAAAAAGGGAAAAAGTCCAGACAGAAGAGGCAGCAGTCCACTATTGCACCAACATCTCTCTATGCCTGGATAAAACACTTTGCACTCATGCATTATTGTATCTTGTTGTTAAATGGATTCAATTTTATACTCTCAAGTTCCACTATAGGTAGATGGTTCACATACGCGTTACATTATTAAAGCCTGCATGAGCACCACCATTATTTAACATACTGTAACATTTATCCCACAATATGAAATGTCCTTACCACTTACACTGGACAGGATAAATATAACACTTTTTCACTTACATAGGGATGTATGATATAATTGTGTTTTTTTTTTCTTTTTCATTTAGTTGTGAACCCTCACACAACAGTGTGCACTATATTGTTTTATCTCATTTCATATGTTTGTGGAGAGTACTATTCACCAACCACATATCTTAGAGTGGGGATCATACCACTCCACGCTATACCTTCGTGTGAGAGTATATCCACCTATATACTTACAGAATACCTCATTGCTAGCATACTGCACTATGTTATTTTTTTTCTGTTCTTTTAAATCAATGAGCCCTTTCTCCATAACCCACAAAGATAAACCACTTACAAAACTTTACTATATCTACAAGCAGTTATCATATATAGTAGCTTCATCATAGCTCCAGAAAAGTGTAAGTGTACACTTTACCCTTAATACACATTCTTCACTATCCGTCCCTGTGTTCGCTACTGTTTTTGTTGTACCATATACTACTAAGTACATTCAAGGTTCCACATCCACCCCCTGTTCTGCCATATTTTATATATTATTAGTTTAAGGGGGAAGTCCAGAGATTCTAGTAGTCCCTCATGGTAGATTTTTAAAGCATCATTTTTATTAGAACCTTTCAAAATATATGTAAAATCATCGTCATTGTGGCGAAACCGGCCTCGCCACGTGTCCTTGGAGGGGGATGCTTGCCCGCCTCTTGCCTTTGGACTATGGACCAGACTTTACGTGAATGTGTTAACCCAGATAGCAATGCCATGGAGCCCATTCGTGTAGTTAAAGACTTCGGCTCCATGGCAATTGAACTGTGTGAATAGGATCTGAGCGCTATTCGGTAGTTTTGTGCGCTCAGATCCCAGCTATCTGGGGATATGTGACATGTCTGTGTTTTATGTATAAAATGTGACTTTGTGTATTTTATAATATTTTAGTGCTTTGTGCTCACCATGTGCATAATGGAGTCTTGTGTCTGTCCTGGGAGATAATTGAATTACTTCTCAATTCAATCTCCAGTATAGAAGACTCTGAAACTGGTTTGGGCCGGAAAGCCATGCTTCATTTAGTCACAAAGGACTTTGCCTTAACTTTTGAACCCCTGGTCTGATTCGTGCCATTTTTTAATAAGTTGTTCCCCTGAATGGATTGATTATGAAAATGTATGTTTTATGTTTGTGACATGTATATTTTAGAAGTTATAAATATTGTGTAAAAACTGTATTCCTCTGCCGGTGATAATGAGATTACCCATTGTGTTCAGTAATCATATCACAGGCAGAGTGGAGGATTTTGTGTGGGAGTGTCTGGGTGTATTGTATGGATTGATTGGTTGTTTTGTAATGCCCTGTGGGCTGTACTATGTTTGTGAATTGGGAATAAAAGAGACTGTATGTGACAGTACAGGGAGTTCCTGCTTAACCCTCAAAGTGAAGTGTCGTCTCATTATTGGGGGAAGGATTTATTTATGCTGTTCCAGTTTGACTGCTAGGAGAGTAAACCTATTCGTATGGTTCCTATTCAACTGTCTACAGCATTCAATGCTTGGGAGAATTTATTTGTTTCTCCGGTTCGGTGATTGTGGTGTCTGCCAGAGTGCTTGGAGTCCCCAGGAAGCGCTAGGAGCATCCTTCAACGGAGGCACCCAGTCGGGGTGCCAGGTGATCCGTTATTTTGGTGGCAGCGGTGGGATGGCGTCCTAGTGCGAGGTAAAGCAGCTCAGAGACACAGTTCGTTTGGAGTTACAATTTGAGGGCAACGCCAGTACCCGTACAGCGCCCCTATCTACGAAGGAACTCAGAAAATGGAAGAGAAGTTGCAAGATAGATTGTACTGTTACGTATCCCTGAGGTCAGGAGCAGTGTCAGAGGAAGACATGTTGAGGTACAGAGAGAGTGCCAGAGCTGGGTTGTGGGACGAATCCCTAGAGGAAGTACAGTATTCGCGAGGGGATCGGCGCCACAGCAGAAGGCAGCGAATCCTGGCTCGAATGGCAGAGCGGATGCCCCTCCTGAGGAAAAAGACTGAAGAAGCGTGGGTGATTAGACTCGAGATTTTAGTATATGCAGAACTGGCGCTCGACGACGCATATCAGGCGATACAGTGGTACGCAGCTCAGTGTGTCCCCGAGTTGGCAGAGTATGAGTTTCCAGAAGGCGGAGGTTACGCTGGCCCTGGCCTATTTTGGGACAATATTGACGATGAGTACTTTGGGAAAGCTACTGACTCTCATTTTTGGGACCTGTGTTACGACCGAGAAGACATGCTGGGGCTCCCTAGCGCTATTGACCTCGAGGCAGACATACAGTATTTGGTCACCAAGGAATGGAACCTGGAGTGGGATTACCTGCGACTCATCAATGAGGCCTGGAAGAGACAGACGGTCCTCTTTCCCAACAGCAACCAGCGGTAACCGAGGTAGCGGACCTCCAAGACTGGTCCTGCGAGGGTCCTCAGCGGCAGTGTGTATCCCAGGGAGCTGAAGGTGCCGTTCTTCCTCCCCAGCAGCAGTGTGTACCCCAGGGAGCAGAAGGTGCCGTCCTTCCTCCCCAGCGGCAGTGTGTACCCCAGGGAGCAAAAGGTGCGGCCTTTCCTCTCCAGCGGCAGTGTGTATCCCAGGGAGCCCAAGGTGTCGTCCTTCCTCCCCAGTGGCAGTGTGTACCCCAGGGAGCTGAAGGTGCCGTCCTTCCTCCCCAGCGGCAGTGTGTACCCCAGGAAGCAGAGACCGTCTGTCTCGCACCCCAGCCACAGGACAAAATATTGAAAGGGGAGACAGTTGGTCCCCCTCTCCACCAGCAAAGAGAGTGTCAGGGAGAGGAACAGGTTACCCCCTCTCCCCAGTGGCAGTCTACAGTTCAGAGAGAGGAGCTTGTTACACCCTCTCTCCAGCGGCAGCCTAACCCACCAAGGGGAGATGTTAAGCCCCACAACTATGCAGATGGAACCGTAGTCTCTGCACTTGCAGCACCAGGGGTAGGGACGGTCGGTCCTGTCCCCCAGCCACAGAGCAGTGTATCCAGAGGGGAGACAGTCGGTCTCCCCCTCCCACAACCAGGCTCCAACAAGGCTACTTCAGTGGTAGTGCTGGCACCCGGGCAGAGTACCGCTAGTCTCTGCCCACTCAGCAACCCACCAAGGCAGTCTACCAGCCCCCCGCACAGCCGTGGTGAGGCACCTGGACATGGACAAGTTGCAATTTTATCCAGGTGTAGTAACCAGTTATTGTGGGTGGGCTGTATTGCTGTTTGTGCTTCGTGGGTGGGTTGCTGGACTAACCAGGGCACTGACCGGCAGGAGGTCAGATACCCTGTTAGTCTGGATGGTAAAGGGGAGAAATGTGGCGAAACCGGCCTCGCCACGTGTCCTTGGAGGGGGCTGCTTGCCCGCCTCTTGCCTTTGGACTATGGACCAGACTTTATGTGAATGTGTTAACCCAGATAGCTATGCCATGGAGCCCATTCGTGTAGTTAAAGACTTCGGCTCCATGGCAATTGAACTGTGTGAATAGGATCTGAGCGCTATTCGGTAGTTTTGTGCGCTCAGATCCCAGCTATCTGGGGATATGTGACATGTCTGTGTTTTATGTATAAAATGTGACTTTGTGTATTTTATAATATTTTAGTGCTTTGTGCTCACCATGTGCATAATGGAGTCTTGTGTCTGTCCTGGGAGATAATTGAATTACTTCTCAATTCAATCTCCAGGATAGAAGCAATGAACTACGATCCGTTACAGTCATCATAGTTCATTGCTGTCATCATTACTATTCATGTTTCAAATACTTAAAGTGCTCACTTAAACCGTGCAAAAATCATAAAGGATAACTCACAAATATAATCTGAATAGTAATAGTAGGACATTTCCTTTCTAATAATGCAGTTCCTGCTATACACATATAGGAGTCACTGTTTACTAATACTATAGATGAATATAACATAAACCTATTCAGATATTAACCATCCACATTACTCAAAAGTGGAGAAAATCCCATATGTTACCTTTCTGGGGAGGGCTTCCACATACACACATATCAACATAGAGGTGCTAGTATGAAAATATATAGGAAGCCATAAAATAAGGAGAGAGGAAAATTATCTATACCCAGCTGTTCCCTAGTCTTATTGACTATGATACCTTAATATGATACTTTAAAATGAAAATTTGCATGCATTAAATTATGCAAGCTTACATTGGGGTATATATAGAAAAAAAACCTTGCAAAACCTGATATTCTCTTGTCTGCTGCCTTTGCAAACCCTCTACTTCTAACTCCAGTTTGTGGCTAACTAGTCACAAACTTCCCAATGCAGCTCAATGACAAGTCTTTGCAAGACAGGTGCTCTGAGCAATTGCTGCCTCTTGAGTTTAGCTCCACTAAGCTAACCAAACCAAGAAGTAACATTACCTGTTGTTTTCTGCATGCCGAGAGGGTGTAACCAGATTAATTTATAAATACTTACCGGTAGTCAGAGACACTAAATTTAATGAACTTGAGATTACAAATATATTTAATGTGATTGATATTGCTTAGGTAATAAAATTGGTCACTGGAGGGTGTGTTACGATCGAAAACTTAATTATATTATGTCTTACTAAAGTAAAACATCTTTATAAGTATCTGTAAATAAATGTGTAATTATATTAATTGAGTAATACAAATATAAATAATAACAGTACTCATTCTTTATGCAGTTGTCACTATCTACATGAAAGCACATTCTAATCATGCTAGTTATTTTTCAATATGTTTCTACCTTTCCTAAATGTAGTAGTTTGCGCTGTCTTCCTGATCTTTATGTTTTTTTGCATTAAATTGTCATTTATTTTTTTTACCACTTAGGTTTTAATCTTATTATTATTATCTTTGTCCTTGCATCCTACTAACATTTCCACATCTTCTAATTATTTTATCAGGTTTTTAGTAATTTTGTCTTATTAGCACTTCAGAAATCAGGCTGATAGCTCTTAATATATTACCAAATTGCTTGAGTATGTAATTTGCTAATAAAATCCCATTCACGGTAAGAAATCTTTAGCTTCTGAAATCTCTAATGACGATTACCTTAAAACCATGCAAATATGCCTTATTAACAGGGTTGTACGTGTGAAGAAAATCTGCACATATTGAAAGCTTAAATAAAATAAAATTTTTTTAGTTGAAACATATTTACTCTTCATACATCACGATTCCCTCTGGGTTCTATTTCTTAATTTGACAGTACTTCAAATCAACGGTAGCTATCCATCAACATTTAAATCTGACACTAGTACATTCTTTATATACAAATTCATAGTCAATGAAAGGAAATTCGGCCTGTTATTTCATTCTTTAGGGAAACATCTTGTCAAAGCATAAAATACTATAACAGATTGCATGAGTTTAATCACTTCTTTTTATTAGCATTCATCTTTTAGCAAGTTAGGGGCATATGAAGGTAGATTATAGCAATCACTAAAACATATATAATGTAGTCAAATGTTTGCATATTGTAATTTTTAAAAGTAAAACAAATATTATATTTGATAAACTCTGCATCACTTCTAGTATCCCAAATATGAACAATATGACTTTAAGGATAAACAAAATGCAGTAAAATAAAAATGAAAAGAAAAACAACTAATAAGAATAAAAATAAAAAAGACATATAATGAACCTGAATTTTCTCAGAAGCTTCTGCAGTGAGCTCCCATCATACCAGGAACTGACTTGACCAATCATGGTTGATTTACAGCGCCCAAAACTTAAAGTTAATTATTTTATCATGTCGGTAGTATTTTTGGAGCAGAAAGGGAAAACTGCGGTTTTAAGAGAATTACATAAAAAGCTTTGTTTTTGGAGAAAAGGATGATTAAAAAAACAAACAAACAAACTTAAGCTAACTACTAGAAAAGCCTGAAGTTTACCTCAATTGTAGTGCAGCTTATATAAATAATGCATTCTACAGGCTGTGGTCTGTAGTTGTGGGAGTGGTTACCCAGTCTATCTCAAGTCAGGCAGCCCCCTTACCTGGGCCGTTGCTGTTCATTTTTACTTGTTGCCTAGGTTACCTAGACACTTTGGTTCCATCCTAGGCTCTTGAACAAAGTGAAGGAAAAGCATACTGGAGTTCATTCCCTCCTATTTAGAAATCTTGCTGGCGAAATGACTTAGGCCTCTATCAGACACAAGCCACAGGTACCTGGGCTTGCAGACTAACAACCTTCTGTTCCCCCCAAACCATGACTCAACTCAGAGCTTAAATGTGAAGTAAAGTTTTGCAGGATATTCTTTTGACCCTCTATCGGCCACACCATATGTTTTTACTGCATTGTTATTCCATGCCTTCAATACGATCGGCCTATTATTTTTTTCATGCCTTGCATTCAGTGCTCATTCAGCCGGTTACTGTGTCATGCCCTAATTATGTTCGGCCCTCATTCAACCTTTTTCTATGTGTGGCTGCATTCGGCCACTCAAGTTAATGGGGTTTTAAAACCTGGTTATCTGTTTGTGTGTGTCTCAGCCCTCATTCGTCTGGCTAATGTAAGCAAGATCAAAAGCATTGGTTAGATGCGTTCAGTCCCATTTGACCAGTACATATGTATGTACTTTCGTTCAGTTTCATTCAGCTGGCCCACCTGTTCATAAGTTTGGGCGATCGACCTATAATCGTCAAGCCCACGCGTTCATCAGTTTGGTGTTCAGTCTGTCATGTATTAGGAAATCTACTTGTGCAGCCTCGATTGACTTAGTCACAAATAAGCATGAACAGCATTTGTCCAACATAAGGCCAAGTTATATTTTTATAAGTACATTTCTACCTCCATCTGGCAAAATGGTAGGATTACAATTATAATTTTTTTTTTTTTTTTAAAGTTTGTGCATACTTAGCATCTTTTGTCCATATAAACATTTAACATTAAACTTATTATGTAATTCAACTATAAATCATGGTTATACTACATAGCCACATTCATGCTGTATACATTGTTACATAGTTACACAGCTGAAAAGAGACTTGCATCCTTCAAGTTCAGCCTTCCTCACATTTGTGTTTTTGCTGTTGATCCAAAAGAATGCAAAAAACCCAGTTTGAAGCACAATTTTGCAACAAGCTAGGAAAAAAATTCCTTCTTGACCCCAGTATGGTAGTCAGATTTTTCCTTGGATCAAGCAGTTATTACCCTACATTGAAAGATTATATCCTGGAATATTCTGTTTTTTGCAAGTATGCATCTAGTAGCTGTTTGAACATCTGTATGGACTCTGATAAAACCACTTCTTCAGGCAGAGAATTCCACATCCTGATTGTTCTTACAGTAAAAAAAAACCTTTCTTTTGCCTTAGACGAAATCTTCTTTCTTCCAGTCTAAACGCATGGCCTCGTGTCCTATGTAAAGTCTGGTTTGTGAATATATTTCCACACAATGGTTTGTATTGGCCCCGAATATATTTGTATAATGTTATCATATCCCCTCTCAGGCGACGTTTTTCTAAACTAAATAGATTTAAATTTGTTAACCTTTCTTCATAGCTGATATGTTCCATTCCTTTTATTAATTTTGTAGCCCGCCTCTGCACTTTTTCTAGTGCCATAATATCCTTCTTTAGAACAGGTGCCCAAAATTGCACAGCATATTCAATATGGGGTCTTACCAGTGATTTATAAAGAGGCAAAATTATATTCTTGTCCTGAGAATGAATGCCCTTTTTCATGCATGACAATACCTTACTGGCCTTGGCCACTGCTGATTGACATTGCACATTGTTGCATAGTTTGTTGTCTATAACAATTCCCAAGTCCTTTTCGTGTGTTGTTATCCCTAATTCACTTCCATTAAGGGTATACGTTGCTTGTGTATTCTTTACGCGAAGTGCATAACTTTGTATTTTTCAACATTAAATTTCATCTGCCATTTGAGTGCCCAGTCCCCCAGTCTATCTAAATCCCTCTGCAACAAAGTAATATCTTGTTCTCATTGTATTATTTTACAAAGTTTTGTGTCATCTGCAAACACTGAAACATTACTTTGAATGCTGTCTTCAAGATCATTTGTAAACATATTAATCCCTTAAGGACTGGACTGTTTTTGCGATGTTGTACATTTGCGACCAGGCATATTTTTACACTTTTGTGGTGTTTGTCTTTGGCTGTAATTTTCCGCTCTCTCATTTACTGTTCCCATACAAATTATATATTGTTTTTTCAGGACAAAAGGGGCTTTCTTTACATACCATTATTTATATAATCTCTTAAAAAAAATAAAAAAAATATGATGAAAAATTGAAAAAAAAACATGTTTTTTGACTTTTACTTGAAAAATCTTTTACTCATCTACAAAAGCGAATGAAAAAAACTGCTAAATAGATTCAAGATTTTGTCCTGAGTTTAAAAATACCCAGTGTTTACGTACTTTTTTTTGCATGTTATAGGGCTATAGGTACAAGTAGGATATTGCGGTTTCAAAACATACATTTGTAAAATTTATCAATAGTGACATTGTAACACTATTATCTGTCATAAATCTCTGAATAACACCTCACATGTACATATTTTTTTAAAGTAGACAACCCAGCGTATTCAATATGGGGTATGTCCAGTCTTTTTTAGTAGCCACTTAGTCGAAAACACTGTCCAAAGTAAGCATTCCTATTTGTTTGTGTGTGAAAAAAGTAAAAAAACTAAATTGAACGCTAATTTTGGCCAGTGTTTGTGACTAAGTGGTTACTATAAAAGACTGGACATACCCCATTTTCAATACCTTGGGTTGTCTTCTTTTGCAAATGGTATGCCATCATGGGGGTAATTCTCATTCCTGGGCTACCATACGCTCTCAAAGGCAACGTAACCAACCTGGCCATTTTCAATGTAAAAATATTTGACCCATATATTTGACCCTGTAACTTTCAAAAATACTATAAAACCTGTACATGGGGGGTACTGTTTTACTCGGGAGACATCGCTGAACACAAATATTAGTGTTTAAAAACTGGAAAACGTATCACAACAATTATATCATCAGTAAAATTGCTGTTTGTGTGTGAAAAATGCAAAAAAAGTAACTTTCACTGACAATATCATCGCTGTGATATGTTTTACTGTTTTGAATCACTAATATTTGTGTTCAGCGAAGTCTCCCGAGTAAAACAGTACCCCCCATGTACAGGTTTTAGGGTGTCGTAGAACGTTACAGGGTAAAATACAGTGCTAGCAAATTCAATTCTCTGGAATTTCGGCCTGGGCTGGCAGGCAGGTCCCTCAAATTGCAATCAATAAAATTACTTAATTATGTAAAAATATTACATAAATACGCACGTAGAATTTAAATATATATGCATATTTATATATTTGAAGTCTACGTGTATATTTATATAATTATTTATGTAATTTTGTATATGGACATATGTATATTTTGTATTATTTTTAGTTATTTATATATACATAGATATATATACAAATTCATTCTAAGTGTATTTTGATATAAATATATATATATATATTAATTTTAAAATACAGTTAGAATAAAATTTCATATAGATATATATATTTTTTTCAATTTTTATTATTATTTTAAAAAATGTAATTTAATTTAAATTACTTATTATTTATATTTATAATAATATATATAATATATATAATTATTATATATATTATATATATGTGTGTAATTTAATTATAAGTGTATTTTTATATTAATATATGTACGTATTAATATAAAAATACACTCAGTATGACATTATATATATGATATATAGACATATATTATATTAATATAATATATGTCTATATATCATATATATACACATATATCATTTTGTTTATTTTTTATTAACACTAACTTTATTTTTTATTTTTTTTACACTAGCAGGGAGACTGCCTGTCAGCACAGGCAGTCCCCCTGCAGTCAGACACATGGACACCTATTGTGACCATGTGATCGCTGTGTTAAGCGATCACATGGCCCCAGGGGTCCTAATCCAATGTGGGGAGACTGCCTGGGCTGCAGGCAGTCTACCCACAATGGGAGCAATGCTGATCGCCGCTGGGGGAATGACAACGAACAGGTAAGTAACTAGGACCGTTAGGACGGTTCAGGACCATCACCGGTCGGCAATGGGAAAAGGCCGATGGCGGTCCTGAACCGTCCTCGGTCCTTAAGGGGTTAAATAGAAGGGGTCTCAGAACAGACCCCTGAGGGACACCACTTGCCACCTCTGTCCAGCTTGAAAATTTCCATTAATGACAACTGTTTGTACTCGGTTTTTAAGCCAATGTTCTACCCAAGAACAAGCATTTTCATCTAGACCCATTTCCTTGAGTTTGAACACTAATCTATTGTGTGGAACTGTATCAAATGCCTTGGCAAAATCCAAATAGATCACATCCACTGCAACACCCTGATCTATACTTCTACTTACTTCTTCGTAGAACGCAATCAAGTTAGTTTGACATGACCTGTGCTTCATAAAACCGTGCTGATTTTTGCTGATAACCATGTTCTTCTCAAGGAATTCTTGAATATTATCCCTTAATAACCTTTCAAATATTTTCCCAGCCACAGAAGTTAAGCTCACAGGTCTATAATTTCCAGACAAGGATTTTGAACCCTTTTTGAATATAAGAACCACATCTGCCTTCCTCCAATCCTCCGGAACACTTCCTGAAAGAAAAGAATCTTGAAAGATTAAAAACAGAGGTTCACTTATTTCTACACTTAGTTCCTTAAGTACACATGGATGGATACTGTCAGGACCTGGAGCTTTGTTTAAATTAACTTTCTTTAGTTGCTGCAGCACCTTATCTTGAGTTAACCAATTACAATTATTCTGCAAGTTTTTAGTAGCAATCATTTGCACATCTATTGCCATGGGTTCTTCCTTAATATATACGGAGGAGAAATAGTTATTTAAAATTCCTGCCTTTTCCTGGTCTTCATTAACTAACACCCCCGTTTCAGTTTTTAGTGTACCTACACTTTCATTTTTGTTTTTTTTAGAATTTATGTACTTAGAAAAAAGCTTTGGGGTTGGTTTTGCTCTCTTTAGCTATCATTTTTTTCATTTTGAAGTTTAGCAAGTCTAATTGCCTTTTTGCACGCATTATTTGCTTCCTTTTATCTTTTATAAGATGCATCTGATTTGTCCAATTTAAATGCTTTAAATGCCCTTTTCTTATTTTTAATCTCTTATTTTACTTCTCTACTAAGTCACATTGGTTTTAATTTGTTTCTTTTATATTTATTTCCCAGTGGTACTGAGAAATGTACCTTTCTAATATTTGTTGGAAGATGATCCATTTATCCTCAGTGTTCTTTTCATTAAAGAGTTTATGCCAGTCAATATATTGTAAAGCTGCCCTTAACTTATTGAAATTGTTGGCCTTTTTAAAATTATATGTTTTTGTATACCCCACGTGCTTTTGTTTTTTGAGTTTATTTTAAAGGACACTAAATTGTGATCACTATTTCCCAAGTGCTCACCTACTTGAATGTTGGTCAAAAGATCAACGTTGTTTGTTAAAACCAGGTCTAGACAAGCGTCCATTCCAGTTGGTGCTTGTACAAGTTGTGACATGAAGGTGTCATTTAACAAGTGACATATTTACTTGTGTGTTTACATGCAACTCATCCAACATTTTGCTAATTTACAAATACAATCAGGTCGTCATTTGGCTGTTATACTTTCAGTACAAGTCAAAATTATTGTTTTGTTCTTCAATGCTGGCCTATATTTGGCCAACATTCATACAATAAATCATCTACATGCCTCTAGCAATTTAAATAAGCTTGTTCATATATACACATACTTTAGGAACTAAAGCTCTACCTTTCCAATTGCTACATTTATACATTATTTAGCACTAGCAACACAAAGCTCTACCTTGTAGTTAAATTAATACATTTCACCCAGGAATGCATGACTGTATTGATTGATTATAGGAGATATTCTGGTATTTATCAAGTCTAACTCTTACATCACAGAGAAATGTGCACATGGATAATGCTACTACTTTTCCCATTGTACGTAAGATAAAATTATAATTAGATATTTAACAATATTAATATTCACTAGTATGATATATTCTTATGAGTACTCTTATTATTAGGTCCTCCTCAACCACCTCTCCCTCATCTGAATTATTAAAAGCAAGAACCAACACACTTTAGGTACGTTATTTTACTTATTAAAACACAACCCATGACCTCATATATACATACATTACAATGCATCTATTCCATTCATTGGTTCCGCATTACGGTTAATGCGCAAGACTTGTGCAGTACCTATATGTTACAAGGTACATAGGCTCCTTGATGTTATTGTTGCATGTGTCATGCCCAATACCAACAAATAGGGACAGAGTAACTGGCTTTAAGATAAAGGAACAGTCCAATAGTCTAATGTAGCAATACAGTACTGTGAGGCCAACTTTCATCCTCAACACGGAAGTAAATTGCGTATTGGCAAAAATCATAATTAGTGTGTGTGAAGGCGCTTGTGTGTGTGCGGGTGCTGTGTGTGCGGGCGCTGTGTGTGTGTGCAGGGGTTGTGTGTGTGAAGGCGCTGTGTGTGTATGTGAAGGTGCTGTGTGTGTGTGAGAGTGCTGTGTGTGTAAGGGTGCTGTTAGTGTGTGCTGTGTGTGTTTGTGTGTGTTTGTACGCGTAAGGGTGCTGTTAGTGTGTGTGTGTGAGGGTGCTGTGTGTGTAAGGGTGCTGTTAGTGTGTGCTTGTGTGTGGGTGAGGGTTCTGTGTGTGTAAGGGTGCTGTTAGTGTGTGCTGTGTGTGTGTAAGGGTGCTGTGTGTGAGGGTGCTGTGTGTAAGGGTGCTGTTAGTGTGTTTGTGTAAGGGTGCTGTGTGTAAGGGTGATGTTAGTGTGTGCTGTGTGTGTGTAAGGGTGCTGTGTGTGTGAGTGTGCTGTGTGTGTGAGGGTGCTGTGTGTAAGGGTGCTGTTAGTGTGTGTATTTGTAAGGGTACTGTGTGTGTAAGGGTGCTGTTAGTGTGTGTTGTATGTGTGTACGTGTGAGGGTGCGGTGTGTGTAAGGGTGTTAGTGTGAGGGTGCTGTTAGTGTGTGTGTGTAAGGGTGTTGTTAGTGTGAGGGTGCTGTTAGTGTGTGTGTGTGTGTAAAGGTGTTGTTAGTGTGAGGGTGCTGTGTGTGTAAGAGTGTTGTTAGTGTGAGGGTGCTGTGTGTGTAAGGGTGTTGTTAGTGTGAGGGTGCTGTTAGTGTGTGTGGGTGTTGTTAGTGTACGGGTGAGGTATGTGTGTGTGTGCTGTTTGTGTGTAATATGTGGGGTGTGGGGGCCGTTTAGTTAATATCCCCCCTCCCTTCTTACCTTATGTAGGGAGGGGGGACCGTGCTGCTGCCATCCCTGGGGGTCCAGTGGAGAGTGAACTCTAGCCCCACAGCGTGGCAATGCTCTGACCTCGCGAGAGGAACCCAGCGGAGCTGCTTGCAAGAGCTCCCCGGGTCCTCTCCTGCCTCCCTCATTGATCTCCCTCACCAGCCCATGGAGGGAGGCACATAGCGCGTGTGCATGCTGTGCGCACGCCTATGTGTGACACTTTGTCTTGTGTCATCCAAGCTATCTGCAAGTTTTTTGCAACAATCATTTATATATCTCTCATTTTTTTTAAATTCTTTATTTTGGTTGTACAGGTAACTACATTTTAACATCAAACACCACAATTGCGTGCATATATGTTAATAGGATTGACAGTGGCATGGGAAGTTGCACATTTTTATAATTATGTATTTAAGCTTAACGTAACATGTGATGTTCAAAGATAACGTTAAATATGCATATAACTGAAGAATGTATTACAAGAGTATTTTATGTTTTAAGCAGGAGAGATTCCTAACATATTGCACAGATAAGCGAGGTTGGTAGACTTTGTAAGATTGTAATCAGCTATATCAGATAATTTATAATGTTGAAAACATGTTAGACTGTAATGTCAAACTACAATGTTAAACTGGTGAGCTGTAAACCACTCGGCAAACACGTTAATAGAGGTGAGATATCTCCCAACCGTACATTTCTACATTAGCAAACATGCTGGTAGCCTGGCTGTTATCAGGTTAAATTATGTAATGACATGTAATTAGCCAGCATAGCTGTATCTGTACAATTGAGTAACAAAACGAAAAGGGAAGAACAAAACATAAAAATAATACTGCTTCTCTCTGTAGAAAACTCGTGTCGGGCTAGAATCACCCTCACAAGCCAGCAGCATGCTAATACTCGTGATCGTCAAGTGGGGCAGTTAATGTCCAGGGTGTAGTGGCTGCTTATGAGTACTTCTCTTAGCTGTCATGCTGTCCCAGGGTAGGTCTGATCCTCAGCCTGTTCCCAGTCTGGGCGAGTGCAGCAGGTCTGTGTCGAGGTGCTGGAAAATTTGGGCGCAGTCCGGTGGGTCTGCATATTTGTTTGCTTGGGTGCGCTGTGGTAGGTTTCCCTTCCATTTCCAGGCATGGGTGTATGCCAGCGTTTGGGGTCCTGGATTTCGGGACTGCCTGGGAGCTAAGCCTGCTCCCCTGCCGCGATGGCCATAGGAGTTTGGTGGAGGTTGGTTACTCCTACTGGAGATTTTCAGTCGGTTTGGTCAGTGTCTACCTGTTGTGCCTCGGGAGGTTCTCAGCCTGTGATGGTGGTTTGTCGCTGGAGTGTGGGTAGGAGATTCTTTGCCCACATGCGATTTCCCCTGCTTCAGCACTACGCAGTTACTAACCTCTGGTATGGGCTGTTGTTTTAGCTGCTGTGTTCTGGCTTGCAGTTTGGCCCAGAAGGCATTAAAGATTTCATCCAGGCGCTGCTTGCCTTGTTCGATGTACCTGTGAGCGGTTTGCTGCAGGAGGCCCAGGCCCCACGTGTTGCAAGGGGAGGTTGTTGCCATTTTGGGTAATGCGAGATGCAGCAGTGCATCTCGGCTTTGAAGCCAGATGCTAGGGTGGTGGGCTTTAATCCAAGTGTGATCAGCTGGGACCGGGATAACCCCCACCAGTCCGGGGGAGGGGGGGTTATCCCTCTGGGAAAAATAGTTATTTAAAATGTCTGCCTTTTCCTGGTCTTCATTACCTAAAACTTTCTAGTCAGTGCTTGTACAAAACTGTTTTCAGTGTACGTACACTTTTTTTTTTTTTTAGAATTGATGTACTTGAAAACTTTTTGGGGGTTGGTTTTGCTGTCTTTGGCTATCAATTTCTAATTTTCTAGATTAGCCACTTTAATTGCCTTCTTGCAAGCATTATTGGCATCCTTGCATTTTATATAGGACACCTCTGATTTGTTGGATTTAAATGCTTTAAATACCCTTTTCTTATTTTTAATATTTTGGTTTTCTTTCCTAAGCCACAGTGGTTTCAATGTGTTTATTTTATATTTATTGCCCAATGGTACATACATTTATCCTCAGCATTTTTTTTCACTATGTTTATGCCAGTCAATATGTTGGAGAGATGTTTTTTTTTTTTTTTTATTAGACGCTTTAGAATACCCTATGTGCTTGTGCTTTTTTGAGTTTATTTCAAGACACAATATTGTGATCACTATTTCCCAAATTCTCCCCTACCTGAATGTTGGTGAAAAGATCAACAATGTTTGATATAACCAAATCCATTCAAGCATCCTTTCTAGTCAGTGCTTGTACAAGTTGTGACATGAAGGTTGTAACGGACCGTTTTGCACACAAGGGGTTAAAACCGTTTAGGCGATTGTCCCCTTTTCAGAGATGCAGGCACAGCTACTGCAGAACACCAAACTCCTGAACAGGATACCAAGTAGCACTCCAAATTCCCGAACTGGAACCTCACGAATAGCTGCTAGCAGCTGAACAGGAAAAGCACCCAAGCGGCTTACACTCCTGGCAATCAGACTGGAACAGCATACAGTAAATCCCCCCAAGAACAAGACAAAGCTCTGTGTTGAGGGTCAAGCAGTGAACAGACAGAGCTGTGGGTTTATTGTTCTTATGTACACATTCTTACACATTAGTACCACCCACAGGGTTTTGGAACACAACCAATAAACACATACAATACATTCAGACACTCCCACACAAAATCCTCCCTTCTGCCTGTGATACAATTAACTTACACAATTGGTAATTTAATTAGCACAAGCAGAGAAATACAATTTTTCCACATTATTCATAACTTGAAAAGTATGCATCACATTCACATAAAACTTACATCTTCAGAATCAGCATACTCCAAATACAAACATACGTCAAAATCATACAAATTGGTCCAGTGGTTCAAAAGATAGATCGTAGTCCTTTGTGACCACAGGAAGCATGGCTTTTCTGCCCAAAACCAGTTCCACAGAGTCTTCTATCCTGGAGATAATTAGAAGTAATCCAATTATATCCAAGGACAGAGGCAAAACTCCATTGAACACATGGCAGCAAAAAGACAGTAAAATACAATAAAATACACAAGGTTACATTTATGACATAAAATACAGACATGCAACATATGCCCAGATAGCTTAGGTCTGAGCGCACATTATTACTGAATGGCGCTCAGAGCACACACATACAGTTCAATTGTCATGGAGCCAAAGTCTTTCCCATAGTCTTTCATTATACGAATGGGCTCCATGGCATAGCTATCTGGGGTATCACTGCTCAAACAGGGCAAGCACCAAATGATCCGGCTTTCTTGTCTTTGCAGGGAAAATCAAGCCTTTTAACATGGGGCCATAATCCAAAGGCAGCAGGCGAGCAACCAGGCTTCTCCAATGCAATGTGACGAGATTGCTCTCGTCACAAAGGTGTCATTTAACACATTCAAAAACCTGATTCCCCTGCTGAACTAGTAGTCCCTCTATCCAAATTTATGTCCAGGTAATTAAAATCTCCAATAATTAACATGTAACCCAGATGAGCAGCTTTCACAATTTGTTCTAACAGCTGTTCTTCCTCATTAATATTTACATTAGGTGGATTATTTAGTAGATATTCTTACAGCAGGTTTTTAACAAAGGTTTTACACAGGACTCATATCACTTTTTACAGGCACTCTAGGATTCAAAAACTTAAAATCCGGGGGGCGGGGCCTGACTGCGTCGAGCGGACGCAGGAAAGTACTGCTCCTGCTCCTTCAGGCAAATATAGCCAGCTACTAGCCACAAGCAGCCCTTAAAAGCTACAAATGGGCCACCAAACGCGAGGTGATAACAAGGGGCACAAATGGACACCAAACAAGCAGTCCACCCCGCAGGAATTACCGATGCGACACCCAAGACCTACACACGTGGACCGCACGGGGGAGGTGGCCGCTCCCCTGTTGCCCACAGCAGCTACAATCTTGAACATGGGCCCTCGTTCCCCCCCCCCTATTGACCGATGGGGGTTATCTCGGTCCCAGGGGAGCCCCACCGAGCTGACTGGCAACATCCCCAGATGATGATCACTGACCTCAAAATGGTGGAGACAACCACCAGGCAGAGTGACTCAGCTAAGGGACTCGACATCCACGTATTACTGGATGCCATATTCACAGCCTTCTGGAGGAGACTGCAGTGGAGAGAACAGCAGGCAAGTATGCAGACCCCAGAAGGGGGCTCAAACATAGCACTGCTCTACCCTGAGAAACTTACCTCACCCGATGAAGCAGCCCTACAAATGGCGCCATTGACACCGCCACCACTTACCCACAAGCAAACACACACGTCCATGCAAGGAGGCGGCTGTTACCAGAACTAAGCTAACGACACCCCGGTCCAGCATACAACCACAGCTCCACGTGAGGTCCCTGAAGAACCAGCATCCAGAGGGATCCATCAGGTCCTGCCGGGAAGGCCCGCCTATCTTTTCAAGCCAGCGAGCAGAGACACAATGCAGAACCTTACTACTCGCCCACAGCACCCCTGAACAAGACTACCCCAGGGACTGCACTTACTCACATAAAGGCTACTACAGCGGTTTCCAGTCGGACATTCTACCCAACCGCAACACTCCTATGCAAGCGGGGCATCGGTTGAACCTACCATACCACCGAAGCACTGGTCCGCTGCCATGAGGTGCAAGCAGGTCGGATGACTGGTACATCAGCCTCACACACTCGTACATTGGGACTCTCACCTGCAGTTAACATTAAAGCCTGTCTGATTAGTGAATACTAATTAATGCTTAAGCAGTTTTATTACTAGCGATGTTTTATCTATTATGCCTGATCCTCACAAGTTTTGCTTCTAATACTCGGACGTAACTATTTAGCATACTTAGCTTGTTTATCACGCGCTATGCCTATAATGCTATGCATGCTGATACTCATGTTCCTTAACTCTACCTACACCGTATTGTTTACTAAGCTTAAACATATACTAAAAAATAGTGCATGTTCCTCATGTATCATTTACTGCTTTAAACATGTCTAGGGATCCTTGCTTATGCTGAGGTGACATACGGCTAGCCTGTCTATGTATATATTTCTTTATCAAAAACTAAACTGATTGCAACCCTAGGAGTACCTAGGAATGTTCTTTGCTTGTCTAGTTTAGTATATTCACTAATCACTACTAATGAAACACAACTTGTTGTTCTCCTATCTAAATAGAAAAATGTGCTGTATCATATGCCACTCGTTGAAATGCTGTAAATATGCCTGCAGTTGCTGTCGTGGCCCTGCAAGCCTGTCTGTTACTTATATGTACATGCAAAAATAAAGAATTAAAAAAAAAAAACCTTACAATCCACTCTACAGAACCCCATCACAGTAGACCTATTACTACAAAAATAAATTGATGATGGACTCATGCTAGGTCCTTTCAATCAATCCCTCTTTTCATGTTGAAGGACCAACCCTATTGGTAAAGCCACAGTCAAATTTACCACTAAAAAGAGAATGATTATAAATCTTTCAGCGTCTCATTCAGTTTTACGCCAAGCATTAATTCTCTAATACCATCCAAAGAATTGTGGACAATGCCATACAGGCTATATTGAAGGCAGGAGAGTAGATTCAATAAAACTGATATTTCCAACATTTTCAAATTGCTTCCCATCCACCCATCTTTGTGGCACTTACATGGTGCAAAATTGAAAAAAATATATATTATTTTGCAACCATTGAGTGTCAAGATTTGCCCAAAACTATTTAGCAATATTGCAGACGCTCTCTGTTGTCTACTTCTTAATATCACAAGATGCATTATTGTGATGCATGTAATTCACTACCTAGACGATCTCCTAATGAAAGAACCAGGGAGCAATACACCACAAAACATTCAACTGAACTCCTTATTAATGCAATTCAGCCTTCTGTATGTAAAGATTCAGCGAATACGGGAGGATTTGGACAGTTTGCTTTAGCAAGGTTCCAGCTCACACTGGGACCTACAATTACTCCTGGTTTCACTAAGCTATGCAAAAAATACCCACAATACCATTAATTAATTTCTAGGTTACTCTGCCTAATCTTCCAGACACATAGTCATCACAGACATCCAAGCTCAAGACGACTTAGAAATGTGGCAAGCGTTTATACACAACTGGAATGGCAAATCCATGTTCTTTCCCCCCTAAATGAACCCATCCCAATATGGACAGATGTCACAGCCCATTCTGGATATGTAGCTATTTACAATGATTAAAGGTTTAAAAATAATATCAGGAAGTATTACTTTACTGAGAGGGTAGTGGATGCATGGAATAGCCTTCCAGCTGAAGTGGTAGAGGTTAACACAGTAAAGGAGTTTAAGCATGTGTGGGATAGGCATAAGGCTATCCTAACTATAAGATAAGGCTAGGGACTAATGAAAGTATTTAGAAAATTGGGAAGACTAGATGGGCCGAATGGTTCTTATCTGCCGTCACATTCTATGTTTCTATGTTTATCTATGGCTTAAAGACATGTGTCCTCCCACCCCTCAAAATCATCAATCTACCATAATTATCAGAAAACATACAATGGAGCACTAACAATATTACCAGATTTTTTTACCACATAACAACCTTTTTCTATAGAGACCATGGTCGCATTTGCAGCTTTTTGCCACCTTAATTTACAATTGAAATATAACACAATAAAACTTTACATGACCAGAAAACAACCACAAACCTTTCATGCCTGTGACCAAACAAATAAAAACATTCTTAAAGGTATCCAACGAATACAAACCCAAACAATATATAATGAAAACTGTCTACACAAGATATAGACAAGTAATGTTTTGTTTTATGTATGTTAGTGGTGTAGGGCTGCAATATTGGAAATCAAGCTTAGTGGTTGTAAAGGTATTTAATGGCACTTAGGTGTGTTTCATGGGATATCCAGGGCTTAACTCCCCTCAAAAACGGGGGACTTTGTGTAAATTCTTAAAAGAAAATAAGCTGCATATAGCTTTTATCCAGGAAACCCATTGGATCTCTTCTCCTACTAAAATATGGCACTTTAATAATTTTCCGATAGTATATCATGCCAACCTTGAAGGTAATCATAAAAAGGGGTGTAGCTATCGTTTTATTAAACAATCTCAAATATGAATATGTTCATTCAAAAAGTGAAGAAATGGTAAAAAATTCATAGATGCAATTATTATTTCTGTGGCAAGCACAAAAGAGGAGATAGAAGAAAAAGTTTCTATTTGGATTGATGTGGGACTGGAACACAAGGGGGTGGTCACTTATTGTCTCTATAGGTACGCCTTAACTCCACCTCTAGGCCAGGCTTGGTAACAATACTTGGTATTGTACTTGCTTGGGGGCCAGAATCTAATTCTAAGTGAGTCACCACCTTTCTTACCAGAGCCCCCCTGGGCAGAATTTTTACTTTGAAAACCTGAGTTAGTGATTAGGACTTCTGTTATTTTATACCTTTTGGTTTTATCTGTTGTTGGTGTAACTAATTTGATTGTCATCTATATTTTTGTATGCACTGTAACTATTTTTTTGCTCATAATAAATAATCCTTTATTAAGTTCTGCCTTTGTCTGGTAAAGAATCACGTTACCTGAAGAGACTAGTTAGTGTGTTGCAAATTCTTAAATATTGTGCTAAGTTATATTTGGTGGGTTTATATTATTAGGTTACCTGGGGGACCAAAGTACCCCATTAATAAATTGTCTTGGTGGTGACAGCGTAAGATAGTAATATTTATATTATTATGGTTAGGTGTGGGTGGTGTTAAGTGGGATTTTATCATTATTTCTGGTCTAGTGCAGACAGTGAACTTTAACCCTTTCACCACCACAGCTATGTAACGCCCACTCTTGAAGTAGGGTGCATTTGTGGCAATTAGTATTAATATTAATATGGTGATAGTAACTAATTATATGGCCATGCCCACAATTTAGATTTAAAGAGATACCTACTATTTTATTTCTGATCCTAAATTCCTGTAGTTCAACTTTTAAATTTATAATTCAATACAATATAGCAAACACTAACTATATTACCTAAAAACACAATTTATTGTAGCAACAATTATCTACATGATAATAACATATTCAGTGATCATACAAAAAAAATGCTTCAAAACATAACAGCATATAATTTCCAGAGTAGACAATGAAAATCTGGATAATAAGCAATGTAGTTATTGGCTCAAAAATGTATCAGTAATGAATGCAATAAATCAATATAGCATTGCGTTAACATTTAATTTTCTTCACTATGATATGGCACAATATCACACTACAATATCTACTGCAATAAAAAAAACATAGACCATATTCTAAAAATTATTTCCAAAAATGGTTGCAAACCAAATTAACTTTTAAAAATCCACTTAGCAACTAAACTCTCTCAAACTGGAATTGCAAACTGACAATATGCAAACGAATAAAAAAAATGGTAATACAATTAACTTTATCTCACTATATTGGTATGCAATAATATTACTAGAACAATTTAATAATATCAACATATTTTCAACAGAAAATACTTGGAAGAAAATCTTCAGATATTTACATGATAATGGGTTTTCATCAATATCTGAATTTAACAAAATAATGTATTAATAATTACAGGTTTACTACCTTAAGAATTATTGCAATCTGAGCAGCAGACACACATTTTAAATACACAGACTATTTTCCCCAAAAGGGATAAACTATTTGAAATGTTGTTTCAGATACTTTTCATACCTATACAAAATATAAATATAATAAAGATTATTACAACCACGAAGTTGCTGGTTTTCCGTTCCTTCTCAATAATAATGAATTTAGTTTTGAATAGAGAAGTTAAATCGAAGTGGCTAGATAATTTGCTATAAGTTCAGGTTTGTTAGGAGAATAGTGAGTAAGAATAGCAAAGTTTAATAGGTGAAATAAATTATATTTAGGAAAATTATGATTTAAGAGATAGAGATAATATAAAAGTGACAAATCAAGAGAGTGTGATCAATAAAATATATTCAAGAGTGATTCAAGATAGCGATAGTTTTCTCTATTCTTTATACCATTATAAATGTTTTCTTATCTCGGTTAAGTCAAACCTATGGATTTAACATTTTCCAATCAGATTTGGTGGGTGAAACATATAATAATATGATAAATGACATCAACGTTTCCCCACCAGGTGTCTTATGAGTGATTTTAATGTATTCTTATTTAATGGAATTGTTAATTAACATTATGCTAACAAATGTGGACATATAGATAAGGGTAAGCATATGTGCCTTATTCTGGATAATATGGTAAATAACAAAATTTAATTTTGTCTGTGCATATAATCCATAGAAAATTGTCTTGGTTCCAAAGATTATAACTTAAATGACCTAAAAACATGTGACGTGTCACTCATTCAAAAGATTTTAAACATGGTGTTATACTTCTTGGAAACTCAAATACAAGAGAAACTCAAATGCAGAAACAAAATGATGCATAAATCACTTTTAGGTCAGAGTATAATAATGACCTTTGATCCTGAAAGCAGCAAAAGAAGATTTCCTGAATGTAGCAACAAGAACTTTTCATTTAATGAAGTACATTCAATATGAAGTAACAAGGAGTTTGTCTTGTAGGCAGTGACGTATTAGCCATGAGGCAAACAAGGTATTTGCCTTGGGTGGCATTTTTCAGGGGGCGCCCCCAAATGTCCAAGGCAAATGCCTAGTTAGCCTTGCGGCTAACAGACATGCTGGGCGCTGGGCGGCGCTGGCTGATGGTCGGGTGGGCGGCTGGCGAGGGAGCTCTTCCTCTGAGCGGTCTGCTCAGCTCCCTCATGCGCCGGAATATGATGTCATCAACCCGACTCCCAGCCTCACTCTGCGACGCGCGAGGGAGCTGAGCAGTCAGCTCAGAGGAAGAGCTCCCTCGCCAACCGCCCGACCGGCAGCCACTGGACCACCAGGGAGAAAGAGGAACACCCCCCCCCTGCACTCCCAAAGGTAAGGAGGCTGGGGGGGTTAAATAAAAAAAAAAAGTGTTAATGTGAGTGATTGTGTGTGTGTGTGTGTGTGTGTGTCTGACTGTGTGTGTGACTGTGTGTGTGTTTGTGTCTGACTGTGTGTGTGTGTCTGACTGTGTGTGTGTGTGTGTTTGACTGTGTGTGTGACTGTGTGTTTGTGTGTGACTGTGTGTGTGTT
Organism: Pelobates cultripes; assembly: GCA_933207985.1. Classification (NCBI taxonomy): domain Eukaryota; kingdom Metazoa; phylum Chordata; class Amphibia; order Anura; family Pelobatidae; genus Pelobates; species Pelobates cultripes. Next base: position 91,742,240 of record OW240912.1, on the reverse strand, counting down.
TGTGTCTGACTGTGTGTGTGTTTGTGTCTGACTGTGTGTGTGTGTCTGACTGTCTGACTGTGTGTGTGTTTGTGTCTGACTGTGTGTGTGTGTGTGTCTGACTGTGTGTCTGACTGTGTGTGTGTTTTGTGTCTGACTGTGTTTGTCTGTGTATGTGTCTGACTGTGTGTGTGTGTGTTGTGTCTGACTGTGTGTGTGTGTGTGTGTGTGTGTCTGACTGTGTGTGTGTGTTTGTGTCTGACTGTGTGTGTGTGTGTCTGATCATGTGTGTGTGTGTTTGTGTCTGAGTGTGTGTGTTTGTGTGTGTGTGTGTTTGTGTCTGACTGTGTGTGTGTGTGTTTGTGTCTGACTGTGTGTGTGTGTGTTTGTGTCTGACTGCGTGTGTGTGTTTGTGTCTGACTGTGTGTGTGTGTCTGACTGTGTGTGTGTGTTTGTGTCTGACTGTGTGTCTAACTGTGTGTGTCTGACTGTGTATGTGTGTGTGTGTCTGTGTGTTTGTGCGTGTCTGACTGTTTGTGTGTGTGAGTGTGTGTGTGTGTATTTAGAAGGTGGGGCGGGGGGTAAGGGTTGGGTGGGGGTGTGCCTGAGTTTGCCTAGGGCAGCACAAAACCAGGATACACCACTGCTTGTAGGCAGAAATGAATATTTCTCCAGGTGTCAGCAAAGAATTGTCTATTGAGAGTCCTGTGTCAGATGAATGGAGAAGGCAGCAAGGTCTAATTTAAGTTTGGTACATAAATCAAGCTGCCGGGCCTACCCTTTTAAGGCGGAGTATACACATGATGTCATGTGTATGGGCGGAGTCCCAATCAAAGGAACCTAATTGTGCCAATAGGGGCACATGAACTTGGTAAAACATGACACATATATTCTCAATTAGGTGCCAATACCTCTAAATATATCTAAATATATATATGTGTATCCTACAACTACATGCATGGATAATATTTATTAGAAAGGAAAAAATATATATAGTAGTACCTATTCATAAAAGTGGTGACATTACTTGCTCCCAACTATGTGAGTATTACCAACAATCAAACTATCTAACATCTGATCAATAAGGCTTCTGCCCGATTCATTCAACTACAACTGCCCTCTTAAAAGTTTGGAGTGACATCCAAACTGGCATGGAACAAAGAAGCCTAACAGGAATTTTCCTTGATTTTGCCAAGGCATTTAACACAGTAGATCATGACTTTCAACTGCAAAAACTAAAAAACTCAGGTACTGGTCATCCGTCTGCTAAACTGGTTTCAATCATATCTGACAGTGACTCTATCCCTCTCCCAGTCACGTGTAAGTTCCTCAAAACTCCATGCTCGGCCCCTTACTCCGCATAGAAAAAATCTCACCAAAACTTATCCAAAACTAGGTACCCTGTACAAAACAAATCCTGCCTATGCACCACAGTAAAGAAACAGATTGTATAGCATATGCTAATGCCAGTCATTGATTATGGGTGTGTAGTGTATGCACCTGCACAGCAAACCCACCTTAATAAACTAACTACATTGTATACAGTGAGGGAAAATAAGTATTTGGCCCCCTGCTGATTTTGAACGTTTGCCCACTGACAAATTAAAATTAAAGACTGATAATTTCTTTGTTAGTGGACAAACAATCAAAATCCACAGGGTATCAAATACTTTTTTCCCTCACTGTAAATCGTTCTGTCGCTTTTTGCTGCAGTGTAATTACATGACCCACCACTGTAACATGTTAAAAGAGCTAAACTGGCTATTGCTGGAATCCAGATGCATCCTTCATCTTCCCAACCTTGTGTTTAAGAGCTTTTCTGGGAAGCTCCCACCATTACTGAGCAAAATGCTCTACCCAGCTGTTTCCATAACCTAAAACCTCTGATCCTGTATCAGCACTTTATTTAGTCCACCACAATACAAAAAGAAAGTGGCTCAATCCTTTTTCCATTTTCCTGGCTTATTATGTCTGACAATAGACAAAATTTACTCTTACCTGATAAATGTATTTATTTTAGAATAGTGATAGCACACAAGAACCATAGTATTGAGGTAGTCATGTGCTATTGACCAGGAAGCAGAAGATTACAATACTTTATTTATTAAAATGTATTCTTCCCTCTCCAGTTCCAAAACCAACATGCTCAGTTCAACATATACCCCCTAAAAAGAGAAAACATGTAAAAAGTATGGAAAGATAGTATGGTGTAGCTAGGGCAGTGACATCTAAAACATTTTGTGAATGTATTTATCAGTTAAATATACATTTTGTTTGTTGCTTATGTAATGGTGAGAATCTTTGGATATGTGAAATAGGCAACTACATAAGGGAAACTGCTTGAAGCACTTTAAACTCAGTGACAGACACACACACACTCACTGATTTGACACATTGACAGACACAGACCCACTGACAGACACACGCACTGACATATACACACTCACTGACAGACACACACTAGTAGACACAAATACTCACTGACAGACACATACACTCACTGACACACACACTCGCTGACATACACACACACAATCAAACACACACACACACATACATACACACACACACACATTCATTTTTATATTAATTAAAGTTCACCCACCCTTCCTACCTTTGGGATGCAGTGTGACTGCTTAAATCTTCAAGCTCTTCTTGCTCTACTTACTTGCATGCTGTCTAGTGATGAATGAGGTTTTATCCCAGCTCCCAGCATCACAGCAGGGCACGCAAGGGAGCAGAGCAGGAAAAGAAGGAAGATTACTGTTCCCTTGTCGTTGCTTCAATACTGACAGTGCCGGCCCTATCCATTCTCCCTCAAACAGCTCAATTCTTCCTACTTGCTGGGCTGACAACCACCTAGGCACCAGGACAAAATTCATATTCACCATGGCCACCTGGCACCTGGGATTTGTCAAGCCCTGCAGTAAGTCTACTGCTTGGGATACCAAACAGCTTACATGACATAGGCCCTAAAATTGGTAGTATATCGTAAGTCAGATGGGGATGATTGGGAGCTACACTTAGAAGAAGGAACTACATTATGCATAGAATCTTGACAAATCCCAGGTGCCAGGTGGCCATGGTGAATAGGAATTTTGTCCTGGTGCCTAGGTGGCAAAGTTCAATGTTTTGAAGTGTTCACGGTTCAATGACTCTGTATGCATACACTGCACATACTAAGATATGTTATGTTGTTTCTAGAAGTGTGATTCAACATCTGGTAGCTTTCATTCATTCACTGGGATAACTCCTAACCATTGAATAAATAGCAGGATATTCATCCAACTTCTGCAGCTCTGCAAGTACCTATAAGGTGTAGACAATTGTAAAACATTTGCACCCTTATTGGAGAATTGCACTATGGGTACTTCTGGCATTAAAACCACTACAGTGGGCTGCAGTGGCTGTGATGCTTTGAATAACCCTTTTATTGAAGTCATTTGGAGTGAACACCGAGAATACAACTGTGAAAATTAAGTAATGTACAAATTTACAATAAACATACAGATAGGTAATAACAATATTGACTATCTAATACTTATGATACATTGATACCATGATCAAAATAGGACAAACAATTTTGTCATTCACAAGTAGTACACATATCCTCTTATGTTGCTTTATAATTGAGGGCATTCATCAACTAGGGATCTGCTTTGCTATTTAATACGGATTACTTGCTAAACATGCCAAATATCTATTAACATACTTGTAACGGCACCCCGGGCATAAAAGGGTTAAACCGCCATTCAGTAGATCTTCCCCTTCCAGAGACACAGGCACAGCTACTGTAGACACCAATCCACCGAACCCGGAGAAGCATATGAATGCTCTCAAACATGCAAATGCTGTAAGCAGTCGAATAGGAAAAACCATACGAAAGGTTTACACTCCTAGCAGTCGAACTGGAACAGCATACAATAAATCCCCCCAAGAACGAGACAAGGCTCCGTGTTGAGGGTCAAAACAGGAACAGACAGAGCTGTGGGTTTATTGTTCTTATATACACATTCTTACACATTAGTACCACCCACAGGGTTTTGTAAAACAACCAATAAACACGTAGAATACACTCAGACACTCCCACACAAAATCCTCCCCTCTGCCTGTGATACAATTACCTTACACAAGTCGTGAATGTAATTATCACAGGCAGAGAAATACAGTTTTTCCACATTATTCATAACTTTAAAAGTAAGCATCACATTCACATAAAACTTACATTTTCAGCATACTCCAAATACAAACATATGTCAAAATCATACAAATTGGTCCAGTGGGTCAAAAGTTAGATCAAAGTCCTTTGTGACCAAATGAAGCATGGCTTTTCTGCCCAAAACCAGTTCCACAGAGTCTTCTATCCTGGAGATAATTGGGAAGTAATCTAATTATCTCCAAGGACGGAGGTAAAACTCCATTAAGCACATGGCAGTGAAAAGACAGTAAAATACAATAAAATACACAAGCTTACATTAATTACATAAAATGCAGACATGCAACATATCCCCAGATAGCTTAGGTCTGAGCGCACATTATTACTGAATGGTGCTCAGACAACACACATACAGTTCAATCGCCATGGAGCCAAAGTCTTTTATTACACGAATAGGCTCGATGGCATAGCTATCTGGGTTAAATGTGTTCATTCAGTAAATCCGAGAATCTACCGAACGCTAGGGCAGAAATACATGAATAGACCTTTATGCATAGGAAAATAAAGTATTTAAATGCCGGTCCATAGTCAAAAGGCAGCAGGAAAGCAACCAGGCTCCTCCAATGCACAGTGGCGAGACTGGTCTAGTCACAAAACTTTTACCACTATTTAAAGTCAATGACTGTTTCTGATTCCTAGTCTGTATTATGTAAATATTTGTATTAAATTAGTTTGTATGTTGTTCACAAATTAAAAATAACTGACTTGCATTCACAAGTGCTTATACAGGTAAACATCTACATTGAGGCTTTTCAGGATATGAATGAGGGTAGTACACTCTTGCTCCTTCCTCTGCAAAAGTAAATTACTACAACTCCCTCATAAGTACACTGTCCCGCCCACCCAAATGCCTGTTTCACACTTTTAATGCTCTCCTTCACCCTGTTGCTCCCCTTTGTCCTACTGTTCTATGCTCATTTGCACCTACTACAACAGAAGAGGTTGCTGCTCTGCTCTACTCAACCTGTCCAAAACAGAACTTCTGGTCTTTCCTCCTTCAAGTGTTGCTACTCCCGTGTCTGTCTCCTATCAAATCAACGACACCAGCATCACCTCTACCTCGCAGGCTCGCTGCCTAGGTGTTCACTTTGACTCTGACCTCTCCTTCACCCTTCATGTCCAGTCGATCACCAAATCCTGTCGCTTCCATCTCAAAAACATAGCTCGAATCCACCCATGTTAACACAAGACACAGATAAGATGCTGGTCCATACCATTATTTTTTCTTGCCTTGACTACTGCAGTTCCCTTCTAAGTGGTCTTACGTGTTCCCAGATTGCACCGTTGCAATTTATAATAAATGCAGTGGCGAGGCTTATTTTCCTGTCCGCTCACATCTCCCACGCCTCCCCCCTCTGACACCTGGACTGTGGCATGCCGGAGGGGGATCCATGGCAAAACTCCCATGGAAAATTACACAGTTGATGCAGAGTCTGGTCTTAATCCATAAAGGGCATAAATCACCTACATTGGCTTCCAGTTAGATATAGGGCTTAATTAAAGATTCTGGTGCTTGCTTACAAGTCCCTACATAATGCTGCTCCAACCTACCTATCCTCCCTAATACACAAGTATGTCACGTTGAGGCCCCTGCACTCTGCTGAATACCTATGTCTATCCTCTGTCAGTACTCACACATCTGATGCTCACCTCCAAGACTTCTCCAGGGCTGCACCTTTTCTGTGAAACTCCCTTCCATTCTCAGTTAGACTTTCACCCAGTCTCCACTCCTTTAAAAAGTCTTTGAAACACGCTTCTTCAGGATGGCATTTCACTTACACTGTTAGCGGGTTTTCATTCCCCCTCCCCATATGATTCCTCACCTGCAACTGTAAAAAATAACCTACGTTCTCAGTGAATACTTTTCTAGCAACCTTTTTCATTACCACTACTTATACCCTTTGTGTCACTATACCCCACTCCCTATAGCATATAAGATCATTAAGCAGGGCCCACAACCCCTCTGTTTCTGTGCATCCTTTTGTCTGGTTACAATTCTGTGTCTGTTGGTCCACCCATTATACAGCGCTACGGAATTTGCAGGCGCTATATAAATAATAAAATAATAATAATAATAAGGAACCTACGTGGAGACCACACCGAAACATGTAGCAGTCTGTGGGAAGCAGATGTAATCAGTTGTGATTGAAAATATATAACACTTTTGCATCTAGAATGAACACATAACTTCTATAATCGATTCCTATTAGTGATGTCGCGAACACAAAATTTTCGGTTCGCGAACGGCGAACGCGAACTTCCGCAAATGTTCGCGAACCGGCGAACCGGGCGAACCGCCATAGTCTTCAATGGGCAGGTGAATTTTAAAACACACAGGGACTCTTTCTGGCCACAATAGTGATGGAAAAGTTGTTTCAAGGGGACTAACACCTGGACTGTGGCATGCGGAGGGGGATCCATGGCAAAACTCCCATGGAAAATTACACAGTTGATGCAGAGTCTGGTCTTAATCCATAAAGGGCATAAATCACCTAACATTCCTAAATCACAATGATATGGATTGACACCTGACATATGACATACTGACACCTTGACATATGGATTGACACCTGTCCTCAGAGACCCTGATACACACTGACACAGAGGAGAATAGGGACTGTTCCCCCTACATAGGGTCACTTGGCAGATATGGATTGACACCTATCCTAAGGATCCCTGATAAACACTGACACAGAGCAGAATAGGGACTGTTCCCCCTACATAGGGTCACATCGCAGGTATGGATTGACACCTATCCTAAGGATCCCTGATACACACTGACACAGAGCAGAATAGGGACTGTTCCCCCTACATAGAGTCACTTGGCAGATATGGATTGACACTTATCCTAAGGATCCTTGATAAACACTGACACCGAGCAGAATAGGGACTGTTCCCCCTACATAGGGTCACTTGGCAGATATGGATTGACAACTATCCTCAGGATCCCTGATACATACGGACACAGAGCAGAATAGGGACTGTTCCCCCTACATAGGGTCACTTGGCAGATATGGATTGACACCTATCCTAAGGATCCCTGATAAACACTGACACAGAGCAGAATAGGGACTGTTCCCCCTACATAGGGTGACTTGGCAGATATGGATTGACACCTATCCTAAGGATCCATGATACACACTGACACAGAGCAGAATAGGGACTGTTCCCCCTACATAGGGTGACTTGGCAGATATGGATTGACACCTAGCCTCAGGATCCCTGATACACACTGACACAGAGCAGAATAGGGACTGTTCCCCCTACATAGGGTCACTTGGCAGATATGGATTGACAACTATCCTCAGGATCCCTGATACACACTGACACAGAGCAGAATAGGGACTGTTCCCCCTACATAGGGTCACTTGGCAGATATGGATTGACACCTATCCTCAGGATCCCTGATACACACTGCACAGAGCAGAATAGGGACTGTTCCCCCTACATAGGGTCACTTGGCAGATATGGATTGACACCTATCCTCAGGATCCCTAATACACACTGACACAGAGCAGAATAGGGAATATTCACTAAATGCCAAACATTGTTATACAGGGGAATATTCAGTAAATAAGGATAAGGGGGGACCTACTGTCCTCCCCCCGGCCCCCACCCCTGCACGGTGGGTGGGGGCCATAAATCTCAATGGGGGGGACCTACTGTCCTCCCGCCCGCCCCCACCCGTGAGCGGTGGGTGGGGGCCATAAAAATAATGAGGGGGGTACCTACTGTATGATGTTGTATCGATCAGGTAGTGTAAGGGTTACGCCTGCTTCACATTGACAGACCAAACTCCCCGTTTAACGCACCGCAAACAACCGCAAACAGTCCATTTGCACAACCGCAAACTCCCCATTTGCACAAGGTTGGATACCAAGCTAGCCATGTCCCGTTCCTTGTCCTCACTGATGTCATTGAAGGTCTCTTACTCCACCCAGCCATGTACAACACCAAGGGTCCCCAAAAGGTGACAACAAGCCCCCTGGGACGCCTGTTGTGTTTGGTCTTCCACCTCCTCAAAGCCTCCTTCCTCCTCTGACTCCTCTTCTTCAGACTCCTCTCTCTGCGTTGCCTCTCTCTGCGTTATTATAAGGTGTGTTAAGTAGTATTCCTATAAATTTAATCCCTGTTATGTCCCCTATCAGGGGACGTGTATATGGCATCGATTTTAGGATCCGGGAAATGGAAAAAGATGCTTGGTCGGTCCTCCTTCTTCAAATTTGGGGCACTGCGCGTGCAATCTAATGTGCCACCAGATAGGAGTGGTGTGTTAAGTAGTACTATTCTTATCAATTTAATCCCTGTTACGTCCCCTATCAGGGGACGTGTATATGGCATCGATTTTAGGAACCGGGAGATGGAAAAAGATGCTTGGTTGGCCCTCCTTTTTCAAATTTTAAATGCAAGCTATTGTGACACCAGATATGAGTGGCACTGTGAACTGGCAGAGTACACGCTGTAGGCCTGACACACCCGCTTGAAGACAACTAACTGCTATTCAATCTATAACAGTGAAAAAAGTTTTTTGTTTTTAAATGCAAGCTATTGTGACACCAGATATGAGTGGCACTGTGAACTGGCAGAGTACACGTTGTAGGCCTGACACACCCGCTTGAAGACAACTAACTGCTATTCAATCTATAACAGTGAAAAAAGTTTTGGGTTTTTAAATGCAAGCTATTGTGACACCAGATATGAGTGGCACTGTGAATTGGCAGAGTACACGTTGTAGGCCTGACACACAGGCTTGGAGACAACTAACTGCTATTCAATCTATAACAGTGAAAAAAGTTTTTGGTTTTTAAATGCGCTATTGTGACACCAGATAAGAGTGGCACTTTGAACTGGCAAAGGTTGGCAGAGTACACGTTGTAGGCCTGACACACAGACGCTTGGAGACAACTAACTGCTATTAAATCTATAACAGTGAAAAAAGTTTTTGGGTTTTTAAATGCACGCTATTGTGACACCAGATAAGAGTGGCACTTTGAACTGGAAAAGGTTGGCAGAGTACATGTTGTAGGCCTGACACACAGACGCTTGGGGACAACTAACTGCTATTCAATCTATAACAGTGAAAAAAGTTTTTTAGTTTTTAAATGCAAGCTATTGTGACACCAAATAAGAGTGGCACTTTGAACTGGCAAAGGCTGGCAGAGTACACGTTGTAGGCCTGACACACAGACGCTTGGAGACAACTAACTGCTATTCAATCTATAACAGTGAAAAAAGTTTTTGGGTTTTTAAATGCACGCTATTGTGACACCAGTGATTGAGTGGTGGCACTGGGCAAGTGGGCACAGTATACGCTGCGAGCCTGACACACAGACGCTTGCAGACAACTAACTGCTATTCAATCTATTACAGTGAAAACTATTTTTTTTTCAAATGCAAGCTATTGTGACATCAGTGAGTGAGTGGTGGCACTGGGCAAGTGGGCACAGTATACGCTGCGAGCCTGACACACAGACGCTTGCAGACAACTAACTGCAATTACATTTCACAAAAAAAAAAAAAAAAAGCAGACTGATGTTCTAGCCCTAAAAAGGGCTCTTTGGGGTGCTGTCCTTACAGCAGAGATCAGATGAGTCCTTCAGGACTGTAGTGGACACTGTATACACTAACCTAGCTATCCATTTCCCTATCAAATCAACAGCAGCTACACTTTCCCTCCTTTCACTAAGCATGCAGCTTGAGAATGAATCTAAAATGGATGCTGTCCAGTAGGTGGGAGGGTCTGCTAGGGAGGGTGTGCTGCTAATTGGCTCTAATGTGTCTGCTGACTGTGAGGTACAGGGTCAAAGTTTACTCAATGATGACGAATAGGGGGCGGATCGAACCGCGCATATGTTCGCCCGCCGTGGCGGACGTGAACACTTCAGTTAAATATGTTTGCCAGGAACTATTCGCCATCGAACCGTTCGGTGCATCACTAATTCCTATCTTTTGATTTAGCTGTTCTGAGCTTGGGATCTGTACTTTTATAGTAGTGATTGTATGATCCCCAAGTTGGATTTTCGAAAGGTACAGTGATCATGTTTGGGACTACGATGTTCCGGAGTTAACTGATCCTCTACTACATGTCCATTCAGATGTTCTAGAGATCAATATAGGACAGGATAAAAAGGGAGAAGAGGGATGGTGGTGCGGTACATGAAGGGCGAGAAAAAGGGAAGAACCATTTAAACAAACGGTAATGTTGAACACCGCCTAAAGGTGGGAGCGCTACCAAAGTAAGAATATGACCCTCGGGTCTGACTAAGTCTGATAGACAACTAAGGTTCAAACCGCCGAACCCAACTGAAAGAAAAACAAGGTATAATAATGGAAATAAATCCATCCAATCAGTGAATGGGCAAAACCCGACAGAACCCACCATAGGAGCATGACAAAAATGCGTGTACCCCCTGGGGAGATGAATACCTGTCCTCAGGAATCGTAAAGTGAATTCTAAGCAGAGCGAGGCCCGCCGACAACAGTCGTACGCGCTACCATCTAATCTAATTAAAACGGCAGTCCCCGATAATAAAGTGACCGAACAATACCCGAACCCTGTAAAAGCGGTAGCAATATTAGGAGATCCCAACTACATCAGGGTCGCCATGCAGACCAAAGTCCCACAATCCCCGAGATCAAATTAGCAAGGGTCCAGGGAATCCAGGAACTAGGTTCGACTCTGCCGAAGCGGAGATCATAATTCCAAAGTACCAGCAGACCGAGGCACCTGTAGAAAGGTCCTGAGACCAAACAAACGGAGGGGACTCGTCCGTGTCTCCGTGTCGAACACTCCTGGAGGGAAGCTCCCATCGCTGAGCAAACGGGTCCGTCATCCAGCCGAACTGGTCGGGGCCTGATGGGTCCTCCTTCGTGGACTAAAGTCTTGATGCCGGGTCCTCCCAGAGAAAACTATTCCATACGTATGAGAACTCGGGCAGAGGAGAGCGTAGGAGGCACCCCCTTGTGTCCAATCCGCCCTCCAGGACTCTACTCCTTGAGATGTAGAAGAGGTCGATATTTCCCTGGTTGAAAACGAAATCCAGGGACTCGAACAAGGGAAAACGCAGGGAGCGTCTGACCTTTCGGTCTGGGAGGTACCTTGCAGGGGGTCCGGCAAGCCCGTCTAGGTAGACCGTACAGCAAGATGTCCTATATCGATGAAGAGTCGTGTCTGGGTCCCAACGTGTGGAAAACAAGAAAGATCTCTTCAAATAGTTCTGGTATTCCTGAATGTCCTCAATTCCTCCCAACCTGCCAACCAGGTTGTATTGTTGCCCAAATGACTGATGCACAAGATACCTGGGCCCCGAGGTTGCTAGAAGTTTCTTGAGGGCCGCGTTCAATCGTAGACTCGTGCTGGGACTCCGAGGGGCTCAAATCCCTTTATACCAAGCACCTCCAGCGGTTCAAATTGCGTTTAGGATAGGGCCGTCTGCCACCCCAGACTTGGGGCCCCGTCTGGGATGTCATCCGAAAGTGGAGGGAAGTGTGAAATTCCAGTCAAGGATCCAATACCCTATAAAAGGTACGGGTTGGAGCTGAGATAAGCCTCCGTCAAGTATTTCCATGTAAAAAAGGACACGTAGTATACTTCCTCGTATGTTCCGCTAGCACAACTCACTCGTGTAGCGGAGAACAATCGGCTTACCAGTGCGGACTTAATAGTATAGGCACTGCAGAGGGCCGCACTCAGGATCTCCTGAATACTAGACAGGTGCTTAACCAGCAAAATCGCAGTGCCCCATCGGGGTCCAAGTCTGGGTTTGCGGCTACTTTGTTCGGGAGCCCGGCTGGGAATACCGCTCAAATTATCCCACGGGCTTCTCAAGCCAGTGGTCTACGGGCCCAGAAACGCACCGATAGTGCTAGGTGATCGGGCAGAGACCATTGCAAAGAAACCAGATGAGCAATGGATCGAGGGTCGAACAGGGGTTCGTTTAAGGCGATCCACGAGACGACCTCTTCTTCCACGGTTGTCAGGGCCCCTGTAGTGGACTTTGTTCTACATCTCATGGTGCCACTAGGGGCCGTCATCATAATCCACACCCCCATCGTCCTCTCCCTCCGAGGGAAACCGGTCCGCCCGCCATTCAGCTAGGGCGGCCATAGTGGGGTGGGGGTTACGGGGACCTTCACCCCTGCGCCACATAGGCAGTGTCGTCTGGCTGTCAAGGCCGATCGTATAAGGGCTAGACACTTCTCCAGAGTCTAATCTTTCCGGGCGTCTGGTTCCGGGCCTTCACCCTACCCGTAGCACTCATGCGCACTTACTTGCTCTCCTCTAGGAGAGTCTGACTCATTCAAGTCGCCTGCCGTTTTAAAGACGTGCCCTTTAGCGTTACGCTCCTGATAAGCTTAAGGGAGGACCCTGGCTGAAGCCTAATTCCATGGAGGCGGTCACTGCCATAGTAGTCATTGTCTGCGCTGTTAACCCGGGTAAGGGTTCTCCTGTGCAGCGGTCCCAGGCAAAGCGACCTCAAAGAGTATAGAGGACAAGTGTCACCGGCAGGGAGATAGGGGCAGCACCCCATATAGTGACCGAGGCAAGTTGGGCAGCGCATGCAATGCACAAGCGTGAGTATGTGGCAGTAGGCTTGGCATGCAGACATTCTGGCACAGACAGCACAGGCCAGATCAATGGGGCACAGACAAAGCAGGCCAATCAATTGGGCACAGACAAAGCAGACCAATCAATGGGGCACAGGTAGAGCAGGCCAATCAGTAAGGCACGGACAAAGCCGGCCAAGTCCTGGGGCACAGACAAGTCAGGACCTTCAGAGATGTACAGGTGAGGAACTGCGCATTCCATTCTTCCGATAAAATGTACCTCTCGCTCTTCAGATAAGATGTACATAACACTTCTTCAGATTAATAGCACATAACACACTTCTGTGTAACTGTAATTAACACTCTTCTGTGTAACTGTACGTAACCTTCTTCTGTGTAACTGTAAATAACACTCTTCTGTGCAGCCGTACATAACATCCTTCTGTGTAAACATACAATACATTCTTCTGTGTAACCGTACCTAACGCTCTTCTGTGTAACTGTACATAATATTCTTCTGTGTAACTGTACATAACACTCTTCTGTGTATTTGTACATAACGCTCTTCTGTGTAACAGTACATACATTCTTCTGTGTAACTGTACATAGCGTTCTCCTGTGTAACTATACATAGCATTCTTCTGTGTAACTGTACATAACACTCTTCCGTGTAACTGTAGTACATTCTTCTGTGTATTTGTACATAACGCTCTTCTGTGTAACTGTACATAGCATTCTTCTGTGTAACTGTACATAGCATATTACTGTGTAACTGTACATAGCCTTCTACTGTGTGACTGTACATAGCATTCTCCTGTGTGACTGTACATAGCATTTCATTGTGTAACTGTAGATAACGCACTTCAGTTAAATAGCGCCTGACACTCCGTAAATAGTGAACTTGCATATTGAGTACACCTGTAGTCAGGGAACTCACCAACTGAGTAACCTTACAAGAGGTGCTCCATTGGTCAATATGATAAACAGAGCGCTGCAAGCAATCATCTGAACAAACAAAAAGGGCGGGGATGAGTATAAGTGGTAACACTGCCAGTTGTGCCTGCAATCCTTGAGGGGTTGTGCACAGCTCTATGTAGCATGCCTGTGATCTATATCATCCACTATGGTCCCCAGTAGCCTAACCCACCAGCCACATGGGGCACAAAGCCAGGTCAGCCTGAGGGTGCAATGCTCCCAAGTCATAGCTGAGTCCCAGTCAAAGCTACAGCACATGTGCCTGCCATCGACTGAACTAATGCGGTAAGTCTGGTAACTGGCCGGCCCTGCTCCCACCCGACCACGCGGTCGTGGGGAAGTGGATGCTCGGGGCCAAAGCACTGCATGGGAAAGTAACCCCCCCACACCCACGCCGCGGGATCAGTTATACCGTGAGCGGAAGCGTGGGTCAGGTGGGGGGTGGAAGCAGAGGATCTCGCTCGGCGGACGGAGGCGGCGGGCAGGATCCAACACGTGGGACCACAGGAGTCTTACTCCGGGGTCCCGGCGGTTGGCAACGGAAAGCAGTCGTAGGACCACTTTCTGGCGGCCACAAAACGGACAAAAAGTGAAGGGAGCAAAGCCACACGAAAAGGTAGAGGGAGGGAAAAAAGGAAACCTCCCAAACCCGAGAAAAAAATGATCCCCAGACAGGGGGGCCCAAAACAGGAAAATGCAGAAAAGTCATAAGAGAAAATACAGGGAGTGCAGAATTATTAGGCAAATGAGTATTTTGACCACATCATCCTCTTTATGCATGTTGTCTTACTCCAAGCTGTATAGGCTCGAAAGCCTACTACCAATTAAGCATATTAGGTGATGTGCATCTCTGTAATGAGAAGGGGTGTGGTCTAATGACATCAACACCCTATATCAGGTGTGCATAATTATTAGGCAACTTCCTTTCCTTTGGCAAAATGGGTCAAAAGAAGGACTTGACAGGCTCAGAAAAGTCAAAAATAGTGAGATATCTTGCAGAGGGATGCAGCACTCTTAAAATTGCAAAGCTTCTGAAGCGTGATCATCGAACAATCAAGCGTTTCATTCAAAATAGTCAACAGGGTCGCAAGAAGCGTGTGGAAAAACCAAGGCGCAAAATAACTGCCCATGAACTGAGAAAAGTCAAGCGTGCAGCTGCCACGATGCCACTTGCCACCAGTTTGGCCATATTTCAGAGCTGCAACATCACTGGAGTGCCCAAAAGCACAAGGTGTGCAATACTCAGAGACATGGCCAAGGTAAGAAAGGCTGAAAGACGACCACCACTGAACAAGACACACAAGCTGAAACGTCAAGACTGGGCCAAGAAATATCTCAAGACTGATTTTTCTAAGGTTTTATGGACTGATGAAATGAGAGTGAGTCTTGATGGGCCAGATGGATGGGCCCGTGGCTGGATTGGTAAAGGGCAGAGAGCTCCAGTCCGACTCAGACGCCAGCAAGGTGGAGGTGGAGTACTGGTTTGGGCTGGTATCATCAAAGATGAGCTTGTGGGGCCTTTTCGGGTTGAGGATGGAGTCAAGCTCAACTCCCAGTCCTACTGCCAGTTCCTGGAAGACACCTTCTTCAAGCAGTGGTACAGGAAGAAGTCTGCATCCTTCAAGAAAAACATGATTTTCATGCAGGACAATGCTCTATCACACGCGTCCAAGTACTCCACAGCGTGGCTGGCAAGAAAGGGTATAAAAGAAGAAAATCTAATGACATGGCCTCCTTGTTCACCTGATCTGAACCCCATTGAGAACCTGTGGTCCATCATCAAATGTGAGATTTACAAGGAGGGAAAACAGTACACCTCTCTGAACAGTGTCTGGGAAGGCTGTGGTTGCTGCTGCACGCAATGTTGATGGTGAACAGATCAAAACACTGACAGAATCCATGGATGGCAGGCTTTTGAGTGTCCTTGCAAAGAAAGGTGGCTATATTGGTCACTGATTTGTTTTTGTTTTGTTTTGAATGTCAGAAATGTATATTTGTGAATGTTGAGATGTTATATTGGTTTCACTGGTAATAATAAATAATTGAAATGGGTATATATTTGTTTTTTGTTAAGTTGCCTAATAATTATGCACAGTAATAGTCACCTGCACACACAGATATCCCCCTAACATAGCTAAACTAAAAACAAACTAAAAACTACTTCCAAAAATATTCAGCTTTGATATTAATGAGTTTTTTGGGTTCATTGAGAACATGGTTGTTGTTCAATAATAAAATTAATCCTCAAAAATACAACTTGCCTAATAATTCTGCACTCCCTGTACATCCCTACAGCAAAAAAGTAGGAACAGAAACATACAATCTAAATAAATAAATCATAACGGCAGTAGGAAGGTAAACACATTCTAAACAAATAAATCCCTGCAGCCATAAGAAGGTAGATGCAGAAAAACAGAGTAAATAAATCAATCAATCAAGCAATCACTACAGCACTAAGCAGGTAGGTGAGGAAAATACAGATTAGCTAAATAAATCAATCTCTACAGCACTAAATAGGTAGATGCAAAATGAACCTCTAAACAAATAAATCAATACAGTAATAAACATATAAATACAGTAAAATATCCACAACCAACCATATATAACAGGAGGCAGTGGTACTCTGACCTGTACTGACTGAGGAGCAGCAAAGAAAGAGGGAATAGTTAGTTGGGAGAAGCCTTTTATAGATTCCTGATTTTTTTTGTATCTGGTGTTTTTATCTCTATGTTAATGTGCTGCTGTGGAGTTCTAGTAAAGAGAGACTTAAGCAAATATGGAGCCTCCTGTCATGCTATAAAATTAAATAACATTGATTCTTTGTCTATAATGCCTGATGAGGTTGGAGAATACATGGCAAGGAATCTGAGGCCATTGTTCCTTACAGCATCTCTCCAGATCCTTCAAATTTGTAGGTCAACGCTAATAGACTCTCCTCTTCAGTTCACCCCTTTAGTTTTCTATGGAGTTTAAGTCAGAGGACTGGGATGCCATGGCAGGTCCTTTCGCTAGTTGACAGTAAACCATCTTTTGTTGATCTTGTTGTATATTTTGGATCATTGTCCTGTTCGAAGATCCAACCATGGCACATGTTAAGCTTTATGGCAGAGACAGTCAGGTGTTAATTTAATATCTGTTGATACCACGTATCCTAACATATTGTCCAGGTGTTTGGCAGAAAACAGCCCCAAAACTTTAAAGCGCCACTAACTTATTTAACCATGGGCATGAGGTAATTTTCCATTTGGCTACCTCTCGTTAGGCATCAAACCCAGATCTGGAATTTGTTGTAAAAAAAAAGCTCTATTTTGTTTTTATCTGACAATGGAACCCAATCCCATATGAAGTTCCAATGGTGTCTGGCAAACTGGAGCTGCTTGAGTTTGTTTTTGAATGAAAGTAGAGGCTATTTTCTTAAAAGCCTTCCAAACAACTTGTGGGTATGTAAGTGATGTCTGATTGTAATTTTTGGAAATGTTCTGAACCCAAGATGCAACAAACTTCTGCAATTATCCAGCTGTGATCCTTGGAGATAGTTTAGCCACTCAAATCATCCTCTTTACAGTGCATTGAGATAATACAGACACACATTTTCTCTATCAAAAAACAATATATATATATATATATATATATATATATATATATATCCAATACAGCGAGAGAAAAAAAGTATTTGATCCCCTGCTGATTTTAAACATTTGCCCACTGACAAAGAAATGATCAGTCTATAATTTTAATGGTAGGTGTATTTTAATAGCGAGAGACAGAATAACAAAAAAGTCTGATCTCTGTGATTGCCAACAAGGGTTTGACCACCAAGTACTAAGTCGAAGGGGTCAAATATTTATTCACTCATTGACTTGCAAATCAATTTATAACTTTTTTGACATGTGTTTTTCTGGATTTTTTATTTGTAATTCTGTCTCACACTGAGACACAATATGCACCTACCATTTCTTTGTCAGTGGGAAAACGTTCAAAATCCGCAGGAGATCAAATACCTTTTTCCCTCACTGTATGTATGTGGAGAATGCTTCTCTGAATACTAGTACTTTTTTCTAAGAAAAAAAAAAGATGTAGCTGCCTCTTCAATGTAGCTGCCACTTTTCACGATGGCTTTTAAATGCCTGAAAAGCCCAGTTGTTGAGAAGAAAAAATAACTGTACAAATAATAGTACATTTAAAGAACGGGCAAATAAAATTATGACACATTTTAAAGAAAAGGGATAAAAGGAGAACTACTAAATGGGGTACTTCAGGAAGTTTAAAACAACTACAAAATTTCGAAATATCATGGTTTGGAAGGATCAATATCATTAGAGCATATATACTTCCAATATGGCTATACACTTTCCGCATGATTCCATTAAAAATACTGAAAGTATGGTTAACAATGATTCAATCATCTTTTAATAAATATTCATGGAAAGCAAAAAACCTAGGATACATTTGAAAACATTATCTTTAAAATATAAAGATGAGGGCGTGGCCATGCAATGGACCAAGATGGCCACGTAAGCTACGCGTTCCTACACATCGAGACTCCATACAGCGACTAGACAAGCATATTGAGACACATAAACAGCCTCACTTACGTGCCTGACCACCATTGCCCACTGCTCGGTGAAAAAAACGAAACAAAAAATGTCTCCACATATCGGCACTAACATCGCCGCGTGTGAAAAACCAAGATGGTGCCAACGGCCCTTACTCACCAGCATCCTGCTCAGATAGGAGTGATAGCACATCCAACTCTATACATACCTCTATGCCTGCGACAGACTCCTATATGTAAAATATGCTGACTGAACTGAAAAGCTCCATGCAGCTAGAAAAGCACATACTCATGGTTGAGGAGGGTCACAAATTGCTCAGAGAATGGAATCTTCCTCTCAATGCATCATCCAGCACTATGGCGCGGCAAATGCCCCAACGCTCCCCGGCACGAATTGTCCCAGAGACTGGGACACCACCTCTACAGCTACGTGACTTTGCCCCACACTACACATCATGACCTCATAAGTGAGGCATCATCATCCCTAATTTATCTGTCATGGACTGGGGCTGATCTTATACCTCCATGTTATAACACCTCATGGTTTCTTTTTTACAATACAATGTTTTATTTTTATATATTATATCGCAATGTTGACCAGCTTTAAGCTGGCGCCCCCCAAAGATATACCAACCACACAGGTGCATACTCAATGGCCTCTAAAACCAAGGCATTAGTCTCCTGTAGAGTAGACAATCGACCCCCCCACACCCCCCATGCCATCTGTACGATTCTGTACAATCTCTAACGGCCCTCTGTATATAGATTTATTGTTTATTTTTTCTACCCAAAACCTCTACTTGATACCTTCATATGTACCACAATACTCCTATGTCGGGCTCCGCCCACACAATACACCCCTATTCTGTGTGAGCCAGGTTTTTAGCAGCCTTGACCAAACCAGCACCTCCACTCCTCGAACCAGGCAACATGCACCCCAAACGCCTACCTTATCAACCTCAGCAATTCAGCGAAATCCCACCATAGGTATACCCATGTTATTGAGGTCTGGGGAGGGCGGGAGGAAAGGAAACTGAAGAAAAGACACCCTGACAAACATAGCGTATACACTCAGGTATAACCAATGACCCTCACGATACTATCCCTAAACACTAAAGGCCTAAATTCACCCCACAAGAGGCGATTAGCCTTAGCGGAAGCAAAGAAAAGTAAAGGCCTTTTTTCAAGAAACTCACTTTAAGTGGGGAGGCAGACCCAAGTTTAGCTCCACTTTCTTTCCCCATGACTTCCACTCCTGCTTCCGGACAAAAAATCATGGCGTATCTGTGCTGATTAGCAGGGCTGTTTCCTTCACGCTGGTCAAAAAATAGGTGATAAACAGGGCAGGTATTTATTACTCCAATGCTACATCAATAATGCCACCTACACGCTAGTAAATGTCTATGGACCTAATGAAAATCAGCATGAGTTCTTTCTTAAGATGTTTAGCCTGATCTCACTGTACCAATTCAGGGATGTCATAATGGGTTGTGACACCAGCTTCCTCTTAAAAGCCTCTACCGACACCTCCTCGAACCTTTTGGTCCATGCACGGACAGCTAGACAGCAAACGACCTTAGCCTCCAAAATGTCAGACACTATCTCACGCTACAACTTTATCGACCCTTGGAGAATACTCCATCCCACAGACATAGACTACACTTTTCACTCCGCAGTACACAACACATACACGAAAATTGATAGGTTCCTGATATCTACTAAGTTAATCGACAAAGTTCTGACAGCTACTATAGACCTCATAACCTGGTCAGACCATGCGCCCATCACACTGATCATCCAAGAACATTACCCATCAATAGGTAGAGGCACATGGAAACTCAATGACACATTGCTTAAAAACCAAGACATGGTCGCCACCGTACAAGACGACATCAAAGCATACTTTACAGAAAATGAACGACAACACCAGTAACAAAGTGTAAAAGCACAAAGTGAGAGTGGATCCTTCAAACAGGATACAGATGTAAAATAAGTAAATACTTATACATATGTATGGATGGAAGGAAAGTCTTCACAATGCCTACAAAACAATAACACAGAACATAGTGTATACTGTATAAACAGAAATGAATATCAGCTAATAAATGCTTCAACTCACGAATTTCAGAGCCATCCCAGGCGGTATAAGGTGCTTATACAGGCTAAAAGTGAGTATCCATGGACCACTGGTATCAGATGGATCACGGGACAGCAGATGAAGTAGCAGCAGCAGGTAAAGGTACCCGATGGCTTCACCAATCTCTACTACCAAACATACACAAACATCCTCTCGCCCCACCTGACACACCTATACAACTTCTACTTCACTTCAGGACAAATGCCCAGTGACATGCTCTTAGCACACATATCACCCTACCCAACTCACTGTCAGAACTTCAGACCAATTTCAGATCCTAAGCAGAAGGGTAATGTGAGTGGACAGTGGTCTGTGGCCCGGGTGTCCAACTGGCTTATTACTCATGCTAGGGCATGATGGTTGCAGTGTGTATGTTATGGGCCTGTAGCAAAGGCCTTTGTGGTTTTTGGTTACTATTGAAGGTCCCCATGTTGGGAGGAGAGTGGCCAAGAGGGTAGGGTGAGTTGTTGAAAGAGGGAGGGGGGGAGTAACTTGAACATTCAACATTCTACTTTGTGTCACCAGTACCAACTTTAGAATATAGTACCTTGTGTATCTCCTGTGTGTGTGTAATCCTGGGCATCCCGTCCAGTAGTCCTAGGAGAGATGAGGGGTGTATATGAGATTATCAAAAGGCTGTATATATTAAATTTATATTTAATTTAACCACCCTGTACATTTATTTTCTTTTATATATCCTGTGTGCATTGTATATTTTCTTGCCTTTATATCTTGTCTGTCATGCTAAAGCGTAGTTTTGCTAGCCCGGTATGTCATTGTATTATTCACCTATATGCATTACTCTATTTCCCCTGACTGACATCTGACCCCTCCCTTCTTTTATTGGCATGTTTGTTTTTATTTGAATAACCATCCCTTCATCTCTGTGCCTAGATACATATCCCCCTCCCTCAGCTTTATTGCAAGCCTATCTGACCCTCACATTTCTTTATTCAACAGCCTGATTTCCAAACTATCAAGCCCCAATACTGCTGTAAGAAAGTCTGATACAAGCCCTCCCCTCCCCTCACCACCCCACCCCATGATCATTATTACATTTATAGATTGTCGGTCACACCCAAATTTTAGATAAGTAAAAATAACAGGTGTGCACACTGCCTCTTATTAGTACACTGCTGCACTTTCTTAACCCATAAAACTTAATATTTGCACTACCTTCACCTGCTCTTGATATTCCAATTATTTCCAATATACTTTTTCCCAGTTTAGCAATGATCTGTCATCTCCTCCTCTTTATTTCCTCCTTCTACCTCAGTATAAAAATCTCTCCGTATACCCACTTCACTCATCTCCATCCACATTTACATATGCCCCTCTCTGCTACACTCCCCTCTTCTCTCATCTCATGCCTTGCACTCATTTTTCTACTCTCTCACTCCTACACACAGTTGATCTCATCCTAGACTCCATGCATAAAATCTCGTGGTCACTACTCTATCCTAATTCTCCTTGACCTTCCTGGGACTTTTGACACTGTTGATCATCAACAGCTCCTACACACAATCGATCTCATCCTAGACCCCATGCACAAAAAAACAATTCACACCTCCTGTCACTTTCTCTCCTCCTGCTTCTATCAGCTGGTGATGTCTCTCCCAATCCAGGGCCCTTCACTTTCTCTACACACACACAAGAAAACCAGAAACCCCACAAACCTCATCACAATACCCTGCCATTTACCCTCACTTACCAACATTCAGTGTGCACTTTGGAACGCCCACTTCATCTGCTGTTATTTCAAATCAACACGAGGTGCTGTAGGCATCCTTCTCTCCCCTTAATGTACCTTTCAAACAATCATAACTCCCCTTGCCCTGTCATTTTCTTCTTTTGAAGTTCAAACTGTCCGTCTATTTAAACCCACTCCTTTAAGAATTGCTATCATCTACCACCCCCCGGTCATCCTAGGCTATTCATTGAGCACTTTTATTAATGGCTTCACCACATCCTCTCATCTAACACTACTTCCCATATACTTGGGGATTTCAATATCCCAATCAAGAACCCCAACTGCACTGATGCCTCTCGTCTACTCTTTGTAACCTCCTCCTTTGGCCTTACACAATGGTCCAATTTCGTAACCCATACAGCGGGAAACACTTTTGATCTCGCCTTCAACAATCTCTGTACCACCTCTAATCTCTCCAATATTCCTTTTCCTCTATCTGACCACCATCTGCTGACTTTTGACATTGGCATACCTAAGACCCAATTGACACCACAGTTTGAACATCAATCTCACAGAAACCTCCAATGTATACAATTCTACCCTCTCCTCTCAACTAGACATCATGGCACCTCCTACATTTAAACGCAGCAAGCACCCCCAACAACAGCCTTGGCACACCAAGATGACTCGATAACTCCAAAAATGCTCCTGAACTGCTGAACGCTGTTGGAAAAACTCTCACTGTGCGTCTGACTTTCTCCACTATAAATTTATGCTGCACTCATACAGCTTGGCTCTCTCCTCTGCAAAAGTAAATTACTTCAATACCCTCTTAGCCATACTCTCCTTTGAACCCAAATGACTATTTCATACATTTAACTCTGTTCTTCGCCCTGTTGTTCCTCCTCCACCTACTAACTTGACCGCCTCAGACTTTGCAACTCACTTCACTGACAAGATCTCTATAATCAGGGAAGAGATCTCTCATCTTTCTTCTACCCCTTACAATACTTCCCCTAACTTCACTCCCTCTGCTGTTCTATGTTCATTCACACCTGCTACAGTGGAAGAGGTTTCTGCTCTGCTCCAGTCCTCCAGCCCCACCACCTGCTCCCTAGATCCAATTCCCTTGCATGTCATCCATAATCTATCTTATTCTCTTTCTCTACCACTCACTAAAATTCTCAATCTCTCTTTCTCCTCTGGCATATTTCCATCGCCCTTTTAACATGAAACTTTAACCCCAATTCTAAAGAAGCCCAACCTTGACCCTAACTCCCCATCTAACTACAGTCCTATCTCGCTACTGCCTTTTGCATCCAAGATCCTGGAAAGAGTTGTGTATGCGAGATTGACAGACTTCCTCGAGTCCAACTCTCTGCTAGACTTGCATCAGTCTGGTTTCTGCGCTAAGCACTCTGTGGAAACGACACTGACCAAAGTATCCAATGATCACTTCCTCTTTATTTCCTCCTTCTCCCTCAGTATGAAATTCTCTCCTTACACCCACTTCACTCACCCCCATCCACATTTACATATGCCCCTCTCTGCTACACTCCCCCCTTCTCTCATCTCATGCCTTGCACTCATTTTTCTACTCTCTCACTCCTACACACAGTTGATCTCATCCTAGACTCCATGCATAAAATCTCGTGGTCACTACTCTATCCTAATTCTCCTTGACCTTTCAGCGACTTTTGACACTGTTGATCATCAACAGCTTCTTCTCATCCTTTGCAATATTGGTCTACAAGATATTGCTCTCTCCTGGTGCTCCTCCTACCTCTCCCAGTGCTCCTTCAGTGTTTCTTTCTTTGTCTTTGCTTCTTCTCCCCAACTCCTCTCAGTTGGTCCCCTACTGTTCCCCATCTATACCGCCTGCCTTGGTAAACTCAGTAGCTCTTTTTGTTTTCCAATATAATTTCTATGCAGATGACACAGATCTATCTGTCCTCCCCTGATCTCTCCCTGTCCCTCTTGACTAGTGTCTCTGACTGCCTCTCTTCTATTTCTAACTGGATGGCTGCCCACTTCCTAAAACTCAACTTGATCAACTTGTGTCTGTCTCCCTCCAAGTCAACGGTGCTACCATCAGCTCCACCACGCAGGCTCACTGCCAAGGTGGTCTCCTTGACTCCAACCTCTCCTTCACACCTCATGTTCAGTCTATCGCCAAATCTTGCCGCTTCCATCTCAAAAACACTGCGCGCATCCGACCCAACTTAACGCCAGATGCCACTAAGGTGCTGGTCCATTCCACTGTACTTTCTCGCCTTGAATACTGTAATCCACTTCTCAGTGGTCTTACATACTCCCAACTTTCACAGTTAAAGTCCATAATGAATGCGGCTGCGAGGCCCATCTTTCTGTCCACCCGCACCTCCCACGCCTCACCCTTCTGTCAGTCCCTACATTGGCTTCCTGTGAGATAAAGGGCTCAATTTAAAATTCTGGTTCTTGCTTTCAAATCTCTACATAATGCTGCTCCCACCTATCTATCCTCCCTAATACACGAGTATGTCCTGTCTAGGCCCTTACGCTTTGCTGAACACTCATGTCTATCTTCTGTCCGTACTCCCACCTCTGATGCTCGCCTTCAAGACTTCTGCAGGGCTGCACCGTTCCTGTGGAACTCACTTGCCTCCTCTGTTAGATGCTCACCCAGTCTCTACTCCTTCAAAAAATCAGTAAAAACCCACTTCTTCATATAAGTGTATCAATCAAACTGTTAATAGCTCCCGACTAATTCCTCTCTTGCAACTGTTATTAGTCTAATTCTGTCCTTACCTTTTGTGTCACTTTACCCCACTCCCCTAGCATGTAAGCTCATTGAGCCGGGCCCTCAACCCCTCTGTTCCTGTGTGTCCAACTTGACTGGTTACAACTACATGTTTGTTCATCCACCCACTGTAAAGTGCTGCAGAATTTGTTAGCGCTATATAAATAACATAATAATAAAAATGAACGAGTAAGGGACTTTTGCTTGCTGTATGTGTTACCTCATGTTTTAACTATCTTCGGTTCCTAGTCACTTAAGTGAACTAAAGAATGAAACATATCAATGGGAATATACTTTAGATTTATTTTTCTCATATGAAGTTATAGAGGTGCCAATAATGGCACATATATATTTAACAACATTTTTTATAAATTGTTTTATATTGAGTGATATTCATGAGAGCAGAGTGTTTTTGTGTATTTTTTTTAACAAAACATCAAAAGGTTAAACAATAAAGAGTTGATGTTTATTCCAGTGTGCTGCCCAGTACCTTAATACATTTCAAGAGAGGTAATTTCTTAAGTCTTTACTTCTGTTTTGTATACTTTTTAGTAAAAAAAAAAAGTTCTAGTGGTCTCTTAGCTAAGACATTCTGCAAAGACATTCTGATTGAAGACATAGGTGAGTCAAACTTATTTTGTGGGTGATTAGAAGATAACCAATTGGGCTGATAATATAGCTATATATATGGCCTTTGATGTTACAGACCAAGCTCTGCATTGAGGGTAAAACAGAATCTGGCTTTACTGTGGGCTACCCGCCCGTATTTATGCAGGTCTCCCACTTGGTGGACACTCCCCTAGGGGACCAAATGGGAGACTGTGATGACAGATGGACAAATGGCCATTTCAGACATACAGGCACAAACTTTTCCCACAATGCAACATGGTTTCCTCCCCTCTGCCCTGGAGATAATTGAGAAGTAATTCAATTATCTCCAGGACAAAGACAAATCGCCATTTTAAGTAAAATACCAGAAAACACATAAAAATAAATAATTACACAACTACCGAACATTTTGCATTCGTATAACGTATCCCCAGATAGCCTGGATCTGAGGGAATATTATTAGCGAACAGCGCTCAGATCCCATACGCATAGTTCAATCGCCATGGAGTCAAAGTTCTTACAGTCTTTCGGTATGCGATTGACTCCATGGGAAGGCTATCTGGGTTAAGTCTCTTCATGTAATTCAAAACTCCCGAACGGCCTGTGTTCGCATGCTTTCGTCGACGGAGAAGGGTGACCTGTTGTTTCAGCGGTGTTCGGCAGAAAAAGTGTCCATTTTTAGTTCCATGGAATCAATGCCAAACACCGCTGGTCTTTCGTGTGATTTAAAATGGCCACTGCACTCTT
This sequence comes from Pelobates cultripes, assembly GCA_933207985.1. Lineage (NCBI taxonomy): Eukaryota > Metazoa > Chordata > Amphibia > Anura > Pelobatidae > Pelobates > Pelobates cultripes. Next base: position 91,716,006 of record OW240912.1, on the reverse strand, counting down.
GGTCGACATGCGAACGACGACCACCCTGTATTCGGTTTTAATTAAGAAGTGTCTGCGGTTAACCACAATGTTCTAATTGGGATCAAGAGGTTAACCAGTAGCACACTTCTATTCTGGGTGGTCGTCCGTTCGGTAGATTTGTTCGGTAAAAAAGTCATTCGTATGCATGGGCTATAGAAACAGGCAATTTCCACGAAAGGAAGGCAAACTAGACGAATCCACAAAGAATAGTCATACAGATGGGTCTGTCACAGTAAATTTTTCAGTATGTACCATTGAGTAATAAATATAAAAGAAACAAACTGAAACCAATGTGGCTTAGTGGGAAAGTGAATCAAGAAATAAAAAATAAAAAAGGGCATTTAAAGCCTTAAAATCGGACAAATCAGAGGCAAAGATATAAGGAAGTCAATAAGGTGTGCAGAAAGGTGATTAAATTCACTAAACTTCAAAATGAAAAAATGATAGCCAAAGAGAGCAAAACCAACCCCAAATAATTTTTAAGTACATAAATTCTAAAAACAAAAAATGAAAGTGTAGGTACACTAAAAACCGGGATGGGGGTGCTGGTTAATGACGACCAGGAAAATGCAGACATTTTAAATAACTATTTCTCCTCCATATATACTAAGGAAGAACCTATGGTAATAGATATGCAAATTATTGCTGCAAAAAACTTGCAGAAAAATTGTAATTGGCTAACTCAGGACAAGGTGCTGCAGCAACTAAACAAAGTTAAGATAAACAACCCTCCAGGGCCTGACAGTATTCATCCACGACTACTTAAGGAACTAAGTGTAGAAAAAAGTGAACCTCTATTTTTAATCTTTCAAGATTCTTTTCTTTCAGGAAGTGTACAGGAGGATTGGAGGAAGTCAGATATGGTTCCTATGTTCAAAAAGAGTTCAAAATCCTTGCCTAGAAATTATAGACCTGTGAGCTTAACTTATGTGGCTGGGAAAGTATTTGAAAGGTTATTGAGGCATAATATTCAAGATTTCCTTGAGAAGAACGTGGTGATCAGCAAAAATCTGCATGGTTTTATGAAGCATAGGTCATGTCAAACTAACTTGATAGCATTCTACCAAGAACTAAGTATAGATCAGGGAGTTGCAGTGAATGTGACCTATTTGGATTTTGCCAAGGTATTTGATAGAGTTCCACACAATAGATCAGTGTTCAAACTCAAGGAAATCGGTCCAAATGAAAATGCTTGTTCTTGGGTAGAACATCAGCTTAAAAATAGAGTACAGAGAGTTGTCATTAATGGCTCGTTTTCAAGCTGGACAGAGGTGTCAAGTAGTGTCCCTCAGGGTTCTTTTCTGGGACTCCTTCTATTTAACATGTTTATAAACAATCTTGAAAAAAATCACTGAATGTCATGTTTCAGTGTTTGCAGATGACACAAAACTCTGTGAGGTAATACAATGTGAGCAAGATATTACTTTACTGCAGAGGGATTTAGATAGACTGGGGACTGGACACTCAAATGGCATATTACATTTGTGGAAAAATGCAAAGTTATGCACTTTAGTGTAAAAAATGCACAAGCAACTTATACCCTAACGGAAGCAAATTAGGGTAACAATACACAAGGAGACTTGGGAATTGTTGTACACAACAAACTATGTAACAATGTGCAATGTCAATCAGCAGTGGCTAAGGCCAGTAAAGTATTGTCATACATGAAAAAGGGGATGAGAATGTCATTTTGCCTCTTTATAAATCACTGATAAGACCATATCTTAAATATGCTGTGTAGTTTTAGTCACCTGTTCTAAAGAAGGATATTATGGCACTAGAAAAAGTGCAGACGTGGGCTACACAATTAATAAAATGAATGGAACATTTTAGCTATGAAGAAAGGTTAACAAATTGAAACCTCTTAAGTTTAGAAAAACATCGCCTCATAGGGGATATGATAGCATTATAAAAATAATCCAGGGCCAATACAAACCATTGTGTGGAAATCTATTCACAAACAGGACTATACATAGGGCACAAGGTCATGCACTTACACTAGAAAAAAGAAGATTTAGTTTAAGGCAAAGGAAAGCGTTTTTTTTTTACCGTAAGAACAATAAGGATGTGAAATTCTCTGCCTGAAGACGTGGTTTTATCAGAATCCTTACAGATGTTTAAACAGCAATTAGATGCATACTTGCAAAAACAATATTTAATGATATAATCTTTCAACTGTAGGGTAATATATTCTTGATCAAAGGATACATTTTACTGCCATTCTGGGGTCAAGAGGGTATATTTTTCCTAGTTTGTTGCAAAATTGCTTAAAACTGTTTTTCTTTGCCTTCTTTTTGATCAAAAGCAAAATCAAATGTGAGGAAGGCTGAACTTGATGGACACGTGTCTCTTTTCAGCCTATGTAACTATGCAACTAAGAAGTGGATATCTCAAGCTATTGCAGAAGAACTCAGATCAACTACAGGGAAATTAGTTCCTGATAAACATTTCAAACTTGACCTTCCTTCCTCAGAGTCAGATGAGAATTCTTATATATTAGATTCTTCTGGAGACATGGACTAGTCCTCTAGAATTATGGAGTCTAAATCAACTAATAAGTTAATCATGCTGATATGTTATACTTTGCGAAAGAAGAAAAGTCAGAGACACAGGAATCAGGCAGATACTTTGAAGATATTAAATCAAATAGACCTACTTTTCAAATAGACCAGCAATTACGGAATTCATTTCTCAAGAGTGGAGCAAACAAGAGAAAAAGAAAATTATGGTAGTATGGTATGAATATTCCTTATTTTTGGTGTAGCTTTCTGCAATGCCATTCTGGCTATATTGAATTGACATGTATGTCTGTAATGAAACTTTTTTCTATCTACAGTATGTGATAACATAAATATATCAGGCATATAATAGTTGCCTGCATTACATTTGAACATTACAAACACCTAAAGCACATTAACATTCCAAAGTGCTTTAGGTGTGAAGAGTGTGTACTCTATTTTTTCATTTTACAAAGAGTGCCGATTTTGAAAGAAATTAATATTCTGTTGACTGCGAATCAGACTGCTGGTCCTGTTAAGTCCTGGTTGTTTAGTTTAGTTTAACTAAACTCAAGAGGCAGACAATTGCTCAGATCACTTGCCTTGCAAAGTTTTCTCATTGAGCTGCATTGGGAATGTTGTAATTGGACAGCCACAGAAAGTCTAGGGTGGGGAAGAAGGGGAGAGCTTTCAAAGACAGAAGACAAGAGATGTGCTGCTTTTACAAGCTGTTTTTAGTCATACCACTAATGAGAAAAATGTGTAATGAAATGCATATCCAGTGTGAATATAGCTGTCCCCTCCAATCACGAGACAAGACTACATGTTGAGGGTCAAGAAGATCTGTTTAAGTAGCACCAAAGGACTTTCTTTTATACACAAAGTACCACCCAGATGGTCTTGTGGAACAGCCAATCAAACACGTACAATACAGTAAAACACTCCCATTAATTCCAGCAAAATCCTCCCCTCTGCCTGTGATAGAATTACTGTACACAATGGGTTAATGTAATTATCATAGGCAGGAAAATACAGTGTTTATACAATTCTTATAACTTTAAAAGTACACATGCAATATTAATAACTCAGCATACTTCAAATATAAACATATCCAAAAATCAGACAATTCCCTCCAGTCGTTTAAAAGTTCCATGGAAGTCTCTTTTTGACCGACCGACCGCACGCACATTTTCATGCCCAAAACAGTTCCAGAGAATCAGGTTGTGCGGCCGGTCTATTTTCCATTTTAAAGTTAGTTCAAACAGATGAACGACAACCATTCGAATTGTGGAATGAACTGTCGAACAGCGTTCGAATTGTCGAATGGCGTTCGAATTGTCGAATGCATTAGTTCCAGGGAAGGTAAAACTTCAGCGGTGTTCGTGCCGTTTTGTAGCCGATTTTAGTTCCATGAATTTGACAGCACACACCGCTGACCGCGTTCGACTTAATAAAGATGGCCGCCGCCACGTATTCAGTTGTCGAATGGCGGCCACTTCGACTACTTCAGCACTTCGGCTGCATCCGAAGTGCCAATTTAAAGTTGCATAATTGTGCCAGTACCATTTAAAGGGCCAGAACAGTCTTTTAAAACACCAATAAGTCCAAATAGTGTTTTTAACTGGCAAAGTCTCCCAGGGACCATAGTAACAAGGCAGGAGGCTGGCAAGCAGTCCTCTCCAGGACCAAGTGGTGAAGGGCACTTCGTCACACAGATGAATTTATTTTAATTTGTATATATGAATAGAATGATTTAAGTGATTTATCAAAGACTTTTTTTTATCTCTTTGTGTCTGTATTGTTATCTTTGTAATTATTAAATCTATAGTTTGCATGCCAGTATGAACTTAGCAATTTATGTGACTTCTCAGGCTGTACTCTATGTAATCTCAGAGTTGAGTTAAAAGAATACTAAAAAGAAAACCAATTTAAAAAAAATATAAAATCTTTGTCAAGTCAGCCATAATGGAATTTCCACACTGCAATTTTATTGATTGGCATCTCAATTAACTAGACATGAATGATCTAGTGAGAGTCAAAATAATTGTGGGGTTTGGTTAGAAGCAAAAGTATAAAGTAAAAAAAAAATGTTCTCAGATAATAAAACAATCTGAAAGAAATCAAAATAATATATTTATACACTATGTCTGGTTTGATTTGAACTGTATTTTTGAGAAACTAAGGTTAAATAAGGTTTTTCTTTTTAACCTCTTAAGGACACAGCTTCAGAACCTGTCTTACACTTAAGTACAAGCAATGTTTGCATTTTTTTGCTGTTTGTGTTCAAAAGCAATTAGCATTGTTCTTATTTGTTGTGTCAGCACATATTATACACCATTTTAAAGGAGAAAAAAAGGGTGTTAATCTGATGTCACATACATACATAAATTCTCATTTATTATGAAATAATACAAACAGAATGCAAAATATAAAAAAAGTTACTTTTTCAAAGTTTTGACAGTAATGATAAGTGCAGCTTGAGAAAAGTAATTCAAAATTAATTGTCCTGATTTATGGAGTACATAATATGTGTAGAAGTTCAGTTTATTTTAATAGTTCTAGGTCAAAAAATACAAAGTGAAAAATAAAATGTAAATTTAGAACCATATTAGAAGTTGGTATGTTTGTCTAGTAAGCATAATAGTCATCAAAGAAGACAACATTGGCACATTTTATATTTATATTTATATTAAGTATTGTTTTATAGTATTTTGACACAGAATGCCTTTGTTAAGGGTGTATGCCCTTAAAAGTTCATAAGTGCGTAGGGGTTTAGAAAAATTCCCCTCTCTGTCTCATTAGAAATTTTACAATGCTGTTCCTGGCTGCCTCGATGTCCAAAGCAGACACCCCTGACAAAGTCCTTCTGTGCTGAAATGTTGGGTGGTAGTAGTGTCCTTGGTTCACTGACTAGGTAAAGTAATTTTGTAATTTATTACAATTTATCACTATTTTTGCTTTTTTCTATCACATTATTTTGCTGCTATGTCTATTGTTTTGTTGTCCATTGTACTATATGCATATGAAATACTTATATGACCACTGCTAATATTATGATGCCTTCATTTTTTATTTATGAATTGTTCTGTTATTGGTGTATATAGATTAACTCAAATTATTTTTATATGTATTGATCATGTAATAAAGTTTATTTTTTTATATATCGTTATATATATCGATAATAGGAGCACAGGTATTCATTTTAGCATAAGTGGATAGATGCCACAGGTCAGAAGGTGATGACTGCAGAGTTAAAGGGTAGAGTCAAATTCTGACGAAGGAGTTTGGCACCCAACCATTTCAAAACTTCAGCATCCTCCACTTCCACAATGAGAATTTTAAATTGAGGGTTGAAATAGCCAAACAGGAAAACATCTCTATAACAGCTATACTTTCAGTTTGACTACTCTGGTTTTAAATGAGAAATTCCCTTTGAATTAAGTTTGAGTTTCCACTTTAGTCAATAACCTGGTGGGCTTGTAGTTATACATATGAACATTGTCAGATGAATTGAAACTTTCTGAATGTTTTCTTTTGCTTCCTAGTGATATAAACAACTGTGTTATTGAACACTGCAGGTTAGAAAGAAGGGACAGAGAGGTATATGCACATACGCGAAGGAAGTGGAACAAGAAGGAAGCGGTTTAAGATACAGAATATTTATTTTAAACTATACAACATTTTTTACAATTAATTATTTAGATCGAAAAAGCTACATTATGTTAGCCATTTGTGCACGCCAATAATGTGTTGACAAAAATAGATTTTTTTATATCTATTAAAGTTAGATAAATTGTAATCCATTTTTAGAAAAATAAGTTCTCTATTTATTTTTCTTATCTTGCATTATCAAAAATGAGAAGCAGGAGTAATTTTAAGTGAAATTTTTTTAGATTTATCCAAAAATTAACGTCAATAAGCAAATGACCACTAAGTGAATAACATTATAGCTTTTATACAGTCCTGTTAAGTCAGAAGAAGTGCCTTCCATCAAAGCAATATAATTTTAATTCCACTTAACAAATTGTGTATATTGCATATATTCCAGGTCTATAATATCCTTTTAAAGAAAACAAATGCCCAATATTGAATTATTGTTCAACAATTTACCCAACTCATTCTCATTTTAATTGCAAGTATAATTTGTCTACACGGAATTTCATTTGCCTCTTATTGTCCCAGTGTCCCAGTTTGTCCTACTATTCCTGCTGAGAAGTAAAATCAGTTTCAGACTATGTTGTTTCCAAATTTTGTGTATTATATTTATAATTATTTCATTTAAAATTTCAGGCCAAGGTTATATGTAAGTCACAGGCCAATCCTAAATTTTATAGTTCCTCTGTATACTGATTTGACTCTTAATTCAGATTGTATCTTACGTACTAGTCCACATAACTGATGGTGGTGTTGCCTAAATCTCACCATCATATCAATGGTAGAATGGATAGACTGTTTGTCTTTTTCTCCATTGCCTCTTTTTTGCATCTTTGGGATTTTTCTCATAAAAACACCTAATGCACTCTATATGATTTTCTGTTAAAGCTTGTATGATAAAAAAATATAGGATACAATTTTGATTTAATAAATAAAAGCAGATTATGAAAAAAATATACTAATTTGTTTTTATGTATTTATGTAGTCACATTCTCTAGATTATATGTCTACTCTTTGTATTATGAAAGAAGACACTATTTTGCCAGTGGTATATAATACAAAGGAATATAATACTGCCTATGATAAACATTATATCATATGAAGGAATATAATGCTGCCTATGATAAACATTATTTGTCTTTATGTTTTCATCTGTCTTATTTTAGTATCATATTATTATCTGATTAATGACCTTTTGATTCATATCTGAACACAATATATATATAAAAAAAAAATCATCTATCATGATTTATACAGTTTATGCAAAAAGTTACTTAATATATTGCTCTCTATCGTCAGAGCCTGGCGTAAGTGATTTATTTTCAATGCTACTTAATGCATAAAGAACAGTATTCTCTCAATTCCCATTCTAGCAAACTTCTAGCAAACTTAAAAGTGATGTTTTAGACAATACAAAATGGTTCTATAACAAAATTGTTCAATATGCATGCTCATCTCAACCCCTTCATAATATAGTTTAGAATTGTAGATTTAAAATATTTTTGAAGGTCAAACTTTGCAAAACAAAACATAATGCTTTTGCATTTTTCCATCGACATATTATTTTACTGAATAAGCTAAAGAATTTTTTTTAACTAAATGGCTTTGCCGTGTACTACTCAGCAGAGTTTTGTTTTATTATTTAATCTGCAAAAATTTATTCATATGTTGCTCTAATATAGGTTGCAAACGTGTATAGATGTACTGATGTTTTAAAAAAGTAAGCAAGTAAAAAATAAATTGTAAAATGTAAAGTAAACTTGTGTTATCTGAGCGGGAGGGATATAAACGGAGGAATAAAAACATACTCCAGTCATAACGGTGCAGGTCTCCTAAAGATGTGTAAATACACAGAATATCTACAGTGGGAGAAAATAAAACCTCATAGAATAATAAAGTGAGTACACCTTTAAATAGTTTTATTTTCTCCCACTATTTAAAGGTGTACTCACTTTATTATTCTATGAGGTTTTATTTTCTCCCACTGTAGATATTCTGTGTATTTATACTATTGGGGACCTGGAGGAGTCCTGTCATATTCTTCTACAGTTTGAGGGGACTGTTATCTTAGGTAAACCCGATTTGTGGGGGTTTTATACACTTTGTATTTATTTCACTTTCTGTATCAAGGTGAAAGTTATTTTGTATTACTCCTAAAGATGTGGTATGACAATCGCTTGTTTCTATTGACCTCCAGAGGTGGATATAATTGATTTAGCTGTTTAGTAGATGTTTGCAAGAAATTTCTTTATATTTTAGAATGGATAGTGTAATATAGTGAAGTAAGTACTCAGCAAATAAAAAAAAGACTTTGTTTCTATTTTTCTATTGACCTCCAGAAGTGGATATCATTTATTTAGCTGTTTAGTAGATGTTTGCAAAAAATTTCTTTATATTTTAGAATGGATAGTGTAATATAGGGAAGTAATTACTCAACAAATAAAAAAAAAAGACTAATAAAAGAGTTCTGCCATCCACAAAATAAAAGAAAGATGTTTAAAATTAAACAAATGATTACATGCCATTCCACTAAAGTGATATATATGATCACCTGCTGTTGCGGGCTGGCATATTTATTTATTTATAAAATATTTTACCAGGATGCATACATTGCGATTTCTCTTGTTTTTAAGTCTGTCCGGGTAGGGATGTGTATGGAGGACCACTTGGACACTAAATACTAGAATCAAAGAACATGTGAGAAACATTAAAAAGAGTTTTGAAAAACATAATGTCTCACTACATTTTAGACACAAGCACAATAGTGACCCCCACTTAATGCAATTTTTAGGAATCCAAAGAATGACCATGAATTTGAGAGGAGGAGACTTGATAAAACATATTGGACAAACAGAGATTAAGATTTGGCCACACCTAATGTTTTTGCTATCTCTCTGGTGTTTTTTTTTTTTTTTCAGCCTAATGATGGCTTGCTTCACTGATAGTGACAGCTCTTTGGATCTCATATTGAGAGTTGACAGCAACAGATTCCAAATGCAAATAGCACACTTGAAATGAACTCTGGACCTTTTATCTGCTCCTTGTAAATGGGATAATGAGGGAATAACACACACCTGGCCATGGAACAGCTGAGCAGCCAATTGTCCCATTACTTTTGGTCCCTTAAAAAGTGGGAGGCACATATACAAACTGTTGTAATTCCTACACCGTTCACCTGATTTGGATGTAAATACCCTCAAATTAAAGCTGAAAGTCTGCGGTTAAAACACATCTTGTTCATTTTATTTCAAATTCATTGTGGTGGTGTATAGAACCAAAAAGATTAGACTTGTGTTGATGTCCCAATATTTATGGACCTGACTGTAACTTTTTGATATTTTATAATACTTATTGATTATATATACACTGCCTGGCCAAAAAAAAAAATGTTACCACCAAAAAAAAAGTTTACACACTAATATTTTGTTGGACCGCCTTTAGCTTTGATTACAGCACGATTACAGCACGCATTTGCTGTGGCATTGTTTCAGTAAGCTTCTGCAATGTTACAAGATTTATTTCCATCCAGTGTTGCATTCATTTTTCCAGATGGGAAAGATCTTGTATTGACAATGGGAGAGTCTGACCACTGCGCAAAGCCTTCTCCAGCACATCCCAAAGATTCTCAATGGGGTTAAGGTCTGGACTCTGTAATGGCCAATCCATGTGTGAAAATGACATCTCTTGCTCCCTGAACCACTCTGTCACAATTTGAGCCCGATGAATCCTGGCATTGTCATCTTGGAATATGCCCGTGCAATCTCTTTTGGGCCTCCTCAATTTTTCATGCAGGGTTATCCACATGGGTCGGGTTTTCAATAGGCGTCTAGAGATGGCTCTCCACGGCGGCAGCAAAACTAAGATATCCTTGTCTAAGGACATGTTGGAGGATCTTCGTGTCTGGGGTGGGGTGTTTTCTGAAGGACTTCAACTGAGTCCATTTCTGGCAGTTGGGTCCTTCTTTTTAGACTTTCTTCCTCAATCCCACTATTCTGTGAGTGTAGGGCCCCATAGTGGGCCTGAAACAGAATTAATGGAGTCTTCTAATTGGACTATAGTGTAAGCAGGAAATGTTGTTGTAGCATGGTGGGAGGGGCCTCTCGTTACCCCTTTTAAGAGCCTCCTCCATTTCCAGTCCTTCCATTTGATTCCTGCTGTCTCCTGAAGTTCTTGTCCTGCTGGCTCCAGAAGTACAGTGGAAAGATCTCGGCGTTTGGTAGGCCCACCAAAGAGATTCAGAAATTCCATCCGACCTTCTTCACGGCGCCCTCCAATTGAAGAACAAGAGATGAGTATTGATAATTTTCCCCCAAATCCTCCTACTCCTGCAGCACCATCTGTGCCTATCTCCCCTCTGCCAGTTTCTCAGATCTCTGCCCTCTCTGGCTCTTTCCTTCCATCCACTTCTGTGCAGTTTCAATCTTGTCCTCCTGTCCTCCCTTCTCTTTTATCTGTAATTTGATCACCCCCTCGTGTATTCCCAGCACCCCTCACATATACAGCAGAGGCCTTGCAGCACCTTACTGCCCAACTGGCCTCTCTCCCCTCCCAGGCTATCTCTGGCTTGGCTGCATTTGCACAAGCAGCCAAGGATAGGGATGCCCCAGACATCTCTCACCCCCTGCTTTCCCTGGCTCACTTACCACTACCCCTGCATCTCAAGGGGTGCTTTTGGCCAATCCACCTAGTGTCCCCTTGGTTCCCTCACCGTCCAGCACCTCAAGATTGTTGCCCCCAACTCCAGAGGCACCACATGGCCCATTAATGGCCGGCAGGTGCACTGGAAGTGACGCGGCCGCCACTTCCGGTTTTGCCAAAGTCACTTCCGGTTTCAGCAATTCCCCTTCCGGTACCGCGGGAAACACTTCCAGTCACACAGTTCCCAGCTGCCAACCCACAAAAGAGCCCATGCAATCTGCAATCCTAATGCAAAACAAAGGCACAGCACCAGGTGGGCCTATTACCAGGCAGAAGCCAAGAAAAAAGCAGAAAATCACCAGTGCTAGATCCAGACTGGACAGGGCTTCTACATCCCAGGTTTTTCAGCCTTCTTATCAAGGATACAGGCCTGGGGGATCCAATCACTCATCCTTACCTGTAAATCGAAACACAGATGTTTACACTAATTTGGGGGGCTACCAGACCCAGCATTGCCACAGTGAAGAAAAAATCCATTGATGGAATAACCTGGTCATTCAGTATATTCTGATAGTCAGCTGACTTTATTCTTTGGGCACATAATGTTGCTGAACCTAGACCTGACCAACTGCAGCAACCCCAGATCCTAGCACTGCCCCACAGGCTTGTACAGTAAAAAAGCATGATGGGTGCATCACTTCATCTGTCTCTCTTCTTACCCTTTTTTTTTCCAATTAGCCTCACTGATTAGTGGTTTTTGTAAGGCTACACAGCTGTTCAGTCCCAATCCCTTGAGTTCCCTTCGCATTGTGCGTGTGGAAATCCTCTTACTTTCACTATTAAATATAGCCCTGAGTTGTACTTACTGTTGTTTTTCTACGATTTGATTTCACCAAATGTTTAACCCCTTAACGCCGTTACGGCGTTCTATGCCGTTGCAGCGGCATAGAATCTACTCACCTCCGCCGCGATCCTCTTCTGGAGGGCTGCCTGACAGCCCAGGCAGCCCTCCCCCGGCAAATGAGGCCCCCGGGGGCCATGTGATCGCTCTCAAAGAGCGATCACATGGCCCCCTATAGATGGCTGTGGATCTGCCAGCAGGGGGACTGTCTAAAATATCAGACAGTCCCCCTGCTGTTAGGTAGTGTAAAAATAAAATAATGAAACAAGTTTAAAATTAAATTAAAAGTATTTTTATATATATAATATATGTAACGTCATACATTGTGTATTTTAATATTAATATAAGTATATATTAATATTAAAATACACTTAGAATGACGTTACATATATATAATATGTATACATATTATATATATAAAAGATATATACACATATATATATATTTATATATTTATATATATACGTATAATTACAATAATAAAATAAAATAATAAAATATAAAATTTTAAGTAAAAGTGACTTTTTTTGCATTTTTTACAAACGAACAGCACTTTTATGGACTATATTATTGTTGTAATATGTTTTACTGTTTTAAAACACTAATATTTGTGTTTAGTGAAGTCTCCCGAGAATAACAGAACCCCCCATGTACAGGTTTTATGGTGTTTTGGAAAGATAGAGAGTCACATATAAGGCTTGCATTTCATTTTTTTGACATTGAAATTTGCCAGATTGGTTATGTTGCCTTTGAGAGCGTATGGTAGTCCAGGAATGAGAATTACCCCCATGATGGCATACCATTTGCAAAAGTAGACAATCCGAGGTATTGCAAGTGGGGTATGTCCAGTCTTTCTTAGTAGCCACTTAGTCACAAGCACTGGCCAAATATAAGTTTTTTGCTTTTTTCACGCAAAAACAAATATGAACGCTAACTTTGGCCAGTGTTTGTGGCTACTAAAAAAGACTAAACATACCCCACTTTCAATACTTTGGCTTGTCTACTTTTTCAAATGGTATGCCATTATGGGGGTAATTCTCATTCCTGGGCTACCACACCGTCTCAAAGGTAACATTACTTATCTGGCAAATTTTAATTTGAAAATGGAACGTTCTATATTTGACCCTGTAACTTTCCAAAACACCATAAAACCTGTAAATGGGGGGTACTGTTGTACTGGTGAGACATCGCTGATTACAAATATGTGCATTTTTTTGCAGTAAAACCTAACAGTATTATGACATTTACAGCTAAAATGTGAGGCAGAACTACACATTTAAAAAAAAAAACAATTTAAATTACTCACAGTTTTTTAAATTTTATTCATAATAAATTATGTTTCATATATAAATATTTGATATGAAATGAAAGCCCTGTTTCTCCTGAACACAATGATATATAATAAGTGTGGGTGCATTTAATATGAAAGAGGTGAATTACGGTTGAACAGACATATAGCGCAAATTCCAGTTTTTGTTTACGTTTTGTTTTGATCAGAACGTGTACTATTGACTCCGTCCTGAAGAGATTAAGGATTTTTTTCCAACCACATTTCTTCCTCTAATATGATGATTCCTCACTACCCTTTCAGTTTTTAATAATGCGTTGGACAGTTCTTAAAGGGACACTATAGTCACCTCAACAACTTTAGCTTAATGAAGCAGCCTCACTGCACAATACTCTGTCATTTAGGAGTTACATTCCTTTGTTTATGAACCCTACACACACCTCCCTGCATGTGACTTGCACAGCCTTCCATAAACACTTCCTGTAAAGAGAGCCCTATTTAGGCTTTCTTTATTGCAAGTTCTGTTTAATTAAGATTTTCTTATCCCCTGCTATGTTAATAGCTTGCTAGACCCTGCAAGAGCCTCATGTATGTGATTAAAGTTAAATTTAGAGATTAAAATACAATTATTTAAGGTACATTACATCTGTTTTAAAGTGAAACCAGTTTTTTTTTTTCATGAAGACTCTGTCAATCATAGCCAGGGGAGGTGTGGCTAGGGCTGCATAAACAGAAACAAAGTGATTTAACTCCTAAATGACAGTGAATTGAGCAGTGAAATTGCAGTGGAATGATCTATACACTAAAACTGCTTTATTTAGATAAAGTAATTTAGGTGACTATAGTGTTCCTTTAACCTTATTGTAGTAGTTTCTGCAATCTCCTTAGATGTTTTCTCTGCTTGATGCATGCCAACGATTTGACCCTTCTCAAACAGACTAACATCTTTTCACTGGATATGTTTTTTGACATGGTTATTTAAGAAATAAGAAGCTACTCATTGCATCAGTTGGGGTTAAATAACTTGTTGCCAGCTGAAAGATAATCACCCATGCAGTAACTATCCAATAAGAGGCTCTTGCCTATTTGCTTAGTTACATCCAGGTGGCAACTTTTTTTTTGGCCAGGCAGTGTTTACATATTTCTTAAAAAATGTTTATATTCCATTAGTATTTTTTAGAAATCATCATTGGTACCATTCTAGATATTTCCTTTGATCGGCGAAATGCGTTTTGAACATTACACTATTAGGAATTTTATGTATGTACTTATATTGTTTTATTTCCAATAAATTGTAATATGTACTTTCACATATAGTCTGGTGGACCATCACTGCTGCTTTCAAAGAAGGGTCCAGTCAAGACCCTTAATAGACACATTCATCTGTAAACTTAGAGCCAAGTCAGAGGCTCTTAACAAGGTGAGAAGCAATCTGTACTTTGTTATTTTAATTACATATTGAGAATTTCTACACCAGGGTCAGCTTTGCTTCCCTGTCTCTCTTATTTATTTCCCTTTTGAGGAAATCGCCTATTATGGACGTATAGAGTGTGTGTCACCTTAAGTACACGACAGTGGATGTGATTAGAGCCGGTACTTAACAGGTTGTTCTAATTGTCCTTTCCAGCTATTTCAACTACCTTACTGTCTTAATCCTTAGGGATAAATGTTATACCTACTTTAGTGCTACACAGTTTCTACTATTAGCATTTACTTGCAAAAAAGTGTTTTGTTTCTGCTTTAAGCATTATCCCTATTTTCTCCTGGCTCTACCTTATCTCATTTAGCTATATAGTAAATTCAGATTTGCCACAAATTAAGATACTATTCTGAGCGGATCAATAAGAATGCTGAAAGTTTTCCCATTCCTCAAATTTTCTCAACTCAAACTACCCACTCTTTAAAGGCTAGTACCTATTTCTATTGACTTAAAGGTAGGCAGACAATGTATTAGAGCTGCAGGAAATGCTAGCAGAATGCTTGGTTGTATAGGGAGAGGTATTAGCAGTAGAAAAAACACTGGTGAGACCTCACTTGGAGTATTGTACGCAGTACTGGAGACTTTATCTCCAGAAGGATATTGATACTCTAGAGAGAGTTCAGAGAAGGGCTGCTAAACTGGTTCATGGATTGCAGGATAAATCTTACAAGGAAAGGTTAAAGGAACTTAACATGTATAGCTTGGAGGAAAGACGAGACAGGGGGAATATGATAGAAACATTTAAATACATAAAAGGAATCAACAGAGTAAAAGAGGAGACTATATTTAAAAGAAGGAGAACTACCACAACAAGAGGACATAGTCTTAAATTAGAGAGGCAAAGGTTTAAAATTAATATCAGGAAGTATTATGTTACTGAGAGGGTAGTGGATGCATGGAATAGCCTTCCAGCTAAAGTGGTAGAGGTTAACACAGTAAAGGAGTTTAAGCATGCGTGGGATAGTCATAAGGCTATCCTAACTATAAGATAAGGGCAGGGACTAATTAAAGTATTTAGAAAATTGGGCAGACTAGATGGGCCGAGTGGTTCTTATCTTATGTATGTTTCTATTGACCTCCAGAGGTGGATATAATTTATAGTTTAGTAGATGTTTGCAAGACATTTCTTTATATTTTAGAATGGATAGTGTAATATAGTGAAGCAGTTTTTATGGAGGCGACACCCTCATCAAAGCTATGGTGTCATAACTATTCCCTCAAAGGGTTTTATGATTGGTCATTCACCTATTTGTGTGATTATTAGCAATAATCAGAGGGATCAACAACGCTATCTGAACAGCCAACCAAGACTTCATCTGCCATCAATCCTCTGGAGGGAAATAAGTGTCTGCACAGAGGGGGACCTCAGGTGCCTACACCAGGCATATCTGCAACCTCCAGCAACAGTAATCTTACTTACCTGGAATGAGAGTCACGCAGGCTTGCCTACATTCCACCACCCACTCCTGTGGAGGGTTGATCAGATGAGATGACAAAGAACTTGTGGCCTTCACTTCTGGTCCTCATGCAGCCACCTGGAGAGAAAGACTTGGTCACTCTGTGATGCCAAGTCCTTAGAGATTCAGCAATGGCTTTTTTTTCCAGTCTGGGTCTGCTATGATGGTTTTTTGTTCAGGTCCACAGCTGTTCTTAATAAGTCTGTCACAAACTGACCCAGTATGGAAATTGGCTGACTGATTTCAAATCTATAGCACACTGAACCCATCTTTTTAGGCCCTCACTTAGTGCCACCTTTTTATGCATCTTGCATTGTATCTTTGGACAAAGCGACGTACAGTTTCATGTGGCCTTCATGTGGTTTATATAGCATTTTAACTTTTTGTGCAGTTATATGCTTAGTACTACTTATGGTATAATATTGCAATGCACTGAGCCCATCGACTTGTTACCTTATTATAGTAAATTTAGTTCATATTTGTGACAAGCTAATATTTGTATTTGTTGTTTTAGTTTTCTTAGCTCGTGACTGAAAGTGCAGCAAGTCTATATTTTTATGTCCTTTTTCTCAGAATCCTTATATGAGCACTGTGCTAGTATTGGCAATGTACTACTGTGTAATTTTGCATTTTTCTATATGTATTGTTTGTTGTATAAATATCTCATGTCTGTTGATTGAGACATAATAAATACAATTTTAAAAATAAATTAAATAAAAAACTATTTGTCAGTTGTATTTTATTGTTTTACAATAAGGGAAAAAGTATTTGATCCCCTGCTGATTTGGAACATTTTTAATTTTAATCGTAGGTGTATTTTAACAGTGAGAGAATAACAAAAATAAATCCAGAAAAATTCATGTCAAAAAAGTTATAAATTGATTTGCATGCCAATGAGTGAAATATGTATTTGATCCCCTATGAATCAGCAAGATTTCTGCCTACCAGGTGTCTTTTATACAGGTAACAAGCTGAAATTAGGAGCACTAATTCTAATCAGCTTGTTACCTGTATAGAAGACATCTGTCCACAGAAGCAATGAATCAATCAGATTCCAAACTCCCCACCATGGCCAAGACCAAAGAGCTGTCCAAGGATGTCAGGGGCAAGATTGCAGACCTACACAAGGCTGAAATGGGCTACAAGACCATCCCCAAGCAGCTTGGTCAGAAGGTGACAACAGTTGGTGCAAATTTTCGCTAATGGAAGAAACACAAAATAACTATGAGTCTTCCGCTGGTGCTCCATGCAAGATCTTACCTCGTGGAGATTCCATGATCATGAGAACGGTGAGGAACCAGCCCAGAACTACAGCCCAGATCTTGCTAAGGATCTCAAGGCAGCTGGGACCATTGTCACCAAGAAAACAATTTTTAACACACTACACCGTGAAGGACTGAAATTCTGCAGTGCCCACAAGGTCCCCCTGCTCAAGAAAGCACATGTACAAGCCTGTCTGAAGTTTGCCAATGAACATCTGAATGATTCAGTTGAGAACTGGGTGAAAGTGCTGTGGTCAGATAAGACCAAAATCAAGCTCTTTGGCATCAACTCAACTGGCCATGTTTGAAGGAAGAAGAATGCTGCCCATGACCCTAAAAACACCGCCCCCACCATCAAACATGGAGGTGGAAACCTTATGCTTTGGGATGTTTTTCTGCTAAGGGGACAGGACAACTGCACTGCATCAAAGGGATGATGCAAGGGGCCATTCACCATCAAATCGTGGGTGAAAACCTCCTTCCTTCGGACAGGGCATTAAAAATTGGTCGTGGATGGATATTCCAGCATGACAATGACCCAAAACACATAGCCAAGGCAACAAAGGAGTGGCACAAGAAGAACCACATTAAGGTCCTGGAATGGCCTAGCCAGTCTCCAGACCTTAATCTCATAGAAAATCGGTGGAGGGTGCTGAAGGTTCGAGTTCCCAAACATCAGCCTCAAAACCTTATTGACTTGGAGACGATCTGCAAAGCGGAGTGGGACAAAATCCTTCCTGAAATGTGTGCAAGCCTGGTGGCCAACTATAAGAAATGTCTGACCTCTGTGATTGCCAACAAGGATTTTGCCTCCAAGTACTAAGTCAAAGGGGGTCAAATACTTATTTCACTCATTGACATGCAAATCAATTTATAACTTTTTTTTTAATTATTATTCTGTCTCTCACTGTTAAAATACATGCACCATTAAAATTATAAACTGATCATTTCTTTGTCAATGGGCAAACGTTCAAAATCAGCAGGGGATCAAATACTTTTTTCCCTCACTGTAAAGTTAAGTCACATTTTCCAGCACATTCCTCAATGAGTAGATATTAAAATGTACCTTCTAATAACAACAATAGCAGGCTGTTTCTCTAATCTTCGAGAATATTTTTTTTTTTAAATGATATGATAATCAATGTTATATTGTTATTAACAAAGTAATATTGTGTAGTTTTTAAAAATGCAAATGAAAATCTTAAGTTAGAAAAGAAATATACTTTTTAAATGTTATATACAAAGATAAATAGAAAAGTTTTAAACTAGAAAAAGGTGATTACAATGCAAATCACACATCTTAATTGAGTATCATGATACATTTTTTCATTACATCTCCTATAAACAAATTTTTGCAATGCCAGTTCTGTATTGGTAAAATAAGATTTTTGTAGCAATGTATTAAAAAAATAATACTCGAGAGAATTTAGTTTTACATAGTTATGCAGTAATATAGGTTGAAAAAAGACTTAGTCAATCAAGTTCAACCTTTAAAACACATTATTTTATCCTGTTGATCCAAAAGAAGACAAACAAACTTGATTGCATAGATATTTCAATTGTGCTACAAAATTCCTTCTGGACTCCATAATGGCAATCAGATTATTCTTGAATTAACAACCTGTTCATATGCATATTAATTATATCTTTGAATATTGTGTTTTTGGGGAAAAAAAATATCCAGGCCTTTAAAAAAATAATATATATATATATATATATATATATATATATATATATATATATATATATATATATATATATATATATGTAGAATCACATAAGACAACCTCTTTTGGTAGAGAATTCTACATTTTTATAGTTCTTATTATAAATAACCCTTTCCTCTACTGTAAGTGAAAACTCTTTTATTCCAGTCTTAATGTGTGAACTCTTGTCTGTAAATTCCTGCAAATGTGTAGGTTAGCACATAGGGTTTGTACTGACCCTGTATATATTTGTATAGTGCTATCATACCTTCTCTGAGACACATTTTTTCCAAATAAAACAAATGCAGTTTTTCTAGCCTTTCTTCACAACTGATGTTTTTTGTCCAACTTATTAATTTTGTAGATCACTCTGCACTTTTTTAATTCCCCTTCTTGGTGGCCACAATTGCAACACCTATTAAGTTATGATCTTACCATTGATTCATAAAGAGGTAATGACTTATCATTTTTCCACTTGCTATCTTGTACTAATGAAGAATAAGAGGCATGAGTCATTTTAAGTGCAGGCAAAATGGTGACTATGACTGTGTTGACTTCTAAAAATAACTACACTATTGCCTGGCCTGATGACTTTGCAATAATAAGCATTTTTTGTAATCCCAATTCTGAGTTGTCGAGAGCTGTACGTTTGAGATATCTCTAGAGTGACTCGAAGTTATTAAGTTAAGGAGACTGTGATGGCCACTCCAGAATCTTCACCTTTTTCTACTATAACCATTGAAGGATCAACTTGGCCTTGTGCTTAGGGTCATTATCATGCTGGAAAGTCCAAGAGTATCCTATGCACAGCCTTCGTGCAGAAGAATGCAAATTGTTTGCCTGTATTTTCTGATAACATGCTGCATTCATCTTGCCATACATTTTTACAAGATTCCCAGTGCCTTTAGATCTCACACACCCCTAAAACATCAGTGATCCACCACCATGCTTCACAGTGGTATTCTTTTCTCTATACCCCTCTCCAAACATAGCGCTTGTGGTTGTGACCCTAAAGCTCTATTTTGGTCTTGTCACTCCAAATTACAGTATGCCAGAAGCTGTGAGGCGTGTCAAGGTGTTGTTGGGCATATTGTAATCAGGCTTTTTTGTGGAAATGGCGCAGTAAGGCTTCTTTCTGGCAACGTGACTATTTTTGATAAAGTATCATCGTATTGTGCTCCTTGAAAAACTACACCATCTTTTTACAGAGCATCCTGTATTTCTCCTGAAGTTACCTGAAGGTTTTTCTTTGCATCCCGAACAATTCGTCTGGCAGTTTTGGCTGAAATCTTTCTTCGTCTTCCTGACCTTGGCTTGGTATCAAGAGATCCCCAAATTGTCCACATCTTAATAAGTAATTGAACAGTACTGACTGGCATTTTCAAGGCTTTTGATATCTTTTATATCATTTTCCATCTTTATAAAGTAAGGTTCCATTACCTTGTTACACAGGTCTTTTGAAAGGTCTTTTCTGCTCCCCATGGCTCAGTATCTAGCCTGCTCAGTGCATCCATGTGAGAGCTAACAAACTCACTGACTAATTGACTAGTTATACAGACACTAATTGCAAGTTAAAAAAAAAAACACAGGTGTGGGAAATTAACCTTTTAATTGTAATTTTAACCTGTGCGTGTCACCTTGTGTGTCTGTAAGAAAGCAAAACATTCAAATGCATGTAAACGTTTGATCAGGGCCATTTGAGTGATTTCTGTTATCATTATGATTTAAAAAAAGAGCCAAACAACTATGTGATAATAAATGGCTTCACAAGATCACTATCCTTCAATAAAAAATAAATAAAAAATTGCATGATCAGTCATATTTTTAAAATTAATGCCAAATTTCACAATTCTGCCAGGGTATGCAAACCTTTCAGAAGAAAACCCCAAATATGCATCTTTATATTGCAATATCAAAGTAAGTGGATTACAAAGTTATTTGATGTTATTGAACACAATGACCGTATTCTTGGAATATAGCCTATTCAATTAACTTTTATATTGACATATGTGAAGGCAAGAAGAATTAATGATGAGACAATTTCCCAAATTCTTAATTTTACATACTAATTATTGATTTCAAAATAGTTTTAAGTTTTGTTTGGAAAAAATGATTTCCTTGATAAAATTATACTTCACTAAATTAAAAAATATGTACAAGACTATATTAACCTGGCTTCTTAGATTTTTCATTTTAGAAACACAAGATAATTATCTACAGAGGTGGATATAGTTGACAGCTGTTACTTTATAAATTATTAAAATGATTGGTATAGTGTTTGAAAGCAACAAAAAAGATAGGCATCTTATTTTCACATTGAACTATTTAAACAATTAAATGTGCCAAATAAAACAGTTTTTTTGCCAATGGGTGGTTGTAAAAAAAAAAAAAAAGCAATCTACTTGGAAATGTACAGAGACATGGATATTGACTAAATAGTTTAATCAAATACATGTTTTATTTTCTTAATTTCTTTCCTCCCATTAAACAAGACATTGCCAGAGGTGCATTAACGGTGTCAGCATGTTTTAGGGAAGCTCTTGTTTAATCTTTCTTTGCTGCTTCCTTGATTAAGCACAATAAACACTTACATCAAATAAAGGAATTTCAAGCTTTGCTGATTTTCTTTAAGTTGTAGAAAAGACAAAACATCCAGCTTTTACTTAAAGCGGCACTGTCATGCCGAACTTACCTTTCCTCAATCTCTTCCTCTTCTCCCCCTCTCTCAGGATCTGTTCTTCTTTTCTTCCTGTCTTCTTTAGTTTTCTTTAAAATCATAAGACAAAGTAAGGACTCTTTGCCTTATGGAGGTTTCCTCCGCTTGACCAGCTTTGACCAGCGGAGGAGCAAAGTGTGCTTCATTTCCACTGGTCAGAGCAATTTTCCCATGATCCTTAGCTTTCCTCCCTGTTCCCACGATGCTTCCTGTCAGTATTGCCGAACGTCCTGTCACTTAGACAGAACACCGACAAAACTGCCGAATTGCATCCTAACAGAATGAGAACAGTTTCTCCATTCGGATCGCAAATTTGTTCGAATGAATGAAACTCAGATTCTATTCATGCTGTGGCTGCATCTTGCAGCCGCTTAGTAGATAACTCCATAATTCCCACGGTTTCAGGGAGTTATCTACTAAAATGCTGAAAGACCTAAATTGGTCTTTAAGCCAAATTTACTAATACTAAGTAAAGATTACTTAGTATTAGTAAATTCTGCCCCTACTCGCTATACCGTGAGTAGGGGCATGTCTATTAAACAGTGAGCAGTCTGTGGCTGCTCACTGTTAAAAGCAAAACAAAACTACTAACCGCCCCCCTGCGCGATGGGTAGGGACAATCAAAAACAATAAGGGGGGGCTACTGTCCTCCCCCTGGCCTCCACCCCTAAGTGGTGGGTGGGGGCCCTAAAAAACAATAAGGGGGGACCTACTGTCCTCCCCCCCCTGACCCCCACCCCTGAGCGGTGGGTGGGGGCCCTAAAAAACAATAAGGGGTGGGACCTACTGTTTCAAGCCATCCAATCAGAGTGCTCTGTGTCATTTTACACAGCGTGGGAAAGTTCTTTGAAATTTTCCCAAGCTGTGTAAAATGACACAGAGAACTCTGATTGGTGGGCTTGGAAACTAACCAATCACAGTGCTCTGTGTTATTTTACACAGCGTGGGAAAATTCCAAAGAACTTTCCCACGCTGTGTAAAATGACACAGAGCACTCTGATTGGTTGGCTTGAAATCCATCCATTCACAGTGCTCTGTGTCATTTTACACAGCGTGGGAAAATTCCAAAGAACTTTCCCACGCTGTGTAAAATGACAAAGAGCACTCTGATTGGCTTAAACCAACCAATCAGAGTGTTCTTAGCCTAATTGCAGGGCGGGGCAAGGCTTTATAATCCTTCCCCCGCCCTGCAGAGCTCAGTCTGCGCGGAGCCCTCCATGGATGAAGATGGATTAATTTTTTTAGCGTTGAGTTTTTTCTTTTTCGTCAGGATTTTTTTTTTGCGCTCTGGTTTTCTATTTTATTTTAAGTTCGACGGGTATGATGGCTTTTTATTTGGCCTTTTTTGGGGATGAAAAATTAAGATTTTAGAAAATAGAAGACGTCAACTGGTAAGTTTCATTTTTGTTTACAAGTTAGTTATTTTATTCCCCCCTCACTATTTTTAGGGTGAGGGGGCTAGGTAGGGCATAGTTTTATTTGGGTAGGGGGGGTGACTAGGGGCTTGGGACCCCTAGTCACCTTGATTGGGGGGGGTGAATTTTTAATTAGGGCCCCCACCCGCCGCCCGGTGGGAGCCAGGGGGGAGGACAGTAGGTCCCCCCCTTATTGTTTTTTAGCGCCCCCACCCACTGCTCAGGGGTGAGGGCCGGGGGGAGGACAGTAGGTCCCCTTATTGTTTTTTAGGGCCCCACCCACTGCTCAGGGGTGGGGGCTGGGGGGAGGTCAGTAGGCCCCCTTATTGTTTTTTTAGGGCCCCCACCCACCGCTCAGGGGTGGGGGCCAGGAGGAAGACAGTAGATCCCCCCTAATTCTTTTTTAGGGCCCCCACCCACTGCTCAGGGGTGGGGCCAGGGGGGAGGACAGTAGGTTCCCCCTTATTGTTTTTAAGGCCCCCACCCGCCGCACAGGGGTGGGGGCCGGATAGTAGTTTTCTTTTTTTAAACAGTGAGCAGCCACAGGCTGCTCACTATTTAGTGGACATGCCCCTACTCGCGGTATAGTGAGTAGGGTCATTGGGGAGATTTTAATCTCCCTTATGCTATTATGGGGGTCATATCGACCCCCATAGAGTGAGGGGGGACCTGGGGGGCTTATGAAGTGGCGGAGAGCACTGCTCCCTGCCGCTTCTATCTTTACATATTACAAGGAGGGAGCTGCGTGCCGATAGCTCCCTTCTTGTAATAAACTGAACGAACAAACGAACACTGATACTCAGTGTTTGTTTGTTCATCTGACATTTCTATTCATTCATCTTTCTGATGAATGAATGAATAGATGAAATTCCCGTTCGCATGTCCAAGTGTTTAACTGGGCATGTGCGGTAATCTCACAGTCTATCTAGTGTGGGCAGATGACGTGTCCCACAGGGACTTCCTCTACCCACACAAAGATGGCGGCGCCCTGAATATAGATCGGGGCAGAAAATAAAGATGAAAAAATAGGTAATATGGGTGGCTTAGGGGCATTTGGGTGTGACTAGGGGGTCAATTAGAGATAGTGGAGGCGGGAGGGGGGTTAAAAAAAAATGGGATTCGTCCATGACAGTGCCGCTTTAAGCAATCTTGCACTGGTTATTTATTGAGCAATCTTTTGTAAAAATTCAATCGCTAGGTAGTTACTACTAAGTTGTAGTTATACATCATATTGACTGAATATTGCTACATATATTTAAAATGGTAAGTACGACCAAAATAGCATTTTCTTTTCATTTTGTACAGCTATTATGTGAAACATATAATTTTATTTCAATGTAAGAATTATTTTGAAACTCTTACTGCAAAACTAAAATGCTAGATAAAACTGTAAATATTTCAATACAGATAACAGTCAGTAGGCAATCACATGTAAAATCAATGTTTTTATTTACTTTTTTTTAATAACACCTCTCTACCGAAGGATTTGATTGCTAAAAATCTACTCTCCCACAGCCCTACGAAAAATTATCCCTGTGTGTTGCTAGAATCGTCCTATATATTTCCCACATATGTCGGTATCTTAGTTCATTTATATTACCCTACATACTTTCATATTGACCATATACATATTACATAGTTAACAAAGCCACAATGTATCTACAGATATAGAATAGAAAAAGCAATCATAGAACATTACTGTAAATACAAACCGAGTTTAAGAATTCAACAGAGTGACATATGATATGGTGAGAAAATGTTAAATAAAATATAATCTTCAGTAATAGAGGCAATCTGAAGTGCCTAAAAAGATAAACTGTACATAGTGTAATACGTAATATAAGGTGAAGACATGCAAAGTGAGAGATAGAAAACTCACTAAGGCCAGGCGGTGTTTTAGCTTATCACCTTTAAAAAGGGAATATGTGGGTACAGGTACTTCAGTCTTGAATATGGGTACTCATAGACATGGAATAGGCATAAATTAAATATAGTACAGATGGAACGTAACAGATTTATTGTTAAAATTGCACTTACTAAATATTTGGTAATATGGGTATATCTCAACCTCCAGTGGATCAAAGCACAAATCCTGGGCTGTGTATGGTTGCAAAAGTAAAGGAGAGTATCAAAAAAGGACCAAAAAATAAAATACAGCGTAAAGCAATAGTAAGAACAAATAAGATAAAAAGTCCCAAATGGGTGGACAGTCTGAATCCAATGAGTTTCATCCTTCTTCAGGGATATCAGACTGTTCCTACGTATACTCTTAATATATGATTATGTTGATAGCAAGATTTCCTTCATCTGTGCTGCACATGTGTGGCGTGCGTTCCATATCATGTTCTGGCTTCCGGTCCGTCAATGTATCTGTGATGTCATATTCATGCACATAGCATAGCATTAGCCCAGTGGTTCCCAAACTTTTTAGGTTGAAAGTGCCCTTAATATTTCAATATTTTTCCAAGGCACCCTAAGTCAAAATTTCTAGGTTATATATCCGTGGCATTTACTGGCGCTTTAGTGTATTGTACAGTGTTGGTATTTGAAGAGGTGCTTGTATATAGTTTTAGTGTTTTAATATGGGGTGTGTTTGTATGTAATGTTTGCGTTTGATTGCAGGGGTGTGTTTGAATGTAATGTTCACTTTTTAATGAGGGTGTACAGTTGTGTGTATTATTTGTGTTTGAATGGATGGGTGTGTTTGTATATTCTTTTGGAGTTTGAATGCAGGGGATTGTTTGCATGTAATATTTGTTGTAGATTGCAGGAGTGTGTTTGTATGTTGTGCTGGTGTATAACTGCTTGGATGTTTGCACATATACTACCACATACATACATAGTTACACAGATATACATACACACAAATTCATATAGACACCGACACATACACACAAAGATACCCACCGACACATACACACACCTTAACACACGCATACACAAACAAATACACATGCATCTTAATACATGACAGAGGTGCACATACACAGATGCATATCCTGACACACACACACAGATGCACATTCTGACACACACACACACTCATACATAAACACATACAAGTGATATTTTTAATATCTCCAGCCACCCTCCTGTTAGCTTACCTTGTGTGTCCAGGAGGGTGGCTTGGAGTCCGGCTGGCTGGTGGGAGTGAGGGGTCTGGAGCTCTTCATGCTCCTCTCCCCTCAAGCTGTGGCTGCCACTCTCTCTGCCATCTCCCTGCATAACGCTTGAAGGAAGTGACAGGCTGTCATTTCCTTTCAGCTGGCAGACATTACAGGTGCCCAGTCGCGCTCTCAATGGACCGTGGCACCCGACAGGGCCCTGTTCAGTAGTAATGTTTCCCCATGGAACACAGTTTGGGAACTGTTGCATTAGCCATTTTAAATCTGATTCTATTTTATAGTATATTGCTAAAAAGCTGTTATAATCTCTATTAAGCATAATTTATTTGTTAATTCAAGTGTTCTGTTGCATCTACAAACAGATGTTCTCTCAAAGGGGAAGTATATGCCCAGCAAAATACATTGAGGAAGTAACAGAAATATATATTCTGCAGGCTGATGAAATATTATGTTATGAAACAATGTCTACAATTAAATGAAAGATGTACAATTATATTTTAAGAAAGTAGTTATCTGCCAAACAATCAAGTGATGTCTACCTTTTAGACACGTGCAATTCGTTTCGGTCCGAATTTAAATTCATCCGAATTTCTGCAATTCGGACATTTGGTTAGGTAAAGGACATTCAGTTAGGGGTAGGGTTAGAGTTAGGGTAACGGTTAGGGGTAGGTAAAGGATTAGGGGACGGGTTAGAGGTAGGGGTAGGGTTAGGGGTAGAGTTAGGGAATTGCCAATGTCTCGAAGTCCCGAAGTCCAGAATTGCCAAATTCCCGAATTGCTGAAGTCCAGAATTGCCGAAGTGCTGAATCGAACCTAAGTGCAGAATTGGATTGCAGTGATGATGTGGACCTATCAGAAACATAGAAACATAGAACTTGACAGCAGATAAGAACCATTTGGCCCATCTAGTCTGCCCAATTTACTAAATACTTTCATTAGTCCCTGGCCATATCTTATAGGTAGGATAGACTTATGCCTATCCCATGCATGCTTAAATTCCTTCACTGTGTTAACCTCTACCACTTCAGCTGGAAGGCTATTCCATGCATCCACTACCCTCTCAGTAAAGTAATACTTTCTGATATTATTTTTAAACCTTTCCCCCTTTTAATTTAAGACTATGTCCTCTTGTTGTGGTAGTTCTCCTTCTTTTAAGTATAGTCTCCTCCTTTATGGTGTTGATTCCCTTTATGTATTTAAATGTTTCTATCATACCCCCCCTGTCTCGTCTTTCCTCCAAGCTATACATGTTAAATTCCTTTAACCTTTCCTTGTAAGTTTTATCCTGCAATCCATGAACCAGTTTTGTAGCCCTTCTCTGAACTCTCTCCATAGTATCAATATCCTTCTGGACATACCATCTCTAGTACTGTGTACAATACAAGTGAGGTCTCACCAGTGTTCTGTACAATGGCATGAACGCTTCCCTCTTTCTATTGCTAATATCTCTCCCTATACAATCAAGCATTCTGCTAGCATTTCCTGCTGCTCTATTAACCCATTAGTGACCAGACCATTTTTCATACCGTTAAGGACCAGGGCTCTTTTTACATTTCTGTGGTGACACACATTGCAATTTAAGAATACATGTACAGAGAACCTTAAGGGTTACTGCCAAAGAATACCCCAATATGTGTTCAGCAACATCTCCTGAGTACAGTGATACCCCACATGCAGGGATGGCTTAGCATAGGGGCTGCAGCTCCAGGCCCATGCGCATGAAATAAGCCCATTGCTAAAAAAAATAAAAAAATTTTACACTACTCTTCATATGTGGATGTAGGGAAACAAAACTTGTGTGGACTAGCTAACAATTAAATCAGTTAAGGTAAAACTGACTTTGCATCCTATGCAAATGCTCTTGCTGGCATGTTCCCTTTATTCAAAATTCACAACATACACATTTTCTCTGTCCCAGACTGTAAAAGGAGCTTCTGCCTGCTAGTAAGGGTAAGGAGAGGAGTGGACAAGTGAGTGCTAGGAGACAGTCCTTAGAAAGCATGGTGCTAGCACATCATTAAACTCATTTATGCCAAGCTCAGGGTGCTGTCTGCATACTATGCCATTAGTTGGATAACCTGCATAACTGGCAGGCAGCCTGACATGTATTCATGCCAGGCTGACCTTCTAATTCCTCGGGCAGATTTTTTTGGGCATGTTTGCCACTCTGGGCAGTTTTGGTTATGTGATTCACGTCAGTGGAACACCCTTTTACCCCACCCACCGAAATCCTGCTTCACCAGATACTGCTGGTAGGAGGTATGGATTTACTTGAAAGAGGAATGCATGAAATTAGCATAGGGTATGTTTTTTTTTAAAGAGATATCCTGTGAGTTTGCTTCCAGCACCATCTCCAGCAGATATATGACGATTGGGAGGTATGACTGTTTTAGTGTTTTTTGTCGATACGATTCTAAAATTAGGCCCATCATAATTGTTAGCACCAGGCCCAATGGGCTTTTAATCTGGCCCTGCCAACATGTATAGGCGTGTCGGGTTCTCTGGGGGCTGAAAGACCTTATTTGGAGGGTGCGCATTCCAGTTTTCAAACTTGGAATATTCACAGCTGGTCCTATTTCGGACATTTTTGAAGCCGACCAATGTAATTTACCCCCATCAAACCATACGTTTTGGAAAAGTAGACACCCTAGGGTATTTAAAATGGTGGTATTTTAACACTTTACATGTACTAATTCTACCACCAGTCTTTGTCAACCTTTTGGGTAGACATTTGTTTGTGTTATTTTTCTCTCACATTGTACTTTAGGAATGGATCCTTAGTTCCTGTTATGTATTACTGACGAAGAACACCCCAGTATGTGTTCAGCAATATCTTCCGAGTACAACAACCAATTAAATTTGCCAGATTGGTTTGATGGCCCTATGTTGCCTTTGAGACTGCATAGCAGCCCAGGAATGAAAATTAACCCATCATGGCATACCATTTATAAAAGTAGAAAATCCACTGTTGTGCTATTTGGTGCCCCATAATTTTAATAATAAAAGAAAACAATATGGATGCTGGTAGACTGGCCTGGACATTACATAATGCTGTTTCAACACAGGTCAAAGGAACTTTGTATTTTGTAACCTTAAGAAGTAAACAGGAGGAATACTTATCTACAGTTTAATTTGTGAGCTATCTTTGTACAAGGGTAACAAGAACAATTAGTTACATAGTTACATAGCTGAAAAGAGACTTGCGTCCATCAAGTTCAGCCTTCCTCACAAATGTTGTTGCTGTTGATCCAAAAGAAGGCAAAAAACCTGGTCTGAAGCACTTCCAATTTTGCCACAAACTAGGAAAAAATTCCTTCTTGACCCCAAAATAGCAGTCAGATGTCTCCTTGGATCAAGCAGCTATTAC
>OW240912.1:91598003-91686378 GCA_933207985.1 Pelobates cultripes | reverse complement strand
ATATGTGCTCCTTTTACTCTCACCTTACGCAGCGGGGCATGCAAATTCAAAACTGTGTTTTGAGCTCTGGGTTCTTTGCTGGACTGGGTATGTTTAAAATCAGACTGTGGGAGAGAGATATATATTAGGGTCAGATGGGCTAAGGGATGGGGGAGATGCATAGATGGACATTTGATGTAAGGTCATTTAAGGAAAAACAAAGGGTACCGTGTTTCCCCGAAAATAAACCCTACCCGAAAATAAGCCCTAGTCGGATTTTCGGGGTGGGCTGCAATATAAGCCCTACCCCGAAAATAAGACCTAGGCATTGTACCTTTGCGGCGAGACTTCCTTCTTCTACTGTAGGAGGAGCGTTGCGGGCCGCGGCATCGCGCAACGTGATGACGTCATTTCACGGATCTTCAGCGGAAGGATCCATTTCCGGGCGGTGAGGCTCCCAGTGGTCGGACTCGGCAAGGAAACTTTGAAATGTGAGTACCGGTAGATATTTTATGTCTGGGACTGAATTAATTAAAGGGGGTGGGGGGTGAATTAATTAAAGGGGGGTGAATTAATTAAAGGGTGGGCTGGATTAATTAGAGGGGGATGAATTAATTAAAGGGGTGGTGAATTAATTAAAGGGTGGGCTGGATTAATTAGAGGGGGGTGAATTAATTAAAGGGGTGGTGAATTAATTAAAGGGTGGGCTGGATTAATTAGAGGGGGGTGAATTAATTAAAGGGGGGTGAATTAATTAAAGGGTGGGCTGGATTAATTAGAGGGGGGTGAATTAATTAAAGGGGTGGTGAATTAATTAAAGGGTGGGCTGGATTAATTAGAGGAGGGTGAATTAATTAAAGGGGTGAATTAATTAAAGGGTGGACTGGATTAATTAGAGGGGGTGAATTAATTAAAGGGGTGGTGAATTAATTAAAGGGTGGGCTGGATTAATTAGAGGGGGTGAATTAATTAAAGGGGGGTGAATTAATTAAAGGGGTGTGAATTAATTAAAGGGTGGACTGGATTAATTAGAGGGGGTGAATTAATTAAAGGGGTGGTGAATTAATTAAAGGGGTGGTGAATTAATTAAAGGGTGGGCTGGATTAATTAGAGGGGGTGAATTAATTAAAGGGGTGGTGAATTAATTAAAGGGGTGGTGGAATAATTAAAGGGGGGGTTCAATGTACATACCGTAAATAAATAAGCCCTACCCTGAAAATAAGCCCTAGTGTGTTTTTTGTGACTAAAATTAATATAAGACCCGGTCTTATTTTCAGAGAAACACGGTATTGAATATATATTGAAATGTGTGTTATTCTATTTATCTATTATATTTTCTTACATATAGTAACTATTTATGAATTTGATAGTGAGTTGAGAGCACAATAAATTAATTGCATTACTTTCAATATTTTTTCTGATTATTTTCTGATATTGAGTGCGGTATTCATATTAATTTTTTGAATGACTATTATGAGGCTTCATTAGAGTTAACCTTGAATACCTGCACCTTTAATGTGATTGAGTGCCAGCACATGTCATATTTTTGTATATATATATATATATATATATATATATATATATATATATATATATATATATATATATATATATATATATATTTTGTCATGCCAAAAGCATGAGTTGGTGTTTGATGTGTGTTTATATATGTTAAGAGTTGTTTTTTGTAAACCTTGGGATGACATTTATTATGGTCTTTGATCTTGCACCAGGCCTAGACCATAAAACATCTAGATAGCCATCACCAGAGCTGGACACAAGGAATTTCATAGAGTGGGCAATAGACTGCCAGACCAGCCCCCTCTGATCCCCCCCAGGGGTCTGCCCACTGAGAAACAACTAGTTTAGATATGAGGGTGTTGGACTATCCAAGGAAGTCAGTTATTCATTTTTCTTTTGTCAGTAACTTCTAGGAGACCTATACCATCTAAGACTCCCACAAGAATTCTATATGGGGTAAATATATGTAAGGAATTTCTTGTGTTTTCTCCTATTTTATTTTATGTACTGTTTTGCAATTTGTTATCTGTATGTCATTTATTTCTGTATTTTGTACTCAGCACTGTGAATCCTTTTTGTCAGATTAAATGTTTACTTAATCAGCTTGTGTCTCTGTTCTCTATGAGCTTCACTCTCCAGAGGAAAGCTCAGGTAAACACGTTACCAAAAAGGGTTAACTATATATGTTTTATCAGTAAAAGTAGAACTGTGATACTATAATTCTCCTGTGTGTGGGGTAACCTAAGACGCCCGGGTTTAAAAGTCTTGGTGGTGGCAGTAGAAGTGTGTACTAAGGGGGTTAGTGTAGAAGGGATTGCAGGGGTTAATTGAGTGGTTGCTGGGACTAGCAACAGGTAACCAGGGGTCTGGTGTCATTAACCCTGTCACTTCCACACTCACCCCACTGTCTCGGCTGGGCCTATAGCCCACACACGTGACAGTACTCTAGAACAAAAATGTGGCAGCATCACTCCTTATATAATACTGTATTGCTCCAGGATTCACACATAGATGCACATGCACATTGGAAGATGTGACAAGTGCACACAGAGTAACACACACATGGAAAGCAAGAAATAAAGGCACACAATCCCCACAAATAATTGGGTAAATTGTAAAGTCCTTTATGTAGTCTACAAGTAATGCAATGGATCTGTAAATAGAAATACAATTTGGGGATCATCTTTACCCTACATATTATTTTAACTGCTGGTTCCTCCTTTTTCTAGCATAAAACAATTTAAATGTTGGTAACAAAACTATATTTACCTAACTTATTAGTTGCTGCTTTTTTTGTTTTGTTTTTCATTTTGGAAGGGCAAGATAATTGTCTACATCAGCGAGTATAACGTACCGCAGTTACTTATAGATTATTAAAATGTTTAGTATAGTATTTGGGAGCAACAAGAAAGATATGAATCTTGTTTTCATATTAAGCTTTTTATAAAAGTGATTTGCTTAATAAAACAGCTATTTTACCCAATAGGTGGTTGTAAAATAGTGCAATGCATTTGTTGTCTATCCACTCATAAAACAGGGCATTAGGGTCAGGTCACTAGGTTGCGTGGGGGTAATTGTAACCCTATATATTATTTAATTGTTGGTGTCTACCTTTTCAAGCATAAACAAGTTATACCCTGGGAACACCTTCTGTTTGTGCTCACAATATGTGTCATTTTGATGGTTTCCATGGAAAATATAAATGCAAAACAAGCAAACTTTGCATATTATGAAGGGCAATGAATCCTGATATAATGCAGATTGAAATAGCACATGAAATGATAAAATCAGTTTATGCTCAATTGTTTGCTTTGATTACACTCTAATCCTGAATTGCTATGAAAATGTGTCATTTTTGTTTGAAATAATGCTTTATTGGTACAGCATAGAAACGTAAGTCTTTCTCCTCGGCAGAGGAGTAAACAGTAGCAATGCATTACAGTTGATAACCGTATTCATTCTTGGATTCTCTAACTTTGTGGTTCATGTAATTTTGTTACATCCGTTGTACACTGACATATAGTATACAGAACGCCTATTGTGGATTACCGATGCCGGGTGTGTTGGCGTGTTTGCGGTCATTGTGGTCTGATAGTAATGTGAATTGTAGGTATGAGCTGCCTAGTGCTGCTTGGGTCAAACTTGCAACCTTATTGTGAACAGGCTGTCTACCCTGTGATATGGCTGTGTGGCGGGAGTGATCGGGAAGCAGATGATTATGTTTGTGGTCAGCCATGCTGTGGGTGTGCTCCATGGCATGGTGGGGCATGACCTTCTTCCAGCTTGCTTATCATCAGATAGATGAGGGTGCGTGCCGCATGTCCACCCATATGTTGTGGTGTTATCATTTGTGGCAGGTTCTGGTAGTTGCTAGTTCTATAGGGCATTTTGGTGCTGCGTGTGGGTGTTGTGAAAGAGACCCTGCTTGTGAGTTCTCAGTCTATGGGACTGTCATTTCATCAGTCTGTCCCTTGGGGTTCACATCATTCCGGTAGTTCAATTTAAATGCACTGCTGCCGTCCGAAGCGTGCCATCCCCCCTTACTGCATTTGTCTCCTTGGAGGTGCTGCCGGACCCAAGCTGAGTGGCTCCCAGCCCTAGTACTGGTGTGGAGAGGGGGTTGGGAGGGGGAAGAAGGAGAGGGGGGTAGGGTCAATTTGACCTTCAGCCATTCAGTACGCCTGCAAAGTCTGCTGAGGATACAAACTCCAGCCAGTAGAACCACCATTGGGTGTTTCTTTCTTTCTCCTGGACTGTGGTGGCCTTCAGGTCCTCAAATCTTCTGGCTTCCTCCACCTCTTCCACCCACCTTAGATGTCAGCGACTGTCACCAGTAAGTCAGGATTGTGACCTTTGCTGCATTCAGGAGTCTCGGATCGCAGTGCGCCTGTAGCCTTGTGCCTGTTACAGTGTGTGATGTAGTAGGTATGTTGCTGGTTCGTCTGTAAACCGCCTTACCACTTGGCTGACCATGTCCCAGAATGGTTTAACCAACCTGCAGGGCCACCATATATGTAGGAAGGTCCCCTGCTCTTCTCTGCAACGCCAGCATAGATCTGATTCTTCCTGGTCCCATTGATGGAGTACAGTTGGTGTCAGGTACCACTTTGTTAGGGGTTTATAGGAATTCTTGTGAGTTTGTGCTGATGTCTGGGTTTTCTGGATAAGGGTGAGCATTTTGTCCCATTCTGCTTCCGTGAACATCTGCAAGAGGTCCTCTTCCCAGCTACGCTTGCAGGGTGGTGGTTGTAGATAGTGGTTGATCACTAGCATGGTGTATATTGTGGATATTGTCTTGGTAGGTGCGGCTTCTTGGAGGCAGAGGTGCTCAAAATCTGTTAGGTCTCTGGTGAGGTTGGGTTTTTATGGGATTGAGGTTACATAGCATGAGAGTTACCGTCTCGCCAGTGTGTGGAGCAGCATGTGAGTTACGCCTGGGAATAACTCTTCCACTGAGTGGATAGCCCAGAATATTCTTCACCCTCAAGAAGGGGTTGTTTCTCGTCGCCTTTCCCACTGCCCCCTGGGGGCAAGCTGGGAAGTCTGGGTTGCCCCGTATGGGGAGTATTGGGCCATGGCTCGTTGTCAGCTAGTGTTTGGGTCATTGTGTGTCAGCGGCGGAGCGTTGCCGTGACAAATGGATTGTGGGTTGCCTCCTTTCAGCTATCTGCTATCGATCCACGGAAGGTCCCTTCTAATACTATCATCCTCCAGGCATACCCACTCCTTATCACCCCGTGAGGCCATCCAGCTGAGGATCCTCGAAGTGAGCCGCCAGGTAATAGTTTTTGATGTCTGGCAGTGCCAGACCTCCCCTCAATTTGGGCAGTGTCAGTTGGGAGTGTGTCATAATTGGAACTGTCTGGAATACAAATATGAGCTGAGGCAGCAGCAGCATTTTCACAGCGTTTACTCGGCCCACCCAGGAGCTGCATTGCATGTTCCATTGCTCCTCCATGGCATTACGCAGTATGGGTTGAAAACTGTGCGTAAAGAGGTCTGTTGGTTTCTTGGTCAGCCAAACCCTGAGGTAGCGCTTCTTTGTTTTGCAGTGTTGGAATGGGAATTGGTCCGCCGGGGTGTTACGTTGCTCCTGATTCGCAACCAGGTCAAGGAGTTCTGATTTGTTACAGTTGATCCAGATATTGGAGATTGCTCTGTAGGCATTGAATTCCTCCATGATGTGGCGGAGCGTATCAGTCGGATTTTCGATTACGAATAGGAGGTCGCCCGCATAGGCCAGGACTTGTGTTGCATATCCCCCACCTGTATGCCTCAGATGGACGTGTTGCTCCATATGCAGTTTAGAAATGGTTCCAGCATGAGAGCGAATAGAAGTGGTGACAGGGGGCAACCCTGGCATGTTTTTTTCGTGATTTGGAACGGGTCCGATAGAGCTCCATTTATGCACAGTCTTGCCAATGGGCTGGTATACAGGGCTTCGATGCAGGACATGAACATCTGGTCCACTCTTAGGGTGTGCAGGATGCCAAACATGCGTCTATTGACATGAGTAGTACTGGAGTGTTGCCTCGGCATGCCAATGCTATCAGGTTCAGTGCCTGATGGTGCTGTCCCTTACTTTTCTGCCCGGGATGAACCCTGTTTGGGCTGGCTTGATGATGGTCGGCAGCAGCGGGGAGAGTCGGTTGGCCAGGATCTTAGCGAGGAGTTTGAGATCCGTATTAAGTACCGAGATTGGTCAGTAGCTTTTGTATTGGGTGGGGTCCTTGCCGTTCTTAGGTAGCAGCGTGATGCTCCGCCCTTAGTTTCTCCCCTGAGCCGTGTTATCATAGAAACATAGAATGTGACAGCAGATAAGAACCATTTGGCCCATCTAGTGTGCCCAATTCTCTAACTACTTTCATTAGTCCCTAGCCTTATCTTATAGTTAGGATAGCCTTATGCCTATCCCACGCATGCTTAAACTCCTTTACTGTGTTAACCTCTACCACTTCATCTGGAAGCCTATTCCATGCATCCACTACCCTCTCAGTAAAGTAATACTTCCTGATATTATTTTTAAACCTTTGCCCCTCTAATTTAAGACTTTGTCCTCTTGTTGTGGAAGTTTTTCTTCTTTTAATATCCGCAGATTAAAGCTGCGGCCTCTGTTATCCAGGTTGTCGACCCACTTGGTAAGGTGGGCTAAATCCGCCTCAGTCAGTGGCGATCATGCGGGCCATAGCCACATCTTCCTGGAGCTCAGCAGTCTTAGATTTGACTACTTCTATGCAGGCCTCCATGTTGGTGAAGACTGCTCTTAGCAGCACCACTTTGTCCCTTACCACACCACCTAGTTTGTCTGCCAGTGCGGTGAAGTCTGACTTGGTAAGCAGCGTGGGGATGAGTGCCCTCAATTCCCCCTCTGTGGTGTCGGAGCATTCCGGAGTGGGCGATGGTGGTTGGGGAGAACTTCACTGGTGATGAGGCCCTGGAGCTCGATTCAGGGCTTTGCGTGGCTGTCGCAGGCGGCGTGGCCAGGGCATTTGGGGTCATGAGGTAAGACCCGATGGAGGCCTTGGATCTAGAACTTGATGACCTAGGGGTACCAGGTCGATCTAGGGATCAGTTTGTGCAACTCATGGTGCCGTTGCCCACAGCTTGTATGGCTGTTTGCGAGTTAAAACAGTGTCCACGAGGAGCTCCGGATTCAGCCTACTGATCAGGTAAGTGAGAAATTGGGGGGCAGTCTACAGATCAGGTAAGTGAGAGATTGGGGGGCAGATTACAGATCAGTTATGTGAGAGATTGGGGGGTAGGCAGCCTACAGATCAGGTAAGTGAGAGATGGAGGTAGCCTACAGATCAGGTAAGGAGCAAAGAGCAGGAAGGTAAAAGTAAGAGAAGGAGCAGAAAAGAAAAGGAACAGAAATGAGCAGGAAGAGACATCAACGAGCTTGAAGGGGCAGCAAAGAGCAGGAAGGGTCAGCAAGGAACAGGAAGGATCAGCAAAAAGCAGGGAGGGGTATCAAGGAGCTGAAAGGGTCAGCAAGGAGTAGGAAGGGTTAGCAAGGAGCAGGAAGGGACAGAAGGAACTCAAAGGTAAAGTAGGAGAAGGAGCAGATAGGAGAAGGAACAGAAATTAGCACTAAGGGACATCAAGGAGCAGAAAGGGTCAGCAATGAGCTGGAAGGGGCAGAAGGAGCACAAAGGTAAAGGAGCAGAAAGAATCAGAAGGAGCACAAATGTAAATTAGGAGAAGGAGCAGAAAGGGCCAGCAAGGAGTAGAAAGGGTCTGCAAGGAGCTGGAAGGGGCAGAATGTGCACAAAGGTAAAGTAGGAGAAGTTGCAGAAGGGAACAGAAATTAGCTGGAAGGGTCAGCAAGGAGCAGGAGGGGTCTGCAAGGAGCAGGAAGGGGCAGCAAGGAGCAGGAAGGGTCTCAAGGAGAAGGAAGGGTCTGCAAGGAGCAGAAAGAGTCAGCAAGGAGCAGGAAGGGGCTGCAAGAAGCAGGAAGGGGTTGCAAGGGTCTGCAAGGAGAAGGAAAGGTCTGCAAGGATTAGAAAGAGTCAGCAAGGAGCAGAAATGGACAGAAGGAGCACAGAGCTAAAGGAGCAGAAAGAATCAGAAGGAGCACAAAGGTAAAGTAGGAGAAGGAGCAGAAATGGACAGCAAGCAGCTGGAAGGGGCAGCAAGTAGCGCAAAGGTAAAGTAGGAGCAGAAATGAGTAGAAATGAGCAGGAAGGGTCAGCAAGAAGCAGAAAGGGTCTGCAAGGAGCAGAAAGGGGCAGCAGGAGCAGAAAGAATCAGAAGGAGAACAAGGGTAAAGTAGGAGAATGAGCAGAAAGAAACAGGAAAGGACAGCAAGGAGCAGAACGGCTCAGCAAGGAGCAGGAAAGGACAGCAAGGGAAGCAAGGAGCAGGAAGGGACAGAAGCAGGGATGTGTATATCGCAAGGCAAACACGGCATCTGCCTTGGACGGCACTTTGCAGGGGACGGCAAAAAAAGCCGCCCCCAGACACCCAATCAGATCCCTTGTTTGCCTCATGTCCTGGGAGCCTGGGTGGATTTAAAATAAAATTAAAATGAAATAATAAAAATAATAATAATTAATAATAATAATTAAAATAATAATTTGTGAGTGTATCCAGAGAGGCCTGCCCTGGCTGTCTTGTATCCAGAGAAGTCTGCCCTGTCTGTCATGTTTCCAGAGAGGCCTGCCCTGCCTGTCCTCTTTCCAGAGAGGCCTGTCCTGCCTGTCCTGCCTGTCCTGTTTCCAGTGAGGTCTTCTGCTACACTCAGTTATCTGTTGTGTTTGTATGTTACTTAACTCCCTTACTTAAATATCAATACCCTTATATTTTGCCTTGATTTGTGTGTATATTGATTTATTTTCATTCTGGGTTCCACCCTATAGAGTTTGATACACTGGTCAGCATCCCTTCCTAACCAAACCCCAAGCAATCCATAACAAAGAGGACTACGAGAAAGGACGCATATACAAATTGAATAGCAATGAATTTCAGATTATGAAATGGGGAATTAGAAGGGATAGACAGCCACCACTATAAAAAACAGGTTTTCTCTGACTTGTAGTCATCAAAAGATCAACTCTTCACATAGACATCCAGACCAAAGGAGTCAACCACCACTATGGGACAAAACCACCACAACAATGAGAACATTCAAGAGATGCTACATGTTGTCAACATTTCCATTATGGACCTTATCTTTTTGGCCAACATATAAACGTAATTATTTAGATCTTGTGATAAAAATAGTGATTTTTTAAAAACTGCTCAAATTCAAAGCATATTTTACTAGAAACTCAAGGAAAGTTGTGACGAATTGCACTTCGCCACTGGGTTTTGGAGAGGCCTGCTTTCCCTGTGACTATGGCCCCTGGGGTGTATTGCCGTTTAAAAACTCTATTTGGGCTTTTTGGACTTTAAGACACTGTTTCTGCCCCTTGAACTTTTAACTGGAACAGATTCAAAACATGTGGCGGCGGCCATCTTAAATTGTCTAGCAGTGTTTTGTCATTGAGTG
This sequence comes from Pelobates cultripes, assembly GCA_933207985.1. NCBI lineage: Eukaryota > Metazoa > Chordata > Amphibia > Anura > Pelobatidae > Pelobates > Pelobates cultripes. The sequence goes on along the minus strand of OW240912.1, from coordinate 91,676,888 downwards.
CATGGAACTGTTTTGGGCATGGGACCATGTGCACGGTGGGGCAAAAATAAGACTTCCAGGAAATTCCTGAACCCCAGAACCAATATAGGTGATTTTTAGATATGTTGTTCACCCATGTTGTATTTTGTGGTACGTTTTGGGGTTTGTAAAGATGTATGTTTTTTTCTGCTAAAGTTAATTGAGTTAGTCCATTGTCTTTGTTAATTGTATCACAGGCAGAGGGGAGGGCTTGCTGACTGTAGTGGAGTGTTACTGTGATAATTATTGTTCCTATTGGTTTGTGTCCCTTTTGTCCCTGTGTTCCATCAGGTCCAGGGGGTGTGCATCTGGCCTGAAAATGTGTATAAAAGAAATGCCTTTGTGCTCAATAAACCAGATCTTCTTACCCTCAATTCACAGACTCGTCTCGTTTTGTATGGAACAGCTATACCAGCTATATCACTGCTGGCTCTTGTAAGAGCTCTCTCTTCAGCTATACAGCTATACTCTCCTGGAGGAGAGGTCCTTCCCACAGCTATACTCTTCTGGAAGAGAGATCCAGCTATACTCTCCTAGAGGAGATGTTCTTCTCAAACGGTCCTGGATCCAGAGGGAGTACTAGGGTGGGAAGGAGACGGCGAGACGCCAACCAAGCTACGGCGGTTCGTGGAGTCTGCGGTGGCTATGGTGTCCGGTACTGTGCTGATGGTCCTTGGTAAGCACTTGGAACATCGATTGGCAGACGCTAAGTCACAAACGTGTCTATAGCTGCCGTGCCATATGGATGACACTTGCATATTCAAAGCCATATGTCTTAACAATAAAAGTATATTTTATCCACCCTCCTCTCCTGCAATTAATGCCTTTTCCAAATTGGTCAAGTCTGACCTTGAGAATGTAACGTCTACACACCACATACACCTCAACCACAACTTGTCATTTACTGAACGCACTGCTTTGCAAAACATACAATCTAACACTAACACTGTCATTAAACCCACTAACAAGGGTGGTGTGGTTCTTGATATGGACAGATCCAAGTACATAAAGGTGGTAAGATGTAAACTCAAATATTTCATGGTAATCCCACACCAGAGCTAATGAAAGACTTTGAGAATCTTGTCAAAACACCTACTGATGATGGACTCATTGATCATGACTTTAAAACAACTCCTCACTGTATGTGATCTAGTGTTGACTTTGAGAAACTTGTCAAAACATCTACTGATGATGGTCTCATTGATCATGACCTTAAAACAACTCCTCACTGTATCTGATCTTGTGTTGACTTTGAGAAACTTGTCAAAACATCTACTGATGATGGACTCATTACCCCTTAAGGACACATGACATGTGTGACATGTCATGATTCCCTTTTATTCCAGAAGTTTGGTCCTTAAGGGGTTAAAGGAACACTATAGTCACCTAAATTACTTTAGCTAAATAAAACAGTTTTAGTGTATAGATCATTTTCCTGCAATTTCACTGCTCAATTCACTGTCATTTAGGAGTTAAATCGCTTTGTTTCTGTTTATGCTGTCCTAGCCACACCTCCCCTGGCTATGATTGACAGAGCCTGCATGAAATAAAAACTGGTTTCACTTTCAAACAGATGTAATTTACCTTAAATAATTGTATCTCAATCTCTAAATTGAACTTTAATCACTTACAGGAGGCTCTTGCAGGGTCTAGCAAGCTATTAACATAGCAGGGATAAGAAAATCTTAATTAAACAGAACATGCAATAAAGAAAGCCTAAATAGGGCTCTCTTTACAGGAAGTGTTTATGGAAGGCTGTGCAAGTCACATGCAGGGAGGTGTGACTAGGGTTCATAAACAAAGGGATTTAATTCCTAAATGGAGGATTGAGCAGTGAGGCTGCAGGGCATGTTCTATACACCAAAACTGCTTCATTAAGCTAAAGTTGTTCACGTGACTAAAGTGTCCCTTTAATCAGGACCTTAAAACAATTCTTCACTGTATCTGATCTTTTGTTGCCTGTCATTTATATGCTATCTAAAGCCCACAGGTACAGTTGCAAGAAAAAGTATGTGAACCCTTTGGAATGATATGGATTTCTGCACAAATTGGTCATAAAATGTGATCTGGTCATCATCTAAGTCTAGTTATTACACAGTCTGCTTAAACTAATAACACACAAATAATTAAATGTTGCCATGTTTTTATTGAACACACCATGTAAACATTCACAGTGCAGGTGGGAAAAGTATGTGAACCCTTAGACTAATGACATCTCCAAGAGCTAATTGGAGTGAGATGTCAGCCAACTGGAGTCCAATCAATGAGATGAGATTGGAGGTGTTGGGTACAGCTGCCCTGCCCTATAAAAAACACACACCAGTTCTGGGTTGGCTTTTCACAAGAAGCATTGCCTGATGTGAATGATGCCTCACACAAAAGAGTTCTCAGACCTACGATTAAGAATTGTTGACTTGCATAAAGCTGGAAAGGGTTATAAAAGTATCTCCAAAAGCCTTGCTGTTCATCAGTCCACGGTAAGACAAATTGTCTATAAATGGAGAAAGTTCAGCACTGCTGCTACTCTCCCTAGGAGTGGCCATCCTGTAAAGATGACTGCAAGAGCACAGCGCAGACTGCTCAATGAGGTGAACAAGAATCCTAGAGTTTCAGCTTAAGACTTACAAAAGTCACTGGCAAATGCTAACATCCCTGTTAGCAAATCTACAATACGTAAAACACTAAACAAGAATGGATTTCATGGGAGGATAACACAGAGGAAGCCACTGCTGTTCAAACAAAACATTGCTGCACATTTACAGTTTGCACAAGAGCACCTGGATGTTCCACAGTAGTACTGGCAAAATATTCTGTGGACAGATGAAACCAAAGTTGAGTTGTTTGGAAGAAACACACAACACTAAGTGTGGCGAAAAAAAGGCACAGCACACCAACATCAAAACCTCATCCCAACTGTGAAGTATGGTGGTGGGGGCATCATGGTTTGGGGCTGTTTTGCTGCGTCAGGGCCTGGATGGATTGCTATAATCAAAGGAAAGATTAATTCCCAAGTTTATCAAGACATTTTGCAGGAGAACTTAAGGCCATCTGTCTACCAGCTGAAGCTCAACAGAAGATGGGTGTTGCAACAGGACAATGACCCAAAGCATAGAAGTAAATCAACAACAGAATGGCTTAAACAGAAGAAAATATGCCTTCTGAAGTGGCCCAGTCAGAGTCCTGACCTCAACCCGATTGAGATGCTGTGGCATGACCTCAAGAAAGCGATTCACACCAGACATCCCAAGAATATTGCTGAACTGAAACAGTTCTGTTAAGAGGAATGGTCAAGAATTACTCCTGACCGTTGTGCACGTCTGATCTGCAACTACAGGAAACGTTTGGTTGAAATTATTGCTGCCAAAGGAGGTTCAACCAGTTATTAAATCTAAGGGTTCACATGCCTTTTCCACCTGCACTGTGAATGTTTACTTGGTGTGTTCAATAAAAACATGGCAACATTTCATTCTTTGTGTGTTATTAGTTTAAGCAGACTGTGATTGTCTATTGTTGTGACTTAGATGATGATCAGATCACATTTTATGACCAATTTGTGCAGAAATCCATATCATTCCAAAGGGTTCACATACTTTTTCTTGCAACTGTATTTGGTTGAATGCCCAGGGAGACCGAATGTTACCAGCACTAAATTTAGTCTACAACCACTGGCTATCTTTCTGGATAAGGTCCTGCCACCTTGTAAGAATGTCTAAGTCATTCATATTAAACAGTAGTGATGTACTAAGGAGATTGTATATTATCAATACCAGCAAGTCTAGTGTACTATTTACTTGGGACGTGACCGGTCTTTGCACTTCCAACACTCATGAAGGGTCCATTGCATCAATAGGAGATCTAGTGGAGAAACATAACTTTGATCAAGACACAATATGGAGATCAGTGAAGTTAGGAACAAGTCCCGAAGTCAGGAACCAGCTGAACCGGACAAACAGAGGAATCATAGGCAATTAGAAATGTGCAATTCATTTTGTTCTGAATGTATATTTGGACGAATTTCATGCAATTTGGATTCTTATGAATGCCTAAAGTGCCGAAGTTCGGTAGTTCGGAAGTACCGAACCGAAGTTCTGAATTGCTGAAGTGCTATGGATTTCTGAAAAGTGGCAAAACAAGAGAGGAAGGGAAAATTACGTGAATGTTGACAGGAATCTTGACCAATAAGCTAATTCCTGGCACTGGGAGCCCAATAGATGTGTAAATGGTGGTGGTGGCAGTCCGGGCACTGGGAGTCCTATAGATGTTTAAGTGGTTGTAGTGGCAGTCTGGGCACTGGGAGACAGAAGCCCTAAAGATGTGAAGGGGCTGTGGTGGCAGTCCAGGCACTTGGAGGCAGGAGCTCTATAGATGTGTAAGTTGTTGTGGTGGCAGTCCGGAGCCCTGAGACCACTGTAGATGTCTAATGGACAGGGGGCTCCCAGTGCCAGGACTGCCACCACAACCACTTACACATCTATAGGGTTCCTGCCTCCTAGGGCCAGGACTACCACCACAACCACTTACACATCTATAGGGCTCCAAGTGCCAGGACTGCCACCACAACCACTTACACATATGTAGGGCTCCCAGTGCCTGGACTGCCATCACAACCACTTACACATCTATAGGGCTACCAGTGCCAGGACTGCCACCACAACTACTTACACATTTATAGGGTTCCCGCCTACAAATGCCCAGACTGCCATCACAACCACTTACACATCTATAAGGCTCCAACCTCCCAGTGCCTGGACTGCCACCACAATCACTTATACATCTATAGTGCTCCTGCCTCGCAGTGCCAGGACTGCCACCACAAGTTCTGAACCCAACTGAAAGCAATTGGTCCGAATTGCCGAAGCAGACATATTTTTACTTACCCAAATTTCCGAACCGAATCAAATCTTTTGCCCATGCACATCCCTATAAGGAAATGGTCTTGGAATAAGGAAACAACTGAGGTAGGTACTGTGACTGAAGCTGCTTAAATAGCACTGATTAGAAAAATGGGCTAGCTAATAGCAACCAGGTGATTAACCGTGGTTACAGTAATGAAAGGAGCTGATTGTTAAAAACAGCTGAACACCCTAAACACAGTGCTAGGAAAAGTTGATGTTATAAACAGCAGAGACACCCTGACAACTTGAAAAGATGGCAACTACGTTTGCAATTAGAGACTACCCACTGACATTCTTAACAAGGAATAGGATAAGGTCAGGAGTCTTGATAGAGGAGAAACCTCTGGCTCATAGTGAGAACACTAGGATTAATTGTGTTGCCGCTTTTAGCCAACTCAGCTCACACAATTCATAAACATTGGAGTACAATGTATAATACACTTCTCCATATGAATTCCAAACTTTCCTTATATAGGCATTTGAGAGGGCCAGGAATGTCAGACACACATTGGTTAAAGCATACATAAGGTCATCCAAAAATAAGAACATATGTTTCTGACTATCCAGAAATTAGGAACATTTCCTTGCCTTAAATGCACCTCCTGCACCAATATCATCATAGATGACACATTTAGTTATGTTGGAACTGGTCACAAGTACAACATTACCCCTTAAGGATCAAACTTCTGGAATAAAAGGAAATCATGTCACACATGTCATGTGTCCTTAAGGGGTTAAGGGATACTATTCATGTGATTCCAGATATGTGGTATACCTTCTCAAATGCCACTGTGGGCTAATTTACATAAGCAAAACAACCATGAGGTTGAAAAACTGCCTTAGGGTCACAAACGTTGATCAGTCTGTACCTGATCATAAGGACATCATGGCCATGCCGTTTTTCATTTACGATGTCAAATTATTGATTCCATTGAACCTCTTAGAAGTAGTGTTGATTGTGAAAATACTACTATGGAAAGAAAATTTTTGCAAACACTCACTAGATTGTCTTGAATCAAAGGGTTTGAACAAGGAATTTGATTTGCATTCTTTATTTTGACTGGTGTAGCTTGTGTCCTTTTCCCAGGGCATCATACATACATGTTTTTCCCTGTAACATTAAAATTGGGAATATACTACAATTGGTCCTAACGTTTCACCTTCCTCTGATATCCTTTTTTTTTTTTTTTCAATACTTTTTCCTTTTCTATTTTTTATTTTATTTTACATGTTCTTTCATGTTCACTAGATATTGTTCATACATACTTTCTATCTCATTTTACTATACCTTCATACATGGCAACCACCACATTACACCAATGAATCATTTATATGTGAATGTATACTGTATTGTGTATATGTATATGTCTTCACACCCTAGAGGAACACAGTACCAATGTGCTACTACACATTGTTATGAATATATCTGGGGTGTATATACATTTTTATGTGTATATCTGTGGTGTATCACTATATCCCAGGTGCATTATGTACTCTATTTTCATACTGCAGTAGGTATGATTCATTTTGTATAGATAAGAATCTACAGTACAGTTTTACCCATTCCATCCCCATTGTAGGCTTTTCCCTGACATACTAGACCATGTTGAATGCTCACGTGCTCCGGTCCGGTGTGCTACATCTCACCCCACCCAACCTAAGCTTGCTTGCCCTAATCCCACATGCTACATCCCACCACAATTCCATACCACCAATAGAATTCCCCTGGACTGCATGATGCTCAGTGTGCATAAGACACACCTTCATCCCGCACACCTTAGTTTGTGTGGCCACACTATGCTAAGTGTGCAGGAGGCATGCTTCTGCTCCTCCCCCGTCCACTTTAGTCTCCTAGCAGATGGGATACTCGTCCTGCTCTAGAAGTCATGTCCAAACGAATTCCTGGACTTGTATGATGCTCGATGTACCCTATACATTCCCCCGTTCTGGCTACATCAATCTCCATGGCCCTACTATGCTTAGCATGCACAAGGCACACCTCCACTCCTCCCCACCCACATAAGACTCCAAGGAGATGGGATACTCTGCCTGCATGAGACTGTGGTTCCATATGCTGTGTCCTACTAATAGCCTGATTTTTGCCACTTCTACCAATATGTCACATTGTTTTTTTTACCATTCTAGCTTTCCCCCAGGCTAGTCAACACAACGTGTTTACTCCTCCTTTGTACCATGTTAAGAGGCCTTCTCTTGGCCATTGTGACATCCCCCTAGGTTTCTGTATATATATTATTTATATTATTCATACGATTTATTATTCTATCTGCTAGCCAGGCTTAGGATCAAATTACCTGCTTATCACTTAAACTGTTAATGGCTCCCAACTGATTCCTCTCCTGCAACTGTCATTTAAAAAACAAAAACTCTTTTGTGAATATTATTCTACCAATCTACTTCCCTAATACTAATACTGAGCAGGGCCCTTTAAATTGGCTGGCGCTATATAAATATAATAATAATAATAATATATATTAGTTATGCCTACTTCTCAGATTGCATTATTATCCCCCTTGATTTGTTTGGAGTACTAATATGCCGTGACTCACCTTTGTTTAGTTTTACTGATGCCTCCAGTCTTGTTTTGTTTTGGTATTTGTTTTTTGATTTTAGTGTTGTGTAGTTGCCATGACTATTGTACATACCTCCTTGGTAGGTGCTTATCATATGGACTCCAAAATTCAGATTTAAACTGTTGTTTTGTACTTGTATGCTTTATAGAAGATTAAGGCCATTGGGCCACCATTTTGTATGTATTTTTTATGTTCGTTTCTTCAATAAACTGCACAATGCATCCTACCTTTTGAACCTGTGCATTCTCTATTGGATGCCTTTTAAAGAGGAACTTTCACTTCTCAAAATTTTCAATATTCTGATTATGTATTTATGTTCTTATGGTGTATAAATCATCATTTTTACATACTATTAATTTACATACTGTTAATATAAAGTGTTTTACCTATCAAATAGCTTTCTATTCATCATTCTCTGAGATAGTTAAAATAACTTTCAGGCCTGTGGGATTCTTTTTTGCATAATTCATTATTAAAATGTCATAATTAATTCATTATTAATAATTTTAGTACTTTTCATTAATATATAGAAACACAAAATAGAAAAGCATATAAAGAAAATTTTACTTTAAAGTAGTTAAATAAAAATATAATTAGGCTGAATAGGTAAATATTAAGTTGCTTGTACAGTGTCAATTGTCTTTCAAAGTATTACAAAAATGACACAGACTGTGCATATACAGGTGATCCTCAAAAAATTAGAATATAGTGCAAAAGTTCATTTATTTCAGTAATGCAATGTAAAAAGGGGAAACTAATATATAAAGATAGACGCATTACATGCAAAGCAAGATAGTTCAAGCTGTGATTTGTCATAAGTGCAATGATTATGGCTTACAGCTCATGAAAACCCCAAATCCACAATCTCAGTAAATTAGAATATTACGTGCAATCAATAAAACAAGGAGTGTACATAGAACAATATCGGACCTCTGATTTTGGAGCACTTCATGCTTCCTTCCGCAGACAAGCTTTATGGGGATGCTGACTTCATTTTCCAGCAGGACTTGGCACCTGCCCACACTGCCAAAAGCACCAAAGTCTGGTTTAATGACTGTGGGATTACTGTGCTTGATTGGCCAGCAAACTCACCTGACCTGAACCCCATAGAGAATCTATGGGGCATTGTCAAGAGAAAGATGAGAGACATGAGACCGAACAATGCAGAAGAGCTGAAGACCGCTATTGAAGCATCCTGGTCTTCCATAACACCTCAGCAGTGCCACAGGCTGATAGCTTCCATGCCAGGTCCGATATTGTTCTATGTACACTCCTTGTTTTATTGATTATTCTAATTTAGTGAGATTGTGGATTTGGGGTTTTCATGAGCTGTAAGCCATAATCATCGCACTTATGACAAATCACAGCTTGAACTATCTTGCTTTGCATGTAATGCGGGTATCTCATATATTAGTTTCCCCTTTTACGTTGCATTATTGAAATAAACTTTTGCACGATATTCTAATTTTTTGAGTGTCATCTTTAAGTTAAAAAGAATTCCTAATGATTTCATGTCATGGAGAAAAGTCTCTGGAAGTACAGTATTAAACCACACAAAGCTGTAAATTACATCAGTAAAGTTGAGTTAAAGGACCACTATAGTGCCAGGAAAACATACTCGTTTTCCTGGCACTATAGTGCCCTGAGGGTGCCCCCACCCTCAGGGACCCCCTCCCGCCCGGCTCTGGAAAGGGGTAAAACTTACCTTTTTCCAGCGCTGGGTGGAGAGCTCTCCTCCTCCGATCCTCCTCTTCTCCGCCCCGTCGGCTGTATGCGCACGCGCGGCAAGAGCTGCGCGCGCATTCAGCCGGTCACATAGGAAAGCATTCATAATGCTTTCCTATGGACGCTGGCGTGCTCTCACTGTGAAAATCACAGTGAGAAGCACGCAAGCGCCTCTAGTGGCTGTCAATGAGACAGCCACTAGAGGAAATAGGGGAAGGCTTAACCCATTCATAAACATAGCAGTTTCTCTGAAACTGCTATGTTTATGAAAAAATGGGTTAACCCTAGCTGGACCTGGCACCCAGACCACTTCATTAAGCTGAAGTGGTCTGGGTGCCTAGAGTGGTCCTTTAAGCATCAGATAGAATGATACGTTAGTTGTCAAATGCTGCAAAATATATTAAGAAAATCTATAGCTGAGTACTGATAGCTACTGTACTCTAAACTTCAGAAAGTTCTAAGTAATTGGATAGGCAATTTTGAAACCTTATGCATCCCAAGTGCAATGATGAATGAACTAGTATAAAGAAGCACAAAACATCTCAAAACAGTACCTATTATTATTATTATTTATAAAGCACCAAAAAGTTCCATAGCGCTGTGCAATGGGTGGACTAACAGACACTTATTTGTAACCAGATGGGTTGGACGCACAAGAACAGGGGTCCTTGAGGGCCCTGCTCAATGAGCTTACATGCAAGATGGAGTGGGGTATAGTGACACAAAAGGTAAAGGTAGGGTAGAAAAGTAGGTTGCTATGATAGTTTTAATTGAGGGCTTAGTGTTTTCTCTTGACAGTTTCAGGATAGGAATCAAGGTGCGGGGAGGGAAAGCTGTTCACAGTTTAATTGATATGCTGTCCTAAAGAAGTAAGTTTTCAAAGATATTTTGAAGGAGTGAACAATGGGTGAAAGAGAGGGGAACAGTGCAGACCTAGAGAAGTCTTTAAGGTGAGCATCAGAGGTAAGAGTACAAACAGAGGTTAGATGTATGTCTCTGGCAGAGCATAGGGGCCTAGATGGGACATATTTTTGTATTAGTGTGGATAAGTAGGTCAGAGCAGAATTGTGTAGAGATTTGTAAGCAAGTATCAGAATCTTAAATTGAGTCCTATATCTTACGGGAAGCCAATGTAGAGGAGGTGTGGGAGGTGCGGGCGGACAGGAAGATGAGCCTCGCTGCAGCATTTATTATAGACTGTAAAGGGGCAAGCTGGGAACACGTAAGACCACTGAGAAGGTGAGAGAGGACAGCGGTATGGACAAGCACCTTTGCCGTATCAGGCGTTAAATAGGGTCGGATGCAAGCTATGTTTTTGAGTTGGAAGCGGCAGGATTTGGTGATTGACTGGACATGAGGGGTGAAGGAGAGGTCAGAGTCAAAAGAGAACACCTAGGCAGCAAGCCTGATAAATGTCATTACTGATATACATATAAATGTATAAAATGTATCAGTAATGACATGAGCAGACATTAAGTGGGAATAATTTGGTTTGATGATTATGCTCTATGATCATGTAACAGTTTACATTTATGAACTGCTGCACAGCTGCACCCTATGTCACAGTTCCTATTTTCTGTTGCTATTTTCATGCAGTGCCATGATAATTACTTGCATTCTGATCATACTGTCCCAATACACACTCCTAAATAAATTATACTATGAAGTGGTTCATAGAAGTGGTTCTATGGCCTCTACAATTATCAGATCTAATTATCATGTAACCTGGAATGAAATTGAAAGATCTGGAGAGTAGAGTGTGAAGTTGATTTCTATCTCCTTAAGCCGTCAAGGAACCATAATATTTTCTTCTGCAAGATCAGTGCAACCCCCAATTTAGGACTTTTATTAGAGGAAATGGATAGATCTTAGCTTCTTATTAGGGACTAGATAAATATTTTAAGTTTAACCCCTTGTGTCTAGAATCATTCCATGGAGTAGATGTTGATAGTAACTAAGATGTTAAATCACAACTGTGGCTTTTTATGAGTATATATAAAATATATATATATATATATATATGTATATATATATATATATATATTAATATTAATTGTTACATAACTTTTTATCAAATGACAGGCATTTGTAAAATATATACAGAATGAATGTGTACTGTGCTTTTAAATACCTAATGGTTTTTATATAGTGGTTGCAAACACCTTTTTGTGTTACACCTAGCAATTATAAAAATTATGGCAAAAATAAAAGGTTCAATGTGTATTATATAAAAAAAATAGTCACTTGTATGCAAATTATGACTATGTGGAAAAGAGCTTTTATTAGTATTACATTAAAGCAGGATAGCCATATTTGTTTAATCCATAAAATAATTGATTAGTCCAAATTAACAGCATTTTAATCAACACTCAAACAAATAGAGTTATCCATTTATTTCCCAAATGGATACATTAATTTATGCTTGGATTAAAAAGATTTTAATTCAGATGAATACATTTTTCTTTCAGAATAAAACAAAATGTTGCACATGTCTATTATCAGGGCCAGATTAACATAGGGGCTGATGGAGCTGCAGCTCCAGGCCCAGGCCCAGGCCCATGGAATAGGCCCATTGATTTAAAAAAAAAATATATATATATATTTATTTTTTACATTTTTTTTTTCACACACTACTCTTAGGGATTCCACCTGGCTTTTATTTTATTGGCACAGCCAGTATTTGAGGCTGACTGGCTGGTGCCAATATTGCAGCGATACTGGCAATACAAATGCTGGTATTTTGATCAGTATAAACAAGAGATTACTATGCAATACCAGCACTGGCCAGTAGGGTTCGCTGTGTGTGGAGACAGGCAGGGATAGGAAGTTCCAGCATATCCCTCCCTGCCTATCTATACTCACTGATCTGCAGGGGTGCAGCTACATAGAGTCCAGACAGCAATTCCAACCCTGCAGAGACAGCCTACAGCTCAGGGAAGTAAGGGATGGGGGGAAAGGCTGCAAGGAGACATACACTGAGACACTAAGGGACACTGGGAGATATTATGACACAGACACATGGGGACACAGTGTCCCCATGTCTCCCAGCCAGTGTCCCTGGTGTCTCAGTGCCCCCATAGTCTCCCAGTGACCCCTAGTCTCCCAGTGCCCCCAGTCAGCCAGTGTCTCACTGTCCCCATGTCTCCTAGTGCCTCCATGTCTCTCATTGCCTCAAGTGTCACAATGTCCCCATGTCTCCAAGCTAGTGTCCCTAGTGTCTGTGTCCCTGGTGTCTGTGTCCCCATGTCTTCAAGTGTCCCCTGGGGCACTGAGACACTGATACATAGGAACACTGAGACCTGGAGTAATCGACACATGGGGGCACTGAGTCATGAGGGCACTGGGAGACATGGGGGCACTGGGAGGAATCCATCTATACAGCAGAATCAAACTAAGTAGTTTTTTGGTGATTTTACAGCATTTTCTCTTATGTCACTCCTTGTGATTTACATCATGTGATGTCATCCATACATATTTTATTATGCAAATTAGTAAGGCTGGTATGTTTTTCCAAGAAAGGTGGCAACCCTAACTACTTTTCACATACTCTTACTTAAGTATGGAAACTTAAGTGGGATGTATGGGAACAAAACTTGTGTGGACTGGCTGACAATGAATATAGTTAAAGGGACACTATAGTCACCAGAACAACTACAGCTTATTGAATTTGTTCTGGTGAGTAGAATTGTTACCGTCAGGCTTTTTGCTGTAAACACTGTCTTTTCAGAGAAAATGCAGTCTTTACATTACATCCTAGTGATAACTGCACTGGCCACTCCTTAGATGACTGTTAGAGATCCTTCCTGGGTCATGGCTGCCTAAAATGCATCCAAACATTCAGTGTCTCCTCCGTCTGCATGCAGACACTGAACTTTCCTCATAGAGATTCATTAATTAAATTAATCTATATAAGGAGATGATGATTGGCCAGGGCTGTGTTTGAATCATGCTGGCTCTGACCCTGATCTGCCTCTTTGTCAGTCTCAGTCCTATGGGGAAGCACTGTGATTGGATCAGGCCACCACTTCTAATGATGTCAGCAGACTGCTTGTTATTATGAGTCTAACAGCATGCAGAGTTACAGCTTCAGGCTTGAATATAGTAAGATTTTGCTATATTTATGGAGGCATGAGGGGTCCAGGTGGGCTAGATGGTGGTGTTAACACTATAGGGTCAGGAATTCATGTTAAAGTTATCCTTTAAGATAATGCTGACTTTGGTCTCTCTAACACTGTGGCATGTTCCCTTTCTTCTACACTCACTACATACAGCTTTTCTCTGTCCCAGACCATGTACCAGGAGCTTCTGCCTGCTAGTAAGAAGGTAAGGAGACAAGTGGACTAGCGAGTGCTAGGGGACAGTCCTTAGAACGCGTTGAGTGAGCGCATTATTAGATGCATTTATGCCAAGCTCAGGGTGCTGTCTGCATAGTATAACCTTAGTTGGCCAGCTGCATGATTGGCAGGCAGCCTGACATGCATTCATGCCAGGCTGGCCTTCTAATTCTTTGAGCAGACATGTCCTCTTTTTGGGCATGTTCGCCCCTTGTGGCAGGTTACGTGATTTGTGTCAGTGGCACAACCTTTTACCACGCCCATTTACTTCCTGCTTGACTGGACACTGCTGTTAGGGATTATGGATTTACTTGAAAGATGAAAACATAAATTAGAGAGAGATTAGCCTAGGGTATGTGTTTTCTTTCTCTCCAGCACCATCTCCATCAGGTATATGATGCTTGGGAGTGTTTTACTGTTTTTGGTCGATATGATTTTGTAATTAGGCCCGTCATAATTGTCAGCACCAGGCCCACTGGGCTCTTAATCTGGCCCTGTCTATTATATGCTTAGATCAATACTCACTCCCGAAGATCCCGTCGACGGCTGCTGGGTGAAACGAGGCTTGAGTGCAGACCTTAGGTATTACTGGTTGGGGGATTTTTCCTGGACTCAATACCTCAAATTGTTTGACTTTGCTCCCCCATCTGGGAACCTATACTTACCTTTTAGCTTCTCCGTTATAATTGGATTTATATAGGCATCTGACATGAAGGGAACATGTGCCGGCTGTAAAATACATAGGGACTAGAAATCATTTCTTTATTTCCATACAAGTGCAGGGAAAAGCAGATATATGCACCTTCCCTGACATTCCTCAAATGAATACTATGTTACAAAGGCTAATCTGATGAAATACAGTGGGAGATTGATACTTTACATTTCACTGTTCTAAACTTTTAGTTATTTCTTTAGATACAATTATCCCTGGTACATCAGATGAATTTATTAGCCCTATATATGTGCAGACTTTTATAATATAATTGAATGGAACCCACCCTTTTCCTTCTCCTCCCCCTTGTTTTTTTTCATTATAGAATCGTGCATATATCACTATGCCAGAGTGAACCATTAAACTGGTAGTTTTTTTAACTGATACTCAGTTACTGGAAATATAGGGTATGTTTTAAACCCTCCAGCTTATTGGGAGGGTTCTTTTTATATATCCTTGTTTTGGATAATTTTAAGTGTTACAATAAAAGTTATATTTTATATCTTAATATTGGGGTGTTTTACCATATCTACATTGTTTGATCACTACCTTATAGGACTAAAACTCCTAGACCTTATGGTGAGACACGTTTGTTAACCACCAGGTAACAGAGGTGGACAAAAAATATTATTCATCTATTTTTGTTAGATCAATACTCACCTTTAATGTATGTTTATAAACATATTTTTTATGCTTACGTATTTAAATAAAATTGATTTATTCATTTTTAATAGTCCAAAATGACAAGGGTTTAATCTCTTATTGCCACACGATTAGATTACTCTCTAACGGTCTACCTGGATTTTAGGATCCAGTACAGCATTATTCTGTCATGTACATTTAGCACCAGCATATGTTATTTCCCTGCAGGTACTAGAAATAATCATATACTTCTTAATATCTGGGGCTACTTGGCCATAATTAGTGACTACATGCTGACAGATGTGCTGTGAGGATGCTCAAAGCACACACAGATCATTTAAAGAAAGTGATTTTCAGTAATGACATTAGTGACATCACCCATGTCACTGGATATTCTTTCAATGTGAAGGAGATTAGTAAAGTCCAAAAAGACTCTATTCAGGCAATTCCCAGGACAGATTGTAATCAATGTAGGGCTCTGCATGCTGTACTTCACTTGTCACTTCATGTGACCAGGAATGAGGATTACACAGAACATTTTTTTCATGATATTATTTGACAGCTTAAATTGAAATGTATCATCATATGCTGAATTTTTACAACACAAAGCACTCAGTACTTTAGAGTGGTGTATGCCAATGTCAGTAAAAGTCACTAGAGGGTTAGGGATAGAGTTAATAGAAAGGTAGAGGTAGGGAAAGCAATTTTGAATTGGAGATTTGAATTGGTTGACTTCAGGTTAGGGGACATAGAGTAAGGGGGTATGTTGATTAAGGAATGACTTAGGGTTAAGTCTTCCGTGCCTTCAATATGTTTTGAACTTTAACGCTCATGTTTCTTAGTCAGACCAAAGGGAACCAAAGTCCAGGTGATGAACAGAGGGTACATACTAACAACAAGGAAAACCTTATGGTAAATCTTGATAAACGTAGATCACAGAACTAGTTTCCTCCCTTTGTGAACCACCATTATGCTCAAACCTTTATGAATGTAGATAGCTGCCAAATTTATATCCTCCCTTGCGATAATAAGCAGGTCATACTTAATTTGACCTATTATGAGAGACTGGCTTTTTAGAGAGCTAAATATCAAACAAGTTGGTAAAGGTGGCTTAATAATAGTTCTCAACACTAGAAACTGCCATGAGATAAAGAGATTGCTGCTGGATAGACCAACCTACAGGATTCAAAAAAAATTACTATATTCGTCACATTATGAAGCTAATATACGATTGTGACGAGACCAATCTCGCCACATTGCATTGGAGAAGCCTGATGGCTCGCCTGCTGCCTTTGGACTATGGCCCCCTGTTAAAAGACATCTTTTTTACCTGCAGAAAAGCTTCATTCGTGCTTTTCTGCCTGGGTTCGGTAGATTTGTTTGAATGTGTTATACCCCAGATAGGAATCCCATGCAGCCCATTCGTATGAAACTGACTGTAAAGACTTTGGCTCCATGGCGATTAAACTGTATTCGTGTGGTCTGAGCGCCATTCACTTAATAATGTGCGCTCAGACCTGAGCTATCTGGGGATATGTTAAATGTATAGTTTTAATGTAAGGTGTCTTACCTGGTGTATTTTAACAGTAATGCTTGTTTTGTGTCCCCATGTGCATAATGGAGTCTTGTCTCTGACATGTCTGTGTTTTATGTATAAAATGGGACTTTGTGTATTGTACAGTATTTTAATGCTTTGTGCTAACCATGTGCATAATGGAGTCTTGTCTCTGTCCTGGGAGATAATTTAATTACTTCTCAATTATCTCCTGGGCAGAGGAGAGGAAGCCAGGATGCATTGTGGTAAAAAGTATGTGTAATTGGGTTACCTCTCAGGATAAGGGGGAGGGAATCTGTGGGTTGTAACTACTATGTTACTGGATATTTTATACCTCCCTGTGGGCGGTCCTGTATTTGAAAAGACTGTAATAAAAACCAGGCTGGGTGTGCCAGCACCTCAGACCACTGATTGACCCTCAACACAGAGCCTTGTCTCGTTCTTGGGGGGATTCACTGTATGCTGTTAGAGACTGATTGCCAGGAGTGTAAGCTGATTGTCTGCTTTTCCTGTTCGTCTGCTAGCAGCTATTTGGGAGGTTCCAGTTCGGGAGTTGGAGTGCTATTTTGTATCCAGTTCGGGAGTTTGGTGTTCTGCAGTAGCTGTGCCTGTATCTCTGGAAAGGGGGCCAATCGCCTAAACGTTTTTTTTCCCTTTTGTGCAAAACGGTCCGTTACAATTGGTGGCAAGCGGCGGGATCGTTCCTACAGCCAGAAGGACAGCTACAGGAGACACCATTTCTTTGTATTTACAAGTTAAGGGCAACGCATGTCCTAGTACAGTGACCCTGACAGCACCAGGATGGAACCAGCAGTGGAGTACAGCTACTCTATGAGAGAGTATGACCGGATGGTGTGGTTTCACCTAAGCTTCTTCGGATCCAACCCACTGGAGAGATCGGTGCGGTTCGTGAGGAACCTAGTGTTCGAGAGGCTGCAACAATGGGCAGAAAGAGAAGGTCAGTTGGCACGTTGGGAGGAACTCCAGCGGCAGGTACTGCAGGGAATTGGGAGCCCAGTCTCCATTCCCCAGCGGCAGTGTGAATTGCAGGGAATTGGGAGCCCAGTCCCCATTCCCCAGCGGCAGTGTAAAGTGCAGGGAGAGGAGAGCAGCGTCCTCCCTCCCCAGCGGCAGGCTGAGTTACAGGGGGCAGAGGTAGTTGTTCCTGCCCCCCCAGCAGCAGAGTGATATGCCGGGAAGGCAGTGTGAAGTGCAGGGAGAGGAGAGCAGCTTCCTCCCTCCCCAGCGGCAGGCTGAGTTACAGAGGGCAGAGGTAGTTGTTCCTGCCCTCCAGCAGCAGAGTGATATGCCGGGAAGGCAGTGTGAAGTGCAGGGAGAGGAGAGCAGTGTCCTCCCTCCCCAGCGGCAGGCGTGATTTTTTGGCAATTGGGAGCCCAGTCTCCATTCCCCAGCGGGAGATAAAACAGGGAATTGGGAGCCCAGTCTCCATTCCCCAGTGGCAGAGTGTCCTACTGGGAATAAAGAGCCCAGTCTCCTTTCCCCAGCAGCAGGACTCTGTATTGGGAGCAGAGACAGTCGGTCTCCCTCCCCCGCGGCTTGAAGTATATATGGGAGAGGAGCTTGTTACCCCCTCTCCCCAGCGGCAGCTTAATGTACCCGGGGGAGACAGTAAGCCCCACAACTGTGCAGATGGGACCGTGGTCTCTGCACATACAGCACAGGGGGTAGGGATGGCCGGTTCTGCCCCCCAGCGACAGGGCTGTGTAGCCAAAGGGGAGACAGTCGGTCTCCAGCAGCAGAGCTGTGTATCTAAAGGGGAGACAGTCGGTCTCCCCCTCCAACAACCAGGCTTCAACCAGGCTACCCTCCCAGTAGCGCTGGCAACAGGGCAGAGTGCCGCTGGTCTCTGCCCATGCAGCACCCCACCAAGTCAGCGTACCCGTACCCAGCACAGCCGTGGTGAGGCACCTGGACATGGACAAGCTTCTCCTCTACCCAGGTGCAGTAACCATTTATTGTGGGTGGGCTGTGCTGTTGATTATGTCTTGTGGGTGGGCTGCTGGACTAACAAGGGCACTGACCGGCAGGAGGTCAGATACCCTGTTAGTCTGTTTGGAAAAGGGGAGAGATGTGACGAGACCAATCTCGCCACATTGCATTGGAGAAGCCTGGTTGCTCGCCTGCTGCCTTTGGACTATGGCCCCCTGTTAAAAGACATCTTTTTTACCTGCAGAAAAGCTTCATTCGTGCTTTTCTGCCTGGGGTTCGGTAGATTTGTTTGAATGTGTTATACCCCAGATAGGAATCCCATGGAGCCCATTCGTATGAAACTGACTGTAAAGACTTTGGCTCCATGGCGATTAAACTGTATTCGTGTGGTCTGAGCGCCATTCACTTAATAATGTGCGCTCAGACCTGAGCTATCTGGGGATATGTTAAATGTATAGTTTTAATGTAAGGTGTCTTACCTGGTGTATTTTAACAGTAATGCTTGTTTTGTGTCCCCATGTGCATAATGGAGTCTTGTCTCTGACATGTCTGTGTTTTATGTATAAAATGGGACTTTGTGTATCGTACAGTATTTTAATGCCTTGTGCTAACCATGTGCATAATGGAGTCTTGTCTCTGTCCTGGGAGATAATTTAATTACTTCTCAATTATCTCCTAGGCAGAGGAGAGGAAGCCAGGATGCATTGTGGTAAAAAGTATGTGTAATTGGGTTACCTCTCAGGATAAGGGGGAGGGAATCTGTGGGTTGTAACTACTATGTTACTGGATATTTTATACCTCCCTGTGGGCGGTCCTGTATTTGAAAAGACTGTAATAAAAACCAGGCTGGGTGTGCCAGCACCTCAGACCACTGCTTGACCCTCAACCAGGGCCGTCTTTAGCACTGGGCAAACGGGGCAGTTGCCCCGGGCCCAGTTGCTCCTGGGGGGCCCCAGAGCAGCTGCCCCGTGGCCCCGTGATTTCTGCAGCCCCCATGTACCCAGCGGTGCAGCCGCACCGGCCCGCCACCCGGTTACCATGTGTCAGCAGGGGCCCGGTCGGGCGCTGTGACGCTTAAACAGTGCGACCAGGCCCCTTTCTGTACCGGCTGGGAGGAAGTGAGTGCGGCATGTCACTTCCTCCCACCGGAGATAATAGCCGCGTGGGAGGAGGAAAGCAGGGAGTAGGGTAGTTCTTCAAGATAACTCCCAACTGCCTCAGCCTGCCACTGGACCCTAGGGAAACCACCCTCCATAAAAAGGTAAGAACCTGGAGGGTGGCTAAATGTATGTCAGTATGTCTGTGTGTTTGTTAGTATGTCTGTGTGTGTGTGCCAGTATGTCTATGTGTGTGTGTTAGTATGTCTGTGTGTGTGTATGTCAGTATGTCTGTGTTAGTATGTCTGTGTGTGTGTATGTCAGTATGTTTGTGTGTTTGTGTCAGTATGTATGTGTGTGTATGTCAGTATGTCTGTGTGTATGTATGTCAGTATGTCTGTGTGTTAGTATGTCTGTGTGTGTATGTCAGTATGACAGACATACTGACATACACACACAGACACACTGACATACACAAACACACGCACAGACACACTGACATAAACATACACACACTGACATAAACATACACACACTGACATACACACACACATACATACTGACATACACACACAAACATATACACACACAAACATACTGACACACACACACACACAGACATACTAACATACACGCACAGACATGCTGACATACGCACACAGACATACTGACATACACACACACAGAGACATACTAACACACACACACAGACATACTAACACACACACACTAACACACACACACAGAGACATACTAACACACACACACAGAGACATACTGTGTGTATATGTCTGTGTGTGTATGTCAGTATGTCTGTGTATGTCAATACGCCTGTCAGTGTATGTGTTTCAGTATTTCTATGCGTGTCAGTATTATGTATGTGTGTCTCTGTGTGTGTATCAGTATGTCTGAATGTGTGTCAATATATTTTCCAGTATATATTTGTGTGTCAGTGTATGTGTGTGTCAGTATGTATCTGCGAATGTTTTAATATGTCTGTCTGTCTGTGTGTGTATGTGTCAGTATATCTGTCAGTGTGATTGCGGGTTGGGCGTAATGGGGTGGGGGGCGCAGGGACAGGGCCCAGGGGGCCCAAGAAAATGTTTTGCCCAGGGTCCTATTCATATTATAGACGTCCCTGCCCTCAACACAGAGCCTTGTCTCGTTCTTGGGGGGATTCACTGTATGCTGTTAGAGACTGATTGCCAGGAGTGTAAGCTGATTGTCTGCTTTTCCTGTTCGTCTGCTAGCAGCTATTTGGGAGGTTCCAGTTCGGGAGTTGGAGTGCTATTTTGTATCCAGTTCGGGAGTTTGGTGTTCTGCAGTAGCTGTGCCTGTATCTCTGGAAAGGGGGCCAATCGCCTAAACGTTTTTTTTCCCTTTTGTGCAAAACGGTCCGTTACAACGATGCTGGATAAAGCTCTGTTTGATGGGATTATTGCTAAATCTTAGCAAAAATGTATTTGTAATGATAATCCTATGATGTTAGTATTCTTCATACTTTCCAATGTACTTCAAGACCCTGTCCATATAACAGGTTGTCCCATAGTTGCAAGTACAAAGTCAGTGTTTCAACCCTTGGACATTTATTTATACAGACTATAGTTCTGATGATATTCTTGTGACACTAAATATGTCCACCCAGCACCAGTAAGGTAATACTATTGTAAACAACAGATCCTTGACATTTCTTTCCAACCATAGCATTTGTGAATTTGTGCTAAGGTTAGTAGAAATAGTCTTAACAAAAAACTATTGCAGGTACCATTCGATCTTTTATAAACAAGTGAAGGGAACTGCTATGGGGACAATATGGCACACATATATGCCAATATCTTCATATATGCAAATATCTTCATATTTCTATTTCAGGTACCATTCGATCTTTTACAAACAAGTGAAGGGAACTGCTATGGAGACAATATGGCACACTCATAGGCAAATATCTTCATGACAGACTTTGAAGAGCACCATGTATACACTTCAACTAACCCCTACAAAAGCTGTGTTAGAGGATTGACCTGCAACAGTTTTTGACTTACCTTAATAACTCTCACTTATGACAGTTTGTTAAATGTGAACAGTTTCATCCTACTAACCAAAATAATTATATTCCATACAGTCAGATGGCACGTGTTGTTGACGTAATGTCAGTGAGGACCAAAATCTGGACTCAAGATTGGATTTTTGAATGGCCAAGAAGTTCTCCAAAATGGCTATACCTCAAGCCACTATTATTTATAGAAATACCTTGCTTACAAAAAAGGACATAAGGTCTCCCCTAAGATTTAAAACTCTATCCACTCTAATTGGCATATATTGCAATTGGATAAAATGATCAAATTTTCAATCAAAGATCCACCTGTGTTTGTTCATAAATGACACCACAATGTTAGGGACATGGTGATGAAAGCCGACTCTTTTACTCAATCTAAAGAGAGGCTTTTAAGCAAACCGATAATGGGTATATTTCCATGTCTGCTATGGCATTGTAATAGGTGAAATTTGCATGCATGTACAGAACAAAAAAAATACATTTGTAAGGCCTCCTTTAAATTGCTTTTGGCTTTAACTTTTCCTTCTCTTGCCTGGACCTAAAATTGTGCCCCCTCCCCCCCCCCTCTTTTTATGGTTGTACATCTGTGTACCAACTGAATATGCCTGTTGTATATGTTGTGATTTTTCTGTACAGCAGCCTTAATAAGACCAAGTATTTAAAGTTTTTATTATACATACAGCTTACATATTGTATTATTTAACCTTTATATTGTTATTCGTTGAGTTTATTCCTTTGTAATTATCAATGTTAAAGGCTCTTCTGTTTTCAGCTGTACTTTACCCCAGCAAAAGAACAAACGCGTTAGCCACCAGGTCATGATTTAATCACTTGTTTGATTGCCTTATAGGAGTCTTTTTTGGACATTTAATTTAGAATAATTTAATATGATAGGAATATGCCTTCCAATTTAAGCTATTAGTAATAATACTGTTAATTCAACAGTCTTCATATTGTATTTATGCTATGCTTTTAAACTGTATGTTTGTCTGTTTAGTATCACCATACACCTAGATGATGTTTGGGGTTTATTATATTCACTCACATTTTTGTCATATTATTTTTTTTATCTTTGCACAACATTTGCATATTTTCACCACTATTTACTGTTAATATTACCCTTTCATCATTTTAAATATAGCTGGGATTACATATATTAAGCTATTCTTAAGATTTTCATAGCGCATGCATTTTCACTTCTGACTGTTTTCACGGAGTTGCATACTGATGATTTAATAACTTGTTTACCGGTATCATAGCAACGTATAACATGTCATAACGTTTCAATCACGGCATAACAGTTTATTATGGTCAAAATTGTATTAATTAGTTTTTACTTTACTGTAACTTGCTATTTAGTGAATGAAACCCAGCTTTTTTTTTTCCTTTTTAGAATGCTACCCTTGCCATTTCTAGTTTGTTGTTGGGTTTGTTTCAGGCAATATATGCATGTTTAAAATATAAACTTAAATCAAGTTAAATCTGAATCTGATTGTTTGCAATAGTATTACGTTACTGATGCAGGGTGGACACATATATAATAAATGCATGTATTTTAATGACAGTTTTACCATGAGTCTTTATCATTATAAAAAAAAATATATAAACTATTATCAACTTTATAATGCATCAGTCAATTGTGGTGGGTTGATGAACACTATCAGCATTTAGCTATACTGGTAGATACGTGTAATTATAGAAAAGAGATGTAGGTACCAACAACTCCAAAAGAACTGTTGCACACAAACTTAGGACTATATTAGAATTGTGTGTATATATTTCTGTGCATGGATACTTAAAGGAACACTATAGTCACCTAAATTACTTTAGCTAAATAAAGTAGTTTTAGTGTATAGATCATTCCCCTGCAATTTCACTGCTTAATTCACTGTCATTTAGGAGTTAAATCACTTTGTTTCTGTTTATGCAGACCTAGCCACTCCTCTCCTGGCTATGATTGACAGAGCCTGCATGAAAAAAAAAACTGGTTTCACTTTCAAACAGATGTAATTTACCTTAAATAATTGTATCTCAATCTCTAAATTGAACTTTAATCACATACAGGAGGCTCTTTCAGGGTCTAGCAAGCTATTAACATAGCAGGGGATAAGAAAATCTTAATTAAACAGAACTTGCAATAAAGAAAGCCTAAATAGG
This sequence comes from Pelobates cultripes, assembly GCA_933207985.1. NCBI lineage: Eukaryota > Metazoa > Chordata > Amphibia > Anura > Pelobatidae > Pelobates > Pelobates cultripes. The sequence continues at coordinate 91,653,156 of OW240912.1, read as the reverse complement.
GATCTCTTTACAGGAAGTGTTTATGGAAGGCTGTGCAAGTCACATGCAGGGAGGTGTGACTAGGGTTCATAAACAAAGGGATTTAACTCCTAAATGGCAGAGGATTGAGCAGTGAGGCTGCAGGGGCATGTTCGATACACCAAAACTGCTTCATTAAGCTAAAGTTGTTCAGGTGACTATAGTGTCCCTTTAAACATGTTAAATTATATAAATGCACACAATACATGTTTAATTTATCATTTATTTATCACGTGTTGCTCCCTTTCTATGTAATGCAAGATGCTTGGTTATTAAAACACATAATTTTCTAAATACAATGCAGTTTTTAATACACACCTGATCTTATCATTGACAACTCTGGTGTTTTATATTGTGCCATTTTGTATTGCTTGTCTTACTGACTTTTGTATGTATGTATGTATGTATGTATAAATGTATAACTTTAATAAATAAAAATATATATTGAAAGCAAATTACAGTAAGTACAGTCCCCTAACTACAGCCAGACTAGAGATGTCGCAAACATGGATGCTGTCCAGGAAGTAGGAGGGCCTGGGAGGGAGGGTCTGCTTGAGATTGGCCGGGACGTGTCAGCTGACTGGAGTTCACCGCGAACAGCTCGTGGCGAACCGTGGCGAACCGTTCGCGAGATGTTCGCGGACGGTTCGCGACATCTCTAAGCCAGACATGTGTAATATGTACTGCATTACAGGCATATATTGCTGACTGCAATTATAATTCAAAATACACAAAATGCTCTTATTTCAAAATGACATTCCCACCCCATTTTTATTGGATTTAAATTTGACATAATAAAAGGCTGCCTGAAACACTTTGTCATTCAATGCTAATAACTATCTCTGATATATGAGAATGATGCATGAATATGGATACGTGCACATATTATCACAGAAAAAGTACAAACTATATATATGTGAGTTACAGTTGTATTTTGAAGATGTCATTACCTTGTACCAGTAAGTGCAGTCCTCATAATTAATACATACTGAGATTATTGTTCAGTAGAAGTATATAGCATAAAACACCACTGATAAATGTCACTGTCCAGTAGAAAGGCAGATATTGTCATTTGTCACTATTTTTCAGATGTAAATATTGTGGAAAATATGTTGCCTACATTCATAATAAAGAAAAAAATGCTGTCTTAAATAATTTGAAATATAATCAACTAATACTTAATTGCTAATCCTATTACCTGGATCCCCATTAATAATTATACCAATATTCATTTTAAAATAAAGGTGACTTTTTTCCATCAATCAAGTAGCAAGACCAATTTATAATATCATTCTAAAAATAATTTCTAGTGTTCTCATGTTATAAAACGTATCCTATAAGAAAAAAGACAGGCCAATAAAATGAATTGTATTTGATATATATCGCACTACATATAGCAGTAGACCCTGAATTCTAAAAGGATACATTTTGAATAATGTAATTAAGGAACTAAGGTTTAATCTAATATATAGAATACTGTGCTTATAGACAACACACCATATATGCCAATATTTGTCAGAAAAACATTAAAAATACACATCTGATTGTGTGCCAAATGTAAATATGATAGCTACATTCATCAAACAATATTATATTCTTCAGTATTAAATAAGAAATGATACATGATAATTGAAAATTATATACATAGAAAGGTGCTCAAGTAAGACATACCCAGACAACATACAACTTTACAAAATATCTATTAATACATCTTTGGTTATCATGATCTATTAATTCCATTGTATTTAATGTTGTGTAATATATTCTTTAACATATTTACTGGCAGATTGGCAATTGCTGAACGCAGAATATGGAATTTGATCTTCAAGAACAGAAAAAGAATAAAAGGAATATTTGCATTTGTCCAATAAAATGTTCAGAATTTATTTGAAAATCATTTGGTGATCTTTCTTTTTATCTTTCCATTATGTGCATTACTTATGTGACAAATACATAATAATTAAAAATAAAAAAAACCAAAAAATCCAAATAAAAATGTGTTTCCTGACTCACATATTATATGACAAACATTGTATATTGGGAGTAACAAATAGTGTCTCCTCATTTAAATAACATAACCTTGATCAAGCAATGTCGATTTTATTAGCGTTGCAGAATATTTTGTATAATATTAACTGTGTCTGAACTGCTGGTGAATGCAGAGAAATGTGCTTTTCTCTGACTGACCAAATAGCAGGCTTTCCTAAAATTTCATTGGGCATTTACATGTTAAAACAGCAATTTAAAACATACTCAGATGCATTGTATAGGCTGGCCTTCCATCTTCCAGCCTTTGATGATCCTTCATATACAAAAACAAATAATAATAATAAAAAAAATAAAAATAATAATAGTAATAATTATCTTGTCAGGTTAAATTGAACATGCATTTGTAGAACCCCAAAAGGGAGCTTTGCAGTTAACATATTCAAAATGTCATCTTCAAGTGAACTTGCATTATTTCCTACAAATGAATCAGGTTATAAAATCCCAGACCTCTTTCTCGAGGACAAGTTATTATGAAGAAAACCTTTTTTCTTGTTCTGGAGGCAACAGAGATGGATCTTGACTAATGTATATACACATAGGTCACAACTAAAAGCACAATCTTTCTAAAAGTTCTTTTGAAACTTAAAACATCAATAAAAGATATTTTTTTTAAACTCACAGCTATTTACATTTTTTACAAATATTGTTTTTTTTTTCTCTTTAAATACAGTTCAAGGTGGCATTTGCCTTCATTGCCGGAACTATACATGTTTCTGCATAGTCAGTCCTCTTGTTAAATAGAATTTCCATTGTGATTTATAGCTTCATAAAAAGCTTAATATATTAACTTGTTTGACCAAGGGCCATTTATTTTATGGCACATAGAGAGCTTAGAAAACAAAAACAAAGCGGTAAAGACAATAGTCCTCATTCATGGCAACCTGTTATAATGTGTTTTAGAGGAAAGATCCGGTCGCTGTAAGGAGACTGTCCAGAATGCTTAGCTTATCAAAATTCATCTAGCAGGGATAAATTCATAAGTGACATCATAACAGTTTTAACATATTTCATGTCTTAATTTATCTTTACAGATATTAGATACATCCTCTAGACTGGCTGCAATAAGTAAGAAAATAATTTCTTCCTACTTGTTGAATTTTCTGTCTGTTTTTGTTTTCTTCAAATGGGTGAAAAAAGCCGAAAAGCTATACTCGAGTGGTGGAATGCCCATGGGGTAAATTAGTACTATTTTGGCCTCCACTAAAAGTGTTGAAGGAATGCAGTGGTTGCATTCCTGTTAGTGTATTCGGAATCATTGTTATGGTATTTGGAGTCATAAGAGGAATGTCATCAGGAGATCTCCTCAGTGTTAGAGTATAGTCAGGAGGACAGGTTAGTCGTAGAGTATCATGAGCCTGAAGAGCTTCACACTCATGGTCATGCTCCAGCTGTTTCATTTGTAATGACATTATTTCTTCATTTTGTATGTGAGCTATATCATTTGTTGTATTCCTCTGAGGACTAGGGCGTCTATGGGTTTCATGACGTCTTTTATCTTTCTTGTAGTATAAAGCAGCAAAAGCCAAGATATTGAGAAACAAAAGGGAGGCTCCAACAGCTATTGTAACACTCAGTTCCGTTGAGTAATCACGCTTGTCTTCTGTAATTACTGTAGTTTCTGTCAAACTTGTTTTTTGAGTTTCTTTAGGATTATTTGCTGTTGTCATGGCAGGACGCTTTGTTGTAGCCCTTGATTTAACAGGAGATCTTCTTGTTACATAAGGAAATGATGTCATGTCCGGAGGGGGCACCTTTGTAGTTGTTGACACATACTGAAAAATTTCATTCAAGTTATGCAAATGTGGTACTAGTTCTAACCAGAAAGCCACTTTTGTTGCTCTATAGTGATCTCTTACTCTAGGTTTTAGACCAATATGCAAATAAAGTTGATCTTTTGGATCATATTTTGACCAAGCAACTTCTTCAAATCGGTTGGGTTTTGTGTGGATGAACTTTGTGTCTTGTGGAACTGGCTTGTTTGGATCTCTAAAAAATAAACAAAATAAAATATTACTTTTACTTTAATGTGAAATCATTTATCCATAATACTTAGTAATGAAACATTCAGATTTTTTTAATAAGTAAAAATCTAAACACTTTATAATAAAAATAACGATTCAAGAATAAATTATTTAAAAAACAACATTTGATATCAAGTTTCAGGCATGTAGTTTCATGACATTTCTCAGAGATGGCATTATTAAAATTTTACCAATTCAAATAGGTGTAAACAGTATTATTATGTATTAAATCATTATCCAGATATAAATTAAATTTTAAATTGTACTGAATAATTCTTTTGGAAGTAATGAGATGAAAACTAGAAAACCTCAGGGGGCACAATATGGGTCTAACAAACATCAAGAAGAAGGATAGATAAAAATGCAAAGATTAAATTAACCTTGCTGGATATATTTGATATCCATAAAATGCAACAGAAATCACACAGCTTTCTAGGATGGATAGCACTGTAAACTATAAACAGAAGCAAACATGTTTTGAATGTAGGTATACTTATTTCTTTGTCTATAGAATGAGTTAATTCTCTACAAAAAAACACTTACAACACAATATTTAAATAGACCTTTATAAAAATTGATGTATGTGCCTCTTGTACGTTTCTGCAAAACAACCAACATAGGAATCAGAATAAAATAACAGTAGCAACATACTTTTTTTTTGTTTAAACAAGCAAAAAATTAAATGTTCTTGTATATAGTTATATTCTAATGTACAATAATGGGAAAAACTCCAGTTTTATCAATTAATAAATATATGTATTTATAACATTGGAGTATTTGTTTATACTCCTATGCCCATTTTGTTCCACTTTTTGTCTTCAACAAAGGTTTAATTGTTCTTGTTAAACTCCACCAGTGGAAGGTCCACTCCTAGCCATAGTAGCCAATAAAATGCCTCTCACAGAGAAGCTTTGGGAGATGGGGTACATGCACCACAATAGCCACACTGCACCCGCAAAGCTTAGTATATAGAAGCACAAAATTCAGTTAAAAGCATTGCTTTCTGCTTTGTGCTGGACAAAATCAATCAGAAAGATTACCTTTATAAAAAAATATAATTAATATATATTAATAATTTTAATTTATTTTCAAAAAAATATTCTGGAAAAAGTATGCATTCATATTGTCTTATGTGCGTTTGGGTCTTTTTTCTCATCCTCTTATCATGACTTCCCTTTAATGCAGTGTTTCCCAACCCAGTCCTCAAGGCACACCTACCAGTCCAGGATTTAGGGATTACTCAGTTGTGTCTAAGGTGTTTTTACAAAGAAGAAAAAAAACACCTTAGACACAACTGGGTAATCCCTAAATCCTGGACTGGTAGGTGTGCCTTGAGGACTGGGTTGGGAAACACTGCTTTAATGTAGCATTGTGTCAACTTCTTTGTGGAGGCTCTTTCCACAGGTTGCAGGTATATAGCACAAATCTGATATCACAGTAACATGGGAATGAGTCCTATTTATGGAGTATATCCATACATACCTTTTTGGCATTTGATTTATTATTAGCTTCTACATGGATTAATGTGCTCGAAGATAAAAAGTATATGCATTTTTTTTAGAGATAGTTCACAAGAAAAGGAAGAGGATCTACACAAGGTCAAACAAACTTAGGAAAGATGGAATAGTCAGTTTCATAGATGTGGTTGGTACAAAACTAAAAACAAGACATATTTTTATTTGTTATGTGTTTTGTTCATTATTTGTGCATTTGTGAAATCTCAAATTTTAACGTGTGCAAAGCAAATCAGTCCAGTACAATTTCTCCTCATGTTTACTGGTGTGATATTTTTCAAACATACCAGTCTGTGCACATTATATAAGTGGAACTTGACTAAGTAAACCAGTACCTGTATACTTGCTAAATCATTGGTATTATGTCCCTCGTCATTCCTATCACGAATGGGAGGCTAGCTGTTTAACATTTTGTCCATATTATTAATATTTGAAGTTAATAAATGTTGACCCTGTATCTAAGAGTTAGTGAAGTATAATTTGCAGGTAACTCAATAGCTATAAATATGACAATGCTTGTGGATTAATCGTTCAGTTTTAACTTAACTAGAACTCTACTTTGTTTTGTTTTGTTTACAATGCGTTTTTTGTATATTATGCAATCCAATGTTACAAAAGAAGTATCTGGGATGAAATTATCCAAGTCTTCATTGCAAGACAACCCAATTTACACCCCAATGGTGTCCAAAGAGTTAGTTTCACAAAATAAATTACACTTGGCAGCCCACTACAATGCGTTTTTTGTATATTATGCAATCCAATGTTACAAAAGAAGTATCTGGGATGAAATTATCCAAGTCTTCATTGCAAGACAACCCAATTTACACCCCAATGGTGTCCAAAGAGTTAGTTTCACAAAATAAATTACACTTGGCAGCCCACTACAAGCCAGTTATCTACTGAATATTCACAGAATGTAGCAGACTTTACGGGTGATCTGGTTCTTTTCCTACTTTAGACCAACATGTAATATTCCTCATGCATACTCTTTAAAAATGTCAATATAGTTATACTCCTATGCTAAATTCCTTTATATTTAATGATCTGGCCTAAACTCCTAAGTGGGTATCTCGCCAAGAGATGCTGCAGGGCTTAGACAGAACCAGGTTTGGTCTATATAAGAGCTGGAGTTATAGCATTAGTTTAAAAATGTTGACAATGCTATGCACTCTAAGCTTCTTAAGCCTAATGTCTAATCTTCATAAGACTTGTCTTACCTTAGCAGCATGTCTTTATCCAGTGATCTGTTTTTATATGTATCACATACATCAACACTTTACCATCCTGTGAAACAGGACACCGGAGGGAAGTAGGAAAGGGGTGGGACAGTGATGCAGGCCTCAGAAAGGAGACATGTCCATCAGAATGATTGATGAAGCAGCCTGGGTGACAAATGACAATCTACCTAGCCAAAGATCTTGCATAGTAAATCCTGCTAAACTGCAGGATGATATTTCTGTCTACCTTATTTTATCTTATTTTATCTATCTACATGTCTGTATGCATGGCTGTCTATGTGATAACTTTTTTAATAAAAATTATCCTTTATTTATAGTAAAATATTTTAAAGGAACAATTGAGAATATTTGCAAGAGACAAACCGGTGAACTCAAATACTGTATATTTTAAGATTAAGCATTTTCATTTTGTAATTCTCATTAGACATTATTATATTACATAAAGAAAGAGAGATGATTTTATGGGAGACATTTAAGAACTTTATGTACCTTATACTTCATCTGAAAGTGAGGCATACAATTTTTGCTGTATGGTAATCACTCTTTTATTGCCATGAACATGACTCAGGTTTTTATTTTTCACTTTGTATTCCTATAGATTGTAAACCGAAAAGACCATGTATAATACTGAAGTTAAATTCTTCACAATATTTTTGCAATATTGCTAGAAACATCAAAATAGCTCATAAAATAAGTTATTTTCTTTTTGAATCCAGAAGGAAAACAATAAAGATGTTTTCTGGAGGAATTCTAAACAATTTAAATTTGTCAAAAACACCGGCCATTTACTGGCAAAACTTTAAATGTCATTTTCAATCTGAAAGGGCGTATTTGCATTCAAATAATAGCTATTATGTTACTGTTTTGATATATTTTTTATTGTATAGCAAGCATAGATATAAACAAGAATATATGCAAAATGTGTATTAAATGAAAGTTATTCCTTTGTTAAATAAATCTTTGGAAGAGCCATTTTGAATATAAATTATGAACATAAAGTTGAAATATTTGATATATTTTCCTATTTGAGATATTTCCACAAGCAACCATAAGCGAGTTGTTTTGTTTGAATTTACCTGATAAAAACCAGTAGTGCACAAATGGTTATAAGGAAAAGTTATAAAAAGTTTCACTGAGGGTTCTAGAAAGGTGTATTTCAACTAAAAAGTGGGTTTTTAGCCAGATACAGTTTACAGGGAGGAATACTATACAAAAGCTGTAATGTTTATGCTCTGGAAAAAGACATTTTGGTGTACACTTTATTATTGGTTTTGTGCTGTAATACTTGCAACTTCTTTCTCTGCTACAACACTGAGCTAATGTGCCTGTGTGATTTATTTATCTTCCTTGCATGCTTTTCTCGAATAATTTGTAGAACAGAGATGACATATTTAAAACCCACTAGCAAGTAAGGGACATTTCTAATTACCTATTGATTTCTGTCGCCTGTTCTACATCCTGAACATTCAGAAACCAAATGTATTAAAATAAAACATAAAAAACGATATAAAAACAAGAGGTCTTGGTCAGTAAAAAAAGAAAAGAAAAATAAAGTTAAAAAATACCATTATGTGCTAGAAAGTCCTATGAAAATAAGAATAGTCTTTTAGGTTGCTAAATGTTATTGTATATATATGTTTTCTTTAAATAGAGACTGATATTAAGTATAGCTGTAGAGATGATGCTTTTGAGCCAACAAGCACTATTAATTACAGAACATGATCACACAAACTCACTTGTAACAATATACACAAGCTGGGAGTTCCACACAAGCACATAGCTACTTTAATTGATACCAGTCATATATAAGTATAGTACAGAGTATTAGGGTGTGTACAGAGAAACAAATACCATCTAAACTTCTCTTTCAAAAGTTAAAACTTTATTTCTTCTGATCTCAGACTAACTCGTTAGTCTAGTATGTAAGTTGTAGTGCATATTGTATGAATGCGCGTGTAAAATTGCATTTTTTTATTTTTATTTTTTTTGTTTTAACAGATCTCCATACATTTTTGTCTTTGCTTCTTGAATGTATTGTGGGATGTATTTGTGAAATGTTTTATTGATTAGTAGTGTTTTTGTACAATGTCATTGTTTTGGTATTTTGTATGTATATTCTGGTTAAAATAATTAATAACAATTATCAAAAATTAAAATGTAAAAAAAAAGTCTTCTAAAATCTAACAAGCTAGAACAAACTCATATAAAATTGTCCACAGAGACAGGGAAGAAAGTTTGACACACCCCTTGCACACATGTATAATTTCAGTATGCTAAGATACAATGGTAAAGTGTGTTCTCTGTATTTGTGTTTATTATTTACAGACATGGACATGCATGAACAATCCTTTTAAGACTAAACAGAACATATATGTTTTGGATTCTGCCTCCTAAATAGGAGAATGCAGATTGTTTCATCTTTATTTTTAATGCACCAATATAAATAATATAAATTGTATTTATCTGGACATACTGAGCATCCTTTATATACAATATATGTATATTTAATATTTTTCATGCAAAATAATGTAGAATTATATGTTCAAATTATAATTTACCTTCCTGACATCTTCACAATTTGTCAGACAATAATACGTGGAAATCTGCACACAAATAGCACAGGTAATGATATAAAAGTACAGGACCCTATACAGGTCATTTTAGGGGGTCATTGGGGTGATGAATACAGTCAATGAGTCAAGACTAAGGATCACGAAAATAAATTTAAGATTTTTAATTATGGAGAATGATACACTGATCAGCCACAACATTAAAACCACCTGCCTAATATCGTGCAGCCAAAACAGCCCTGATGAGGCGAGACAAGGACTTCAAAGACTTCTAAATGTGTCCTGGGGTATCTGAAACCAAGACTTTAGCAGTAGAACCTTCAAGTTCTGCAAGTTGTGAAGTGGAGCCTTGATGGATGAGGTTTGTTGTTCTAGGATATCCCACCGATGCTCAATGGAATTCATAGCAGGGGAATTTGGAGGCCAAGGCAACACCTTGAACTCTTTGTCATGTTCACCAAAGCATTCCAGATAATTTTTTGCAGTGTGGCAGGATGCACTATCTTGCTGAAAGAAGCCACTGCTATTAGGGAACACCATTGTCATGAAAGGGTGTACGAGATCTGCAACAATCTCTAGGAAAGTGGTACCTGTCAAAGTAACATCCACATGATGCCATGCCCAAAGTTTTCCCAGCAGAACATTGCCCAGAACATAATACTGCCTCTGCCGGCCTGCCTTCTTCCTATAGGGCATCCTACTCTTCCTCAGGTAAATGATGCACATTTACCCAGCCTCCTGATCTAAGCACCTAAAGAAAACATGGTTTAACAGACCACAGCCAGTTCTGACACTCACATCTCCATTGAAGGCATTTTAGGTAGTGGAAAAGGGTCATCATGGGCACTCTGGTCTGCTGCTATGCAGCTCCATACACAGCAAACTGTGATGAAATGTGTGTCCTTACACCTTTCTATAATGACTGACATCAAGCTTTTCAGAAATTTGAGCTACAGTCACTCTTCTGTGTGATCGGATCAGATAGGCGAGCCTTAGCCAATAAGCTATGGGCACCAATGATCCTGAGGCTGGTTCACCGGCTGTCCTTCCTTGCACCGCTTTTGGTACTAACCATTGCAATCTGAGAACACCCCAAAAGACTTGCCGTTTTGGAGATGTCTTGATATAGTCCTCTAGCCATCACTATTTGGCCCTTGTCAAAGTCATTTAGATCTTTTTGTTTGTAAGTATTTCCTGCTTCCAACACATGAAATTCAAGAACCAACTGTTCACTTAGTGGCTAATATATCCCACTCCTTGACATTTGCCATTGTAGTATATATCATACATGTAATATATATATACATATAATCAATGTTATTCAATTCATCTTTCAGTGGTTTTAATGTTGTGACTGATATAGCGCCATCAGATTCTGTAGCGCTGTACATTAATCTAACAGTATGCCAGTTACATATGTACACAACTTTTGATTTGTACTACTATGTTCACGCTGTGCAAAGACAAACAGAAAGACAAGCCATCTATGAAATGATATTCCTCTAACTGTGGTCAAGAAAATAAATGTAATGTCAGCTAGATGTATGTATTGTAAGATTGCACAGATATCCCTCTGATTGGCTGATTGTTGATTACTTTGATTAGGTCATCTTTGGCATGCTTTGCATTTGGTAATATTGAACTACAACAGTGCTCACTTCTACTGCACTGCATCTAACAGATGAGATATCACATTTATTATTTGAATCTTCCATCAAAATATAGGCCTACTGGTGCAAAAATAGAATCGTATCTATGCTATTATTACTGTTCTCAACGATACAAATGGCAAAATGATTAAAACAGGTTTGTGACCTCTCAGATGAACACATAGGCTAAATGGATACTGCATTCTTGAAAAGGTCCATTCTTTTTATAATTTTTAAACACTCATTTCTAGAAAACAAAACATACTTACATTTCATCATCGTATGATGTTTCCACTGATTTCTTCAGTATTGTCAAAGAACAATATAAGCAAAGCTATAATATCAGCAAGGATAAAATGCCCTCCTTATGAAATCCAATAATATTAATGCTTATAGTCTTACATTAATATTGAGATATATTTCACAATGGAGAAATATATAGTCTAATATGTTCTAGCAATTATAGAATAGTTGGAGAATACAGTAAAAGATTAAACTCCATATTTTATGAAAAACCGAGAAAATTCTCAACTCACATAAAATTATATCTCTGCTCTCTTTCATCATTAACTAAGCTTTGTTAATCTCACCGTTATATAAAGTCAAATGGTGCAGCAACTGGGATTTTGTCATTTATTATCATTTTTATAAGGAAAAGGGAACATTAATTTAGTTATCTTCAAGGGAATAAAGTAAAATTAAAACCAATGAGTAAGTGCAAATTCATATTGGTAGCAATCCTCATTCAGACTTTCATGATATGAGATGATAATGTGACAATCTGAAAATTTAAGAAAACTTTGGAGTTAAAGAAAAATTGTACCAATCAAAGGATTTGGCCACGGGAGAAATTTGATGTAATTAGTTAGTACAGTCAAAGCATGTAATGTTTTTTGATCTTTATTTACATTTTCAGGGTTATTTATAAAAGTGAGCATTCAAAGTGAGTTCAAAGAAATTTAAGGTCAGAGTAGCTGAACTCAAATCATAGCTGATTTAGAGAATTTATCCGGTTCAGTTTTTTTTACATAAAAAAAAAGTTTGGGATTTTTACTCTAGATATTACTTCTAGCATTATATAGCAAAGTAAGAAGAAATTAGATTATAATATTGAAACAGATTCAAGTTAATTCAATTCTGAGGTTACATAATAAATGTTTCAAAGAAAAGATGAACATTAAAAACACGTGTTGTTTTGTTGAAATATATAAATTTAAATTAATTATGTATTTGCATAATAAAAAACAAGAACATGGCAAAAAAATCCAATAACTACCTTAACGTTTTATTTTTTTTGAAATTTCAAATGGGAGCAAACTCAATAATGATTTGGTTTTTCATGTTGCACACTTTACACATTGATAGCAGATGAAGATAATGTTGCTTTTTTACTTGCTATGAAACAAATGAAATCTAAGTTTCAAATGATTGCATTTCTTTCAAAGCATTATAATTTCAAATGTCACTAAAATACTTTACTAGTACTGCAGTCTGCACAATACATTGCAGTAGAACTGCAGTTTGGAAAGCCTAATCCTGCCATTAAAACCGTCATTGGAATGATTTACAGTCCCCTGGTGAAACATTGAGTTTGTCTTTAATTTTAATTCAATGCAAAAGACTCAAGGTTATAGAAAACACTATGCAGGCAGAAATTGTAAGATTTAATGTCAAAAAAGGATGCAAGATGAAGGTTGGAGCCTTCAATACATATCTGCTTTATGATCTTTTACAAAATGAAAAATAGTAGAAACAATATTTTATGAATAATTCACATAAGAAGAGACACACACAACACACTGATGTATGATCTCTCTGTTATGCAAAGAATGTCTTTCTCTAGCAATCCAAACATATTCATATAAAAATATATAGTTGTTTGCATTCAGGCATGTTCTATATGTTTTTCTATTTTAAATATTTCTATATATATCTATATTTTTGTGGTAGCCTGGTCCAATCAAAGTGCTTCCCCATAGGATTGGCTGAGACTGACAAGGAGGCAGATCAGGGGCAGAGCCAGCATGAATCAAACACAGTCCTGGTCAATCAGCATTTCCTCATAAAGATGAATTGAATCAATTAATCTCTATGAGGAACGTTTAGTGTCTGCATGCAGAGGGAGGGGACACTGAATGTTTGGATGCATTTTAGGCAGCCATGACCCAGCCATCTGAGGAGTGGCCAGTGAAGTTATCACTAGGCTGTAATGTAAACACTGCATTTTCTCTGAAAAGACCCTGTTCACAGCAAAAAGCCTGAAGGTAATGATTCGACTCACCAGAACAAATTAAATAAACTGTAGTTGTTCTGGTGACTATAATGTCCCTTTAAAAATATTATTATAATTATGATTTTCTGTGTACAGTTGACATGCCTAAGCATCGTATTCCGATATAATGGTTTTATTTTCAGACTGAAATGTGTACAGCCCAAACATATGTGGCATATACATTTCTAAGTAATAAAGTAACTAAAAGTATTGCAAATGTAAAATATATTTTTAAAATGTCAAACAGTGCCTTCAGCTGATGGAAAATCATAGCTCCATTACTAGTAATGATTACATTTATGTTATAGCCTATCAAAATAAAAAAAAACTATGTATACTGTAAACCTTGAATCGAATGCATTATTATTATTAGTATTTACCTAGAGGCAACTTATACTGCAGAGCATTACAATTACAGAATATTAATATGTGACAACAAGTATTAACATACAAAATATTAACAGAAGCAAAAAGTGAAGAAGGCCCTGTTTAACAAACTTACAATTTATTAAAAGTACACACTAAGGTTCAAAATAGATATATTTGTTTTGAAATCTAGAGCAGTGATTTCCAAACCATTCCTAATGGCCCATCAACAGTCCAGGATATATTAACAAGGAAAAGAAAAAGACAGCGCTAAATAACTTATAAGCAGCAACCTTTAAAAGGGGATCCCTCAGACCCTTTTAAGTTAGATAAAATAAAAACAAAATAAAAAAAGGCTGCGCACACAAATAAAATTAAAAAATTAAATTATTAAAAAATAAAGTCCAATTACAAGGAAAAGTCCAACTGTATTGTCCTTACAGATAATCTTTGCTGGTGACGTCTTCTACTTTGTAGTGAGTCCACTTATATGAAAAATAAAAAGAAAGAGGAGGACAACCAATAGTGTAGTATGTAGAGTTCTAATATGGATGTGAAGATAAGGCGCATATGGCGGTTTAATCCCCGCTTATAGGATATAGATGGGTTCCTCTCTGTGATAGGTGTCCAATTTCTCGGAATAAAAGAAAACAGCCAATAGTGCTCACTGTATAGCAATATTGATAAAATAATAAAAGAATGTACTTACAAAACCAGAGCAGACCAACTGCTCCGTGATGACAGCTTGGGTGGATTGATCCCCACCTAGGATTTCTTTAAGTGCAGGAAACTTCCAGGGATTTTCAGGTTTTTTTTTAAAACCAAATAAAAATAAAATAATTAAACGTTTTTGATTTCTAACCATTAGAAATAAGTTATACTACTATATACTGTATATTGATTAAGTTTTGGACATATTTTAAAGTTTTAAATATGATTCTGTTTTTGATTGGACGGACCAATTTTTGGCGCCAAATTCAAATGAGTTATGCTCTTATATAACACCTAGAAGCCAGGTATCGTCTGTTATTCCATTTGAGAAAGTCTTAGACGAAACGCGTTATGGATATTTAATTATTGTGTTTGTAAATATATTAAAGTATTTTTTGGTCATTTGTTTGTGCCAATAATCTTTTTTTATAGACACATAATACCCTTTTTACCCTGGCTTTTTAATTATTTTATTTTTATTTGGTTTTAAAAAAAAAACTGAAAATCCCTGGAAGTTTCCTGCACTTAAAGAAATCTTAGGTGGGGATCAATCCACCCAAGCTGTCATCACGGAACAGTTGGTCTGCTCTGGTTTTGTAAGTACATTCTTTTATTTTTTTATCAATATTGCTATACAGTGAGCACTATTGGCTGTTTTCTTTTATTTCGAGAAATTGGACACCTATCACAGAGAGGAACCCATCTATATCCTATAAGCAGGGATTAAACCGCCGTATGCGCCTTATTCCAGAGCTAGGACATTAGCTCTGATAAATGTGAGTTTTATACTATTATTTCTTCACATCCATATTAGAACTCTACATACTACACTATTGGTTGTCCTCCTCTTTCTTTTTATTTTTCATATAAGTGGACTCACTACAAAGTAGAAGACATCACCAGCAAAGATTATCTGTAAGGACAATACAGTTGGACTTTTCCTTGTAATTGGACTTTATTTTTTAATAATTTTATTTTTTTATTTTATTTGTGTGCGCAGCCTTTTTTTATTTTGTTTTTATTTAGTCCAGGATATATGTATTTTCCTTTTTTTATTCCAATAGAGATACTGACAAAACCTGGACTGTTGGTGGGCCATGAGGACTGGGTTGGGAACCACTGGTCTAGAGTGTTCCAAAGAGACTAAATTGTAGAGCCATTTAGCTTGGAAAAATGTTGAGGGAATTCTAAAAAATCTCTCGGTTTTATTATTATTTTACTTTTTTGACAAAAGGAAACATAAGCCTTAATAAATAAATATATTAATGAATTAGGCTTTGCAAGACAAATAACCACAGTAAACTCAAGGTTCTTCATATTGACAGTAAACATTCTTACTTATAGACTAGAGCCATAATTCTCAACCTACAGTATACGTACTCTATGACCAAAATCATCCCTGCCTAGCTCAGTGCTGCTTCACAACTCTGAAGGAGTGTGTGGTCTGTACCACTGGTGGGTGCAGATCTCTTTCAGCTCGCTTGTGGTCCTAGGGCTCAGTGAGTGACTCAGAGACAGTGTGATGGGATTATTAGCATTAAAAAGAACAAAAACATGGCTATAAAGGCACTGAAAAAAAACTTGGAGGAAGAAACAATTGGAAAATAGACTGAAAGGTGATGTGGGATGTATAACGGATGGCAAACAGGATTTGTGCCTATTTCAGTAAAAAAATACCTGCAAAGTCCTGGAAAGACAAACATAGAAATGTTTATTTCAGACATACAAGGGTACTTCCACTGAAAAGACTGGAAAGCACTTGACTAAAGGGTCTGGGTTTATTTAATTTTGTGTTGGTTTATTTTTGCTGCTCTGTGGGTTTTATATATAATTTATTTAAGCCATATATATAACTAATTATATATTTTTTTTATGTATCTACATAATACCTTTCCACCTATTACTAACTGTTGTTTTAATACAGTGGAGGTCTGCTCATTGTAAATTAAGTAATGACTTGCAAATACCTGTGCTTCAGGAACAGAGGCATGTGTTCTTCAGGTTCAGCCTTTCTCACATAACTGTTGCTGTTGATCCAAAAGAAGATTTGAAGTGCTTCCAATTTTTCAACAAACTAGGAAAACAACCTTCTTGACCCCAAAATGACAGTCAGACATCATCTTGGATCAAGAAGCTATTACCCTACTAATTAAGAATTATATCCCTGAATATTATGTTTTGGCAAGTATTTACCCAATTGCTGTTTAAACATCTATATGGACTCTTCATGCAGAGAATTCCACATCCTTATTGTTCTTACTGTAAAAAATGCTTTCCTTTGCCTTACATTAATTCTCATGTCTTCCATTCTAAATGTGAGACCACATGTCATATGTATAGTCCTGTTTATGAATAATTTTTCAGACAATGGTTTGTATTGGCCCTGGATATATTTGTATAATGTGGTCATATCCTCTCTCAGGTGCTTTTTTTCTAGACGTGCCAAGAATGGAGTACATTGACGTGGTGGCAGGCTTATGCAATGTGTGATCAAATACTGTAACTAAACCCACATTATTTTCTACCTAGGTGAGGTGTTTTTAAATAAAACTATTACATTCTATGTGACTTCAAATTGCTGTTTAGGAAATGAGCAAGTGTGCTGGATCTTGTATGTTGTATGAATTGGCCCCAGCAGCACTTTATAATGTATGCACCTTCAGGTGAGTGCTTCTTGGCATATATAAAACCAAGAGGCTGCACTCACCTGAAAATGCATACATTATAGGGTGCTGCCAGGGCCAATTCATACAACATACAAGGTTAAATAGGTCACCTGTGACAGGGAGAGGTGCAAAGCCAGGGGGTATATATATATATATAAGTCCAGGTCAACTCCCTGGCTTTGCACGCCTCCCCGTCACAGGTGTATTAATTAATGTAAGGCAAAGGAAAGCATTTTTTACAGTGCACCTGTGACAGGGAGAGGTGCAAAGCTAGGAAGGATATATATATATATATATATATATATATATATATATATGAGTCCAGGTCAACTCCCTGGCTTTGCACTCCTCCCTGTCACAGGTGCCCTATTTAACCTTGACCTACAGAGAGTACCTAGAGAAAGCATTTCCCAAAAAAGTGGATTAATCTCATAAGAGCAGGCAATATGTGCTAGAGTTTGACCTGCCAAGAATTAGATACATTGACGCTGTGGCAGGCTTATGCAATGCATGATCATATACTGTAACTAAACCCCCATTATTTTTTGCCTAAGTGAGGTGTTTTTAAATAAAACTATTACATTCTTTAGACTTGAAATTGCTGTTTAGTAAATGAGCTAGTGCACTGGATCTTGTATGTTTGTTTTTTTTCTGAACTAAATAGATCTACATTTCAAAATGATGCAAATGCATATATTCATCCTGAAAGTACTGGCCTTAGCAACTGCTGATTAACATGACACATTGTTGCCTAGTCTGCTGTCTGTATAATACAGCCTTAAAAAATATAAAAAGTGCCTTTAATCAAAAGTATTATTGTTTTCTGGTCTTTAATTGTAGTATTTTCTAACTTGTTCATGGATTTTTAAAAATATATATTATTATAGGCATTAAAGAGACACTGTAACCACTTCATTACATCAAGGTGGTGTCCCTGGCACCATCCTCTCACAGAATTACTCACAAAAGTGAGAATTTAAAGATAATTCAAGATGTATCTATAGGTCAAAATAGCTGAATTGGAAAATTCTCTAAGTCAGTTATGTTTTTAGTTTTGCTTCTTTTGCCTTAAAATTAGATTTTTTTTTTTTTAATTCTCAGTTTGGTAAATAACCCTGTTAGTGGTAAAAAGGTTTTTATTTATTTTTATTTTTATTGTGGCATTCACATATGCAAACACATAGATAAAAAGCGTTATTTGGCCATGTTTTACATGCTATAATGAAACAAATATAGACATATACAGTTTAAGTACATCGCAGAGCATAGACAAAGCTGCTAGTCTTTGTAAATTCTATCTGGTCCTGTATGCACTGTTATATGATATGCTAATTAGACACTTTCAACTAAGACTGCTTCATGAGGGGGTGTGGGAGCCCTAGAGATTCTAACAGGTAATATCTGAAATCTGTATGTAACCTGAGCTACTTCTGGTTAAATAATTATCACTTTAAGAAATTGAGCAGAAATCAGTATATAGTAATCAGCATAGATTACTTTATGTATCATAAATTAATAGCAATGGTTGAGAAAAGAGCATTTTGTAAAGTAAGCTCAGACATAGATTAGGCAGGTGCAAGCCGCCATCTCCAGCGGGTCTCAGCTGCCAGTAGTTATCCATGTCTCAGCTTCTCGTTGCGATTTGGGGTAGATTACGTCTCATGGAGTAGCAGTATGTGCTTGTGAGGTGGTCGGTGTAGGTGTCTGCACCAGGGTGTTTGGGTTCGGTAAGTCCAGTTCCCTAAAGAGCCACTCTGCCTCCGAGACCTTGCTAAGTAGTATTTAATGTCATTGTCCCTCAGCTTCTTGGCTACTGGTTGCAGGGAATTTCCCCAGAGCATCGTGGATCTAGGAAGGTTGTTGTAGAATGAGAGATCTGAGCCCTCAAAATGGTAGGTGGGTGCAGCTTTCGTTGAGGCCTGTATAAGCTGTTTACTCTGTAAGGACTGGAAACATAGCACTAAGTCCCTTGGACCCCGGCCGGGGCTTTAGTTGATATAGGGACTCAATAGTGGTAGTTCAGTTACATTGCTTTTGCCTAGGCTGGAGAGAGCATAGACCTCAGAATTCTACGTAGGTAGTGGGGTACCTCAGTAGTAGTGATGTCCTCAGGGACCCCGCGTACCCGCAATTTTCGTTGCCGCTTAGAGTCCTCCAGGACGGCCAGCCTTTCCTCCATAGAGAGATTAGCTTGTCTTAGTCTGTCATTTCGGCTTCCAGGTCTTCCTGTTTGCCCCTGGTGATATCATCATTGTTTTCCAGTGCTCGCACCCAGGCCGTCATAACCCCTAAATCCTCTTGGCCCAGTGCGATGTCAGCCACAAAGAAGGCTTTCATCTCTTTCAGCATGTTTTGTATATCAGCTTTGCTGGTGGGTACCTTTTCTGGACGGGTTTCAGGGCTTGACCTTCTGAGAACCGATTCACAGTCATTGAGCGTGAGGGTCCTGCTTGTATCTCTCCGTTCAGCAGGATACCGAGGGTCTTCTTGTTCATTCTCCTCCAAAGCTAGGTCGCAGTCTTCCCGCGTGGGCGCCATCTTTGAAGGCCGCCGCAGTGGGGTAACTCATAATAAAGTCCCGATATAAGTGGAAGTGGGGGCTGCATCACTCCTATGGAGTTTTGTCTTCTTTCCCATACTGACAGTACTGCTTTCTGGAGCGTGTAGGCTGGTTTTGGCTAAATTAAGCTGAAAATTTGGAAGTTTCTCTCGGGAGCTCTCAGCATGTGCGTCTGCTTTGTTCAGTCGTTGGCTCTGCCCCCATCTCTAAGGTCATGGTAAACAGTTTCTAAAGGTTTAATGTTCAATTAGAGTCCCCAACAGCCTATCACCTCCATGGTGCTCAAGTTAATAAGGAAACAGACCGAGCAAGAAATGGGAGATAGAAATTGGGTCAGTTGACTGTTTCACAATCACCCATCACTATTAACATTAACACTAAATAGAGGGATAGTTAATTATTTTTACATGTCTCCTTTAGAGAAATACATATATATTTTTTTGATGCGTCAGAACTTTTAATATAACATTTGTATGCCTTTATAAAAGAGGACAGCAAGTAAGAAACTATTACGAGAAACTTCCCAGCCAAGGACTTATAGGCAATATTGACATTGGTTTGGAATACAATAAATTAAAGACATTTTATTAAAGGAAAATAACCCAGTAAATGCAGTAAATACATTCCAAATTCCAGTACATAAACAAAACACAGTTTATAAATGAAAACCAGTGTGAAAAACTACCTGGGGCTTATTGATGGGAGTAGATCTGAGATGAAGAATCACCATCAGATATATACCAACAAATAAAAGATCCATTAGAGAAAGTGCTGAAATTATATCTGGGCAGAAGAAAATCTGAATGTACGCCAAGGAATCTCTGCTAGGTGAAAGACAAGTGTTCCACCAAAAAGTACACGCCATCCATCCTTACTGCAACAAATTATTGACATACCAGAGAGCTGTATCATCTCCAAATTGGCAGGAGTAATACATAACCTTCCCGTCTATTATTAACTGTTATTTTAATACAGTGGGGACTTGCAAATTATTGAGTATATCTCTCCAAGTGCAGTGTAAATCCTAGTGTAGAATAATCAACTTGAACTGATACTGAACGAATAGATCCATAAGGGTAGTTGGTATTTGTACTCTACCTAGATAAATCAAACAGCTTAATATCTAGACCTCTATAGATAGACATTATTACTTTTGCATTGATTCATAATACTTATTTTTTTTTTAGTACACTTGTCTACTTATTGTGGTTTGCCAAAATAGTGTCAACTTTATTAAACTATATTAATTATTTTATACTTATATTTGTTTGTGTGGTCAGAGTGCTGATGTGTTTATACCATCATGCCAGATCAATGAATTTAGGAATACATTAAATTAATATTGGATATGTATAGACATTCCCTTTTTTCAGTAACTATTCTGGCCAAAATTGACAAAAGACTGTGTGATCAGCGTGTAACTACACATAAAGAGAAAATCTGCTAAATAGGTCAAATGATCATGTAGATTATGGAAACGTTGGCATGTTAGTAATCAAGTGGTAAAAAAGAGGCTCCTGGCTTGCTCATAATTTTAAAAGTATTCTATCATTGGTATGTGCAACAATTGTATTGCATCTTGGCTTTATCATATTGCCTTGAGTGGAGAGTGGACTTATAAAATGACAGGTTTCTCCATTTTTCTTACTGTATAAAGATTCAATTTTATTTTGAGTTGATTTTCTTTTTGGTATGTCTTTTCAAATTGGCAATGAGTAGTACCTATGTAGTGATATTACTTCACTATGTTGTACTCCCAATAGTATTTGATAGATTTACATATATGTACGTTGGTACGTTATACCGATTAATATTTCTGTGATCAAAAGTAGGAAATGCTTGCAGGCGTATAATGCAAACTCTTGTAATGCATGCATAGTAGTTCCGACTTGTCTAAGCTTGTACTATTATTGGTACTGGGTATAACTCTCATCTGACAGTTTTCTTTAAGAAGAATGTAAGAAAACATGGTTTATCCGATCTGAATATTTTATGACCTGTGGGATTTCTAATGATTTAGTGTATAATTTGATGCTTTATTGTTATGCTTCATATGAACAAGGCCAGATGCTGTTTCAATGTATGCAGAATGTGTGTTGATCTCCAAAACAAGATTAGATTTAATTGATTAACATGATGCATTTAAAATGAAGGGATTTTCATTGCATGAATTGATCTATAGAGTAGTGTTATTAAGCTTTGACAAGTAATGAAATCAGCTATAAAATTTCACGTTATTCTACATGGAACTCATTTTCTTTCTTAAAATCAAATCGCATGGTATTATTCACCTACTGGAATGTATATTGCATTAGATGCATGCACAGACCATGTTAAAGTCTCATGCCTTGCAATATAGGTTTGAACGTTAATGCTTTTTTAAGCTATATATTACAGACCAATACGCACTAAACCAGTAATTATAATAATCTCTGAAATAAAAGAAATGTTTATGCAAGACCTAATGTAGTGCTGTTGCATTATGATTGGTGGGACTAGATTCACCCAATCATATTGGCGGAGATAGCCAAATTAAATTGAGCTAAATACTGCATTGCTATTGTGCCTGTCTGGGTTTTTTTTAATTTTACACCCACATTGAATATTGCTGAAAATAAGAAATAGCTGTTACTGTACTACCTTCTTAAATTAAAGTGGGTCGATTGAATCCCTACTTATTTTTTAAGACAAAAAAAGTATTTGTATATATACTCCAGAATTACAAATAAATAATGATATACTCATATAATATGTCCATTTGCATTATTGCACCAGCCTCCCGTGCTCTAGAAAAAGATAACTTACTTGAAGGTTCCATGCTCCAGTATGTTTTTGGGAGATCATCAGTACTGATGTTCTCCTGCCAAGAGAAGTCAGCAATGCTATAGCACAAAGCAGTGAGAAAGATCACCTTACTGGCTGTCTGACCGACAACTAGTAGGGTGCAACCCAAAAACTTTAGGTTGAGTAGAATGTTCCTTTAAAATCATATGCTGAACAATTTTCTTACTCTACCTACGTGTAAGTGAGCTGAGCAGTGTATATCTATTGTAAGTAGCTTAAACTTAAGTAATTTGTCTTTTAACTAATTTGAAAGTTGAACAACTTCAGATAAAGTAGCTGATCTGGGAAAAACTTCACCTTATGATATTCAATTTATCCATAAAATAGAACCACGTACAGTATGCGATTGTTGGTCAAAAACTCAAAAATGATTGTACTTAAAACATAATTAAGAAAATCTATATTCCTTTCTACTAATAACAATAGTAAAAATGTTTCTCTTCGCATTGATTTTCCTTCTTTGAACCACTGATCAACCACTTAAAACACTTTAAAAATATACAATCATATCTGCACTGCTTACTTAACCCCTTAAGGACACATGACATGTGTGACATGTCATGATTCCCTTTTATTACAGAAGTTTGGTCCTTAAGGGGTGAAATATGCCACCACTATTATATGTTTTTAATTTTTGTATTAGATACATATATATTTATAAATATATATTTTTTATTATTATTTTTTTATTTTACTTTTAGTATTATTTATGTTTATATATATTTATTACAAGGCAGGTTGCTTTTACTGTGATTATTTACTTTTCCCCATATTCTACATCCCTTTTGCTGTTTCTCTACCTTCCTTATCATACCTGCTTTATGCCCAAGTGAGGACTTATTTTCATTCATAAATGTGTAATATACATTAACAACAGTGATACATGGATAATATATTAAACAGGATGAGTTTATATCTTAAATCTTAACATAGGCTTTCTCCCTAGATATAAATATGTTATTTGACTTTCATTTCCAGGCTTAACACATTTGAATATTTTCCTGCAAATACTGCCTTTCATGTATGCCTGTCCTTTTAAATAATTTAAAAAACTGTACTCTATTTCAATATCTTAGCAATAATTTCATTTTCTCACTCACACATATACATATCAACTAACACGATCACTGTATATCTGCCTGTCGGTCATGATTTAAATTGTGCTCATTGTTAAAATATATTATACATCGGTACAGCTTTTTTTCTGTGGAATTGACCAAAGTTTAGAGAAATACATGTTGATTTATTTAAGAAACCAGGTCCATTGTGCCCTTTACTTTTTGTTCTGAGGAGTATGCACACAGCACAGAGCACTGCATTTAATTTACATAAATGAAAAATGCAAGGAAGAGGTTCTTTGTCCCAATACAAAGCACAATCTGGTGTGCCACATCACCATCTAGTGTTCATATGATGGAGTTGCTTAGACTTTTCATTTTACTACTAGTTTCTCAAAATATAAACATATCTGTATGGTTCTTTACAAAAACATGTGCAAATGGAAAGTGACAATCTATCAAATATGCAAATACTTTAGAAAAAAAAAATATATATATATATATATATATATCACTGAGTATTTGACTTTCTTGTTTGAATCATAAGTCATCAATGTCAAACTTTGACCTGTACTAATATACTTTGAGCAATTTGAATACTATTGTTTTGCAAAAATAAGGCTATCAATTATACAACAGATAGTACACTACTGATCTGAAAAGCATTTGCCAGCAAGTTGCAATAGATTTTTGCAAGTATGACACTTAATAGTTACCAGGAATCAGGGAAACATGAAGGATAAAAACTATCATAAAATATACTGATATATTCTTAATCTAAAAAAGAGAAATGTTTTTTTGACTCTGCATGTAGCACTGCAATATATATTGACTCTTGTTTATCCTATTTATAATTTCTTTATTTATTTCTAGCACATCAGAAATACTTTATAATATGCTCAACATTTAAGCATTAACTTTAAGTTAATAAAGAATAAGCTTAAAGGTTAACTTGGAATGTGATAGTCACATGCAACCTATATTGTGTACACGTAGGAAGCATTTAAGAATTTAATAAAGTTTATGTTACATTTCTAATAAAATTTGCTTTAAATGCAAAGATTTTTTAGCAGAAATATAAAATTTCAAATCAACTGGAAACTAAAATTAAAAAAGTGATATTATTTAATGTAGATATATACTACCCACTAACAGAAATGATAATAAAAAGAAAAATACATACCCAGTTTTGGCAAAGTTAGTCCAATATGTCATAACAACTGCACTGAGCATGACATCATTCTTCGAGAAATTACAATTAAAGAGTTCTGTGGGTCCAATCATAGGAATGCCAAACACATAGGGGACTTCATCACCATGTGCAGAATCTGCCCAGGTTGGTTTCATTTCACTTTGGCAGTGGTGATAAAATGCATAGAAATATGTTGGAGAGCCATATCGAGCATGTAAGTCAGCTGTTGCAACAGCAGGTGCCACCCACTGGTGATCTGTGAAAAGTGCTACCAATGTTTTTCTTCTTGTTTCGGGATTTTCTTTGTCAGCCCAATCAGTGTACATGAACTTAATCGTTTCTCTAAGTGTATCTTTTCCTTCTGGGTAACCATACAGATTGTCTACAAAGTTGGAAACTGAAAAGTCAAAGTCGCTTGGAGAGACACCATCTTCATTATCTACAATACCATCAACAAATTTAAAGCCTTCCCCTTGATTCATTCCAAGCATAATATCATAGTTAAGGAACTCCCCTTGTTCCATCAGAATCTGAGGGTCATCTGGAATGACATCACCATCAATGACTGGTCCAAAAGCAATGTGGTATGTGGCTGGTGTGATGGACTGTTGAATGAGTTCTTTGTAGTTCTTCTCTCGAAGGCATTCAATTAAGTCAATAGTATCCAACATGTCGCAGCCTACTTTATCTGCCAATATCCTAGTATACTTGGCAGGCTGGTAGTTCACTGCCCAGCTGGACAGGGCTGTCCCACTTTGTATGATTGCTTTTTGGAACAAACCTGCAGGTGCAAAATTTATAAATGCAAATGAAAAACTTTAAAAATCATAAACAATGCTGCTTTTACAAAGTAAATAATACATGCATTGTGTCTGTTTAATTTAAATCCTAGCCGCGGACAGAAAAATATTTAACACAAGTATCACGTTTTCTTAACTGGTACAATTCGCTCTTATTTTCAGCATGACATTTAACTGAACTGCAAACTCTCATGTGCTTTTTTCTAAAGTACAAGAATGAAAGGATCCTTAATATGTTTCTGGTTTTGCATAATTTAAAAATTGCCTTATTTGCAAAAAAAGCTCAACAGCTATGGGTAATCATCTTCTCTTGTCCATATAATTGACACTAAACAATATAATTTCAGTTTTGCAAAGGTCAGTAGAAAATGACAGGATTTTGTCATTCTTTTAGAATACACTTAAGTACTCATAGGAAAACATAAGCTAAAATCAATACAGATAATAGTACTTACTTTGTCCTTTTGATTTTATGAAATTATAATTCACTTGAGACTAATTTAATGATTTCAAAATTGTTAAACATATTCTTATAATATTTCAGTATTTTATATTATTCTTATTTATTTATCTAACTATGGGATTCATTTTAAAAGAATATAATATTAGTGATAGCATGCAACACCTTTACAGTAATATTTATTTGCTGAAATTGTTATTGGCATCATAACAACATTGATTAGACCCAATTATCCTTCCAAGAGCACATTCTAACCGCAGCCATTTTCCTGCAATTTTAAGAACTTCAAAGTTACATTTTTATTTCTTTTAATTGTTGTAAATGTTATATTTTTTGCATATTTCTATTAACATCACATATATACTGCATTAAAACACTGGAGTCAACACATTCATATTATGTCCCTTTAAATGTCTTTATACTTAAAACTAGTTTTTTATGACTATAGTGCTACACTGAACATGCCCTTTAGAACTTGAAACATGAAAACTATAAAAATATCCATTCTTCTGTCCTGGAAAATGTATTATTTATTTACTTACATATTAGAAACAACAATATAAATAAGCACAATAATGAGGCAATGATGGTTACATTCACCATTTGTGTAAATGTGAACACACTCACACGTGAAAACTGGAAAAAGCTAATGTTTATATCTGTTCACACAATTCGCCCATCTACATTTTTATTGCGCCACATGAGACATTTCCCTGAATACTTTTGTTACACAAACATTTTCTGTAAGATTTTCATTGTACTGCATTAAGAAAAAACAATAGCAGCTTTTTGTATTGGATTTTGTTAAATGCAAATTATTCTTTGCTTTTATAAGAACAAATTTGAAAACCAATTTGTACCCACTTTGCACATTTTACATTAACACATGTACCAATGTTGTTTTATCTCTGCATATTAACAATGAAAGCTATTTTTATCTTGTTTTTCCAATTGTCATGGTAACAATGTGAAACTCTGGATAATGGTAGCATTCCAATAAAATATTTATCTACTTAAAGGGACATTATAGTCACCAAAACTTCTTTAGCTTAATAAAGCAATTTTACTGTATAGATCATGCCTCTGCAGTCTTACTGCTGAATTATCTTCCATTTAGGAGTTAAATCACTTGTGTTTCTGTGTATGCAGCCATAGCCACCCATCCCTGGCTGTGACTGACACAGCCTGCGTGAAAACAAAATGGGTTGATTTTCTATCATATGTAACTTACTTTAAAGGTTTTTATCTCCTGCTCTGGAAATTGACTAAATTAACAACACAAGAGGCTCCTGCAAGGCCTAGTAAGCTACTAGAAGAGCAGGAGATAAGAAATTCTGAATTAAACAGAACTTAACTCATTACTGGAAGTGTTTAGGGAGGCTGTGCAGTGAGGTGCAAAAGTTGCTTTGGTGACCTTAACATATACTACGACTGTCACTAACACTTAGAACAAATATGAACAGAAAGAAAAACGTAACTCAATATACAAATCAACATTACGTTCTAGAGACAGATATCATAGGCCTTGTTGTACTATATTTGCACAAGGTTCTATAATCACCCCACATAATGTATTCTGCTTCCGTAGTATATCTCCTTGTTATCAGACATTGACTATACTGTTAGATACATCAGCAAATTATGCATAATGTGCAAATGTTTGTACTTACACTTGATACATAAACGTTTACTCAACACTACAGTGTACAGTGTACTACATCAATGTTAGCCCTCTTGTGGAGGAAAGTGATAGGTTAACAATTTTGATATAATTTGACCAGTTTGAGATCCGAGCAAGGACCTGCCCAATGGCAAGCTACTTGAGCTGTTGTGCGTTCCTAGTATTCTCTTGCATTATGTTTTTTAATCCTCATCACATCTTTTTGCACCTTTCCTCGTCATAGCAAACCTTTCCCTGTGCCTTCTTCCTATGCTCACCTCTCACTGCTGATTCTTCTGGGCCATAATGCTTTCAATAAAAGTATAAAGCATTAATCTAGAGTAACAATTGGAAAAAAAACATTTTAAATCTCGATAAATTGATGATTTTGTCCTTTACCCAGGAAAGAAACATTTTACAGTACTAAAATTTTATTGTAGTTCTTTGTTTAGAGGAATTTTAAAAAACCTTAACCCTATCCTACACTGTATAAAAAGATGACTCAATATATAGGGGCCTGTAAAGAAAGTAGTAAGTGTGAGCTGTAAGGCAAACTTTTCTGTGTATGTGCAGGCTACATTAAACCAGGTCTGAAAATGTATCACACAAGTGCAAAAATAATTGTTATTATATGTAGTAAGTAGGAGAATAAAATATAATACATTAATATGCCTGGATCTTCCCTTTCACCTTCCCCCTGTGTCTGCTATCACAAAGAGACATAAAAGAATAATGAAAATTGTTGCTGTATCTTTGCACAAAGGGTAAAAATATACTGGATCAGTTGCAGACAAACATATTTTCCATGGATTGGACTCTATAGGAATAAAGTGAAAAATAAGTAAGGTTCATGTTAATTATATCAAATAGAGGTGTTGGACTCTATAGGAATAAAGTGAAAAAAAAAAAGTTCATGTGCAAAACAAAACCAACCATCTGTATAAAATTAAAGTGTAAACATTAACACAATATTTTATTTTTAAAGCAACTCAGTAGGTTAATTTATTAAAAATAATAATATTAATGATGTTTCAGGATTTAAATGCAAAACCAAAAAGTATACTTTCTTTAAGTATGTGTCAGCTAATTGGGACTTTTCACAAAACTAAGAATTAAAGAAATTAAAAGGGACTTTCAAATTTCAAGACAGATCAACCAAACTTCCAGTTACGCTATTTTGGCCCACCATTTGCACTTTCTTTCACAGTTTTCCAAAGCACCAATTTCTGAACTTTTCACAATGTTTAGGGTTAACTTTTTTAATATTAATTCAAATATTAATTTTTACTTATAAACATTACTATTTTTTTTTATTTGAAATTTTTAAAGGGACACTTACATAAAATACGGTTTACACAGTGCTTACAGAGCCAAGTACACATATGTGCTGGTTACATTAATAGATATGTTACAGTTGGCTAGCAATACATTCAAGGGTTACCAGACATATTTGACACCTTTTTCCACATGTATCTTAGGCCCCTTTTCGGAGCACCTCTTCCGAAGTCTAAAAAAATAAAATAATGGTGTGTACCTATTTTCATATATTAGATAACATGAACCTAACAACTATCAACTGGGGGAGGTTGGGGGAGGGAGAAAGTAGGGAAGGGGGGGTTGTAGACCTTCCCGTTTGTCTTTTGAGCTATGTGTGTACTGCACATCCTACGTTCCTAGGGACTTTATTTTGAATTGCTTGTGGGCTTTCTGACTGCTAAGGTATTTGTTTTCCATTCTGGGTTTTAGGTACTGGATCATTAGTCCATACGTCATGTCTCTTAAGTTGCGCTGTGTATGGTATGGATCAGGTATCCTGTCCTTCTGTGTTCGGTCTCCTCTGTCGGGGGTTGACTTTCCTGTGTGGTCTGAGTAGAGGTCATGTGGGTTGGGTCTGGGTATCTGTCATTTATATGGGTGCTTGCTTCCCTGTAGTTCCCGAGCAACCAACTCGTTGTCAGTTTGTCTTTTGCGAAGTGTAAATGTACGTGTCCCACATTCCTCCAACCAAAACCTTTGTGGCACGTGTTGGGCCCTAGTCATACATTCATATGATTTGGTTGTTTCAATCTGTGGAATGCAGGCTTTAATTGTTGGTGGTGTCTGTTTAAGCCAAGATTTTGCAATGGCTGTGATTACTGTCATGATGATGCGGTAGATAAGATATATTTTGGATTTTGGTAGTTGTGGTGGAATATGTTGTATGAGGAATGTGTCCGGGGTTAATGGTAAGTCAACGTTCCCTATGTTTTGGATGAGGGACCTTGTGTCTTCCCATAACTTGGTGATGGTGGGGCATGTCCACCATATGTGGAGCGTGGTACCTGAATCATGCCCGTATCTCCAGAATGTGCCAGCTTGTTTTGAGTCTATGTGTTTTAGTTTGGTTGGTACCATAGGCCATCTCTAGAGCATCTTCCGGGACATCTCTGTGTGGGAGGAGCAAAGAGTTAGTGACCTGTTGGCCATAAAAATTCATTGCCATGCTTCATCTGGCAGTCATCTTCCTATGTCCCTTTCCCACATTTTCACAAAATTCATATGCTGTATCTCTGTGGGAGGATGGTAACTGTCATACAATTTAGATAGGCAAATTCTGCCGAGGATGGGAGTCTGTACATGCTTTGTAATGTTTGGAAGGGGATAATTGCATGCTCGTCTAAAATTTGGTGCAGGTGTGTGAGTCCAAGCTTGGACCAGCGACTTATATTTCATTGGGGTATCAGTACGTCGAAAGAATGGAGCAGCATTGCTGGGAAGATCGTTTCGTGAGGATTAAGGGTTTGTATATATTTCCCTCAACGTCATGGGCGTCAATGGTAGCATAGTCTGAAATTTGTCCTATGTTGCGGTTTGATACCTGCTATTGCCATGATTGTGTGGCCTTCTGTATAGGACACCTCTAATTGCACCCAGGAGGGTGGTGATGTATGCTGGAGGAATGCTACCACAAGGGGGATAATAATTGCTGCCTTATAGTAGAGGGCTATGTTCGGGAGTCCCATGCCTCCTCTTTTGTGGGGCAGATAGAGTGTGTGGGCCGCTACTCTCTGCCTTTTTTGAGCCCATACAAAAGCATTAAGTGTGAAATAAATATTGAAGCTTGGGGAGGATCATCATTTTCCCAGCAGCTATTCTGCCTGTCCAGGAGATATATTTATTTTTCCAGCCTGTTAGCTGATTTTTTTATAGTGTAGAGAAGATGGACATAGTTGGCTTTGAATAGTTTGTGTGTGTGTGTCGTGAATTTGACGCCCAAGAATGTGAGGTAGTCCTGTCTCCACTCATAGGCGTTGGTCTGTTGTAGTATTTTGGCGTGGGCTGGGTTCGTGTGTAGGCACATTGCTTGTGTTTTTGTGACATTTAATTTATAATTTGAGCAAGTGCTGTATTGTTTCAATATGGTGTTGACGTTTAGGATGGAGGTTTGTGGTTTGGTGAGGGACAGCATCACATCATCAGCGAATGCAGTGATTTTGTATTCTTTCCCTCCCCTAGTGACACCTGTAATTAGTTCACTTTCTCTGATTGCCTGTGCTAATGGTTCCAGTGCTAGAATATACAAAAGGGGGGATAATGGGCATCCCTGGCGCGTTCCATTACATATGCTAAAGGGTGGTGACGCAAATCCACCATTTGTAACTCGGGCTGAGGGTTTGGAGTAGAGAGCTGAGATCAGGTTTAAAAACTGTGGTGGAAAATCGAATTTGTGTAGAACTTCTTTTAAAAAACACCAGTGCAGCCTGTCGAACGCTTTTTCCGCATCCAATGACAGGATCACACTGGGTTCCTTGGGGCCATGTTGGGCATATAACAAGTTATATTGCTTCCTTGTCCCATCTGCTCCCTGTCTGCCTCTCATGAAGCCTACTTGATCACAATGGATCAAGGTGGGGATTATATCTGCCATCCGAGAGGCATAAAGTTTAGCCAGGATTTTAGTATCTGTGTTTAGTAAGGAAATGCGATGGAGATTTTGTGGTTTGGTCAGTGGCTTTCTCGGTTTCGGAAGGGTAGCTATATGGGCCAGCAGCATCTCTTGTGGCATGTTGCCCGTGGCCAATACATGACTGAACGTGTCTACTAGGTGTGGACGTATGGTGTGAACAAACGTTTTAAAGTAAGTATTTGTGAGGCCATCTGGGCCAGGTGACTTGCCGTGGGGTAATGATTTTATTACCTGCTTTATTTCGAGGAGGGTTACGGGGTTCATAAGTGCCTCTTTGTGTGCTTGTGTTAAAGTAGGTAACTTTGTTGTAGAGAGGAAGTGCTTGAATTCCTCTAGTGTCGGTTGATGGATTTGTGGATAGTTTTTGAGGTTATAGAGGGAGTCATAGAAGTTGGATAATTCTACCAGAATCTCCTGTGGATTATATTTTTCCCTCCTTTGTGGCTATGAAGGTAAGGGATTTTCGATTGGGCTTGTTTCTGCCTTAACAGGGATGCCAGGGCTTTTCCAGCTTTGTTGCCCTGTGTATAATTACGCAGTTTCATTTTTTGGAGAGTGTATGCTGTATTTTCCAGAAGTATGTCATTGATTGATTTGGTTACTGTAGCAATGTCGCGTGTTCACTCTTCTGTGGGGTTGGAGAATTGGGTTGTCTGGAGGTCCCTCTATGTTCATAGCAGGTCAAGGTATTTCTTTTGTCTATATCTTTTGAGAAAGGATGAGAATCCCCTCTAACTACCGCCTTATGTGCCTACCATGTAGTTGTAGGTAAGAGTTCAGGGAGTACGTTGATTTGAAAATATCCGGTGATGTCTTGGGTTAATTTAGTTTTAAATTCATTGTCATGGAGTAATGAGTCATTTAGGCACCACGGGGCTTTTACTCTATGGTCGAATGTATTCTGCAATGTTAGGGATACTGGGGCGTGATCCGACCAACTATATCTCCAATTGAGCTGGATACCGCTTTTTGTAGGATGTCGTTGGAGGTCAGAATCATGTCTATTCTAGAGTGCGATTTATGGACTGAGGAAAAGTATGTGTACCCTTTCTCATTCGGGTACATGTTCTTATACAAGTTTGGTGAGGGTTTTACATTGCTGGGTTAGGGATTTGACTCTGGGGAAGTGCTTAGTCAGTGTAGTGTCTGCCAATGGATGCATAATATGATTCACATCTCCACATAGTATCATCGCTGTTGTCTGTGTAGTCGGGATTTTATTTAGGACTTTAAGCAAAAAATTATTTTGGTTTACATTCGGTCCGTAGATCCCCACCAATTTGTACCTAACTGTATTGATAATACAATGTATTATAAGATAGCGTCCCTGAGGGTCTTTCGTTATTTGTAAGAGTTCAAATGTGAGTGATTTGTGAAAGAGGAAAGACACTCCCCTTGATTTGGAGGAATGGGTGGCATGATATTGCACAGGGTAATCTCTAGATCCAATCTCCGGAATTGTATTGTGTTTAAAATGGGTCTCCTGTAGGCACATTATATCTACATATTCTCGTTTCATGTTCTCCAAGAGGACCCTCCTTTTATTTGGGGTATTAAGTCCCCTGACATTATGGGACTGTATTTTCATACTGTGTTGGTGAGTGTACAAGAAAAATTGTGACAGCCGAGGCCTGCCTGTAAGTTTGTGTCCAGCAGCTCTTAGCATAAAGCCATCATTTCACCTGTAGGTGGTGGCCCTTTATGTATGTATGACTTTGTGCAATTGGTTAGATTGAGACGGGTGTGGTTTGGTCTATTATAATGGTAGGTGGCTGGAGGGTAATACAGGTAGCAGGGAAGAACGTAATTGGGGTATATTCGCAGGGGGAATGGCGCCTTGTAGCGGTGTGTTGGTGGCTGAGGCCTTAAAGATGAGTGTGGTCTGGGTAGGACCTATAGTCTATCTAGTAGGGAGTGTCACCTGCATGCCCGGGGGGTGTATGCAAGATTGCCGCCTTTGCAACAAATGCAATATATGACATTTGTCCCCTGATATGAAGGTAATCATTATACAACAATAACGTATATACAGTTCACCATCTCAGTAGCTTATGGGTGAGTGTTCGCATCGCTTTCCTCTATGCTTTCCTCTCTTTTTCTTATGAGTTGTAATTAACTTTTTTTTTTTAATTATAAAATCATTTTGCTTGCATTGTCTTCTTATTGAGTGTCTCAGGGGCAGCAGGATGGGATTATCTGTGTGTTTTGCCAATAATGTTTGTATCAAATGGGAACCACTAGCCCACATAACAGACTTCCCATTTTCTGGATATGCCTAGATGCTTAAGTGCTAAGGTATCCTTTACACATTTTATCTATCATGTAGAGTATTAGCTGTCTACTTTCTATAGTGGTCTAGAGTATTTGTTGTTCTGTATAGGTAATTTTATACATGTTGCTAAGTTATCCCGCAGCCAACCTAAGGGTATTGTCTTGAAAACATCAGCGTACACTATGCGTTTAGAGCTAAGTAAGGGTAAGGGGTAAAATTTGGATTTTAAAATTAGGGCTTAATTGATACCTGGTATATCAAACATAAGGGGAGAAAGAACGATTAGTCCTTGGGCTGTCGTTCCGTGAAGCATTTCATCACCTCTTGTTGAGCCAGGTTTCAGGTTTGAGTTTGGGAGGTTGACAATCGACCATGTTGTTTCATAGTCCCGTGAAAAATTTTGTTTGCTTGAGTCTTTTGGTGTCGGCATGATGTGAAGTTGCGGTGGGTGCTTGCTTGATTGATCCCGGTGACGGAGAGGTCTGTCTGCATGTTGTCGTGGTGTGTGTTGAGGTCTTTTGTAACTTGTGATGAGGCATGTCGTATGCCTAAGTGAGAAGTGGGGATGGCATGCCAGGAGGTCCTTGCTCCTCCTTAGCGCCTATCTCTTTTTGCGGGTGCTTTATTCCAGTCCACCCGCAGGCAAGCTGATGGTGAGGAACTTATCTCTGTGGTATGTTCAAGGATACCCCATGCTTTTAGTTAGTGGGCACCATCTTCTGGAGAGGTTATTACTTGTATTGCTCCCTCACGTGAGATTAGCATTTTAGTGGGGAATCCCAATAGGAATCTCATCCCGTTTGCTCGGAGGGTGTCTGCGATTTGGGAGAATTCTTTCCACTTGTGTAGTGTAGTGGCAGAGAGGTCGGCAAAGATTTTCACGGCAGGAAATTCTTCATGCTGCTCAGCTCTATTTCTCCTTGCTCAGATGATGATTTCCTTTATATGGAAATAATGAGCTCGCATGAGCACATCTCTTGGGACATTGTGTCTGGGATGTGGTATCCTGTGCACTCTATCGAGGAGCAGCATCTCCTCTGGTATATTTGGCACGTACGCCCGCAGTAGGCCTCTGACATATGTTTGTAGTTCTTCGGGCAGGAATGTTTCAGGTATCCCCCTTAGCCATAAGTGATTCCTCCTAGAACGATCTTCAATATCAGCTAGTTTTGTTTCAGTTGCGTTTTGATGATTTCTTTTACATCTCTACTCAATGAGTCCATGGAGTGTTGCCAGGACATAATGAGTTTGTGTGAGAGTTGATTGAGCGCTTCTTGTAAGTGTTTTTTGGTGAGTTGCTTCAAGTTCAGGGATAATTCTATGTCTTGTAATGATTCCTGGCACTCAGGGCTGGCATCGCCATCTTGGAGGGCCCGTCGCACGTCTGCGGTCTCCGGTTGCTGTTTGTGGCCGAAGAAGTTTAATTTCTCAGTTTTGGCATAACCCTTTTTTGTTTTTTGCTGTGCCATCTTGGGGATATTTTGTGGGTCCTAGATGCTCGGATTGTTATAGATTGTAGGCCTTAGGTGCCGGAGCTCAGGATTAGGTGACCATTAAAGGACCACTCTAGGCACCCAGACCACTTCAGCTTAATGAAGTGGTCTGGGTGCCTGGTCCAGCTAGGGTTAACCCATTTTTTAATAAACATAGCAGTTTCAGAGAAACTGCTATGTTTATGAATGGGTTAAGCCTTCCCCCTATTCCCTCTAGTGGCTGTCTCATTGACAGCCGCTAGAGGCGCTTGCGTGCTTCTCACTGTGATTTTTCACAGTGAGAGCACGCCAGCGTCCATAGGAAAGCATTATGAATGCTTTCCTATGTGACCGGCTGAATGCGCGCGCAGCCAGCCGACGGGGAGGAGAAGAGGAGGATCGGAGGAGGAGAGCTCTCCGCCCAGCACTGGAAAAAGGTAAGTTTTAACCCCTTTCCCCCTTCCAGAGCCGGGCGGGAGGGGGACCCTGAGGGTGGGGGCACCCTCAGGGCACTATAGTGCCAGGAAAACGAGTATGTTTTCCTGGCACTATAGTGGTCCTTTAAGCTTGGCGGTTAGCCACGCCCCGAAACATTACTGATTTTATTAAGGAACATGGTAATGCATGGCAATGCTCCAAACTCCCTGTTCCTGGGATGAACACACAGTCTCCCAAGTCCTTCCCTCCCTGCAGTGAAATACCTGGAGGCCATTGATGGAAATCTTTAAACTCCCCACCAGCCCGAGAAGGCAGATAGTGAGGCCGGCTCTGCATTGGCTGGCAGGGGAGATAAAAGGATTTCCCCAGTTGGCCTCAGCCCATGGGCATCGCAGTGGGGCACCCGTGCTTGTGGGGCCCCTGGACCACTGCACAGTGTGCCCAGGCATAAAGACAGCCCTGCCAAAACAGAACTTTAGTTATATTACCATATACAAGTGCTGAATCACTGTATAACATCATTATGGACCCCGACCTCGGTGAAATAATTTGCTGTATGTATATAGATGTAAGCGTTTTGCTGTGAATGAGAGTCTTAAATAAAACTGTAATACATAAAACCAAACCACCAGTTTATTAGCTAATAATTTAACAAAAAATACTCATAAACTGTTTATTGAAAATTAAACATGATGTTTATTTAAGGATGGCCTATTTTTCTTAAAGTTGTGCAGAAGGAATAATTTCATAATAAATTCTTGTTCTTCTAGTGACATTTGATTAGATTTGCATGTCCTTCAGGGTCCGCTGGAAGCCACGAAGTGACGCATACAGGATATGACATCATTGCACAAAAGGAATTAGTTTATTGGTCAAGATTCCAGTCATCATTCATGTAATTTTCCCTCCCTCTTTCTTGTTTTGCAACTTTTCAGAAATCTGAATCACTTCGGCACTTCGGAGCTTCGGCACTTCCGAACTACCGAACTTCGACACTTTGGAACTTCGGCGCTTCGGACATTTGTAAGCATCCGAATGTCCGAATGGCAACAATTCATCCGAATGTACATTCGGAACAAAACAAATCGCACATGTCTATTCAGAACTCTCTGAAAAGCTCTGTCCTCGTGCCCTGAGTGTAAAGCAAATTCTCGCTATACTATTTAAAAGGCAATTCCATGGAGTGCAGTTCCAAAAATGGGACACCAATGACCAAAGTTGGGGTGGTGGGACAGAACACAAATTTAGGGTTGTCCCACCAAGGCATGACATTATTTACTTTTTTTTTTTTTTTTGCAGGCCTTCTGGTGATTCCTAGCAAGGCTGAAAGGATATCTCTTGATTGGCCTCTGCACTCCCTTTGCAGGATGGTTAGTGGCTGCAGTGCTCCATGTGTGAGAATATTGAGGAAGAACACAACACAGCCTCCCATGTCACACTCTGCTTCTGCACCAGAAGAACCCTGCATGAGAATGGAGAGGCAACTGTGACGTACATCCTATCTGCCTTGCTACAGACCTTAAAAGAAAGGTGATGGGACTTTCCATGTGGTGCAGGAGGTCATATTATTATTATTATGTTATTATTTATATAGCACCAACAAATTCTGCAGCGCTTTACAGTTGGTGGATGAACAAACATGTAGTTGTAAACGGATAAATTGGACGCACAGGAACAGAGGGGTTGAGGGCCCTGCTCAGTGAGCTTACATGCTAGAGGGAGTGAGGTAAAGTGATACAAAAGGTAAGGATAGTATTAGACTAATGACAGTTGCAAGAGAGGAATCAGTAGGGAGCTATTAACAGTTTATTTGATAAGCTTTTATGAAGAAGTGGGTCCTAAGCTTCTTATGGATTTATCAACCTTCACCCCACCATAAAAATATTGGGGGGGGATCCTAACCACTTCTCACCCTCTTTATATGCCAATGCTCACTACTATGCATGCAATGTACATGGGTATAACTGTGTCTAAGATAATTTCTACAGGTTTCTGTCAGATTTCTGTCAGAATATTAATACCGACTGAAGAAGCTAGTGAGATACCTTTTTATACTGACTATTTATGTTTTTTAGTGAACTTTATTTGCATCGTAATGTTTTTTAAGCATTTCAACCAATTAAACTTAATTTACCCTACAAGATGCAGGGATTTCATGTCTTACTTGCAGAAACATACACTGCTGGGCAGAACACCATTTGGAAAGAATGTTGAATGCACTGTGCATTAACCTAGGTTAATTGAGGCTCCAACAGTGGTGAGTGAGTTTAATTTTTTGTATACAATTTTGAAGATATCATTAATACTGCAAGAGTGGCTGTATTTGATTTATTGAGGAAGAAAACAGTGCTATTATTTACATTAAGTTACTATAAGAAAACCTAGCAGAGAGTGACATGCTTATGGTGTCTTGAAGGTTCTGAAATATAAGTATATTCTAGGTTTTTAGTGTAAATTAGAGTTAAACACTAAGGGATTTCAAACTATATTATTTTTACTATTGGATTTGCACAAGTTAACACTTTAAAATAGTTGGAATAGTGAGTGCTCATTCTTGGGGTACTTTATCTTTTTCTTGGAATTTCACTGCAATTTATTTATTTATACAATATTTTACCAGGAAGGATGAGATTTCTCTCATTTTCAAGTATGTCCTAGGTGGATTGTGTGAAGGATTTTTGTACTTTACCTGTAACACGGCTGTATGTCACACATTATTTGTTCACTATTTAGCAATTTACAATATTTATCAGATTTTATTGCAAATTTATTAGCACTGACATTGCACTATATTTTTTCTAATTCCTTTCAGAATATGTTTTACCTAGAAGGAGATATATATGTTTTTTCATATTATGATTATTAATAGTATTGCTATGCTCTTTATTATGGTATTAAGAAACCTCTAGAATAAAAGAAGCCACAATAGTGTGGAATACTGTTGTAGAAAGTAGCATGTACTTACTACTGCTGGATCAATTCTGAATTCCTACTGGACATGTATATTGTGTGCAGCATTCTGACGACATCTATGCTTAAAAATTAAACAACTACTAACTACACATTGCTATACAAAAGGACAAACAAACTAAACGAGGATTATACAACAGAAGTATGCCAGGAGCATCTAACATATCTGTATGACCTATTTCATAAATGGTCTGAAAGTCATTTGTGTGTACTTGCACATATGAAATTATGTATTATTGCATGCAGCAAATTGACCATGCACACCAATACATTTGCAGCAAGAATTTATGAGGACGGCAAAAATAAAAATTGTGCTTTCCAATTTTTCAAACATGCTATTTATTTACTTTACTTAAATTGTCTTTTCTGGGATTTAAATTTCTAGAAAGTGAATGAACAAATGATAATCTAAAAACACTCATAAATGTTTTGCTGCATCTAACTATGCTTAGATACGGTCTCTCCCACATCATGGCCAGCAGTCTGTAAAGCTTAAGCAGTTTACAGGCCCTGTAATGACACTATTAACTTGCTAGACATAAGATGATATCCGGTGTACTCATTCTGTCGCCCTATGATATGAAACAGCATTGGTAATAAAAGATAAACAGCAATGATAACCCACAGCATGTAAAAAAATATCTTCAAAATGAATTACATGGCCAGGATACTCCAGAGAGAACCTCCACTTTAATGAAAGACAACTTGATAGAATTACAATCTAGCTGCTGGGATAAAGACCAGACAAAAATGCTAAACATGATTAAGAAACTTTTATTCTCTTCAACTAGACTCCCATCGCCTCCACCCATGTATATTTATATATATTCTGTTAAATATGTGAAATTTCAAACAGATTATATATAAATTTACACGGGTGGAGGTGATGGAAGTTTAGGTGAAGAGAATAAGTTTCTTAAACATGTTTTGCATTTTTGTCTGGTCTTTATCACAGCAGCTAGATTGTAATTCTATATATATTCTGTATATTTATATATATATTCTGTTTGAAATTTCAAACAGAATATATAGAAAGACATAGATAGACAGACAGATAGACAGACAAAGGAAAAAATTAAGTTTACCCAGTATTAACTAGGAGGGACCAAGCAGAATTGACTTCAATTCCACATTTCTCATATTAATAACATGTATACCATGCCATATATACCATACATAAATAGATATTCTGCTTGAATTTCTCTTGAATTATTTTAAGACTTATTTAAGTTATTTTTAGTTAAATTTAATAAATTAAGACATGATTTCCATGTAATCTGTACAATTCACAATGTCTATTGCAAATAATTTTTATTGATCCAACATTAATATGTTTAATATATATTCAATACAGAATGCTTGTTCATTTATAATTGAAATATATGTACAGGCGCCAATTGTGTTTAATATTAAAAATAACACATTGCATTGAAAATGTACTAATGGTCACCAAAATGAACTCAGAAATTACCATTACAGTTGGATGGAATGGAATCATACATACTTCATCCTCACTCTGGACATAGCATAAATGAAACTCGGAGTTCGACTGTCTAATGAATGGGAATTGTGTGCTGATGTTTTAAAGAATAATGAGCAAAATTACCTTCAGAATAGTGAGATAGTGTTAGAAGGCTTACACAGGAGGCCCCTGCTCCTGATCCAAAGATAGTAACACGTTTTGGGTCCCCTCCAAATGCTCCAATATTTTCCTCAATCCACCGTAATGCTTGTATTTGGTCAAGTAATCCATAATTTCCTTTTGCGGCTTGATCCCCTGTGCTTAAAAAACCTGGTAAAAATAAAGAAATGGAAAAGTTTACTTCATAATTAAGACTTTAGTGAATTAAATCCTTATTGAAGGGATTAAATGCACATCTTTTGATAATTCAAAAAAATATTTAAAAGAAAGTAGCTAAACGATTTCTAGTCTTATTGTTTTTAGGTAAAAAGTTCATTACAAAATTACCATTAAGTCAAAATCCATATAAACATGAGCACATTTGAAATAACTGTAGAATGTTCTTCATTACAAGATCACAACACGCTGACTATAACAATTAATATTATGTATCAGTCTCAGTAGCCAAATTATCATGAAGAGCCATGCATTTATTCTATTTATCTATTTTGCATATTTTATGACAGCCAAATTGATAACAAATTTCCAATGAGAGTTCTGTAAACAGATGGAGGCTAGATGGCGGTAACAGTATAACATCTCTAACAAATGAAGGGTCTTCAACAATAATACCTTGAAAATCACTTGGTCCTTGAAATTTGAAAAAATATTTTAGTAATAATATGATTAGTAAAAATAGTAACACTGTTCTCTTTAAGAAAAAAAATAGAACAAACACTTTACTCCCTTTAAACATTCAAAAATGATTCAGATTTTAATTAGCCAAAAGATAGATACACTATTTAATGTTGGTTGTGGGGGCAACTTGCAAACTTTAAAATGTGATGTGTGATTTATACAAGACTAATTCTGGGAGCCAGCCAGGGATATAGTTAATTTAAAGTAAATGATGCAGATCCACACCACTACCTCATCTTTTATAAATCACCCAACAATTCACAGCATTTATGCAAAGGGGCATGCTATGCCATAAGATCTAAACAGTATTGGGAGTTTGCATGAATTTGATACTTCATGGGTACAAACATAAGTAAAGATAAGTGTATTTTATTTGTTTTGATCAGTTTTGCTATGATATTTCTCCTGTTCGAGCCTCTTTAGTTTGAAAAAAATAAAAAAAACATGTTTGTAGCTTTTTTAGCATAACATTAACCTCTTAGCCGCATCTCCACTTTCCTTAAAATGTTCACCTGCTTTGAAAGTATTCAGTGCAACACATGCAGGTATGCAGTGCAAGCCAATGAGAGGTCAGCGCTCTTATTATCTATATACTTTAAGGCCATTTTAAAGAAGGCTTTCCAACAGTCCCAATTTTGGTGGGACAGTCCCCATTTTAGGGTTCTGTCCCACCATTCTGAGTTCCCTAGTGTCACACGCTCACAGGCAAGCATTTGTGACACACTCATGAGCTACACACAAACACATATACAGTGACAAATGGACACATACTCCCCAAAACACACTACTTTGGGGGCTGTACTGAGAGCATGTAGAGTGAGCATTTGTGGGGAGTGGAATATGGGATGTGGTGTGTGTCTTGTGTATGTGGGTTATAAGTATTGTAGTGTGTGTTAGTGTATGGAGAATAGGGAAAGTATTGTTGCTGATAGAGGCTTTAGTGTTAGGGATGGGGTAGTATTGTGGGAGGCAAGGTTCAGTATTATGTGTGGATAGGATAAGTGGCTCTAGTGTGTGGGTTTAGGGGCAGTTTTGGGGGGGTGATAAGTTAATTAGTGAGCAGCATCAGGTGCTTTACTGTAGAGGATATGGGCATTATTGTGGGTGGATAGGGGGTTTTAATTAGGGGATAGGAGTAGTATTGGGGGGATTTGGACAGGGGAGATGGGGACTGTTTGGGGGTTTAAAAAATATTTTCAAAATAATAAAAGTACATTAAAAATGGATGAAATTGGGAAAATTCATCTCCAGCATCTGGTCTACCTTATAGTTTCAAGGCATAGCCATTATTCCCTCAGACTGACACACAGAAATGAATCAGAGTGTTGCCATGGTGCACTAATCCATCCAGTGAGCTATGCACTTGGTCTGCATTCTCTGCAGGTGCGGATCACAAGCTCCCTGGGGCCCACCTGACTTTAGATGTAATTTGAGGTGCAAAGACGCTCGGTCCCTTGGTTCATAACTATATCCTATAAGTTCAGGTTTTCCAAGAGGCAAGGCCCCAGCTCGTGCAAAACTTTAGACAGTCACCTATCTGACCTAATACTGGGCATTGTCTCCCAATATCTTCTTCTTGGTTTTATCCTAAAATGAAGTACTTATTTGCTCTTCTTTTCCCCAGTATTACACATTTCCTATCCTCTGTGTTGCCTCAGCATTAATCACTTCACCCATGCTTATGAACTATGCCATTCACCTAACATCATGCTTATGCCCAACTATTACAGATCCTTCACTATTAAGTCCTAGCATCACTCACATTGCCACCCTGGTGAATATTTTGAATGTGAGTACTATTGATGTTTTACTTTTTGTGTCATAATGTACACATGCCTAAATGCATCAATTATTCCATTAAATCAGTTACATATCTTTATGTAGTTTCAACTAACCTTTGCAGATAATATGAATATTAATATTTTTTGGCTGGGACACTTATTATCATCTACAAATTGAAGTACTAATTGAATGCATCTTTTATTTCTCTCTTGTTTTTTCTAATGTTAATATTTTGTGTATTTTGTGTGATTGTAACTATACAGTAGAGGGATAACTTAACCAAGTTTTGATTTTATAAGTTATATATTTAGTTTTTATTTTCCTATAATCTTTAGAAATTGGGTGCCATCTAGTGTCTAACTAGTTTCAACATTGAGTTAGTGCCATCTAAATTTATTTATTCTACTTTATATAACTGCTTTTGGTGTTAGACCTCTTTACAAATATAGTTTTTTCCTTAGAAATTGATACAACAAAGAAAACATATTTTATCTGTGGATTTTTAATCTGTTGATATTACATTTATTTTTACATTGTAAAGAAATCGTTACTTTCAGGTTTTTTCTGTAAACTGGGAATTTGAGTAGAACTGCAATTGAATTGTGCCGAGAATAGTCACACCGAAAAGTTAATTATAAAATTTATTTCAGGACTAAAGATTCCAATTGCCTTTCAATTCTCCACAAATTCCTGTTTAGTGATAAACTCTTTTGGAGCCATATTACATAATTTGTGAAAGAAAAAAAACAACTATCCACACTAATAGTGTGAGTTATTAGACCTTTATGATATTAAACAACTACAAAATTGCACCAGTATCTCTTGTAAAAAAATATAAAATAGCACAAAAAATGTGAGTAGTCAATAGAAATAGTGTGATCACTACTGTAATTAGTAGCTGCTATGTAGTACTGTTTTCTTTAATATAATGTGAAACATGGGAATGTTACCAAGTCCAAATGTAAAGTCCACATTTTGCAAGTCCCACAAGTGATGGCTATTTTTTGTGAATTTTATATAGATATACACACAGGATTTTTTTTATGTGTTAGAGATGAGGACTAAAACATTTTATATATAAACATATTTTATAGCCTCAATAAGAAAACCAGTAACCAACCTCATGCTGACGAGTTGCATTAACAATGAAATACCTGTCCATGAGTGGTTCACTGGTTTTGCATCTTTTCCTATATTGTGTTTCAAGCTGTTGTATACAGCAAACACAAATTAAAAGGAATCCATGTTTAAAATGGAATGAGGCAAAAATGTGATTCTTTGTTAAACTAATTTGCATATGCCCACCCAGAATCCTTTGCGGTTGTAACATCACTGCAGTTATTGGATTCCTGTGGGAAAAGCAAGTCTTATGGCTTGACTGGTGTGCAGATTTTTGTTTAACATTGCTTTAATTATCCACAGACTTATGGTGGAAGGGGTTTTCAATCACAATTTTTCCCCCAAGCACTACCAAGCCTCAATAAGCAAACCAGTAACCAACCTCATGCTGATGAGTTGCATTAACAACTAAACAGCTGTCCATGAGTGGTTCACTGTGTAAAGGATCACCTCCCCCCCTCCCCCCGACTGGGTACCTATGTTGATGGATGCTCCTAGCGTTTCTTGAGGATTCCAAGCACTCCAGCCGACACCACAACCACCGCAGGCCGAACCTCTCTTCCTTCAGAGCAAAGCAGGAACAAGCTCTTAAAAGAGCTTAGGAGTGATTATAGCAATGGAATATGCAGAG
This sequence comes from Pelobates cultripes, assembly GCA_933207985.1. NCBI lineage: Eukaryota > Metazoa > Chordata > Amphibia > Anura > Pelobatidae > Pelobates > Pelobates cultripes. The sequence continues at coordinate 91,608,558 of OW240912.1, read as the reverse complement.
CATAGCAATCCCTTGTAGCAGATTCACCCAATAAGAGACAGGACTCCAAATTGAGGGTGAAGTAGAACTGACTGTACTGGCACATAAAGCCTCTTTTATTCACATTCTACAAACATAGTACTGCCCACAGGGTTTTGAAGACAACCAATACACATGTACAATACACTCAGACACTCCCACACAAAATCCTCCCCTCTGCCTGTGATGTAATTACTGAACACAATGGTGTAACTTAATTATCACAGGCAGGAAAATACACAGTTTTACACAATATTCATAACTCTAAAAGTATACATCACATTCACATTTTCAGAATCAGCATACTCCAAATACAAACATATGTCAAAATCATACAAGTTGGTCCAGTGGGTCAAAAGTTAGTTCGAAGTCCTTTGTGACCAAATGAAGCATGGCTTTTCTGCCCAAAACCAGTTCCACAGAGTCTTCTATCCTGGAGATAATTTGGAAGTAATCCAATTATCTCCAAGGACAGAGGCAAAACTCCATTAGCCACATGATAGCAAAAGACAATAAAATACATAAAAATATATAACTGTGCAGCTATTGCATAAAACAGGTACATTCATAAAACAGGTACACACTGAATGGCGCTCAGATCACATACATACAGTTCAATTGCCATGCAGCCAAAGTCTTTCACATAGTCTTTCGTTATACGAATGGGCTCCATGGCATAGCTATCTGGGGTAACACTGCTCACATAGGGAAGGTACCGAATGACCCAGCTTTTGGGTCTTTGCAGGGGAAAATCAAGCATTTCAACATGGGGCCATAGTCACAGGGCAGGAAGCTGGCAATCAGTCTTCTCCAATGCCCAATGGCGAGGCTGGTTCCGCCACACACTGGTTTTGCATCTTTTCCTATATTGTGTTTCAAGATGTTGTATACAGCAAACACAGATTAAAAGGAATCCATGTTTAAAATGGAATGAAGCAAAAATGTGATTCTTTGTTAAACTAATTTGCATATGCCCACCCAGAATCCTTTGCGGTTGTAACATCGCTGCAGTTATTGGATTCCTGTGGGAAAAGCAAGTCTCATGACTTGACTGGTGTGCAGATTTTTGTTTAAAATTGTAATATATATATATATATATACATACACATGTAGATATCCACAAATAATATAAATATACATGCAATAAAAAAATATTTCTGGCTGAATTTTCTTAGCAGAGAAAGAGTTTGCTTTTGTTTAGTAAAAAGTAGTTTTCTCATAGACGTCTATGTAGGAATTGGTATTCCATAAGAAGAGTAAACCCTTACTCTGCTAAAAGAATCCAGGCCAGCATCTGTATATTAGCAGATAAAAATAACATGAAAAAGGAAATGCTAAATGCATGCAATTGCCAAAATAAAATAGGATAATATATTAAATATTTTCCTTTACTAAAACATAAAAATGTAAATATAATGCTGAACCAAAGAATTATTGCTTTGAACTTTAAAACAACAAAGTAATTAAAATGCAAGACACACATTATTCCACATTGTATTGCATTAAACGTTAGATGATATTTGTGCTGCAGAATAAGTTAAGAATGATTAATTCCATACCTCTCAACATTTGAACATAAATTGAACAAAGAGGGGCACTTTAATTTTAAGGGTGTTAGTGGGGTTGTAGCCAGGGGCAGGGCTGTTCTGAGACATTTTAGGTGATTTACTAAAAACAATTCAAATGTAATTTAATAAATCAATCAAAGTATCTTATTTAGTCAGACTTCATTTTAAACATATTTATTGTAGCTTAGAGATGCATTTCTGCATCATGTTCATGTTATACACTTAGTCACACCAACAAACTGATTGCACATGTCTACACTATATATTTTTGGTCTACAGGCATCATTCTTTCCAGGAAGGTATACTTATATTTCTGCAGCTTTGCAGTTGGTATACCATTAGTGGTTTTTATTTTTCAAACACGCTATATTGTTAGTCTGTAATTTTTTTTTTTACATGATCTTGGTTGTACTTCAGTTTATTATTACCACCTCCATCTATTAACTGGAAATGTGTTTACCAGCCAAATGTATATGTTGCCATGGTAACATGCCATGGCTATTTCATTCTTAGCTAATAACCATGAGTGTATTAGCTTCAAGTTCCTCTACTATTCTAGACAGAGAGATTAGCAATGTTAACTGAGCATTCCTTTATGAGAGAGTCTTATTATCTTTCTTGTTAATTTTTTTTCTTATTTTGTCTCCAGATACATTTCCCATTATATAGATACTGATTTGTCAACTGCTGAATAAAAAACACTTAATTATCAGTAAATAGTTCAAGAACATCATTATCAAAGGCTCTGGCATTTTACCCAAATGATGTTTACAATGTATTAATTCTCAATATTGACAGCAAGTAACTTAGAGCTGGTTTATTTTTAGCTACAAAATGATTTTTTTTAAAAATACACAAAATCACTTTAAAATTTTAGTTAAAGTAAATGAATGAGAGAGAGAGAGGAAGAGAGAGAGAGAAAGAAAGAGAAAGAGAAAGAGAGAGAGAGAGAGAGAGAGAGAGAGAGAGAGAGAGAGAGAGAGAGAGAGAGAGAGAGAGAGAGAGAGAGAGAGAGAGAGGCTTCTGAAATAATAAAAAATACAAAAGTATACACAATACATTCATTGTTACACTTATTGCAATAGATATATTTTACACACATGCATTTTGTGTTAATATTCAGTGTATTAGGGATTACTGGAAATGGTAGAGGTCTTTAAATATATTTTTAAATTAAATGCTGTTAAGGCTGGGAGAGAGTTTAATGATATTATGCTGAACCTCTTTGAATAATAAGTAAAAAGTGGACTAGGAATCCTTGGTGATTAACATAAATTTTTTTATTAAGATGAAGCTTTGTTTGTTATAATGAAAACACTGTAAAGATCTTCTACTATGACCCTTTTTTTCTCTTTGAATTTGTGTAATAGAAGATTCATTTCAAAGAGATATTTATCTACAAATTAAAATCAAGGCTTAACTTAAGGCTTTTCCACTTGTTCACAAAGCTGCACATAGTAATATATATCATTTTATAGACTATATATATATATATATATATTATTATAATTTTAATATGTAGATAGCACCAGCACATTCCGTAGGGCTGTACATTGGATATAGATTTAAATAGATTATTTAATAGGTTGATGTTGGAAGTGTATGAAAGTGGCATTATATTCTTTATAAAGAGGGTCATTCTCAGCGATTGCGCTCAGCCAATTCATTACTGTCAGAATGTGCAGAAGCTAAATTCACATCACTCAGCTTCAGAGGTTCTTAAGTAAGAAGGCAAACCATTGTAGAATGGCTGGGAACATCGACAGGGCCCTCCAAGCATCATAACCACTGCTGTCACAAGAGACAGGAGAACTGTTTTATTTTTTTGTTGATAGGTATCTTTCTTTATAACTTACTGTGAAAAAAAACACAAAAAAACAACAATAGTTTCCACTGCTATGCCCCGCAGTAAATAAAAGTTGTGGTGGGAGATCAAGTCCTTTGAAAAATACATAGCACCAAGCATTATCCACAAGGTTTAAGAATTAAAACATTTCCAAGAGACATTAAAGATAATTTACAATTTATGGATAATTGTGTTCTTTATCCTTAATGCAAAGGTTGCTACCAAAGAATAAAATTGATATATGAGGAGAAAATGGAATCTATTCTACTTATATATTACGATTTTCTTATTTTTTTTCCTGATTTTGATGTTTCTAAATTGCAAATAGAAATTCAGCAAAGGGTGGATTGTCTAAACAATGTCATCTCTGAATGCAAAGCATGTAAGTTTATATGTGATAAAGAAGATTACGAACATTCACATGTATATGTTTGGCCACTTCCACAAAATTTAAAAAAGAGTAAAAAGATAAAAAAAAAAAAAAAGATGAAACCCATTATTAAGAAATTAAGAGTCTTATTCAACATAAAAATGTGAGCTTCAGTGACAGAAGCTGAGACCACAGACTTTGACCTAAGTACCCGTTTGTCACTTGTCCAGTGTCTCTGAACCAACTCACACAGACAAGGAAAAAAACTGGAGACATAAATGGTGCCACCAAGAAGGTGAACCCACTACTTTAGGATCAGTAAAACTACAGACAGTACTAAATTTATCACATAAAAATATTACTCACTTACAAATCAGTAAGTTCTTCAAAAAAGCCTGAACATTGCTCCAACTCATGATTTTAATTTATTTCACACTGTGGCAGGTGTTAATCAGTTTGTTAGAAAACTAATTCTCTCTGACCATTTCTCCCAGGTAACATCTAAGGAGGATTACCTAATGAGGTTCTGTCTGATCGTCCAGCCTTGTTTTCAAATCACATAGGTCAATTTAATTTAGAGTTATTAGCTTTTGATAGTAATCATGAAGCTTTACAGGTAATTGATAATAGCTGTGTAACAGATCGCATGCCACCCCGACTGGGTACCTCCGTTGATGGATGCTACTAGTGCTTTCTGAGGGCTCCAAGCACTCCACTTGACACCATAAGCACTGCAGACCCCACAAATGAGCTTGGTTGTGGTCTCGCCGTCTCCTACCCACCCTGGACCTACAACAAGGCTCCAGGTTCCAGTGGGTGAACCTCTCTTTCCCCAGAGAGTGGAGCAGGAACAGGAACAAGCTCTTAGAAGAGCTTAGTGATTATAGTAAGGGAGTATGAAGAACATAGCAATCCCTTGTAGCAGATTCTCCCCAATAAGAGACAGAATCTTTTCAACTGTTGGGTTGCAGGTTCAAATCCTGACAGGGTTGACTAAGCCCTTCATCCTAAGGAAACATCCACAGGATGTACTTGAAAACCAAAGTAATCAGAATGCACCTTTCCTGGATAAATACTTTGTTATTATTATATACGGTTCTCAGTGTTAGCTGGTGTATCTATGAATTTTGTCTAATTTGCCAGCACTACATGAAAATGCAAGCCTGCATTAAAATGCCAATATAACATACAAGTGAACCTTAGGAGTTAAAATCAAATACCACACACAAACATATCACAATATTCATATGACAAGACAACACATAAATGCACCATTGTATCAAATTAGCAACAGTGCATATAAACAACAAACATACAACTGCATTCAAATGCCAACGTTTAGCACAAATGCATTCCTTTATTTACACACATGCTTCTCACAAAAACATGCTTACGTTCAGACATTGCTCACAAATACAATCTTGCAAGGATGGAAAATTGGCTGTTAAAGAATTATGAGAGCTGATGAACTACTTTTTTGCCACTCTTGCACCACAGTACGGCTCATAAAAACCTAGTACCAGGGCCCTCTATCTGCATTAGTTCTGCCACTGTGAAGGAGAATTAGCAAGTGAAAAATTGAGATAGCTAATTAGGGTTTGCGTTTTGATTGGCCCTTACTTATCATTTTGTCCACAAATAGCACCTGTTTTTTTCTTAAATAAACCTTCCATGATGATATCTGCTAGGCCAACACAGGTAGAACACCTTAACAGAAAGTGTCCTTGGGAAAGACATCTAGTGACATATATCTACCTGCCTGAAAATCCTCATAGATCGCAAGCTTTTTCAGCAGGGCCTTCTTTACCTCTAAATATCACCCTTTCTGTAACTGTAGTGCACCGCGCTATATAAATGCTAATAATGAATATGAGATATTTCATAAATATACAAATATAGATTATTTTTTTTCTACTGCTACTCCTTTTTTCCCTCTGTCACTTTTCACTTGATCTGTGAACAAAATCAACATGTAGTGGCTGTCATCTAGCCACCAATCATCATTTTTTTTCTCATCAATTATCTCTTTCTTTTTTGCCATGAGCAAAAATCGACATATTGTTCGGCCAATCTGCTAGTCTTTTACTCAGATATATATCCATATGGCACTTGGAGATACACAATTCGGCCTAATACGGATGCAAAAGTCTATGTGAAAGATAGCAGTTTCTATATTTTGTATCCTACTGTTTCTTACACTGCAAAATCGGCAAAGAAGTAACAAATAATAACAGAAGCCTTCATCAGTCAGAGGGACTGATTTCAGTTCCATCAGATAAATGTATTTCTCCACTAGATGAAGGACTGTGCATGAGCAGAGGAGAATGTAAAGGAGATGTAGATGGTTATATTTTGCTTTGTATTGTTTTACGAAAAGAATATAAATTAACACATGTAAACAAGGGGTTGGGATTTAGTAAAAGATTTACATTGTAATCAAATTATATTGTATTTGGATAATTTACATAATTTGGATAATTTGATTTTAATGTAAAAGATTCTAATAATGTATTTTAAGGCATTAAACATTTCCAGATTTAATTTAAAAAAAAAAACAGAATCATTATTTTCATTGTACAATTCATTTTCATATTCATATTCAATTTTACAAAATGCAATTTAATAAAAACACCATTAGCTATTAACAACTAATTCATCTCTTCATCTATAAAACTTTAAAATACTATAAGTATTCATTAAGCAGGATTTTACAAACACATTGAAACATTCCTTTGAACAAATGTGGCCACTCTTTGTTGTTCTCATCCTTTAATTAGTTACCTTAAAATGTAATTCATGAGCAACATACACTAATGACAATTTGATGATAGTCATTCAGCACTAACGTAGCCTAAATAATAAGGTTTCTATGAAAACTCCTAGTCATAATGACTTCCTTCTTAATTTAAATTTTCATTACTCGGTTATATTAAATTATATATATATAATATATATTATTGAATTAATGTATGGGCAGATAATGCTTTTCTGTAATAAAGTGAAATACATTAAAATTAGAAATAACAAAATATCATTATTTTACAGGCACACATAAAATCCACATTATGATTTGTTACAGTACCCTTACATGATATTGATTAATAAATGTTACACATAGATATAAATGTATTACTCTTCCCAGTCCTGACATGTGAGTAAGGGCATTATGTCAAGTGGACGTTGAAGGAAGATATGTGAGGTCTATCTGGAAAGTATCCAGCCATGTAATATGAAAAATAAAGACATTTATTGAAGAAGATATTGGAAACATTGTACCTAGGACAATGACACCTCGGTTCCCTTCACCTTAGAACCTCACATAGTTCCCCAGCATCTCTTCCACTGTTCAAAATTCTCTGCTAAATTTTTTGTTGGAATCGCCATTAGCTGCCTTGTCACATTTACCTGAATCTAATCAACGGTCTGAAATCTCTTCCCTTTCAAAGGTGATTTTAGTTTTGGGAAAAGCTATAAGTCACAGGGTGCCAAATCTTTCAATAGATTCTTTATCATCTTTAAAGCATTTGTGCAATACCTTTATTCATGCTGCATTCATTGCATCATCCCCAAAAACATCTGAATAGTTGAGGAATGCTCAAGCTTAATGCAAAATAATTTTATGCACATCTGTTGCTCTACTCACTCAGTCATTTTGAATGTGATGGCCACACAGGACACATGCTTACTCAATGATGACTAGAGCCCCCACTGACTAGTACAATGAAGTTATTATTGTTCATGTATATTCCAATACACTCTCCTTGGCTACTAGATTACATTGATGTCTTGTTTCAGACAGACCTTGTATATTATTTTCAAAGTCCAATACAAGGGTACTACTATGTCATTGCAGGCTTGTATTGCCATTTTAAAAAAAAACAAAAAACAAAAATAACATATATTAATATTTTGGGGAAAGTATGAGTTATTCAATGTAATCATGGAAAAGTGAACATAGTACAACCCAATAAACAGGAATTGACTGTATCCAGTAATAATTTTCTCTTTGTCTTTTTCCTCCTGCAACAGTGACACATTTAAGGACTGAGACATCCATTGGGGCACATTGTGTCAAATGTAACCCCTGAAGTCATCTAGTGGTCCCAGTAAGACACACAGTCTCCACACTTCTTAAATAAGGACACCATTCATTTTTAGATATGCGGATAGCACATTATGCTACCCCTTTCTTGCAAAATTATAATAAAACAAGTAAGAGTGCTTTGTGGAACCATCCATACCCATAAATCAGTAGACGAAATACTCAACGGAGCTGGGAAAAATGGTAAAGGAGAGTAGGGCAGTAAGCTGCTGTGGAAAACAGCCCATATTGCAGAATGTTTAGTGACAAGTGAGAGCTTTCTCATTACCTCCCCCATACATATGTCTAAAATTGTGACTGTCTTTTTTGATGTTGTGCTTTTAAGCATGTATGTTTGCTTCAGTCTGCATGAATGAGTGAGTGACTCTATGATTGTCATTATATATGACTGCAAGTGCTTCTGTAAATGTAGTTCTTAGAAGAGATGCAACTGTTTGACTGAGTGCAGTGTCTGTATGAGCATATGAATCCATGAGCACGTGCTTTTATATGTGAATTAGGAAAACAAATTCTATTAATGATCAAAATGTTTGCTCACCACTGACCATTGGCAAGTAAAAATGTAACACTGTTGAGTAGATATTTAAACCTGGTGAATATGTCATAGACTCTCCAAGCTTGCAGTGTTGAGTAACTTGTAAATCTTGGCTAGAAGCATGGAACTTGACATTTTAAGCCCCATTTAAATATATATAAATCAGTAGTGATGTCGCGAACTGTTCTCGAACTTGCCGCAAAACGGTTCGCCACGAACCGTTCGCGGCGAACTGCGGTCACCTGACACATCCCTGCCAATCTCCGGCAGACCCTTCCTCCCAGACCCTCCCACCTCCTGGACAGCATCCATGTTGAAGCTGCCTTCGACATGGATGCTGTCCAGGAAGTAGGAGGGTCTGGGAGGGAGGGTCTGCCGGAGATTGGCAGGGATGTGTCAGCTGACCGCAGTTCGCCGCAAACGGTTCGCGGCAAACTGCGGCGAACCGTTCGCGGCAAGTTCGCGAACGGTTCGCGACATCACTATAAATCAGTGCTTAATTGCCTGAGGAATTTGGGAATGTGAATTAGAGAGAGAATGATAAATTACAAAGAAATAAGGGGTTCTAAATCAGGGGGAAAATGTAATTACAGGAAAGTCTATAAATCGAGTTTAGGGAGGGAATGAGTTACCATATATACTCGAGTATAAGTCGACCTGAATATAAGTCGAGACCCCTAATTTTACTTCCAAAAACTGGGAAAACTTATTGACTCAAGTATAAGACTAGGGTGGGAAATGCAGCAGTTACTGGTAAATTTCTAAATAAAATTATATCCACAAAAAAATTATATTAATTTAATATTTATTTACAGTGTTTGTATATAATGAATGCAGTGTGTGTGTGTGTATATAATGCAGTGTGTGTATGAGTGCAGTGTGTGTGTTTATAAACGCAGTGTGTGTGTGTGTATGAGTGCAGTGTGTGTGTGTATGAATGCAGTGTGTGTATGTATGAATGCAGTGTGTGTATGAATGCAGTGTGTGTGTGTGTGTGTATAATGCAGTCTGTGTGTATGAATGTGGTGTGTGTGTGTATGAATGCAGTGTGTGTGTATGAGTGCAGTGTGTGTATGAGTGCAGTGTGTGTGTGTGTGTGTGTGTGTGTGTGTGTGTGTGAGTGCAGTGTGTGTGTGTGTGTATGAGTGCAGTGTGTGTGTATGAATGCAGTGTGTGTGTGTATGAATGCAGTGTGTGTGTGTGTGATGCAGAGTATGTTTGTGTATGTGATTCAGAGTGTGTTTGTGGGTGTGATGTAAAATTCAGACCAGAATGGCCAAGTCAGAGAATCTAACTTTAGATACACAGAAAATATGTCCAGCATAAAACAGTCTTAGTTCAATAAACATAAACATTTTTGTGCATATTAGATTATTAAACTTATATATATTAATATGTGTTCTGATATATTGCAGCAAAGCTTTTATCTCTGATTCATATCATTCTGTTTTACTTTCAATAACCTATATCTCCAGATAGGTAATTACAATTCATGACATCTGCACTTACTTTTAAAAAAACTAAGCAGAAACTGAAATCCAAATTATTGCATTTCATGCAGTTTTAAAAGGTTTGTTTTGACAATAAAATGCCCTTTAGTTCTTATAGCTATTGTCTAAGGACAATAGAAAGCATGGACAATTTTAAAATATCTTTTCACCTAGATTTCAATTTCTAAGCATTGAATCCTTAATTGTTTATTGCGTCTAACCTTGATTTATTTATAAACGTTAAATTAATTACCCATTATAAATTTAGTAACCAATGTCACATAATTCTTGATTTCAAAGCAGTGATAGGGGATCCAGGATGTAAGTTGACATACCACAGTGGCGTACTAAGGAGGGTGCGGGGGGGGCGGTCCGCCCCGGGTGCCACCAGGATGGGGGGTGCCATGACCAGCCCCCCCGTACCCCCCCACGCTGCAGCCGCCCAAGCGCTCTGTAGAGAGCCTCAGGCGGCTGCAGCTTTGCCCGGGCGGTGCGTCCATGAGGGCGGACCGCACCGCCCGGGCGCAGCATGGGGAGAAGCTGACAGGAGGGAAGCGCTCAGCGCTCCCTCCTGTCAGCTTCCTTTGCTGTAGCGTGGCAGAGCCCGGCAGCATGGTCCGACGGGT
>OW240912.1:91259933-91597903 GCA_933207985.1 Pelobates cultripes | reverse complement strand
TAGTATATAATTCGTGGCACTAAGCTCTAATTTACCTCACATTAAAAAAAACACTATAGTCCCCAGAACCACTTCAGCTTAATGTAGTGGTTCTGGTGTCTATAGCCTGTCCCTACAGGCCTTTTAATGTAAACACGGCGGCACTGCAGCACTGGTGTTAGTTAACATGGCATATCATATGGGTGGGGCATTGTGATGTCACATGGGGGGGGGGGCGGCAAACTTTACTTTTGCCTAGGGTGGCAAAAATCCTTGCACCGGCCCTGGCTGGAGGGGGCTGTGTGAGCTGTGGCCGCACAGTGTCCCATGGTAGTTAGGGTGCCGTACAGCTCACACAAGCAAACAGCTGATAAACTGGCCGCACAGAGGAAATGTGTATGTGTGACTGTCTGCCTGTGACTGTGTGTGACTGTCTGCCTGTAACTGAGTGTGTGACTGTCTGTCTGTAACTGACTGTGTGACTGTCTGTCTGTAACTGACTGTGTGACTGTCTGCCTGTAAATGTGTGTGTGGGGCTGCAGGGATTTTGTAGAAGGGGGCGGGGGTTTTGTATTGGGACAGGAGTCTTTATAAGGGGGATAAGCAGGGGATTTGTGGAAGGGGGTTGCGGGGGTTTTGTAGACGGGGCAGTACAGGATTTGTAGAAGGGGCAGGACAGAGGTTTTGTAGGAGGGGCGGGGCAGGACAAGGGTTTTGTAGGAGGGGCTGACAGCGGTTTTGCAAAGTTTACAAATTGTAAAAATAAAGAAAGAAAACCTTTAACATTTTTTACAGGGTTTTTTTTTGGGGTGGGTGGGGGGGGGGGTGCCAAGCACAGGATCCGCCTCGGGTGCCAAATGCTCTAGGTACGCCCCTGACATACCATATCCAGTTGCCTCTAGCAATTTTTAAAAATTTACATTGCCTACATCATTAGGAACGGTCGTTATCATATTTCTTAAGTTGCATAATTATCAACTTGATCTGACTATTTGAAGAGCTGTGTTTTGGAAGAATTTCTAATATATGGTACAAGAAAAAAGACTCTTCACTCTTTGTAACTTAACATGGATTACAAACAAAACAATTTCTTTATTAGGGATAATAATTCATTTAAAAAATAACTCAATTAATTTTATTATAAATGAAATGTATTTAATAATTCCAACAGTAAGAAAACGGATATGCGTTCTATGATGGCTCCATATCTAAGTTAGTAAATATATCCTTATTTTTTATATATTTTTTTCTACCATTGGTTTGTGTGTGTGTGTGTGTGTGTGTGTGTATGTGTAAATGATGTATTTCTCTAACACAGTTCTGATCAAGGCCTACTCTAGAAACACTAATGCTCCTATTCTCTTCATTTTCACATGCTGTAATTTAGCATTATTTTTATCTGGGGAACAATGTACTTTAACACTGTACATAGACACCAAGTACTGTAATTTTCTACAGAATTGCCTTTCATTAGACGAAAGTAAATGTTACTAAACTAAAATGGAAAAAAGTGATGTGCTTTAGTAGATAGCTCAGCTTTCAAATAGTAGACTTTGGAACATAAAAAAACTGTTTTTTTTTAGATAGAAGTGAGGGAGATTTCGTAATAGATATAGGGAATTCGATTTTTTTTTTTTACTTTATATACGTACATTCAAAAGGACAAAGGTACAAAATGTATTAAAAAACAACAACATTTGTGTATAGGAAAGGTGATACACAAGAGGAAAAAAGATGCCTAAATGATTATAAATGTAATATTAAATGTAAACAATACACAACAAAACATTAACCACAGGTCTTTCAAAGGATGTATTGAGGGAAGGTTGAGAGGGAGAAAGGGGAGTCACTTTAGGATCTGACGAGGACAGAATTTCGAAAATCAATATTGTTTTAATTCTTTATTCCATCTGCAGCTGTCTGATAAATTAACTAACCAAGTTAACAGCTGGTCTATTGATTGCTGAAGATGTATCCTCTAAACAATCAGCTTTAGGGAATTGATAAATATCAGGCAAATCTGAATTCAAAATAGCTAAGCTGACAAAACTGTCTTGGCCATTCTGCTGTACAGTCTTGTCTCATTTCATAGTTGGCAACCGTTTTATTGGTTGCTTTATTATTTTATTTTTTCAAAGTAAATGTCACAGTTTTTTGTATTGTTTTTCCTTTGCACAGGATTAATTGTTTTGTTTGGTTTAACAGTCTTATTAAGCAAATATAAATTGTTTTGGGATTGCCTTTGAAATGTCCCTATGCCATAACTTATAAGGGACAGCAGGGGAAGGCAGCAGATACCTCTAGTTCAGAATTGATTTGAAGTTATTGCATCCTGTTTGTTGCAATGACCTCTGGCTAGTTTTTGACAGTTTTTTCTGGTATGCAGATCTTCAGCTTGACCCTGGCCAGCCTCCTGATTTTTTTACTTTGCAGCTGTATCTTTATTTTCCATTAGTGCATCTGCACTATCTTTCGATTAGGCTTGACCATCTCTAAGGAAAGGTAATACACCTTTGTAAAATGTTCTCCTATTTTATCAACAATTGGGGATCCCTTGCATAGTGGATTGAATGTTGGATGTTAAGCTATTATAAATTCTGCCAATGTTGTCATCAAACAATACTTGATTGATACTTTACAATTCATGTGTTTTACCAGATTTATCATTTTTAACTCTACATATTTCAATTAATATCACCATTTTATTACATTGAATATAAAAAATGTGCTACCTGAATACAGCATTTTTGTACATTTTTACTTTAATAGTCAGAGCCATTAAATAGCATTTACCACAGAGGGAACTGCAGAAAAAATAAGCAGAATTCTTTGTCTAATCTAACTCAAAGCTATTTGCAATGCATGACTATTGTAGTCCCAAAGAAACTTGATGGATGGCAGCTCTGCAACCAGTGTAAAATCATCATTGAATGCGTATCTAGTACAATTGTCTTCAATTTGTGCTCAGGTCAGGATATAAGGATATCCATACCAGTACACAGCTTTTCAATAAAAATAACTGGACTGTGGCTAAATTAAACTGTGATGAAGAAGAGGTGGCTTGATTCTAGTAACAGGACAATTTTGAGGAGTACAAGTATAGAATAAGAAACAGGAGGCTTGAATTATAAATTTCACTTAACTAGAATAATAAGGAATAATAGTGTGTCCACTTTGCTTATTTACTTTAAACAAAAAAAAAAACATATGTGTTTGTATAAATATATATACTTTTTTCTTTTGTTTTTCTGTAGAACCCTGCTTATTTGCAGCAATTATTCTGCTGTTGGACTGCTCACAATTTTGTGTTGATAGCAACCAGAGATGCAAGTAAGTCTACTGGTTTTACACATTATGGAAGTGAATATTGTTCTTTAAATAGAAACAAAAATAATAAATAATACATTCACCTTAACATGTTGTATATTATTCGAAGTTTCTACCCTTTATTATTTCAGAGTTTATTTTGTTCAGCATTTCAGTATTTAATACTATAGTAGGTTTCATCTAGAGAAAAATATAACTTGAAACCTAAACCATTTTGTAATGAGTGTTGTGACTATTGCCACTAATACTTGCTAACTCTGTTAACTGCTGTTGATTACATTTTCTATACATATAGTTATCCTTCTCCCTTATCCTTATCTTGACAAACCAATTCTCTAAAACTTGATAATAAGAGATGTAATGTCCCTTTCATGTATTTTTTAAAGATATTTAGAACATATTTTATCAAGTAGGATAAATTGAGATTTCTCTTTTTTTTCTATTTTAGTATAATCTAGAAGAAAAAAGGAAGATTATCATCCACTAACCATTGGGACTAAAATGTATTTGTATTTCACAGCTTAAAACAATACTCAGTATAATAGTTTTAAGTTTAAATATGCTGAAAAAGAGCTCAGTAAATTCATCTACTCCTGGTGTTTTCTCTCAAAAAGGAAAATACAAATAATGATACACATAATTAGTGCCTACGCCCTACACCCATCACCTATGGGTGGGGTTTGGGTGGGCACTAGTTACAACTTGCCACCCACTAGGACGCCCCCCTATTTTGTAAATTAATAGCCCTACCTGTATAGGGGAAGAGGGTAATGTCCTCTATCTAGTGCCCAGTGGTGGGGGCACATTGAGTAATATGCCCCCAGTTATTTTACAGGTGTCTTTCTAGTGAATGGTCATCAATGGCTGCCCAGTTGCTTTTTTATTAATACAGTGAGCAGCCACTGGATTCTCATTGTTTATTTTAGTAGTTAAGCCCCCCATGCAGCATGGCAGGTGGAGGCAAAAGGGAGGTTTACAACTTCCCAAATAGTAATATTTGGAACATATTGACCCCCACAGTTCTATCATTATTATTATTTTTTGAATTCATATTTTATATTTTAATGTGGTGGCTGGCTAGCAAGAAGTGGACAGCCGCCACATTTCTTAACCTCATGCTTTCGATGTTTATTAACTATTTACTTACGGTTGACCGAAATTTTGTAAATCAAATAATATTTCAATGAATTTTAGTCAAATCAAATATCTATATGTTAGAATTTCATATGAATAAAAAAGGAAGCAAAAAGAATGAAAATTATATGCACATCTCTATTATTTATGACAAGTAAAAGCAAATGTAAGTAGATTTTTTTTAGATAGTGAATAGTTTTTAGAGGGGAACGACAAAAAAAAATCAACATTTCAGTTATGCAGATAGGACACTACTACTAATATATTTTGTCATACTCCAGATAAAATAAACATTCATAGCTCTTTCAGTTTCTATTAAGAGTAAGGAAGGAGGAATTATTTTAAATGTTAAAATAATACAAAAAGTAATTTAGCTCCATATGTGGTTTAGCCATTTGAAGTTTAAATTGTGATCTTCATGGAACCTCATGTCTATATATCCAGTATCCAGTGCACTTACTGTACCTCCACCACAGAGTATTGTTATTTGTGTTAGGCACACCTATTATGTGGTATAGGCAAAATATATCCTGCATTAACGTGTCTGGCAAATGTCAAGAAAAAAACATTAAACTTTGACTTTTAGCAGTAACATAATATTTTAATACTTATGAATATGTTTTAAATCATTCTTTGTTACCTACTTTGTACATTTTTCTTGACTTCATTCCATTAATAAACAAAAAAGAAAGATAATCTAGTTAACAGTTTATAGCAATAATTCACAGATGCAGTAATATTTCACATCCAGATTACAACATTAAAGCAGACAATTTATGTACACAACCATTGTTTATGTTTACAGTCTCTATGGCAAGAAAAAAAAAGACAAGGTCCCCAAAAGCATGCTCAGCTATTGCATAGCCTAAGGGTGGCTAATTTTGTCACCACAAATGTTTGTGATGTTGCACAACTTCAGAGGTTTAAGGTCATTGATCCCTGTCAAAACTGTGTAGCGTGCCATAGGCTTTAAATAGTACATTATGTTTCTAAGTTGTGAATTCCACATGAAATTTCCTGGAAAAGAAACATTTCTTTATCATAACCTAGGCAACAGTCCTTTCAACATTACACTCTATTGTATGTATTATTTAGCCAACTAGTAATTTATGGATCTAACCCCAGACCTATTGGTTGATTAATTTATTTACTACATTGGACATAGAGACATCCTCATCTATACTTTATACAAACTTTATCTGCTTAACAAAATTATATTTGGTATGGAGACATGAAAACAAGTAATACATTAACCAATCAATTGTCTAATTTGATCCTTTTATACAAATTGTAATTTTTATTTTGTATATTTTTTTGTGTGTATATATATATATATATATATATATATATATATATATATATATATATATATTCTTGTTTTGGATCATAAAATAAGCATGTTTCAGTAGAACTGGATGCTTTTATTGTTGGAAACTACTCATAATACAATACTTGTAATGCAAGATATGTGATATTACAGGTTATAATATTAAATGCTGAAAAAGAGAACATTTCAACATTACATAGTTTGTTTACTTAATATTTTATGTGTATTGCAATATACTAAAATTATGTATTGCATTTTTTTTTAAATTAATAATTTCACATAGAAAGTCAAGAAAAACATTTCACACAGAAAGACAAGTAAGATTCAAAGAGAACAAATGCTGATAATGGTAAGAGGATAATTAAGAGTTAAATTACCTTGGCTGAACATTTTAGACTAAATGGTTCTGGGTAAAATTGGAAGCTATTAGACTGAAAATTGCTGTAATATAGTCAGTAGAGGATAGGGTTTCACATAAAGAATTGTATCTTTTAATGTACACAAGTTTCTTAAAGCGAAGATTCGTATGTGAAGAGTACAGAGAATTGGTGGAAAAATACTGTCACTTTCACCCTTGAAGCAGGTGTCATTTCTTGTGTTTTATTTTCCCCTTTTGTCTTATCTTGCTAACACAGATGGGTTAAAGCTGCTACTCCATACTTCACAGTGGAAATGAGAATAGCTTATCCAATTTTCATTGTCTGTTTCATTGCTGCTCACTACCTCTTCCCCATCCTATTCTTTCCCACAGCAAAATAATAAAACTGAGGAGACATTGAAGCTGAGGTCAAGACTGTGCACCTGTGTTCTATTAAAAATTAAAACAATGCATTACTATCCCAATAGCAACATGTATAACAAATATGTAGAATAGATTAAATGTTAATCTGTTCCCTCCATACAATGTGTATCTTGATGTATACTGTCACAGTGCACTGCAAACATTTAGCTCTTAAACAAACGCTATAGTCACCGAAACAACTTTAGCTTAATTACACAGTTTTGTGTATAGATCATGCTTCTGCAGTCTCACTGCTAAATTCTCTACCATTAAGTAGTTAAATCACTTTAGGGCCATCCCTAGTCACACCTCCATGCATGTAAGTGAACAACCTTACTAAACACTTCCTCTAAAGTGTCATCTAATGTTTAAACTTCCTTTATTCCATAGTATATTTAACTTCGAATTTCGTATCTCCTGCTCTATTAATAGCTTGCTAGACCTTGCAGGAGTATCCTGTGTGTTATTTACAGAGCAGGAGATAAACGTTTAAAGTAAGTTAAATATGATTGAAAATTAGACCATATTTTCATGCAGGCTGTGACAGTCACAGCCAGGGGAGGTATATCTAGGGCTGCTTTGGCAGAAACAAAACTGATTTAACTCCTAAATGGTAGAGAATTGAACAGTGAGACTTCAGAGGCATGACCTATGCACACACTGCTTCATTAAGCTAACATTGTCTTGGTGTCTTTAGTGTTCCTTGAAAGACCAACCTACATTGTAGTTCACTGTCAGTCATTGTTTTTAGCTCTGGCCTTTGCATCAATGAGTCAGCCTAGAGAAGCCATATATGGAAGAGGAGAAATTAAACTATGTTTCAATTCCTCCTTCTCCTCTTTTGCTATGTGTTTTCTGCCTAAATTTAGACTGAAAGGCATTGTGATGCCATTTGCTTTATTAAAAATAGAAAGGAGATCAGAGCCTCATCTGTCCAAACAGGTCCTACAAGTTACAGATGATTTTCAGTATATTTACCAATTATTCAATGGTGTAAGTTCAAGAGGCGTTACAATTCCCATTTATGTAGCAAACTAAACTTATCTAAAATGACTGAGGAATGTACACAGTGAAATTTTATTTCATACAACTGTTTTGACTTTCTTTCGCGTTGGTAATAAAAGCTGCAACATCTTTGAAGATACTTACAGACTTCATAGTATCCCAATCATTTCATAAGCATGCCACCTCCTTTGTATCTTTAGAATTCCTGGTAGTGAGCTAGCCTCCATTCATGTCTACAGTTTCAATCAGCTAGATAAATAGAGTGTCCATGGTGTGTCCCCGTGATCTTTGTTAATAACAAATATATAACGTATGTGAGCGAATATAGTAAACACTCAATTTGAATATATTTCATGTAAAAACTCACAGTAATGATAATGGAGAAAATCTTGCACTAATGTGTATACTTACAAGATTTTTTAGTTATTTACGGTTTTACACTATATTACTTTTTTATCTTATTACTATATATTCTTGAGAGTGGGTAAGGTTTAATCCATTTCCATTTCTGTGAGTTTCTACATAAGTGTACTTAATTCACATTGAGTGGTTAATATAGTTTACTTTACTACACCTTATATTTATTATTGATTACTACTGCAGGGACCCCTCTTACCATTGCAGAGACACCTCCTTGTTACAATGTCTATTACCCACGTGACTTGCTCTACCAATTAACAACCTTAGTGTGAATTTTAAATATCTTTGTTTTCGATAAGTTCATGTGCATTCCTGACAAACTCTATGTCCTGGCACAATGAAATGCGTGTCAAGTGCTCACACCTATTCCTTTTCTTTAGCCTGTCACTGTGCTACTGTGTTTATTTTTCTAGTGGGCTAATCATCCATTAAATAACCAGGGCAAGTATAGCCTTCTACAGACATAGAGCATTATAGGGAACAGCGTCATTGTTCATATTCTTTGACTTTTTGACCAAACTGTGATTGTTTTACTTGACCACATTGTGGTAGACTTCTAAATAGCAACTTCAATTGAAATAGTTAGTTACTGACTAACACTAAGTATATTGGGTTGGACTCGCTGAGGATGCAGCGCCTCCTCTTGGCAGATTTCCAATCTGCAGCTTTAGTTTTTACAAATTTGATAGTAGGTGACTAATATCAGTTGATCAGACTTTTCTTGATGCCAATTTATGATTATTATATATGTTTTTTTCTTTGAACATTAGCAAGATTTGTGGCTATATATATATATATATATATATATATATATATATATATATATATTCATTTTTTCTATATTATTATTGACAAAAAAATACAAAAACAGACACAGAATCAAAAATAACCATACAACACATTTAAATCATGCTGATCAGTCAATTTAAGACACTCCTCCCTTTTGTAAAATCACATATTCCCAATTTACTCCGTACCTTTTTACTTGGAGGGAGTAACATATAAAACTACATACATGTCTGGCAGGACAGCTCCTAGAGAGGGTAAATATTATCACATCTTTTTCTAGGGTATTTATTTATCATGCTCACTCTGGGATCGATTTTATCTATAGATCCAATTTATAATTCCTCTCCTGAGTAAAATTTTGGTACTGCTCTATTCCTTTTTCAATGTTTAGCTGGAAGAGGAGTTTATTTTTTACCTCAATCCAGATTGGCGGTATACAAGATTCCATTTCCTGGCTATACTTTGCTGCCAGCAAAATATGTACTACTATATCGTACTCTGCTTTGGGCATTTTTGGAAAATGTCAATGGAATAAATAGGATTCTGGCTTCAATGGGAGTTTGATCTTACTAATTACTTGGGTTTTATCCTTTATCTATTCTCAAAACCTCTGAATCGGTTCACAGTTCCACCATATATGTAATAAATTACCTTTCTGCGATTCACATCACCGACACCTATCAGTGTGGCCAGACCACATCCTGTTTAGATGACTCAGAACCAGGTAAATATGATAAATGAGCTTAAATTGCATCTCTGTTAAATTCAGGCATCTTACTGATTTTTGGCTATATTTTTGGTTAGCACGTGACTTGCACTGTGATCTTTGCTCCTGTGCAATTCATGAATGTGCATTGACTTAGTGAGAGAATATACACATTTTCTATTGGATGGACTGAAATACCTAGATCATAAGTATTTTTCCTTCAAACACATTCATCAATTAACTTACTTTAAAATGGAAACATTTAGCAATTGCAGCTCCATATTAGTAGTTTATTTATTTGAGTGCCCATGCGGCACAAACTATATGGGGTTTACATGCAGAAAATGTAAAAAGAAAATATTAGAGCAATAGCAAATATAGTTATTAAGCTTAAAGTCAAGTACAGATTTTGCAGGTTTATAGAGGAAACCCAAGGTGACTGTTGATAAAAGGAATACAACATAGATGTGTAGAAAAAGATAGGTTGAAACTTTTGGATTTTTAAGTTGGGTACATACACGAAGTGTTTAACTATGTGGTAAAATAGAAACAGATTTTATTTTTTGCTAAATTATTTTTTTTATGGGATTACGATTAATGCACTCTTAGATGTATCTCAATTTATATAGTAAAATCTATTGTATGTATATCATGACTACAAAGTACCGTGCTTATATACTATGATGTATTGTTAATTGTAACTAAATGTATGAAAGCAACAAGTATAGCTATGTAGCTTTGATGCTAAGTGTATCTTGAATTTGTGAATGATACAAACTTTGAGAGGATCATTGACCTGACCTTGTGCTTTAGGTATTTCATTCTGTCCAATAGAGATTGCGTACTGTATGAGGAAGTGGGTGCACACAATGAAATGTATAGGTGTGCAAAGATCACAGTGTTTTGCCACATGCCAGACACTGTATTTCACAAGTCAACCAGCTGATTGAATAAGTAGACATGTAGTAGAGAACAACGCACCATAGATGATTGTTTTGATATGAAGGAGGTTCCATGCTTATACAGCCACTGGGTTGTTAATTCTGCAAAAAAATATTTTATTATTTTGTGAGTAGGTTTGGATTTTACATTCATATGTTTAATGTTGAAATATAATATAATATCCTACGCTGATTCTACTTATGTTTTTGAATAATGTTATTTTGGATGTTATTAAGTGTAAGATTTTACAGAAGCTCATGAGTATTTTGTATTTTCTGAGTATTTAATTTGTGTATTATGTTAGTCATGCTTCAAAGCTTTGGTTCTCAATTAGTGGTATGCATAACTCCTAAAGTATGTGCACCACAGACAAGAAGTAAGTGAGAGGCAAGGGGTATGTGCATCTCAAGCAAAATATCTAACAGTCTGGCAAAGCATTGCCTCTTTATATCAAGTGCATTATGGTTGTATTGGTCCTCAGAGCATTGCAGTATTAGTCAGAAACTGTTACAATGCTCTCACACACATTATGATTGCTAATTTGCCAGATCCACCATATTTTCCAGAACTCATTTCTCATATACATATTGATGGACAGCAAAAAGATCTGTCCTGTAACACATGAAATTTAAATGCTGCAAGAAAGACTCCAGGAATCCATTCAGAAATGTGCAGCATTTAATTTTTGCAGCGCTATAAGCTTCATGCAGGTAGCCTTTTTCAAGGATCACAATGGAGAGTTTATGTGGGCACAAAACATAAATAATGATAGTCATATAGTTTACAAATAATTATTCTTTCTGCTTCACCATAATTCCTTACATCCATTAATTACATTACAGTCATACACAAGCTAACATTACTCACAACCATGGTGCAAGAATACTTAGTTGCTGCAATACAGCAAGACAGATAGATACAGTTAGGTCCATAAATATTGGGACAGGGATGAAACCCAGCGTCTGGTGATGTCTATGCATTCCAGACTTCATGTAACCATGTATTAAAAAGTAAAAGTTTGATTTATGACTGTTAATCTGTCCCACTACTTTTGGTCCCTTGAAAAGTGGGAGGCACATATACAAACTGTTGTAATTCCTACATCGTTCACCTGATTTGGATGTAAATACCCTCAAATTAAAGCTGAAAGTCTGCAGTTAAAGCACATCTTGTTTGTTTCATTTCAAACCCACTGTGTTGGTGTATAGAGCCAAAAAGATTAGAATTGTGTCGATGTCCCAATATTTATGGACCTAACTGTATATAGATAGAGATAGATGATAGATAGAGAGATAGAGAGACAAAGATAGAGAGAGAAAGATAAACAGATAGATAGATAGATAGATAGATAGATAGATAGATAGATAGATAGATAGATTAACTAATATATATTTACTGATATAACTAGACAAGTGTAATGAGCCTGGTGAATCCAATTAAAATGTAATCATTAACTACTTGTCATGCAGTCTGTATTACACAAAAAATCCCCAGGTGCTGATTTATAATGAGATATTGATTAGGACTCAACGATCTGTCATAGAAGACTAACCTATGGTAACACGTAGGAATGAATATCACTGCAAGAAAATGTGATGTTTCAATAGTGCAAAAAGAGCAATTTAATTTAAAATTAAGCATGTTCCTCTTGGCCCTGTGTTTCTTTTGCAGCTCCTTATTAAAGGAACACTCCAGATACATAAAGTACTTGAGCTTTCTTTGTGTCTGGAGTCTGTCATATTTATAACAGTTTATAAAAGTGCTGATTTCAATAAAAGAGGATTATCTGGGGCAGAGTGACCTCCCTGGCTGTCACTCAGACACACAGGGAGGCTTTCTACTGTTTCTATTGGCTCCAGCAGCATGGATTCAGCAGGCACACAGGGCTAGTGTGCCCCTGCCTTCCCCCTACAGCTCATTGAGACGCATAGAACAGAAACAATAAGTGAGAAGCCTCTGAAAGGTGTGGACTGAAAGTCTGTGTTGGGGAAAGAGGGAATGGCTTGCAATCAGTTTTTTTCATAACCTTCCAAAGAAACCATTCAAAAACATGCATGTTTCCCTGGTGGTTATATCGATTACAATGTTAAAAATAAATCAATGAATTGTTCCTTTAATAAAGGGAAAGCCTCACGTCAATACAAACAGTTAAAATTACTTTCCCTAACACAGTGACATCTGGCATTCTCATGTAAGTTAGCTCACTATTGTTATTTTTCTCCCATAAAACCTTTGTTTCTGATGTAATGCATGAATTTGAAATTCGTCATATACATTTTGTTGTAATCACTATGGATTGATTTTTCTTGGACATGTGTTCCACTCAGTTTTCAAGTTAATTGCCATGTAACTCTACTGAAGCATGTCAAAAATTACTTCCAAGTATTTCTGAGTATTATAGCACATATAATTTATATAACTACTTGAATAATACTGCTACAGCTTAGGCTAGTTGCAACAAAATTGCAAAAAAGAAGGAATGCTAACATTTAGGGGCACACCAACAGGCCAAAGAGGTATGGTTTCCTAACCCTGATAATGCTTCAAAATGCTGTATCAGGATAATTTCCTGCACAGGGCCAGATTACATGTTCGTTGCTTGTAGGCACAAAATTCTAAAGTACCCTCTTCCACTTCTCCCAAAAAAAGCGGGTACAATTTGTGAACTGGACATTGCATGCACATTGCAGGCATCTACAGCTCTGAGTGTTTTGATTAAAGTTTTACGCTTTTGAATAAGGATAGGGAATGTTTAGGTTTTGGGATGAGTCAAGTTTAAGGTTAGTGTGCATGGTGTTTAGGGCATGTAGGGCTTGGAGGGTTATTTTCAAACTATCCATCATCCTATGTCTTCTGTAGTTTAATCACCCTCCTCTGATTGATAGCAGAACTGCAGTAGCTGTTATACAGTGTGCATCAAAAACATTATCTTCAACTCTTTATAAGATACCATGAATCTTGCAACAATTCCACGATTCTGCCCTTGGCCAGGTCATGAAATCACTCTGTGCTAACCTACCATCATTGCTACCCTTTACTTTCACATCTATTTTTGAAGCTAAATTCTATTTTAAATAATTTTGTTTATAAAATATGTTGCCCCTTTGTTACTTTTCCTACTTTTGCTACTTTATTGGATTATGGCTTTTTATTGCTTGATGGTAAAATGCCCCACAATTACCTTTACCTCAAGAAATAAATACATTGGTAGCTAATAATAATTGTTTTCTCCTTTAATTAATTAATTAATTATTTTTCATTTAAAGTAGTGTGACCCCTTGTATGAACGGTATCATTATCTTTCTTCTTTTCATTACTTTAAAGAGAATCTAGATTGACATGGCAACATAAAATAAATATTGAAGTTTCAAATAATAGTGATTAATTTACAGGTACCATTGTGCAAAGTGAAGTTGATACTCTGGTAGAAAAATGACTAGCATGATGATGCCTGGTGCAACTTTTGAAGAGGTAATCAAGGCAAACCTAGGCAATGCCGAGAGCTGTGAACAGGATAAACTACAGCAAACCTTGCAAAATTGTACACATTTTTCAATATAGCCAACAGAAAATCACTGCACCTGGAAAATAATTATTTTCATTCTTACAAATGTCTATTTGCTACCAAAATAAATGTTGCATCCTGCTGTGTGCTAAAGTTGACAAAGTACAAGGAGAAATTGGCACTCTGGAAACAAGAAAAGACTGACAAGAATAAAGGTACTTAAATGTAAACCCTTTATGGAAAAAATAAATAAAAACTTTCTAAATATTAAAAAAAGTGTAATTTTGCCCTTGGTAAGGATTGCTGTTGTTACATCTTTTGTCAGCATGGTCCTAAGGAGGTGCTGCATAGTGACAGTTGTGTGTTCCGTTTGTATGCATTGCAGATGAGTTTACACAAAGTCATTAAAGCTGGGTGTGGTGGCCACCTGGATGTCTTTATGGGGCTATTGAATGACTTTATGGGACTAATTGATTCCTTGATTTATATCTTGAAGTACCTCAATGCTATCTGCAGGCTGAGTTTTGCATCATTCAACTGAACTTTTATATTGTGAAATCAAGACAATAAATAATCTTTTGTGATGATAAGGGTGGGTGCAGATTTGGAAAATCTTGATATATCTTCTGGAAAGTGAGTAGTGATTGGCATTGTCACAGCAGCCTATCTGATGAATGCAC
Source organism: Pelobates cultripes (assembly GCA_933207985.1). Classification (NCBI taxonomy): domain Eukaryota; kingdom Metazoa; phylum Chordata; class Amphibia; order Anura; family Pelobatidae; genus Pelobates; species Pelobates cultripes. The sequence goes on along the minus strand of OW240912.1, from coordinate 91,583,308 downwards.
TGAATTAGAAATGTAAAATACCTTCTTCCATGTAAATGTAATATAACAGATGAAATTAGTATCTTGTATTTTTTATGGGACTAACAGAATTTTGGAATGACAAGCTTTCAAGAGGACCTCCATTGCTCAAGTCTAAATAATTTCTGAGAATCTCATGGACAGGACCAAAAGAAAGAAGGGTTCTAGTCACCTTTCAGGTTGACACTGGAGGAAGTGAATAGAGTGGGGCATTGCATTGCCACATGTTTTAGCTCCCATGGCCCCATGTATTAATCCAGAGCAGGCAGAGCAGGAGGTGCTGACTAGTGGGTAAGTTATAGAGGTTTTAGCCTCGATTTGCTTGAATTAAATTGTGGCAGTGGAATTATGGCACTTTCTCACTATGCACTACACAGTGCATGTACAATGAGATTAATAAGGTAATGAACATCATACATTTGAGTCTGTAGTATGTGTATCAGTGAAAGAATGCTTGGGCCACTATGCATGCATGTGTGCATGGAAATGTGTTTGTATGGGGCAAAATACATGTGCGTGCATATGGGATGTTTGTATCGGTCAGTGTGACCATGGTCTTTACTTAGGTCAGTAAGTGCAAGATTTTTCATCAGCAGCAATAATAAAATAAGTAGCAATAACATGGGCACTGCAGATGAACGGGAAGTGTGATTCCCATTGTGCACAGACAGCCTTAAAATCATTCTGCACATCATTCATGAATATCTTCTAACAATCACATATATACATTCAGTCTTATGAATTCACAGCCACTTCCAACAGTAGCATTTACTCACTCAGTTTTATATACTGCTTTGCCTCTTATCAGTACACCCCTGCAGTTTCTTAACCCCTAAAACGTAATATTTACACTTTGTACTCCTGTTTTTGATATTCCATATTATTATTTTCTCCAAATTTACTTTTCCCCAGCTTAGCAATACTCTGCCTTCTCCTCCTCTTCATTTCCTCCTTCTTCCTCAATATCAAAATTTCTACTTACACCCACTTTCCTCATCCTCCCAACAACCTTTACATTTTCCCCTCTCTCCTACCCTCCCCCCTTCTCTCATACACTGCACTCATTTTTCTGCTCCCTCTCTCCTACCCACAATCAATCTCATCCTAGATCGCATGCACATAAAACCCACTCACACCTCCTATCATTGTCTCTCCTCCTCCTTCTTGAAGCTAGAGATGTCTCTCCCAACCCAGCGCTCTTCGCCTCCACTGCACACACTAAGACAACCAGAAACCACACAAATTCCCTGCAGTTTACCCTCATTTGCCAACATTCAGTGTGCACTCTGGAATGCCCGCTATGTCTGCAGCAAACTGAAATCAACAGCCATACACAACCTTTTCATCTCAAACTCACTCACACTACTAGCACTCAATGAGACCTGGCTTCCCCCCTCTGATAGTGCTACTCTTGCCTCTTTATGTTTTGGTGGGCTACAATTCTCCCACACTCCTAGATCAAACAACTGTAAAGGAGGTGGTGTAGGCATCCTTCTCTTCCCTCAATGTACCTTTCAACCAATCTTCCCTGCCCTATCCTTTACTTTCTTTGAAGTTGACACTGTCCACCTATTTAAACTCACTCCTTTAAGAGTTGCAATCATCTACCGCTCCCCTGGTCATCCTAGGCTATATATTAATCACTTTTCTTCCTGGCTACCTCACTTCCTCTCCTCTAGTACTCCTTTCCTTATACTTAAGGATTTCAATATTCCAATCAACAACCCCAACTGCACTGATGCCTCTCAGCTGCTCTCTGTAACCTCCTCCTTTGGCCTCACAACGGTCTAATTCAGCAACCCATACAGTGGAAAACACTCTTGATCTTGCCTTCACCAACCTCTGTACCGTCTCTAATCTCTCCAATATTCATTTTCCTCTATCTGCTCACTTTTGACTTCAGCACACTCAGGACCAAAATGACACCACCCTCTGCACATCAATATCACAGAAAACTCCAAAGTCTTGACCTAGAGAACGTCTCCACTAACCTGCAAACTCTCCTTTTACCTATCTCAAACCTCACCCTTAGCTCTGCAATCTCCTTCTACAATTCCACCCTCTCCTCTTAACTAGACATCATGGCACCTCCTACACTTAAAAGCAGCAAGCGTCCCCAACTACAACCTTGGCATACCAAGCTGACTTGATACCTCCAAAAATGCTCTCACTCTGCATCTGATTTTCTCCACTATAAATGTATGCTGCGCTCTTACAGCTTGGCTCTTTCCTCTGCAAAAGTAAATTACTTCAATACCCTCATAACCACACTCTCCCGTGAACCTAAATGACTATACGACACTTTTAACAATCTTCTTCTCCCTGTTGCTCCTCCTCCTCTTACCGACTTAACCACTAAAAACTTTGCAACTCACTTCACTGACAAAATCTCTACAAGCAGGGAAGAGATCTCTCATCTCTCTCCTTCCACTTACAATATTTCCCCCAACCTCCCTTCCTCTGATGTTCTATGCTCATTCACACCCGCTACAGTGGAAGAGGTTTCTGATTTGCTCGGGTCCTCCCGCTCCCCCACTTGCTTCCTTGATCCTATTCCCTCGCATCTCATCTGTACTTGTTCTCTTGCTTTGCCTTTCACTAAAATTCTCAATATCTTCCTCTCCTCTGGCATACTTCCATTACCCTTCAAACATGCAACTATAACCCAGATTCTAAAAAAGCCCAACCTTGACCCTAACTCCCCACCCAACTACCGCCCTATCTCACTACTGCCTTTTTTGTGTCCAAGATCCTTGAAAGACTTGTGTATGTGAGATTGACAGACTTTCTCAAGTCCAATTCTCTGCTCCACCCACTTCAGTCTGGTTTACGCGTTCAGCACTCTATGGTAATGGCTCTGACTAGAGTATTAAATGATCTACTCCCTGCAAAATCTCATGGTCACTACTCTATCCTAATTCTCCTTGACCTTTCTGCTGCTTTTGATACTGTTGATCATCAACAGCTTCTTCTCATCACCCGTAATCTCAGTCTAAGAGATACTGCTTTCTCCTGGTGCTCCTCCTACCTGACCCAGTGCTCATTTAGCCATTCTTTCTATGGCTCTGCCTCTTCCTCACAACCTCTCTATGTTGGTGTCCCCCATGGTTCAGTACTTGGTCCCCTACTGTTCTCGATCTATACTGCCTCCCTTGGTAAACTCATCAGGTCCTTTGGCCTCCAATATCACTTCTATGGAGATGACACACAAATCTACCTGTCCTTCCCTGATTTGTCTACCTGTCCACCCCTCTTGACTAGTGTCTCTGGCTGCCTCTCTGCTATTAATAACTGAATGGTTGCTGACTTCCTTAAGCTAAACGTATCCAAAAAAGAACTTTCGGTCTTTATTCCCTCAAGTATTGCTACTCCCGTTTCTGTCTCCCTCCACGTTAATGGTGCTAATATCAGCTCCACCACGCGGGCTCGTTGCCTATGTGTTCTCTTTGACTCCGACCTCTCCTTCACCCCTCATGTCTAGTCTATCACCAAATCCTGCCACTTCCATCTCAAAAACATTACGCGCATTCGCCCTTACTTAACGCCAGATGCAGCTAAGGTGCTGATCCATGCCACTGTCCTTTCTCGCCTTGACTACTGCAATCCACTTCTCACTGGTCTTACGTGCTCCCAACTTGCCCCATTGCAGTCTAAAATGAATGCGGCGGCGAGGCTCATCTTCCTGTCCGCCCGCACCTCCCATGCCTCAAACCTCTGTCAGTACCTGCATTGACTTCCTGTAAGATATAGGGCTTAATATAAAATTCTGGTTCTTGCTCTCAAATTTCTACATAATGCTACCCCCACCTATCTTCCCTAATACACAAGTATGTCCCATCTAGGCCCCACGCTCTGCCGAAGACCTGCGTCTACCATCTGTTCGTACTCCCACCTCTGATGTTCGTATCCAAGACTTCTCTAGGGCTGCACCTATCCTGTGGAACTCCCTTCCCTTTTTCATTAGATGCTCACCCAGTCTCCACTCCTTCAAAAAATCATTAAAACTCAATTTTTCTCCAGAAAAAACCCACACTAAGTGTTCATTGAATACTATTCCACCAATCTACTTCCCTAATACTTCCCTTATCTTTTGTATAACTGTACCCCACTCCCTCTAGCATGTAAGCTCATTGAGCAGGGCCCTCAACCCCTCTGTTCCTGTGTGTTCAACTTGTCTGGTTACAATTACATGTTTGTTAGTCCACCCATTGTAAAACACTGCAGAATTTGTTGGCACTATATAAATATGATAATAATAGTGAATCAGTGGTTACACAGAGGTTGACAGGTTAGATATTACAGTATATACTCTAAAAGGCAAGACAAGCTAGAACAATAACTGCAACATTTGCACCTCATGCAATTTAGTTGCTGTGCTGAAGAGCCGGAGAACCACTTGTTGAAGGGTCTGCTACAACCCCCCTGTCAGTCAGTTGTCAACATAGAGATATATGCTGACTCTATGCTAAAGAATTAATTGATTGGTGGAGAAGAGACCTATATTTAATTTCTGGGGTTTTTTTTGTTCTTCTTACAATAAATACAGTTCTGCTGGCCCAATATTAAGATTACATTTTCTTTAAACTTCTTTACACTTTTGAAATGAGGCAAACTTGTGTGAACCATGACTGGTTCACTTTACAATCAGGATATTCACTGAATTTGTGATTGTGTATTCTTCAATACCCATAGTACAGATTAAACAAGAATTATTTTTAAATTTAAACTTTTTTTCTCTAACTGTGTTTGGAATTACTAATCTGATAATTAAATATGCAAGACTTTGTTAAAATCTTATAACACTGAAATCTTGTTCACAACCTTTGGTAAAAGCAGAAAAAAAAATCAAACTATTATTAAGAAAATTTATTTTATCCACTATGCATCCATGATATGATTAATTCATCACCTTCACCACCCTCCACTAACAATGCATTATGTTTGCAGTATTTCAGGGACTAAAGGGAGTAAGACTATTTCACACACTGGGAAACACCAGCTGGTACAATAGCATATATCAGATCAAGGAGTGGAAGGGGGATATTACTTGTAGATATAATTTCATCAAATTAATTAGATTCAGTACATTTCTAACAGCTGTAAATATAATTTAGCTCAGTTCTGTCATTTCAGTTGTTCTTCAAAATATGTTGATAGGAAAACAATTTTAACTTATAAACTAGAATTCTGAGCTGCAGTGATGTTCTTGTTGTGACACAGGGTCATATCTTTGTGCACATTAATGAACTTGAGAGGGTGAAGGGAATATAACCATAAGTTAATATTTATTTACTGCACAGTGTAGACAGTGTTCAAGGTGGAAGTACCTTAGCAGTTTTTATTTATCATGAACTAATTGAAGACTAAAAGTGGTAAAAGATGTCAAAAGTGCCAAACAAATTCATATACAGTTTTCCATGTTTAAGTGTCAAATGAGCAATGCTTTATAATGTGGTAAATGTGAAAAGTGCATGGTAGTCCTCTAAGTAGTTCAAAAGAGCATGTACAGAGGTCACTAGTTGTAAATGCCAGATATGTGCACAATTTTTTTTTGCAATTTCCCAACATTTTCGCTTTTGGCACTTACTAGGTTTACCGCTTTTAGTCCTCAATTCACAAACTTTCCTTAATTAATCTTTTGTAGTACAACCCCAAAAAATAGTAATAAAAATAATAATAAAAAAATAAAATAAATAAAAATAAATAAATATATATATATATATATATATATATATATACACATTTAGATGATGTGTCATGGGTGATCTTTCAGAATTGGAATTCAAAAGCTAATATTTCCTAAAAGGGCACATAACACTTCTTAATCTTTCTGGGATCAGTGAGGCAAAACACAATTTTATGTACTACCAAGTCTCTCTTTGCAGAAATATCACAAGAACATTTGTCAATGTAAGAACCTGTTGGAGGAAAATTGGTCAGTGTGCACATATACATATTCAGTGCGGCTATGCATGAATTTGTCATTAATACTTTATAATTAATGAATGGCTCGGCTCAATAATATTCATGTGTATGAAATGCTGATGCTGTTAGACAGGTATAGGCATAGATATAATGTTTAACTTAGGCTTTTCACAAAGGCAGTTAAATTGCCCTGGTTGGGTTAAGTTGGCTAGAACAGAACAGATGTACTATCTTTATAGCAAGATAACTATTTTAGAAAACAAGGTCAGTTGTTCAAGTTGGGCATAAGGCCTTTCAACTACATAATCTTGCATGCACAATTTCTCAGATGTGTTTCCATACCCCAGAATGCGATACACAATTTGGCAAACTGCAAACAAAATTTATGCATTGCAAATTAACTTTATTTGCAAGTTCTGTCCTAATGGGGTGATGGTAGTTTGCATCTATATCTTCACCTGCTCATGTGAATATATCAGTGCTGCATACAGAGACACTTGCTCAGTAGGGGAAACAACTAGTCCAGTAGGTGTGTAAGAGGCCCCAAAAAGTTCTGATGGTAGACTTGAATATCAGTAAATATTGATATATATATATATATATATATATATAGATAGATATAGATATAGATATATATATATATATATATATATATATATATATATATATATATATATATATATATATATATATATATATATATATATATATATAGTGAACGCTTGGCACTCACCTCCAAAAAAATATAAATTTGTAACTCACATGCCTGGGTGCAAATTGTTGGCGTCAAATATATAAACAAAAATAAAAATCAAAATGCACTCACAGGTCTTCTGGTTAATAGGAAAACTGGTGCTTTAATAAATCATCTGTGATGTACAAAAAAATCAATCGACGTTTCGACCCTGCCGGGTCTTTTTCAATTTAAAAACAATTTTTGTTTATATATATATATATATATATATATATATATATATATATATATATGGAATACATAGGGAAAATTTGAATGAGTTAAAACATTTGTGGAGACAATATTATTCTAATTTCTGTTTTCCTATCTATAACTTTAGCAAACACTTCTACAAGCATTTCTTGTGCAACAAAAATATTTGTCTTGTTTCCATTAACTAATGTGTTGACTATAACTATGCACACTGAAATGAAAGAAATACATTCACGTATGACTTTCCATAATGTAAAAAAATAAAAATAAATGGGGTTTCTTTCTTTTTCTTTTAAGTACTTAAAAGCCAAACTTCACAACAAATAGTACACACTTACAAATGACATAATCAACATTATGGGATCTCATATAGAAAATTTTCAAATGAAGTACAAATAGTTATCAAAAGTTAGCGGATGATGGATGAATTTTACAATAGTTTTTTCTGATTCCTGTGTATAAATCAGTTTTAAAGACACAAAAAAAATATTTTAACCACACAAAGTGGAATAGGGTGAGATACATGGGAACAGGTGGGAGGACTGGAAAAATCTTGGTTTCAAGTGGTATTAATTTAGCAAATCAGGTGAGATGGATGTAGAAAAGTTTGGTAAATAGATTCACACCGAATGGAAAAAAGCTAAAATCAAAACCAAAAAAAAATGTTTTCATAAGGTTGATAGACAAATAGTTAACATATATGTAAATGTAATAAATAGATGTAGGGGGTCTTCAAAATCCATTCTAGATTCTAGTGTTTTTGTTTTGTTTATTTATTAGTTCCTATTTCTTGACATAAAGGAATAGTTCTAAGTAATTAAATAGTAAGCTCTTAGAGGAGTTGCAATAATTTTGCTTAAAAGAAAAGAACATGGAAAACATCCCTTGAACACTTATGTAGAGACAAAGAGCAAAAAGGAACATTTTCTAAAGGTTCTTCCTAAAAATTAGTTAAATTAGGCATTATCAATTTTATGCTCATGGACAACATTAGGTGTCTAAGAGGGTTGAATTTATTTTAAGAATGAACAACTGCTATAAAATATATAACAGTACTCTACCATACTACGTATGACTCTAGAGGTGAGAGCACCATCCTACTTAGGCTAGCCATGTACAATTCTAACATGTGCTTGGGGTGTACCAGATGTGCCCAGGTACACCCTAACACAGGACCAAATTATACTCTCTGTGTGTGCTTTTTAGGTCTTTCTGTGCACTTTTTTGTGAGTGTGGGTTAGCTTGTTATGTTTTTGAAGACATTTTTGTATACTAATTTACTAATATAGCAATAAATAAGCATTTTATTTTCTATTAGAATTTTTTTAAGGGTTTCTCCAAGCACTATGATCACTTCAGTTATTTCACATGGTTATGTTGCCTGGAAACTGTATGTGAAGGGTTTTAGTATGAAACATGGTGATTTTAATCCATTTTGCTGCAGGAGATGGAACTCTACTTCCAGCAGTATCATTGGGACGTTATTAACCAGCTCAGAACAAAAGTATCAGTCTGGCTATATTTCAATGCACAGAGGGTGAATAACTGAATGAGAGTACTAGGAGTCTCAGTGCCTGGCATGACCAAGGTAAGAGGGCAAACCACTAAAATACAGTTTGCCCCATCACTGGGGAATGACACCTGGGTACTTCTAGGATCATATCCACTATAGCAGGGTATAGTGGCTATGATGCTAAAAGTAATTGTTGAAATGAACACTGTAGTGACAGGAACACAAGCATGTATTCCTGACCCTATCATTTTAAAGTCACCATCTAGCATCCCTGCCCCCCTTACTCCCCTAACTATAGTAAAATCTTACTTTTGTTCAAATCTGCAGCTGCTGGCTACGCCCCTGATCTTCCTGCTTGGCTGACATCATCAGAGGTGGTGTTCTGACCCAATCACATTGCTTTCACATAGGATTTGCTGAGACTGTCAATTAGGCAGATTAGGGACAGAGCCAAACACAGCCCTGGCCAATCATCATCTCTTCATAGAGATGTATTGAATCAATGCATATCTATGAGTAAAGTCCAGTGTCTCCATGCAGAGGGAGGAGACACTGAATGGCAGTACTGCACACTGTGCAGCATGACCTCAGGAAGCACCTTTAGTAGCTATCTTACGCGTGGTCAGTGGAGTTATCACTAGGCTCACTAGGCTGTAATGTAAACACTGTATTTTCTCTGAAAAGACCGTGTTTACTGCAAAAAGCCTAAAAGGAATGAAATCTACTCACTAAAATAAATACAATAAACTATAGTTGTTCTGGTGACTATAATGTCCCTTTAAGTAAAATTTAGATAACAATTGTTACTTATGTACACCTTAATGTTTTATACTGTGTACTCCTATTTATCCAATATATTTAGTATAATTGTTAATGATGTATGAAATGAGAATATAAACAATTTCTAGTTTAATTTCTTTAAGAAAAAACCTAACTGATTATGTACTCTACTACATAACCACATGTTAGTCGCGGTTGTGCTTTGTGCTAGATTTGCAATATCTGTTACGATTCCCTCATGGGGAAAATGAATGGATTTGAAATATGAGCTTAAATATTCTTAGTTCTGAACATGTTTTATATAAAATGATCCAAATCAATTCACTTGTACATTCAGGCATGAAATAAAACGTATTATTTTTATTTTATTTTCAAGAGGATATTTTATAATGAATGTTGGATTATTTGTTTCACTACTTACACGTAGATGAAGAAAAATATAACCAAAATAAGGCAAACACCTCTATTATATTCTACATCAAATGCTTATTTACATGCTGGATAGAGAGATTTTGTGCCGAAAATGTGTTTCTACACCTCAGTGTATACATAACGAATGACAAATGGTAAAGCTAGCTTATGATGCACTTGGGATGCATTGTCATATGTACAGCAAGGAGCAGAATAACACTGAAATAAACTTATAACATATGTTACTAAATTGTAAAGCTTGTTAACTTGAAATGTCTTGTTAATGTACCATACAATATACTTGCATTTTTTTAGAATGAAAAAACAAATAATATAATACATTAGCCATTTGTACATCGGGCACCAAGTGACATGGACCCACGATTAAAGGCAATTCTAATGAGAAAAAATAAATAAACTATATTTATTTTTAATATGAGAGTTTTCTTTAGTTGACTTATGTCATGTGACCTTAAAAAAAGTTATACAAAAGCTACTAAATGTAAATCTGTGAGAGTCTCTACAGCTAGATCCACCTTCGGCAAGGTTATCAATTCCAATGAGTTCTGGTTCAAACAGATGCTACTCATTTAGCCATATTTGGTATCATCATGATGGGCCTGAATATGTTAATACCTTTAAAAATCAAGGAGGTACATGCAGTGGATGTCTGTCGACAGTCATTAGAGGAATGCTCTTGCACATGTGCAAACATTGTTGTTTCTCCATTGTATGTGCAATGCTTTGCTTTTCAATTAGACAGACAATCAATAGTTCTAGGGGAATATATTATTAGTATTAGCATTAACATTTATATAGTGCCAACTTATTCTGCAACACTGTACAATGTTATAGATCTATACTTTGCAAGTAGTCCATGGTTAAGCATCACACTGCATAGTCCTTAGATAATGAACTGCTTGGGTATAGTTTACTCCATGTTTTTGCGACATCAACAATGACTGCTTTATATACTGACTTTTTAACACCAATTTAAGGAAGGCATAGTTGAGTTCACATTGTCTGCAGAGCTGCAGAATACACCAGAAAAGTATATATTAATTGACCTTTTGAAATAATATTTATAGTTGAGTCCTCCATACTTCTGATTGATCTTCCCAGCTCAATTTTGACCTCTGTAGTACTAGCATTGTTTTATTAAATATGGCTTTTACTATTGCTTTGCAACATCCACTGTAATCCTACTCCCTCATGATTAAATGGTCTAATTAACTATCCTATTAAAGCATATAAATAACTTTTACGGGACATATATGTCATCTGATGATTATTAGAATGCAACGCACATGCACTGCCTATCTGTCTTCTGAGCTATTGACAGGGTTTTGATTAAGAGTTATACACTGCATGAATGCATCTTCATGACTGAATTTAGTTTACAACATTTTATGGAAGCCTTAAAAAATAAGACTCTTAATAAAAATAGGAATGTAACCAACATATAAAGTAATTGTGCTTCTTAGTTAAATTAATTATTTGACTTGACATTGCCTTTTCTTTTTCCTGCCTAAACATATATTCATATATAATATAAAAAACAAGAAGGTTAAGCAAATAAAAGTAAAATTAATTAAAGGGACACTATAGTCACCTGAACAACTTTAGCTTAATGAAGCAGTTTTTGTGTATAGAACATGCCCCTGCAGCCTCACTGCTCAATCATCTGCCATTTAGGAGTTAAATCTCTTTGTTTATGAACCCTAGTCACACCTCCTTGCATGTGACTTGCACAGCCTTCCATAAACACTTCCTGTAAAGAGAGCCCTATTTAGGCTTTCTTTATTGCAAGTTCTGTTTAATTAAGATTTTCTTATCCCCTGCTATGTTAATAGCTTGCTAGACCCTGCAAGAGCCTCCTGTATGTGATTAAAGTTCAATTTAGAGATTGAGATACAATTATTTAAGGTAAATTACATCTGTTTGAAAGTGAAACCAGTTTTTTTTTTCATGCAGGCTTTGTCAATCATAGCCAGGGGAGGTGTGGCTAGGGCTGCATAAACAAACAAAGTGATTTAACTCCTAAATGACAGTGCATTGAGCAGTGAAATTGCAGGGGAATGATTTATACACTAAAACTGCTTTATTTAGCTAAAGTAATTTAGGTGACTATAGTGTTCCTTTAATAATTGAATATAACTTTCTGCTGATCCTTACCCATTTTTACATTCTCTGCTCTTTCCTGGTGATCTCCTTATACAGGTTGACTCTCACCTCAGCCCTGGAGAAGACCACTGGACAATTTCAACTTTCTTTTTTGCTCAGCCTGACTACTATACTTGTCCTACCATTTAGGCTTTCACCCAGTTGCTAAACAGAAGGTGTGTGTTCCCTCTATGTTATTCCATACCGGCTCTCTTTTCCCTTGACTTGTGCCATTTTTTACATTGATTGTGGGTGAGACTGGGAATAAAAAACAGCCTGAAATTGTTTATTTCTTTTATACCAGTCCTGTAATGCAATTTGCTGCATAGTACACCAATATACACGTGGAAAAAAGATGTAAAATGATTTCTACAGCACTCGCATTCAAAGGACTAAACAACAAGGCTAACAACAAGAACAGAATGCAGTCATTGCTTCAGCCCTGTTACATGGGATTTAAACATCTGAAATGTTTACAGCATGATATACCCTGGCATTCAAAAGTTTAGGGTCATTCATAAATGACCATATCTTCCATGAAAACATACATGAAATTAGTTTTAATAAAAAAATATAAGCATTGACATGGTAAGAAATAATGAATATTAAGTGAAATAATAATTGTGTCCTTCAAACTTTGCTTTCAGGAATTCTTGTTGACATATTGCTGAGGTAATCTGAAAAGATTTAACCCCATGCATCCTGAAGCACCTTCCATAAGTTGTATTGGCTTGATGGGCACTTCTTACTAACCACACAGTCAAGGTGCTCCCAAAACAGTTGAAAAGGGTTATATATAAATAAATATATTAAAAAAAAGATATATTATATGTGACGGCTTCCCTGGCACCCCGACCGGGTACCTCTGTCAATTGCTGCTTCCTAGTACTAACGATTACCATAAGTACTGCACTGGAACACCATAACTACTGCAAACCCCACGAACCACCGCAGCTTGGTTGGGATCTCGCTGTCTCCTACCCACCCTGGACCTATGACCAGGATCCAGCTTCCAGTTGGTAGACCTCTCTCAGTCCAGAGAACGTAGCAGGAACAAGCTCTTACAAGAGCTTAGTGATTATACTCCCAGAGTGTAGTTCTCCAATCCCCCAAACATGAGCCAAAACTTCATGAATGTGCAATATGATCTGATCTTTAATGGTTCAGGTTGGCTTTTATACAATTCTCCAGGCCAGAGGAACACCCCCTGGACCTGATGGGGCACAGGAACACAAAGGACACAAAGCAATCAGAACAAATATATAGTCTGTGACACGCCCATGTACAGCACACAATCCCTCCCCTCTTCTTTGGAAATAATTGAGTAAAGTCCTGTAAGTAACTCAATTATCTCCAAGCAGAACAAAAACATTTTCACAAAGTTCAGAAAGTACCCCAAAACATAACATACCCCCAAAAATGTTACATCCCCAGATAGCCCTGATCTAGTGAACAACATATCCATAAATCACCCAGATCAGAGCAGGGGTTCAAAAGTTTCATGGAAGACTCTTTTTGACCGGCTGCAAGCATGGCTTCATGCCCAAAACAGTTCAAGGGAATTAGGGCCAACGATCTCTTTGTGGAGTACAAAAGTACTTACATTACATGAATGGAGCCTTTTAAAGTGTATTGGGCAAGGTATATTGCAGGGCCCATAGTCACAGGGTAGGAGGCAAGCAAACAGGCCCCTCCAAAAACTCGTGGCAAACTCAAAGAAAAGGGGGAGTTTGTCACACATCTTCCCACCCAGGGGGAGACTAACCAGGTACCTGACCTCCTGTCAGTCGGTGCCTGAGTTAGTCGAATAGCCCACCCAAAACAAACAATTACTGGACCTGATGACTCTTGTAGTCGGTCTCTGTCCAGAAAAAGGGGAGTTTGTCACATTATATATATATATATATAAAATATATAAAAAATATATATAAAAAATGTATATATAAAAAAAGGGGGACTATGAAAGAAATAGATTAATAAAAGATTATATATATATAAAATATAGATTTTTAAGTATGGGATAATTAGATAAGTGCAGACATCTCAAAATCCACGTTGAGTCCACTGGCAGAGAAAATATCTCCACTTAAATATCCACTTCATCTTGCAACGGCTCAACACCGACTCAAGATTACCAGTGATTTTGAACCAACTGGATACCACAAAATTGGAGTCCAGTAGGATCTCCACCGTGGCAATTCAAGAAATGAAGGGACACAGTAATATCCTCACTTATTCTTCTTTTCAGACAACTAGATATCTTACTAGCATATTGTAATCCACGAGGACACGTGAGCACATACACAACACTTTTAGAGTGACATGTAATAAAAGAATCAATATTATATAATTTAGATCCTATCCAGGGTTTTTAATTTTTATTTTTCCAATTTTTGCATTCCATACATTCACCACAATGATGGAACTCTTGATTGATACTCGTATATGTACTTAAAAGTTCGTATTGGGTACATCTACGTAACTTGAGATAAGTATCTGTCTTAAATTTTTTGTTTCTCTAAATAGTACTTTAGGTTTTTCTTCTATAAAAGGTATAGTTTCCTGATTTGCAGTAAAATGTGCCAGTTTTTATTTAAAATGCTCTTTAATTGTTTTTGATCTTTACTATAATTAAAAATTAGAGGTATTATTTTCATTTTCTTCACTTGTAATTTTTTGTTTATATATGAGTAAATATTCTCTGTCTACTCAAATTTTTTGAATTTCATCATCAAGACGATCTGTATGGTATCAACAATCTAAAAACTGATTTTTTTTAAAAACCTGCTTGATTATTAAATGAAATTAGATCTGTGCAGTTCCATCTCAATCTAAGAAACTGTCCCTTGGGAATATTTTCCAACCACGGTTGGCAATGACAACTCTCTTTATAGATGTAAATATTTATATCAACCTTTTTTTTTATTTTTTTTTAAAGTGCATGTATTTTTTTTATTGTCCTTTATATTGATTTCTAGATCTAAAAAAATAATTTTCTCTATACTTATTTCTTGTGTCAAGCGAATATTCTATTGGTTTGAATTTAAAAAAGTAAAAAAAAAAATCTAAAACTGAAGACTCTTCCCCTTTTCATATAAAAAATACATTGTCTATGTATCTTTTACACAGGACCAGGTTTGCACTCCAGCCATGATTGGAATAAACAAAGGTTTTTTTTCCCAATATGATAATAATAAATTAGCATAGCTGGGTGCGAACCTCGTCCCTATAGCCGTACCTCTATATTGTAAAAAAATAATCACCCTCAAACGAAAAAAAGTTATTCTGGAGAATAAAAAGAATTCCTTCCATAATAAAAATGTACCTGGTCTGCAGGGTATAATGTAGAGGTTTCAAGAAAAAACATGTGGCCTCACATCCCAAAATATGGTCTATGCATGTATAGAGGCTCGTAACGTCACATGTAACAAGTAAAAAATCTTTCTACCATTTAAAATCCTTTACTATTTGCAATAGACTCATAGAGTCTTTGAGGTAGTTTTTACAATTGGTTGGAGGTATGTGTCAACATATTTTGATAAATTGGACAGAAGAGATCCGACGCCAGAGACTATAGGTCTTCCTGGGAGATTCAGAATGCCTTTGTGTAACTTTGGTAATATATATATAACAGGTATATTGTGAAAATTAATATTAGAAATGAATATTTTGACTGTGTTAGAATTCCTTTCATGAATCCTCTGTCCAAATATTGCACATATTCTTTTCTAATATAATTTTGAGGATTTTTAGCCAACTTTTTGTATGTGTTTATATCTTCCATATTTATCCTTTTCCATTAGTACTACTCCTCCCCCTTTATCTGTGGGCTTAATTATTGTTTTGGAATCTTTTCTTAAATTCTCTATAGCTATTTTTTCTTGTATTGTTAGATAATTTATTTTATTAGTTTTTATTCCCTTAATGTCTTTGAGTAGTAACAATAGAGTGAGCGTAGTGGGATAGTCGATGCGTTTGCTGAGTGGTACTGTGGAGGGGCAGGGCAGGGCGAGGGGGGTCAGCGTGGGTGTTTGTGGGGGGGTTGCTTTCCTTTTGAGTCCTGTTTGGCATATAGAGTGCAGGTCATTCTGTGGGAGTTAGTTGGGGGCTTTGGTGCAATGGTGTTTGTTAGGTGTAGGGTCTTGGTTTTTCAAGACCTTTGGTGTTGTTTGGTCGTAGCTGTACAGCGGTGTATGACAAAATGGTCATTGTTCAATGATTTTCCGGCATGGTATTGTTTTGGTCATAACAGAAATTTGGGGAGGTGGTGAAGGTGGTGATGGGGGGAGGATGAAGAATAGGATAGGAGTGCAGGCTCTGGGGTGGGGTTTGGGGTTTAGGAGTTAGGAGTGCCTCGGTGGCTGATTTTTGTATGGGCCTTGGCCCTTCATGTAAGCATATATTTTTCAAAAAAGATTAAAGTCCTTTATCTGCTGATTAATGTCTTTGAATAATTTATATTGCATGGACTAATTACGCCCGATATTATGATGGCTTCTTATGTACTTCCAGCATTTCTATTTATGGAATGACGTAGACGACTATTTCGTTACTCATTTGTGCACTGGGCTTCCCACTCCTCTTTCTATTCTGGTTAGAGTTAGCTTGTGCAGTTCAGTGAAGGAAGTAGTACACAGTGTAGTACTAGATTCTCAGACCAAGATTAGACTGATGAGTTTCAGAGGATACCCCTTTATTTCTGTCTTAAGGAAATAATTGAACTTACAATTGCTGATGCTCCAGATACTTAACTAATCAAACGAAGGTCATTTTTATTTCTTCATTAATTAGCACACAATTTCCAGCTGTGGTAACATAAATGCAAAAGGTTTTTCTAATGATCAATTACCCTTTTTATATGATATACTTGGATTAGCAAAGAAAATGTACCATCGGAACAAATGGAACACAGGACAGATGGTTGATAACAATGGACCTCCGTACATGTATGTAGATATTCCATTAAAATTCAGCCATTTACAGTGGTCATTAACAATGTCTATACTATCAACTGAAAGAGGGAGATAGAAAAAACCACTAACTCAAAAGTGAATGGGATTCAATCTCACTCTAGAAGATTACCTCCTAAAGTAAACGTAACAAAGAAAATGGTAATAACCTTTATTGAACTAAAATTAAGCAAAGAAAATATATATAATAGGTATAAAGCTTACCCTGGATAGAAACACCATAGATAGTTGTGTTAGTGAAAATCACATAAAGGTGAGGAATTAAAAACCTGGGGATATGTTCCTTAATCTCATAGAAAATGATATATATATATATATGTATATATATATATATATACATATATATATATATTGTATGTGCACATACGTATAGAGTTCGCTAAAGTAAATAGTAGTGAGGTCTCTAAAGAGGACCAAGAAAGACTATAGGGACATCAGATATGTAAACCAATATATAAGAGAAATGGAACATAAGTACAGACTGCTCCGTACAAAAGATGAAATTAAATAAACCAAGTCATGCAAAAACGGTAAAATCCGTAAGTGATATATATATAGCTGGGATCGTGGTACCTAGCCATAGTAGAAATACCGATATGGTACTGGAGTTAAACTGAGGTCATTATAAATAGTGTCTCAATAGAGTATACCAAGATAGCTCACTGGTGGAAGTGTTCTCAATATTGAAAGGTGTAAAAGAAAACAATATTGAGAGAACACTAAGTAACATGACAAAATAGGGTAAAATAAATTAAGTATTTAAGAATTACATTTTTTTATGGGAGAACAGAGAGATGGTCAGAAGTTACATGACCTCAGCAGAGATGCAGAGGGATAAACAAGAGTTATTGCAAATATTTTTTTTCTCTGCAGGGAGGAGCAAATATAGGTAAATAGGAGCTTAAAACAAAATATGATATTGCACTGGCAACTTTCAGTGTGACTGTTTGGCAAGATAATTTGTATTACATTAAAGGGACTCTCCAGTGCCAGGACAAATCGTTTTCCTGGCACTGCAGGTCCCCTCTCTCTCCCACCTCCCATCCCCGGTTGCTGAAGGGGTCAAAACCCTTCAGTGACTTACCTGATGCAGCACCGATGTCGCTGCTTCTGGGTCCTCCCACACTCCTCCCCATGACACGTCATCCGACGAACACTAGAGGAGGAGTTAACTTTGCAATGTAATTATTGCAGTTTATGAAAACTGCAATAATTACACTTGCAGGGTTAAGGGTAGTGGGAGTTGGCACCCAGACCACTCCAATGGGCAGAAGTGGTCTGGGTGCCTGAAGTGTCCCTTTAAATTTTAATATGTTAGAATGTTTGATTTTTTTTATTTACTATAAAAATGTGATAGGGCATGGTCTGTTAAATCTTTGATTATGTGACACAACCTAATTTTCAGTATATTGTATTAATACAGAATTCTATAAAAGTTACCCTGGAAAAAATAAATACAAAAAATATATTAAGTTTACTTAAAAATTAAGCATTTGAAATTAATTTAAAAACATATTTAGTTGCCTTATACTTAAGGACATGGCTGTTAATGTACTCCCATTCAGTTACACAGTTTTTCTTGATTCTATTCTGTTCTATTCTATTTTTTTTTTTTTTTTGATGAAACAAAACTGCATCCTCTATGACAATTTGTCAACTTTAATAAATATAAAATGGAATGAAATAACGGGATGGCAGTTTGTCTTTTCACATTACTTCGGCCAAAATAAAATGATGATTATTTAATTATGGTACTATTAAAGTGAATTCTTGCCTGAAAATGAATCTTCATAAATATGAATATTTAAGCAGGGATCTAAATCAAATAAATATCAGATATTTTTTCCAAGGATGGGTTTGATATTCAACGGTTCATGTAGCATAATTTGGTTAATTCCATGTCACTTGGAATTGCTTGGCAAATGTAGATTTTGGTTAACTTTTGATACATTACTAAGTGAAGCTGAGCAATAGAGCTTCAGTATAAACAGAGAACTGTTTGTCAGGCATACGACTGTGTTGGAGTCATTGGTGAGTCATAAATGGAAAGATTAGTTGAAAGTTCCTCGGTGATCAGTCCTATGACCAGTCCTTTTTTATATATTATACATTAGAGATATCCCAGATACTTTGAAAGGCAGAGTATGTCTTTTTGCATACGATGCAGATATTAGCAACAGATTAAATGTCACTGGGGTGTTATATAAATAAGATATGATTAAAAGAAACCAGAGGATTGGCTGAGTATGTGGAATGTGAAGTGTAATATCAAGGAATGCTAAATCATGCCTTCAGGCACAACAATCCAAAGAATGAATATATATTAATTTGAGTTTTACTGATGTCAACAGAATAAAGGACCTAGTGAATTCAAAGTATGGAAACAATGGGCTAAAGCACAAGGGAAAGACAGAATAATGACTTAGATAAGATATCTTATAAGATAAAAAATTAGTATCAGGAATAAAGAAGTGCTAAAGTAAATTAATATTTCATTTGTATGACCTCTCCTAAAATGATGTCCTCTTGTTGTGGTAGTTTTTCTTCTTTTAAATATAGTCTCCACCTTTACTTTGTTGATTCCCTTTATGTATTTAAATGTTTCTATCATATCCCCCCTGTCTCGTCTTTCCTCCAAGCCATACATGTTAAGTTCCTTTAACCTTTCCTTGTAAGTTTTATCCTGCAATACATGAACCAGTTTAGTAGCCCTTCTCTGAACTCTCTCTAAAGTATCAATATCCTTCTGGAGATAGGGTCTCCAGTACTGCGTACAATACTCCAAGTGAGGTCTCACCAGTGTTCTGTACAATGGCATGAGCACTTCCCTCTTTCTACTTTTAATACCTCTCCCTATACAGCCAAGCATTCTATTAGCATTTCCTGCTGCTCTATTACAGTGTCTGCCTACCTTTAAGTCATCAGAGATAATCACCCCTAAATCCCTTTCCTCAGATGTGGATGTTAGGACTCTATCAAATATTCTGTACTCTGCCTTTGGGTTTTTACATCCAAGATGCATTATCTTGTACTTATCCACATTAAATGTCAGTTGCCACAACTCTAACCATTTTTCTAGTTTACCCAAATCATTTGCCATTTGGCTTATTCCTCCTGGAACATCAACCCTGTTACATATCTTAGTATCATCAACAAAAAGACACACCTTACCATCAAGACCTTCTGCAATATCACTAATAAAAATATTAAAGAGAATGGGTCCAAGTACAGATTCCTGAGGTACCCCACTGGTGACAAGCCCATGCTTCGAATATACTCCATTGACTATAACCCTCTGTTGCCTGTCACTCAGCCACTGCCTTACCCATTCAACAATATTGGAATCCAAACTTAAAGATTGCAGTTTATTGATAAGCCTTCTATGTGCAATAGTGTCAAAAGCCGTACTGAAATTTAGGTAAGCAATGTCTACTGCACCACCCTGATTTATTATTTTAGTTACCCAATCAAAAAAATCAATAAGATTAGTTTGGCGTGATCTCCCTGAAGTAAACCCATGTTGTCTCTGATCTTGAAATCCATGTGATTTTAGATGTTCAACAATCCTATCCTTTAACACGGTTTCCATTACCTTCCCCACTTTTCGATGTGATTTCCCTTCTTTTGTTATAACTATAAAAATGTTTGTTTTGCTTGACTAGCCCTCACTTCATCTGTGCATATATTCATCTCCCCATTCCATAGCTTTATTGCAGGCCTTTCTAACTCTAATACCTCACCAAAGCCTGAGTTAAAAGTTCTCACCCTCAGACCTAACAGAAAGAACTTCTGGCTCTTCCACTTCTCTGCAATCCCTCTGTGTAGGTGTTTACCAAGGTTCTGCCCTTGGTCCCCTACTATTCTTGATCTATACTTTATCCCTTGGTAAACAACTCATCAGCACTTTTGGCTTCCAATATCCTTTTTTTGCTGATGACATGCAAATCTATCTATCTTCTCCTCCATTCTGCTATCATCTCTTGTCTTGACTACTGCAATCCACTCCTTAGTGGTCTTACATATTCCCAGCTTGCCCCATTACAGTCAATAATGAATGCAGTGGTGAGGCTCATCTTCCTGTATACTCACGCCTACCATGCCTCCTCTTCTGTCAGTCCTTACTCTGGCTTCCAGTAATAATAAGGGCTCAGTTTAAAATTCTAGTTATTGCTTACAGATCTCTACATAAGGCTGCTCCTACCTATCCTTATAATGCAAACGTATGTCCCATCCAGGCCCCTATGCTTTGCCGAAGGTCTGCATCTACTCTCTGTTTGTATCTGCACTTCTGATGCTCACCTTCAAAACTTCTCTAACACTGTGCCATCCCTAAAAAATTCTTACCACAAGGGTTACAGTTCATTGCAAATAGTTTATTTTTATTATAAATGTTGTTGCCGGTAGCCTTCCCTCTGAGAGCGGTCCCCGAGCTCGCTGTGCGGTGTTTTCCTCGGTCCTGGCCCGTGGGCAGTGTGGTGGACAGGTCTACACTTGTCTCTCTGTGCTTTATTTACACCGAGAGCCGAATGAATGGGACCTGCCGGGGGGTTAACCCGCTCACTGCCGGTACCAGCTGCAAACACCGCTCCTTACGCACTCCCATATACATAGTCTAATGAAACTCGGGCAACAAGGTTTTGAAAACAAGAGGGAGCGCGGAGGTTGTTAATTGTTTTAAGGTGATTAAAGAGCTCAGTCAGCACACACCTACTGCATTCAATGGGATGAAAGTGAATTCCCGGAGTCAGGTTACTATTAATGTGGATCGGGAGCGGAGTGACCCGATGATAATCACGTGGTTTAGGTTGGGTGGTCCCGGCTCTGTACACACATTGCTCTCATTGTTGTTTTCGCGCATGGAACTCCCTTCCCTACTCTCACCCATTCTCAGTTCCTTCAAAAGATCAGTAAAAACTCACTTCTTTAAGAAAGGATATCAATTAAAATGTTTATAGCATCCTCTCCCATCCTGCTTTCACTTCTGATACTGTCATCCCAGAAATATAATCCTTCATTGTAAACTAATAATAATATAATAATAATAATCCTTCTAGTAACCTACTTTTTCCCATATATGAAATACAGCTTACCCTTACCACTTGTGCCACTTTACCCCACATCCTCTAGAATGTAAGCTTGTTTAAGCAGGGCCCTCAATATCCTCTGTTCCAGTGCATCCAACTTGTCTCATTGCAAATAATTATCTATTAGTCGACCTGTTGTACAGTATAGCATAATTTGTTGGTGCTTTATTATTATTATAATAATAATAATAAAAAATAGTGGCTATTTAAACCTCCAAAATACTACTAAAAGTAGTGTCAAAAATTTGTTTTGGCAGATCCAATACTATGATTAATAATTGTTAAATGCTAAATTATAATAGCAATATAAATATGCTGTGAGTGTGGCCAAAAATAACAACTAGGAAAGAAATTAAAATGATGCTTCCCTTCGTTAAGCTGTAGCACTAACAGACTTTTAAGAATGACCACTAATAATAATAACTGTAAGTATCAAGTCTCATTAGCTAGATATAGGTCTTCAAAGGGCTAAAAGAATACAGTGTAGCTATTAATCAGCTGCAACATACACCACCATTACATAAAAATGTATGCTTGAAAAGCTGAATAATATGGATAACCTTTATAATAAAAATAACTAATTATAGAAAGGTACTGGTGCGTGAAGGGCAAGGATACATGTAAAAATGCATGTAAAACAAATCCAAATTACTATATTTTATGATACACAGTAGGAAGTTAGGATAGAGGTTAAGATTTAAGCAGATTACTGCTTAGTATCCATTAGTATAATAGGACAAGGCTGAGTTAAATTATTTGATTTTTAAGTATGCTAGAACTATATCTGGTAGCTTTTTCTCTCTGAATCTAAATTTAAAGCTATTAAAGTATAGGCACATGGGGGAGATGATTGACAAATCTGAGAATGTTTACTCTATTGAGATAAATCTTGTCAGCACAGATGTTATTTAATGAAGTTTAATTAGTCAAAACGATATATTAATTCCCATTAAAGTATGTATGCTTTAAAAAATTTCTTCCCCACATTTACTAATCTCACTAAGCAAAAAAAAATAAATTCATTAAACACTATTTTTCTTTTATTAAACAAGGAAAAGTATGCTTAAACAGATCTAGTTTTAATATGTGTCGTGAAATATGAAATTTTATTTTAACTTTATTCAAATGAATTTCCTTGGAAAGATAAAGAGGTGATCACTTTTTCTGCAGTTACACATGGTAACTCCTCTGCGGTATCTGGACTTCTAACCAGTAAGCCTCACAAGCCAAAATTTTAACTGTCTACACAAAAGCATTTATTCACTGAATGTTGAACTGCAAGGAATTGACCATGCATTGAAAAACAATCAGGCTTAAATTAGCCACATCAGGCTAAATTGGAGATATGTGCCAAATGTGCTATTTTGGCCTACATTTTCAAATTACGTTTTCAGCTTACCTCAATGAGTTTAGCTCAATTATGCTCATATGAACAGAACTATATGTGAATTTTAACTTTTAAAACATTATCTATAAATAAACATTAGTGAAAGCTAGGACCATAAGTTATAATGCATTTTTTTTTAAATAAATAAGGTGTTGTTTTACAGTGCTCTAAAAGGGACACTCCAGGCACCCAGACCACTTCTGCCCATTGGAGTGGTCTGGGTGCCAACTCCCACTACCCTTAACCCTGCAAGTGTAAATATTGCAGTTTTCATAAACTGCAATAATTACCTTGCAGGGTTAACTCCTCCTCTAGTGGCTATCTCCACTGCGCTTTAGGTGTCCTCAGCCGGTAGGTGGGATCAGTCTCCCCCTCTGGCTGACGTGAGGAAGGGGAGGAGCGGCGGCGACCCAAAACCACTGCCTGTAGAGCCCCTTTAACTAACATCTTATGAGAAAACTTAACTACAACATGATACTTTACTCAGATGTACCTCAAGTTAAATGTCAATGAGATAAGACAAGTTTTCTTCAGAAAAAATTTCTTTTAAAAGAAAGTTCATTCAATGAATCACTTGCCTTAAAGGAATAAAATGATGCTTGATCAATGTTTTTATCTGATATCAAAAGACAGTTTATACAGAAATTCTTAACTTCATCACTTTTATGGTACGAAATGTAATTGAATTTACAAAAAACACCTACATTTATTTGTTTTAATGTATTATTATTACTATTATTTTCTGCCTATTTGTTCAATGAGTTCTATCAATCAGAATTGTCCTTTAAGATGTACATCATTTACTTTTCTTCTTGGTTAAAGGTGGGATTGTGAAATCATGTTTTATTATTAAATTTTATATAAATAATTGTATAATATTCTTTTACTCTCTTATGAAGCCATCGTCACATTACATGGACATCACGCTGTGTGGTTTTCTGATTCTTGTCTGTCAGTTCTTAAAATGCTGTTAACAGCTAAGATCAATGAACACATTGGAACTAGACCCTAGAGTATTTCTTTAATATTTGATGTAACTTAGTATGTTTAGCCTATCACAAAACCAAAAGAATGGTTTATCATTTATACAGTGCTAGTGTTTACATCCCTGTGGGAGTATTAAATTGCAGGCCCAGCAAGTATTCCATTTCAGGCACAGCAAGCTATCTAAATCCAAATTGGCCCTCACAAGGCTTGCCTTCTCTTTTTTATGTGATATGAGCTTTCTCATTATTGTGTCTTCTAATCAATGCTATATGCCATGCACAGTACTATTACTGGAAGAATCCTCACAGTGATAAATTACTGACGAAGGAGTCTTTCTTTTCCTATAGATGAAAGTCATTAGTTTCGATTAGGGGAAACTATTGAGATGATGGAAATTGATGATTTGTCTCTGCCACTAACCTTTACCTGTAGATATTTCCTAAAGGCTCACTTTACATCCATCAGTAACTGTGGCAGTGCTCATTCAATATTATGTCTTCCATGACTTTTGATATTAATAAAGATGTTGTTAAAAGTAATGTGGTGAGCTGCAATACAATCATCTGCCAAAATATTGATCATAGAAGTATTAAGGAATGTGTGATGAGCAGATCAAAATGCTTATTATTCAGAAGATATAAGGAATCTATTGATATTTCGATAGTTAGCATCAATAGGAAAAAAAAAAAAAAAACAACAACATCATTAAATTGGAACACCCACCTCTTTAGAATTTACAGGTTTTCATTTAAATTAACCACCCCTGTAACTACTATTAAAGTATGTATAGGCATGCAGCTGAGGTAAGTAAATCAAGTCAATGTCTAGGGTAAAATCACCGTCCCATGTTGCTTTGGGTATATTTATGTCCACATTGTATGACACTGTGGTGGTTAAATTAATATATGATCTGGCTCGACCAGGACAGTCAGGCATTCCATATAACTTAAAAGAGCATACAACCCATGATATCCTGATATTAACATGCAAAACAGTCTGTAGAGATTGCGTTGATTGACATGGAGAAATATAACTGTAAGTGAAAATGACTTATTAATGAGAGATCAGAGTAGACATGGCAGACTGGTTCAAGAAGACGAGAGAGTGACAAAGACTGAAATAATAATGTATAATTCTAGTGCTATTTTTGGGAATATATCTGATCACACAATATAATAAACCTTGAAGTAAATGGTTAGCAACAACAGCACACTTGGTTCAGATAAAACCTACCAGTGGGCACAGGTACGCCAAACCTGGAAAATTTAATTGTGGACACATTTTGATCTGATGATTCTAACTTAATGTTACAACACACTGATGACAGGACTACAATTTGGTGTGAGTAGTTTGAATCCTCAGAGCCACCCTGCCATGTGTTAACAACTGGTGATGTAATGGTATAGGGAATAGTTTGGCACACATTAGATCCCAAGACATATTTTGATCATAATTTAAATGCCAAACTCTGCCTGTGTATTATTGGTGACCATATGCATTCCTTTATAACAACTATTTACACATCTTATAATGGCTAATTTCAGCAAGATAACACACCATGTTTTAATTCAAACATAATTTTAAACTGTTCTATAATCATGACAATAAGTTAATTTGACAAGTTCCTCATAATCATGACCTCTGCTAAAAATAATATTTGGTTCCTTAGCACTTTGAGTAAACAAAGTTATTAAAGTGCAAGACACATATATGTATGGGTGTACATTTTAATTTCCATATATTTCTCTTTTACATTTATTCACTTTGCTTGTAGCAGATTGCAAAAGAATATTGATACATGTTTGACAATCAGATACTTAAAATAATAATAATGAGAAAGAAAAAAAGCACAGTCACTGATACAGGCGATAATAATAGAAACATTGCAAAGTGAATTGTCTTCTACTCAGTTGTAATTGCATTTGTAGCTTCAAGCACTGTTGCTGAGCAGTTTTTTTTGCCAAGCTCAAAGTAAAAGTTCTAAATTATTTCAATGGAATTAAAAGCAGGAAGAGTTCTCCTGTTTTTTGCCGAAACCCTACACAGTCATATGGTGAAGACTAATTTACCACTACAGAGAATGTGTCTTCACTGCTCCACAGTTCAAGAATCAAAATTATACCACCCCATTCAACTGTTGCTTGAAATTGCACATGGTGTCACCAGACTTGTGTGCATTTTTTTACTCTGATATTGCTCACACTCACTTTATCATCCTAGCAACTTTTATTCACGTCAGTACTTTTATTAATTTCAATGCCTGGTTTTAGGAATAATTTATTACAGTGGAGGCTGGAGCATGGGAGCATGTGCCCCTCTGAGCTTGTGTTGTAATTAGAAAACATCTATTGGAAGTTCAAGGAGTAGTGAGTGAGTGAGTGAGTGAGTCTGCAAATGGACTGAGCAACTAATCATGTGGAGATTTGGGGCATGTTGAAAGTAGCCCAATTTACCACAACTCAATATTTCCTCTAGGACAGCGTTTCCCAATTGGTGTTCCACCATAATTTCTGCAAACAAAATTGCCTCGATGATATGGTCTGGTTGGGTGCCGCTGATAATTGAGGCAGGCGGCAAGGGAGCACTCCCCCCCGCAGAGATGCCGGAGCCGCAATATGATGTCACTCCAGCCCCGGCATCACTAAGAGGTGCGTGAGGGAGCTGAGTCCCCTAGGGACTGTACGCTAGCTGCTCAGCCCAGCAACCCCACTGAACCCCATGGAAATAGAGACTCAATGCCAGTAATCCCAAAAGTAGGAAGGCTGGGTGGAGTGAAATTTAAAAAATAATAATTGTGTGTATGTCTGTTAAAGAGTTTGTATGTGTGTTTGTCAGTGAGTGTGTGCGTGTGTATGTGTGTTTGTCACTGAGAGTGTATGTGTGTTTGTCAGTGAGTGTGTATGTGTGGTTATCAGTGAGAGTGTATGTGTGCTTTTCAGTGAGAGTGCATGTGTGCTTGTCAGTGAGAGCGCATGTGTCTTTCTCATTGTGTGTGCGTGTATGTGTGTTTGTCAGTGAGAGTGTATGCATGCTTCTCAGTGAGAGTGTATGTATGTGAATGTATGTGTGTTTGTCAAAGAGTATGTGTGTTTGTCAGTGAGAGTGTATGTGTAAATGTCAAAGAGTATGTATGTCTTAGTGTGTGTCAGTGTGTGTATCTATGTGTCAAGGTTGGTGTATGTGTCACTGTGTGTATCTGAGTGTGTGTGTGTATGTCAGTATGTGTGTATTGGGGTTTGTTTGTGTGTGTGTGTGTGTGTATGTGCCAGTGTGTATATGTGTGTCAAGGTCTGTGCATGTGTCAAGGTGTGTATCTTTGTGTCTGTGTGTATATGTCAGTGTGTATATGAATGTATGTGTACGTGTCAATGTTTTTATATGTGGGTCTGTATGTTAATTTGTTTGTGTATGTATGTACGTACAGCAATTATATGTGCACACATCCCAGTAATCAAACATCATCTCAGCAATCAAAAATTTATATGTGCATACATCCCAGCAATCAAACACCAACACAACATGCAAACACACTCCTGCAAACACAAACCTTATATACAAAAACCCCTAGATTTGAATTACAAATTTATATACAAACACTCAAACACACCCTTCCCTTTAAACACTCAAACACTAATACTACATCCACATTTAGCTAACACTACATCCAAGCACACCGCTGCACGCAAATGCAAACATTATATACAAACACCAACTGTACACACAAAAGTACACCTGCTCCTAAGTACTACTATCTGTTTACTATCTGCGCTATGGTGCCAAAACATTTTGGGGGGTTCGACATTGTTAGCTCACTATGTCAAAGGATTCCACTGGAAAATTAATTGGGAACCCCTGCTCTAGGATACTAATTAAAATCACAATAAATCAGGCATTGTCATAGTTTAATATATATGCAGTAATAAAGTCAAGAAATAAACCCCGGTAATGTAAATGCATATTTTCAAAAGGCAATGCCCATGATACAGTTGGCTGATGGATATATTCTGAACATATAACTGGGAAGACAAAATAAAAACAAAACAATATCACATATCTGCATCAAAGACAAGTTTATGTTGGAGCTAACTTATTTGATTTATCCGTGTTATGGTGAACCTCAGGAAGCAGTAATCATATCATTGAGTTTTTTTTCTATGTCATAATGTATTTAATGAAAAATGTGATTTGCTGCCAAGTGTATAAAGCCATGTTTTTTATGATTTTCCGTTAGTAAAATAAACAGATAATGAAGACATCTTTGCTCTGTTCATTACAGACCATGTGTTTGTCAATGTTTAATCAAAATAATTAAAATTTAGTTAATTAATTATTTCTTGAAAGGTCACAGGAAAACATAAAATCAAAACTGGCCATGAAATATTATTGCAAAACAATTAAAATTTATATTTTAACCATTTATTATTTTCGAGTGGGAATACAATAAACTAATTTAAAATAAACACAACTTCCCAAATTACATTTTAGCTAAAGTAGCATGCAAAATGGTCTCTGTAACTTTTTTGAGAATCTGCAGATTTTAAACTGGTTTGTACATAGTTGGACTTATAATGTTTCTGTTTTTTTTTCTAAATAATATAGATATTACTTTCTTTTTTTGCCCTGAGAAGGAGACTCCATTTGAAACAGATTTAAATAGCATCACGTGAGTCACCTAGAAAGGTTCTTTGGACTTGTTTAACAAGTTGCACAAATTACTGATTTCAGTTTTCATTATGCAAATTGACATCATAAAATAAAATAAAAAACCTGCTCTCTGAACAAAATAATTAAAATCAATAAATAAAAAATAGAAGTCCAAACATTAGTGTCTCTCAACTCCTGCAAATTCATGGGTTAGTTGGTAATGGTCGGTGCTCTCTACTAACTACTGGGACCAAACAAATTAATCTTTTTACTCACAAACCCTAAAATTATGTTTAGCCTAACATTTTGGTAATGGTCAATAAGTATGTATGTATCTGAAGTACTAGACCATGAAGGCACACCAATATTGGAAATATCATGACAAAATAAGAGATTTTAAAAGATTAGAAGAAAAGGGGGAGTTAAGGGTGGGTTTGAATAAAAAACTTAAGCATAAATGATTTAAAATATAGGCTTTTTAAATGAGCATCTGATTACGTCACATCTTGAAGCCTAATTTCATTAGCCTTCTTAATTGTGGTGCAAGAAGTGAAAGCTGCCAAAGCTTCCTCCCTCCCACCCTAATTCCCTCCCACCTCCCTTACTCCTTTCCTTCCTTCCTCTACAGGTCCTTTTGCACTAATAATGCTGATTATAAACCCAAAGTGAGATAGGAAATTTACAAACAAATGTTCCGGAATCCCATGTATCTCCAGTATAATAAAAAAGGGAGCAGTAACACCTTTTAACACCTTGTTTGGGAAGGGTGGGGTAAAGAATGCAAACGTGACTCAAAAAATGGCCTTTACATCAACCTCTCTTCAATGCATGGTTAACCAGAAGGGAAATATACAGTGTTGGGCCTCATAATGGTTCTTCCCCATTACTCTAGCCCCTGACTAATGGGGTTTAGGGAAATAATAATATAGCCATGCTACATGGACACAAGCTTCCTAGTCCAATGCTATATAGTATTATCCAGATCCACAAAAAATGACATAACCCAGTTTACCACAATAAGACCAAATAGATCCCAGTTAAGTTGCCCTACCCTCAGATAATTTTTGGGGTGTAGTATAATCAAGAAAACAGAAAAATAGGAACTGTAAAAAAATAATTTCTACTAATCCATCAATATCTTCAATGAGGATATTCAAAATCCTTCATCAAGAAAAACATGGCAATAAAAGAACAAAAGTGTATAAACCATCACAACTATAACAAAATATGAAAAATAACTGTATAAAAGTAAGTAAGAAAACACCAGAATGATATAATAAAATGTTTACAGACTTTCCAGAGCAGTACCATTTACATTCTCTTGACATTGTGAAGTTTTTCCAGTTCACTGTGATTGGTTATTATGCAAAGCCAACCAATAAGAGTGCACCCTCAGGCAAATCTAACTCCTACTACCTTTGTCATTGTTTAATAAAAGAAAAATGAAATTTCAGAAAAAAAAATCAGAATATTTGCAAAATAAAATCATAAGATCAAGCAATGTTAGTATTTAAAATATAGTAACCTCGGGGGCAGAGCCTAACACCTGAGCTGACTAGATGCCATTCGCCTGAGCTCCCGAGGCCAGGACCTAAATCTAAATAAATCGACTATCCCAGAGTACAATCCACTGGAGAAAACTATTTCCCTCTGCCCCTCACAGCACACATTGTGAGCTGATGCCCTTCTTGTTCCTGCAGAAGGGCAGGAAAGTGCACCGCAAGACTGGGGCCTACCTCACTTTCTCATCGCTGAAGGCCATGCTCTCCTATCCAGCATACCCCCCGGAAGTCTAAAACTCCTCCCGAACAACCAACAAGGACTCCCAGCACACTGTCGAGAGTATGGGCAGAAGATTGCAGAAAATGCAAGCAAGATATTGGCACTATGCTCTAATGCCCGACTGCCCACAAAATGGTGACACGGCTGGAACATGACACCAGCTTCACCTACTCAGAGCGGACCACAAGAGAGACTATGGATAACCCAGCACCTCCTACACATGATACAATCCCTGTAAACCCAGATGCCTTGACACCAGCCACTAAACTGGACATTAAAAATGTCTTACTGAAACTAAAACAAATGTCTGCAGCCGGTATGGACCTGATGAGAACAGAGGTCCAAGTGGTGACCGCACGAGTGCAGGCAATGTAAGAAGACATACTAGATGTGCAGCAAGAGATAAAGGCCTTAAAAGAGGACTTTCTCCAATTTCAGTCTTCCCACTCTGAACTGCAAACGAGATTTGCTCTAGCTGAGGACAGAACTCGGCGCACTAATATTAAACTCAGAAGTATCCCAGATGCGATTGGCTGCCTCAGGAGACTCCAAGCATCACTGCTGCACATTCTCAGGTGAGGAAATTGATCCCAGATGGCTTCTTTCTCAAAAATAAGTCTCCCTTGGACTTTGAGTCCTCACAACTTCTCTTCTTCCAAGACCTGGCAAGGAGTACCCTACAGTGGAGAAAATCATTGGGACCGGTGACCCGCTGGCTTCAAGAAGAGGGGATAGTTTACAAATGGACACTACCAAGATCCTTAACAGTCACCCGGAATGGTAACATGCTGAAAATCATCTCACCTGCCGCCGCTGATGCATTCCTACAAAACCTGGGGCTTATAGAGTGGCCCAATCTGCCAGGGAACCCAACAACATCTCATACATGGGACCCCTTAAAGACAGTCCCCTTCACCCCCAGAATGAATAAACACATGGGAGCAGCTACTTGAAGTACCCATGGGCTCAATGCATTGCAGTACTATGATTTATCATTCTTTTTGTTTTAGTTGTTTTCTCTGGATCTCAAAAGTTTATTTAATGCAAGTTACCTAATGCAAAAATGCTGACCTGGGCTTATTCGCTTAAGTGTAGCACATTCTACACCCACGGTAGAGTCACTACTCTCAATATTACCCCCTCCCCCTGTGATCCCCTTGTTTAGAGATCACAAAGTGGCTCTTTAGTAAGCACACAGTCTCCAGGCACACTATAAGAGCATATGTGAATCTATCCTGGCATACAAGGTATGATACATAAGCCACCGCTGAACCCCCTATACGACGGCACACTAACATCCCAGTATCATATCCCCACAAAATTGCAGTCAGCCTGAGGTATTGACACAGTTCATGCACGTCACATCTACAGAGTCTAGTGGATACCCTCACTATATCTTGTATTCAGCCGGCATAGTTGGCGACCATCACCTGAGCATGACCAAGGCAGAGGGGTTCGTCTCTAATTAACCCTAATAATGCACCCAGCCCCAGTGGTGTATACCACAAGTAATTGATATGTACTATAACACGACTCAATTTATGGTCTAATCTATACCTGCCTATCCAAGTGGAAAATTCTGTAGTAATCCAGTTTTCAGAAGTGTGTCTAGCATGACTTATTTTCTTGTTTACATGTCTAAAGATTGGCTTGACTAGCAGAGCCTGGCAGCCATCCTGTACAGACGCCATCTAAGCTTGCTCTCCCAAAACCTGAGACAATCAGTCAAAAATCGACCCCACCAAGCCCCATCTACCCTCCAAAATCACCTAGCAATTACCAACAACACATCTTGCACCGATTCATGTCTTTCTTCCAGGCATCTAAGCAGCCCAGACGCAAATACAAATTTGCGGCCTACCGCGCCACTCCAACCCTAAGCTTAGAGACTTTCCTTGGGGGATCTACCCGGAAATCACCCCTCCTAACACGGCTCAAAGCAAGCCAGACATGGGCCGCCGCACACAAAAACCTACAACCGGCCCCTGCACGCAAGGCAGGGATATCGGAGAGATGCTGCTCCGACCTCCACACCCTGTATCGGCTCACGCCGAGCACCCAAATGCCAGCAGCCCGGCCTCCGACCCGGATGGAGAGGAGCCGACCGCAACGGCAACTCACCAGCTGGACCAAGCACCATCACCGGAACCCCAAGATGAATCAGCCACCACCACCAAGGGGGATTTAAAAGCACTCTTGGTAAATATACAAAAGTTACTAGCGGCTGATGTCGCGAGAGTAAAAGCGGATATAACACCACTATTATTTACATGAGGCACACAAGCGCACAACAATACCAACCAGACCCACGCAACCGATAAAGGATGGCGCCCAACTTAGACATACCCCTCCATCCCCCCGCCAACCCCAAGGTAAGGGGGAACAGTTAAGATGCCACAGGATGTACCTCGCACTATGGAGCCTTCCATACACCTGACAATCAAAAAAATTAAAACTACTGGGGGCACCTAGACAGGTACCCGCAGGCATTTGACACCACAAGCCTGACCCAAACTAGGCTAAACTGCACCATGCATATATCTGCTCCTAGACATCCAACTAAAACCACTTTAGTACCCACGAGCACCTACAGACACCCAAACCTGGAGTATCCCAGGGGACCAACACGCAACACTCCACACATGCCAGTAATAGCATAACCCCGGGCTTGTTACCAAACCTGTTTATTATAAGAAAAAGTGCTTAGTTTCGCCTGTGTATTAAAACCATAAAAAGTACAATTTGTTCACATGCTAGGACTACATATATAGATGTATACTCAAAAAATGCTTGTTACTACTGTCGTAGCATGACCAGCTTGTATGTTATTAAGCTATGCACTATGAAAATAAAGAATTTAAAAAAAAAAGATTGGCTTGAATAATTATATAAAAATGTGCAGAGTCCTCAACACCATAAACATGTTTTACTATGTCTGTTCAAATGTTTGTTCCAGCTGTTGTGGCGAAACAAACCTGTTTGTCTAACATATGCACAAATAAAATAAAGAATAATAATAAAAAAAAAAGAAAAAAAAAAAATATATATATATATATATATATATATATACACACATACATACACATATATATATATATATATATATATATTTGTACACTCACATATATATATATATATACACATACATACACACACATATATATATATATATATATATATATATAAAAATAACCTTTAAAACAGTCTAAAGTGGATATAATTTTGACTTACACTAACACAAATTACACGTCTCGCATATCTATTATGCAAAGTGTGCTACAATTATGCAAATAATCTAGTTATATAACCTTGGGCTTATTCAATAAAGAGTGGGTTGTAGTTAGTTAGCGTTTGAGTTTTAAGGTTTAAGACATAATTGTTAAATGAAAAAAAAAATATTCTAGTTATCATAACCTAAATGTGACGTTGAATTCCCCATAAATCGTTATTTTTGTAATTGAAGTCCAATGTGGTTAAATTCTAGATCTAATTTACATTTGCCTGATTTCAGCTTTGCTGTTACCATGTACGATTTGATTTTACTTTTTTTCTGATGAAGTCATGCTATTTTACAGTTATTAAATCAATAAATGGTTATAAGGCGGAGAAGAAAAATATGAAATGTTGAGTAGGGGCTAATTTAGAATATATATCAGTATGTTTTGTAGATGAATAAACCACTATAAGATAATTCAGCTAGAAGCTTCAAATTGAGTAACCAATACTTGTGTGTCATTTTCTATCTTGGTCTTACTGCTAAACTTGATGGAGTAGAACACTGGGAAACTGCAGTTACCATTGAAGAATATTACTTGTTTTAATTTCTAGTATGCTGTCGACATTTGATGACTTTTTACCCTATGGAATATGTATGGTTGCAGTCATCTGTGCATGTAATTTCAGTTAAAACATCTTTATGTGAATTGAGTAGAGTAATTAGTCTGTGCCGAACTGCTAGCAGAGTGGCAGTCAGTAATAAGCAACAAACGTCTCCTTGATGCTTAGAAGTACTAAGTGTGTATAATCTGATACTAGAGGGAAAGACGGCAACTATGAATGCAGGGAAATGTCAGTAAAGATGCTTTATTAAATGAATCCCTTTAGTAATTCAGAATATAACATGAATTTTATGTGTTACGAACACAGTATCGTTTCTGAAAAATAAGGAAGTTTAACACGTTATTTAGCAATATGCTTAATTACGCTTGTTGAATATGCAACTATCATTTAGCCACACTTTAAATTTTCTGAGAGACATTCCCGCATATGTCTTTTTGCAAATTGAAAGAGAGATTAAAGTTATTATTAAGGGTTATTCACAAATGTGAGAATTCCACATGAATTTCACATTTAAAGGGACATTCCACTGTCCATATTCAGTAGATATACCTCCAATGAAAACATACATGCATGTAATTATACTTTTAATTATGCATTGTTTCGTTTGGTTATGTCTAAAATCAACTTACAAAAGCTGCAGATCTCTTGTCGGAAGGTGCTCTGAGCAATTCTTGAGTTTAGCTCCACTGAGCTAAACAACCAGGAAGTAGCATGTTTAATTTAACACGGTTCATTTATAATTTATAATTTTTGTAAAATGAACAGGACACACTCTTCATACATTAAGCAATTCAACAAGCTAAAGTACTTTAGAGTGTGTCCCTTTAAGGCCAAAATAGATTAACTGGAAACATTTTCCAAGTAAACTATGCTTTCCACATGGAATTCTCACTAGCGAAAAACTGTGATAAAGAACACACAGTGCATAACTGTGAGATACAATTTTGAAAAATATATATTTTTTTATAAATTCATATTAAGCTGCAGTAGGATGACAGAGAGCCATATTAAGTGGGGATGTTGGCCAAAAAGCAAGCAGCAAATTATAGTGACAACTAGAGCACAATATAGTCAAGTTGAAAAAATAGATTAATATATCGAACACAATATAGTCAATGTATATACGTATATATATATATATATATATATATATATATATATATTACATTGTAATTTATAACCTGAACTTGAAAATGTGCTGTGTTGTCCCATTGTATTACTTAAAGGGACATTATAGTCACGAGAACCACTTAATGGTCAGTGAACAGCTTAATGTAGAGTTTCTGGTGCCAATAGCCTGTCCCTGAATTTTTAGCACTGAAAAGGCAATGTTTACATTGCACTGGCATTCAGTGTCTCCACGCTCTGCATGGAGGTGCTGAACATTCCCCATAGAGATGCATTGATTCCATGCATCTCTATACTGATTGGTGAAGCATAGTATCAACTCATGTGCAACTAGTATGCAACTCATGTGCAATAGCCTACCACTCCTTTCCTGTGGGAAAGCACTGGATAAGCTGCAATTATCAAAATTAGTTATATAAGTCACAGAAGCGAGACTAGCAAAATGTGGTAGAAAAGTTGAGTCAAATCTTGTGGTTCTGGTGTCTGTAACATTTTCCGCAGCCTTAGCACTGTAAACACTACCTTTTCAAAGAAAACACACTGTTTACTTTGCTGCCTAGTTTTACCTCTAGTGGCAGTCACTCAAATGTCAGTAGAGGTGCTTCCTGTGTCAGTGTGAAGCACCAACGTTCAGTGAGAGCATGGAGAAGAATGTTTTTCATAGAAATGCATTGATTCAATACATCTCTAAGAGGAAATGCAGACTGATGCAATGCAGCGCAGTGCAGAAAACCTTTGGATTGATGATTTCAGCCACGGAGCAATGGCAAAACTGGTCAGCGTGGGAGAAAATATGAGTAAAAATAACCTTTAATCTCAGGAGAGAAGGGGGCAAGGGGCCAGATGCTGCATTACAGCACTATAGTGTCAGCAATACATGTTTGTATTCCTGACACTATAGTGTTCCTTTAATTCTGCAAATGCTTCAGAGCCACTCACAAATCCCTAATGCATTGTTTATTGTAGGTAGTAGATACAGATATACACCATCAATGGAATATATGTATATGCTGGTATATTATTGAACCTGCAACATATCATCATGTGTACAATTATCACTATAGCACTACTGTAATGGAAAGCATAGTCTTGCTTTTATATATATATATATATATATATATATATATATATATATGGAAGAAGGTTGCCTGGTCTGAGGAATCATGTTTCAGGTGGATGGCCGGATGTGTGTGCATCATTTACCTGGGCAAGAGATAGCAGCAGGATGCACTATGGAAAGCAGGCAGACTGGTGGAAGCAGTGTTTTGCTTTGGCAACCTTGGGTCCTGGCATTCATATGGATGGTAATTTAACATGTACCACCTACCTAGAGATTGATACAGACCTCATACACTATTTTATAGCTGATATTTATGTATGATATTTTCCCTGATGGCAGTGACCTTTTCAGCAGGATAATGTACCCTGCAACAATACAAAAAAAAAAGTCCTATTCCTCTCAAATATTGTTCACAAATCTGTTTAAATCTGTGTCAGTGAGCACTTCTCCTTTGCCCATCTACCTCACAGGTGTGGGATATCAAGATGCTGATTAGACAGCATGATTATTGCAAGGTGTGCCTTAGGCTGTCCACAGTAAAAGGCCACTCTAAGTTGGATAGATTATCTCGGCAAAGGAGAAATGCTCACTAACACAGATTTAGACAGATTTGTAAACAATATTTGAGAGAAATAGACTTTTTGTGTACATAGAAAAAGTCTTAGATCTTTGAGTCCAGCTCATGAAAAATGGGGGCAAAGACAAAAGTGTTGCGTTTACAATTTGGTTCAGTGTATGTAATCTAACTTTTGAAATGGATATTAAATATTGATGCTATTTGTTGTTTTATAGATATGATATGATATGATTGAAAATTGCGCTATATTTTAGTTATAACTGGTATGACGCAGATTGCTATATTAATAGGTGCCATTAATAAATTTACTAATTGTCTAAGCATTTTATAATTTATAATATGGAAGACGTAAATTCGAATTTGAGATATATGATGATAGTCGTGTACATCCAAAATCTATGTATTACTGTAGGAAACAATCAGCAATTTCATAATGCTAAATTGTGTATGACTATAGTTATTTATATTAAATTGCATCTATTAGCCAATAAGCCCTTGTTATGGGTATGCTGAAATAGTCTCCAAAAATGTTTATGATCATTTTTGAGAAATGGCAATACAGAAATTCTGTAGAGTCTTACAATACAGACACACATCATAAAAGTATATATAAAGTAAAAGTGAAGAGATAAATAACTAAATTTACAGATAGATAATGGTATATATTTTTTGATAGTTTGAAAACATATGATAGGGTATTTATTTCAATGCTTACCAGGAAGTTTATGTATTATGGATTTTAGAAGCTATTTTTTTGTTGTTAGCAAAATATATTAAATGCATTTGGGTTGGCACCCAGAGTATCTCTTTAATCAGACGCTGGACAAGCCTCTGATTGGTTCTACCATTTACATTTTTAATTATTATTTTTATTAGGATTATGTAATATAATGGATTACAACTAATGCTTCAGTTTATTAAGATGCGGTAGCATCTATTTTACGGTCTCCTCAAAAAATAAAACAAAGAATTCTGCAGATTTTATTTGCACTTACATACACACTGCTCCCGGTTCTCATTGAGGGCTGAACTGTGAGGATGCAATTATTAATGTCTGCATCCACCAATGATGCACGCCTTGCTCTCCCATGCTATTCCATCAGTGACTCAGGCTCCTCGCTCAACCACTAGGCAGAGTTAACTCCTGCTGGACCACTAGGGCATGTGACCCCATCATTGGATCATTATGGATCACTTTTTGCTCACCTTCCTTGAAGAAATCCAAGGGACTACAAAGACCACAACCACATGCATTATGTACAGCCACCACACACCATACACATCACATACAACTAGCACACATTACATATCACCAGCACACATCATATACTTTTACATACAGCAAGCTTCCCCCATGCACACATCACATACAGCTAGCACACACACGTTACATAAAGCCAGCAAACACTACATAAAATCACATACAGCCAGCACAAAACACACACTACATAGAGCTTGTATTTTGTTAGCTGATTTTATGGTGATGCTGTTTAAAAGATGGGTATCAGATGTTTGGACAGGGGCCGTGAGGGGTGAAATTTCACTGCTTACCATTGGTGCTATTTGCAAAAGAAACTCCTCTGCGCTCACATTTAGCAATGCAAGTACGCTCATGTCACTGACATTTAGCATAGAAATGCATGAGCTAACACACAATACTCTCAGATTTACTAGGCCCACGCTAAGACATCCTTAGCAAGCATGCTCAACTAATGTTAATGTACACATTTTTTCTGACAGATTCTAAAATAACACTAAAAAACATGAAAACATTCATTTTGCACATACTAACACACATAAAATCACTCATCTCACTCATCTTATCTTAACACAATAAAAATAATTATCTTATGCACACTGAGTTCACACTAACATACCTGTCTCACACATGATAGGTTCACAATTGCATACGCATTTTCTATTACTTTTACACCTACGTAGCTCACACGCTACTCACACATGCAGAGTTCAAATTGGCACACACATTGATTTTACTGAGTAAAATTAACTAAAACCTCACACAAAATTATGTAGTAATATATACCTTAGCTCACAAACATATACCTAACATAACTCATTTATACACACAGTACAAAACAATAAGACACAATAATAAGAAAGGTGGCTGTAAGCTTACACAATAAATGTATGTTATAAAACAGATTACGATATAATGGAGAGTGCAGCAGTAGAAAGAGACACCACAAC
Organism: Pelobates cultripes; assembly: GCA_933207985.1. Classification (NCBI taxonomy): domain Eukaryota; kingdom Metazoa; phylum Chordata; class Amphibia; order Anura; family Pelobatidae; genus Pelobates; species Pelobates cultripes. The sequence goes on along the minus strand of OW240912.1, from coordinate 91,543,885 downwards.
AGCAGGACGCCACGTGGAAGAAAGACGAGAGTTAATAGTTCCTATTAGCATCCAATGGAGATCTCCACCACCACCCCCAAAGACCTGCCATTATACTGTGCCTTCTATAGCCAATTATCCAGAGCAGTCTATATCTTGCAGTAATGGGCTGATATGGATCTCAATAAATTTACAGGCTAGTATCCAGTGAGTAAAATCGCACATGGGCTATTTGATCTAAGGCCTCTGTGAAGCTCTTGGGTGCTGAGCAATTATCTCTACCCAGTGAAGGAGGTTGTAGGGAAACAGCGCCTTCAGAGAATTGAATTGAGGACGCAGTGCTGCATATTGAAGGAGACAACTTCTGAACGCTTGGCATCAAGAGTAACTACTGCCAGACTCATACCAAAGTAGCACTGGAAATCCCACTATTTTATCCATTTGACTTAACTCTTCCCTGTTGTAAATATATCTCTGCTCTCTTAAAAATATTTAACTAATAGGAAATGCTTAAACCATTGCCTCCAGGCATTATAAAGTAACAATGTTCAAGAAATGCTCAAGGAATTGTCATTTAAATATGTCAGGATCTGTTAGGCAACATATAAGACATCAGCAGATATCATGGGATAGATATCCAGATATGCCAAGCCCCAGTAGAAACCTATCCTTAATGGTGAAACATTGTCAAACGTAATATAGTGGCATGTGTTTCCAACCTTAGAGATGTGAAGCCTCAACGTTATCTAATGGGAATTTGTATATTTCTCTAAGAGGTTAAAGATTTGCTGATTGTACAATCATGCTCAAGGCTTTTGAAGGTCCAGAAGGGACATTGCTAGAGATTTATTGCCCTTCTTTGCAGCTTTGCATTGTTAGACACTACATATCATGACTTGACATGATGTTAATATTTAAAGGGAGTGTAAATCCCTTTTGATAGTTTTCCTATTAAGTCTTTTTACAATTTTGTACCTGTATATTGCATTTGTTTAATCAACCATTTGGTGTCAAAAAAAATCAAAATATAGCAAAATACTTAAACATGCATAATATGTAAGTCTTTTGTTAGATTTGTCAAAAATTGTATGGGAGAAAAAAAAATTATTCCAAGAAAGTTTATTTCTTTCAGATGCAACATACTTCCATGAGTTCCAGTGTGACGTCCAGATATATGCCACAGATTATATGGCACAAGTAGAAAAACAGGTGATATAACTGAATCAATTATTTTAACAATATATTAGGCACATGTTTTCATAACTTTATCCTGAGATTCCTGAATTCACTAACTTTTCAAGGCCTGCATACAAATGATTTCATATTCTAAAGAAAAGTAGGTTAGAGCTGATTTCCCCCTAAGGATAGGATTAAATATATACAATCCTTTGGTCTCCCTATTGCAAACTTATCTTGCTTGAGATGCAATTCATGCAAATCACTGATTAAAATATATTATTTTTATCACCCAAGAAATATGAATTATCACCTATTATTCATCCTATATTTTTTTATATTTTAAAATGTACACGTGGACTTATTTGCATGGGTGGAACAATTTGAAAAGTCAAAACAAAGTTTTCTAACCATAAGTCCACTTTTAGTATGAAAAGGCACAAGCTTTGAGACTTGGCTCATTAAATTAGAGGTGCATTACAATATATCAAATTATCACAATGAAAATATTAAATTAATGAAGAGGTTGTGGAATAAAGACAAGGGGTGATTAGGTTAAAAGACTGAAATAATATTAGGCATGCAGGATAAGAAAGTAAGGTTCTGTACAATCCAGTGATGTGAATATTGAATATGATCTGCCGTTTATGCAATAAATAGTTTATCATATTAAGTTTCCCCCTGGGCAAATAGGGAAGGGGGAGCATGACTGCTGCCTAGGGCTGATGGGCTGGATTAGAAGTTGCAACAATGTTTCAAGATATGGAGGAGTTTTATGCGGAACGGAAGGGAGGGGACTTACCAGTCAGCAGAAGCAGTTGAGGGACCCTGACTGAAATTCCCACCCTCCCTCCATGTTTTGTTTGTGTTGTGTGGTTTCTCTTTGTTTTCTTAATTGCCCAGCTAGCTGGTTCCCTGAACAGTGCAGTTGAAGGAAGAAGTATGGAAAAGTGGCACCTGGGGAGACTACAGTTTGCACAGGGTTGATGGTTAGTGATGGCTGTGCTGGGCTCTTGGAAAATGTAATGGAGAATTGTCTTTTGGGCCCTCCACAACAGCTGACAGGTTTTATAATGTTATGCGATGGTTAATAAAGCTGTGGCCGCTGTCCCTATCCACTTAAAAGGTTTCCATTGTCTTATTGGGGGGCAACGGTGGGAGATGGAGATGGAGGTGGGTCAGCATTTAAGCGCTTGTATTTGAATTTTCTTTTAAAAAATAATTTCAGCTCTGGCACTATATTTTGACCATATTGCAAGGCAATTTATGATACTGGATGAGGTTTGCACATCTTGACATCACTATCATGATGAATAATTATTTGATTGTGTCATTTCACATGTGCTCATTACTTTTATTCGGCGTTATGTCTTAAACTTCTCAGTATTCACACTGTTAATTAATCTAACACTAAATAATATCACATTTTACCATTATATGACTAGATTGTACAGTTGATAACATATATTCAAAATTATTTAGCAATTTGCATTTGGTAGCTTTGTATTCCTTGCACTGTCACTTTAATTGCACTTTTTGCACTTTATTTTTGTCTTTGTTCATCTAATATATTCTGGACTTGGCTATACACTTATATTATAGGTTTGAACACAATTTTCAATGTAATGACTACCATGTAATTTTAATAAATATGAGTCTACTTTGGTGTTAAGGTGAATAACCTCTTATACACTAATAATTATTGCAATTGTTGTTATATGCCTTTTCTTGAATATGCATTAACATTTTGTGAAGTTTTTTTTAATCATTTTAATAATTTAAGATCTTTTTATTTATATACCATGCAATTGATAATTGATTTGTCTAGAGATATATACAGTGTTCTATGTGACCCCTGTAGATAGAACCAATAATCTCTCTCTTTTAGGTTTATCTTCTATTATACTTCCTATAACATCTTTTATAGGTTTACCTTATTGCAACTTTGGGCATATTACCTAAATCCTGTTTTCCTATTTCTCCTATATATAGAACCTATAATCTCTCTTATAGGTTTATCTTCTGTTATACTTCCTATATATACAATTATAGGATATCCTGTATTAACTAATATGTCTAAGATATCAAATAAAGACCCTGCAATTAACCCCAGTTTAAGTCTCATCCCTGACCTGTACACTGTGTCACTTTACCCCATTACCTCTAGCATGTAAGCTCGTTGAGCAGGGCCCTTAACCCATCGGTTCCTGTGTGTCCTACTCATATGGTCACATTTACGTGTTTGTTAGTGCACCCATTGTATAGCGTTGTGGAATTTGTTGGTGCTATATAAATAATAATGATAATAATAAAATTGCACTACCTGTGAGTTGAGATCTAGCCACTGATGCTCTTTTGTATAAAATACTTAGTTAGTCCATGAGTTTACAATCTAAAGGTTAAAGTGAGCTGCTGAGTCAATAGGTAGCAGAATAATTTTGGAGGTGAAAGTCAGAGAGAATTATTATATAATATTTGCCACCACTGTGACTTGTAAAGGGAATGATGAGGTAACTGACTGACGATCTCAAGCAGCTGAAGAAGCATGCTATAAAGTAAGAACTAGAGTTGGTAAGAGGAGGGTGAGTGTATGGGTGTGCAGCATGTTTCAGGGCATAGCAGAGTCTTCTTCGTATTTTGTTAATGCACATACCATGTGTATATATAACATTTGGTTTTACTATATGCATATGTTAAAAAGTGATATGTTTGGCTCACAAGCCACATATAAATTTTATTTGTAATTGTTATTGCATTTTATTGAAAAAATAAAATAACATTTAAATAATTTTAAATTAGTCAAGCTATGCCATTGGATTTAGATGCAGGTTTAATGAAATGTGAAGAAGAGTGGAGCCTATTGAATGAACTCCAATTAGTGCAGGTCAGATTTTCTCTACACTGAAAATCCATGTAAAATAATTTAAAGGACGAAGCAAAACAGACATTGAAGGTTTTATAAGGATTAACAATTCATTTTACATCAGCATCTATAAGTCATTATATCATTATAAAGATTACTATACAATGCCATTTTTGATCTATAACAATTTGACAAAAAATTTCAAAAAGACCAGAAAGTAGTAATAATTGAGCACATACCTAATGAAACTAGGAACACAATTCCCTTTTACAATACTTGATAAGGATTCTTAAAGCTGTGATTCTCTAACAATATGGTCCTCATTAGGTGAAATGACTGATGTATAGATATATGTACTTTTTATAAGAAATTTAGTGCACCGAGCCACTTAATCAATCTTAACATGTTGAAATCTTCTATTTTCTCCATCTACCCATTGTACTAGCCAACTGGAATAAAGTTCATATGGTAATTTCGGAGAAGAAATTATTGTTGAACTATTAAAGAGTACAGAAATTACCTGATAAATACAGATGTATGGCAGTGGCAATCTGTGTCTGTTGTAAAAACTTATTGAAATCATGGTTCAAAACTATAATGATGTTAATCAGAAAAATATAATTTAGTTTTGCTGTAAAAGCAGTTAATTCAAGTCTGATGGTTCCTCGACCGCTTGTAAAGTTTCAGAACAGACATGATGACAATAAAAAAAAAACTTAATGTGTTTTATCTTTTGAGATAAAATATATGCATTAATTACAAATGTGCAAAGCCCAACATCACTAATAATATAATATTATTAAGGTGACACTTAGTATATGTACATCAGGATATAATACCAGGAGCTCCCGATCTCAGAAATAAAATGCTACTTAGATACACCATAAAAAATATTTTATTATAAATTCTAAATGCATTTATTACATAAATAGTAAACCAGTTCATATTTAATGGATATGTAACATTATCATGCCAAAGCTGATTATATGAAATGTACACTGTCTCTTTATTTGATAAAAAAAATAGTTAACGTGGTGCTGTGAATGGCATATCATATTGTCATGCTTCTAATCATCCGGTTTCATCAGTAATGGTAAATGATGGGGACTTGATCTTCTCTCTTACCTACATGCTCTTGATAATTCCACGATACATGGGCAGAAGATATATTTAAAATAATAGTAAGCAAAAGGGAATGTGAAAAATAGCACAGTGAACACATGTAGCTTAAACAAGTGAGATAAAAAAAAAAACATACCTCAATGTACTTTTCAATAACATAATAAAGCTAGCTGGGAACAAAGCGCCACAGTGTGTTACAAATCTAAATATCAAAAATGATAACAGTAAGCGGTTGGAGATAATAGCCAATCTACTGTGCCCTTCATCTATTCTTTTATTAATTTTAGTACAAATCATTTAATGTTTTAACTTTAAAAAGGCCTGTAGTGGTTAAAGAATACAGAAGGCAATGTAGATCGAGGTTTGGTTTTAAAGCTCAGCTGGCTAAAAGACAATGGTATCGACACATACCATGTATAATGATAGTCACTTTTAATTGATGCTCTTATAATATGATAGTTAACAAAAAGAAGAAGAAAAATAAAATAAGTGATTATAATAAATGGGATAGTAAAACATATGACTAGATAAAGTTATCAATAGAACAGACATCATACTGGATGATTTTCCAAGATAAATTAGGAATTGCACTCAATCCCATTACTCTGAACCAGGGTGTAGCCAAATTAGGACCCAGCATGAGGTCCCAGGTACAATATGCAAAAGCCAGAGGAAAATTTAGGCACTCCAAGGTTCAAGAAGGCAAATGTATTAGAACCACATGACAAATAGCTGCTATTTGTCATGTGGTTCTAATAAATTTGCCTCCTTGAGCCTTGGTGTGCCTAAAATTTCCTCTGGCTTCTGCATATTATACTGGATGATGGCATCAAATCAAAGTAATATTTGTAAGGAGTTGAAGGATAAGTGATATGTAATCCCTGTCAGTATCAGAACTACCATGTGATTAACTACTTTGTAGATGTTTCCATTTCCCACATTGTTTAAAATAACTTATTTTTAATATTTGTAAAAGTTTACCTACTAGAAGATTATCAGTAACAATCTTTTTTGTTGTATTTTTCTAGTTGATAAAACAGTAGCAGAAGACTTGAAATCCCCCTTATACAATTTACCAATCTAACTTTCAAGAGTCCGTTACAAATGATTAGAGAACATTAAGTTACTACTACTTGTAATAGAAAATCTATTTTTTATCTGCCGGTATATCTAGATGCAGCCAGTCAGTATTTTCAACAGATGACTCTGTAACCAGGTTTTCGTCAGTGAATAACCGTTTTGAGCTATAGAAGGGCACTCTAGAAACCATACACAATTCCTGTCAGGTTATGTTAGACAAATTTGTGAAAATGTAAGAGTAGGGCTTTAAAGTTGAGCTCATAGATAATTGGTGCATCACATAGCTATGTGCCCAGCCAGCACAAATAGGCATAGCTCCCAGCTCTTTTATATTAAGGGCTTTAAAAGAAACCAAACTTCAATGTAAAGCCGTACTATGTCAGTTTGACAAATTTGTCAAATGAAAACAGGATCCTGACACCATAATAACTTTAATTAGCTAAAGTGGTTTTGGTGCATATAACTTTCCTTTCATACAGCTAAATATTGACCCATGTAACTTATTGTTATACAGTGATGAACACAATTGAGGGAGAGTCGTATGTGCCACTGTTTTTTTTTCCCCTTTGAGTACAGGCTCACTAATAATGTTTTATTTCTATTTACAGCATATTTTGAGAAACTGTTCATGATGATTACAATATAAACATAATGTTTAAGAATAGAGCCCACCTACAACAGTAATAAAGACTTTACCAATTCTAGTTAATCCATTTTGCATTCAGTATATATGTTCATTAAAGTTTAGTAAGGAGTTAAACCAACCTGTTTTCACATGCACTTTTTTTAAATGTAATAGGTTCTAATGAACACTAGTCACTTGTCCCCTCCCTTATATGTATTGACACACCAGTAACACCAGGCAAAGTTATACTCTATGTTTTCCACACTCTGTCCATCATCATTCTGTGTCACTGATTTCCTCTGATAGAGGAAAATTTTGATAGGACTGATGTCACAGGCTGAGAGCGCATGCGCGCATTGAGCCAAGGAGGGGAGTGATGGAGTGTGAGGTGGACAAGGCCTGCAGATTAAAAAATAAACCAAAAAAACTAATGTTTGATAATGTTGGGAGTTAATAAAAGCAGGACGGGATATACAGGCTTTTCCCTGCAGGTGGACTCAGAAACTGAGCAGTGTGTGCTGACAACAGATGTAATTTTTGCACATATTTAACTTTTATGTGTGCCAGGGGTTCAATCAGTGAAGGTTGCTCTGTATTTGCAGTGTTTCAACAGATTGCTTGCTCCATGACCACTTCTAAACTTCTAAAAGGAAAAGTGATCATAGACATATTAATCTTTTAACTTGATTTATTAAAAACAATGCATTATAATTTTTATATTGTTTATTGTTATCTTAATTCATGTATATATTCCACAGAAAAGTGTATGAATATATGGACAGAAATAATAATATATATGAAATACATATATGATGTTTAGGCATATTTATTTTGTAAAGTTGTAAATCAGCATAAATACTTTTTTCAAATACGAAGACAAATTTAATATGTCTATAAATACCCAATAATTATGCAACAGATTCATAGGCTTAGGGAAAATCTGTAGAATAACAACTTTCCATCTCCCTATCTGCCTTGTTCACCTCTGGTTGCCCTTGACAATTTGGACAAGTGAATAATGTTCTTCACAGTAAATTTGTCCCTGCATAACGATCAGTAGACAGATAGCTATGACATGTCAGAATAAATGAGAATCGTTTCAAAAGAAGATATTGCTTATTATACACTTACGTTTCTCAAACACTTGAATCTTTTGTAACTTGGGCATCAGAAGTTATACAAGCTGGGCAATTTAAATGGGGTTTAAATTATATTCAGACGGCTAAGATACTGACCATGCTACATTTAAAGTTCAATATTAATATGTTTGAATTAACCCTGTGCTCCACATTCATAGCGAATGCCTATAGTATTTTAAACATAACAGAAATTGTATGTTTAATAAAAACAAAAGATTTAAATGGTCAGTTAATTCTAACAATTTAGACATATTTTCATATACTTGTTAATAATCTTTGGTTGATTAAAAATGATCCACTATATTTGATAATTATTTAAAGGGGATCACTCACCTCTATGGAATTTACACTACTGTACAAAATAATGAAAATCATTTTAATTTGCTTTATATGTTTTTTTTGAGATTTGCTCTGTCTTGTTTAACATTTATATTAAAATTTAGCAGATGGCATTATAATCAAGTTAAAACAAGGCATAGCCAGGGCAAGCATTGCAAACGAGAAAAAAAAAGGAAACATTGTTAAATGTCTCTTCTTCCCTGGATTTTTTTCGCTATGCTGACTGCCAGATGTAAGGGCAGAGTTTGTAACGGTGATTAACAGGGAGCAGTCAGTTGAAGGATAAATCGGAGTTGATTTCTACATTTAATTTTGTTTATCAGACCTCACAAATACATACTTGGTAATATATGGATAAGTTATAATAAAAATGATAAATGACAGTTTCTCTATAAATGATACTCTCACAAATGACAGCATCACATCCATCTGCTAAACTTGAATTTCAAATATATAATCACCTTTTCTTTAACATTATATTTTGGTATACTGTCACATTTTCCACCAGTGTAATAAGTCAGAAAAAGCACTACTAGTATGTAAGAAATGAAATTAAAAATGTAGGTTAAAATTAGACATTTTAGTTTACATTTTACAAATTAGTTTTCATTCCATCATCATACGCTGTTTAGTTGGTAGATCTCTAAATAATTAAATATCTGCTTTAACTAAAATGAGTAAAATTATATGAGTATTGTAGTTTAATTGGCATATGACATATCAATTATTTAAGAGACAAACTACAGTCGTTACAAAAAATAGTCATTCTGTTTATTGATTACTATTCAGCGTTTGACATCTTTGCTAATTATTGGATGTAAGCTATGGCTGATGTTCAGCAGTGCTTTAAATGAATAGGGTTGGTAAACAACAACAGGTTTATTACTTGGGATCAAAGAAAAGAAAAGAGTTTAGCTTTGATATTACATAGAAGTGCTCACAAGCTGATGTCTGAGCATAGCTCACTCTTTTTAGCATATGAATAAATATGACGTTTGATCATTTTTGCTTCCATTTAAACAATCTTTGGTCTTCCACCTAGATACTGCACCAACACATTTTCCTGTGTATTGAAATGCCAAAAAAAAAACAAATAAAAACAACACTTCTATTTTATAAGAAAATTCTTACTTCTAAGGATTTTAATATTATGTTTATAATTCGTGCATCTAAAAAAAAGATAATTATTAATTATTATTATTAATAATGTCTATCCTACCCCTGGGTACTTCCAATTAAGCTCCCTGTCAATCACTGTTATTTGCACATAAAAAGAGAAGAAATTAGGGGGTGGAGCTTGGATGCTTAGCGGTTTAGATGTGCAATGCCTGAGCTCCACATACCGGGACATATAAATGACGATAATCTTGGGCCGCTTGCTAATTCGGACTGATACCGGTGGGCACCCAGTCAAGGAGATGACGGAGCATCCAGAGGTAATAAACTCTGGCACTTATGCCTCCGGAACGCAGACACTGTGGCTTGCGGCCTACACAACCACGGACAGAGGAGAGGCGGACGCTCTCTCTCTCACGCGGTGGAGCGCAACTTGAACCAAGCTGCCCCCCCACCTTGGACCGATGGGGGTCATACCAGTCTACTCCTGTCCTACTCCACATAATTTTGCAGGCTACAAGCAGCTGCTTTGTAAAAAAACTTGAGATATTGCTGCCATGCCTAAATTAGCGGCCACGCTTCCAGTACTTAGGCCTAGCAAGGTGCAAACAGAGAGGACACCACAAGACTCACTTGACCGTCTACTCCATAATATTGATCTTCTCTCCACATGCTTGTGGGCTACATTGGAGGCCTGTGGTATGGAGACACCACACAGTGGATATCAGTGGGGGGTGTACGGATATCCTCTGAGCGCAACCCCTCGACAAGCACATGACACTGCTCCTTAAGGCCCGCCTGGGCGAAAGATCACCGGGGATACACTACCCCTGCATCGACTACGGAGGCTGGAGGACCACCGCCGCTGGCATAGACGTACCAACAGGAACTTCAGCCGTCACTCGTTAGGGAGAGACTTGGCCTCGTGTCAGGGTAACCGCGTCTGTGACACCATGATGCCAGTCTTCCACATAGCCCGGGGCTGAAGGGCTCCCACGCTCGACTCCTGCCTTGATATACACACTGAAGGCCTCCACACATCTCCAAGCCAGGGTATAGGCTGACACCGGACTCTGTGGCCAGGGACACCTCTACCCTGCAGTTGAAATGCCTGCTAACATGGCTCCCTGTGTTTTATGTTTTATTTTTTGTGCTTTCTACTCTCATCTTTAATGATAGTTCCTACATGGGCAATGCAGCTGTTAATCTAGGAGTGTAACCTCAGGGGTCATTTTCAATTATCAACTTGGCACAGTTCAGCAAAGTTTTGCTACTTATTCTTGTAACTATAACATGCGACAGGTGGGAATAATGTCACTGTAGTCATAGCTTGTTACTTATCTCTTACCCTAAATGTACTAGGGAAGTTAACTGCTCACTAAGCTTTTTTTTTTTACTTATCCTTGCTACCGTTGTAAGGTAGCAAGTTGATCACTATGTGCTAAGCAGGCTTCATAATGTAAATTGTGCAGTGTCTCTAATCTGTTATTTCTTAGCTACACTACATAAGATCATTCTTGTAAGCACCTGCATACATGTCTATCTCTGTCTAACTGTACCTTTAAGCATGTAAAAATTACTATAATCACAATAAATGTGCGGTATAATTAAGTGCCCTAAATTGTTTCACTTTGTATTTCAATTCTCTTGCCATTGCTGTTGGGGCTGATCAAGATATATGTTCCTCTGATACACAACAAAAATAAAAATAAAAAATAAAAGAGAAGAGATTAAACAACGTTTCTATCTCTCCTCCACCAATATTTGTCCAACGTTGCTTTGTCTGCACTGGATTATGATGTAATTTGCTAAATGTTTAACATAAATTTAAAACAGAGAAAACAGAGCATTTATTGAGAAAATAATTATATTTTTGATGTTCTGTCCAATGGTGTGTCATATTTCCTTTAAAATAAAATAATCAGGATATGTTTCTCACTTTGAATATTCCTATATTTCTGTTAGTAAACTTAAAGGACCACTATAGTGCCAGGAAAACATACTCGTTTTCCTGGCACTATGGTGCCCTGTGGGTGCTCCCACCCTCAGGGTCCCTCTCCCGCCGGGCTCTAGGGGTAGGAAGGGGTTAAATCACTTACCTTTCTCCACCGCGGGGCTCCCTCGGGGGTGGGGACTCTCCGCCTCCTTTCCCCGTCATTGGCTGAATGCGCATGCCCGGCAAGAGCCGCGCACGCATTCAGCCAGTCCATAGGAAAGCATTCTCAATCACAGTGAGAAGCACGTAAGCGCCTCTAGTGGCTGTCAACGAGACAGCCACTAGAGGCTGGATTAACTCATAGGTATACATGGCAATTTCTCTGAAACTGCTATGTTTACAGCAGAAAAGGTTAATCTTAGATGGACCAGGCACCCAGACCACTTCATTAAGCTCACATGTTCAAACTGTCAATCCACTATATTTTTCATAAATAGATAAAACAAAATAAAACTTGCTTAGAATTTTGACAAAGTTATAAAGATTGTCTTATAGGGATATCTTCCAATTAGGAACAGTTATTAGCATTGTCTATATATATATATATATATATATATATATATATATATATATATAAAAATAACTAACTACTTGTTCAAAAAACATGTAAGTGCTTGTAGAATTATAGTTAAACCTTGTTCCTGCTAAAATAGTCTATCTATACAATCCTCCAAGGATTTATTTTTAAAGTCTTTAAAATGAAGCCATAATCAAAGACTCCTGTCAAAGCTGCCATATAAAATATATTATAAATCTATCATGCAGAGGTTTTTTTTTAAAACAGTAAAATATTGGTACATTCTTAAACAGCAAAAGCAAATAGCACAATAAGGTGAAAAAAAAAATGCATTTAGAGGAACAAAACACATGCACATTTAACCAAATATTAAATAGGTGATAAAAGTGTTTTTGTTTTTTTAACCCATTTAATGTAGTTTTAATTTCAGAATGAAAAAACACAAAGAACACGTTTAATTGCAATGATTCCAATTGTGTATACATGATTCATGATACATGATGACTAGTGATGTCCCGAACAGTTTGCCGAGGACTCATTATTGAGTAAACTTTGACCCTGTACCTCACAGTCAGCAGACATATTCCAGCCAATCAGCAGCAGACCCTCCCTCCCAGATCCTCCCACCTCCTGGACAGATCACTAAGAATGCAGCTTCACAATGAATGTAAAATGGATGCTGTCCAGGAGGTGGGAGGGTCTGGGAGGGAGGGTCTGCTGCTGATTGGCTGGAATGTGTCTGAAGACTGTGAGGTACAGGGTCAAAGTTTACTCAATGATGAGTCCGTGGTGAGCCGTTCGCGACGAACCGTTTGCGAACCGTTTGGCGAACCGTTCGGGACATCACTAATGATGACCCTAGCTATTGTATATACACGATTTCGATATGTAGTTGTTCATTATGATAACTGCAAAGAATACAAAATCAAACAACTGACTGAGCACTTTTATATTTACCCTCTGTAGGAGGAAATGCTAAAGAAATGCTAAAGAAATTCTACAAAGAATATTTGAGCAATGTTTTATATATGGTAAACTGTTCATATGGAGTTAAATATGCAGGCAAGACATCTCAACTGTTAAAAATCAGTAAAGGGGAGCATGTAGGTAATGTTTAAAGGAAATTTTCCTATTCTGCCTCTGCACATGTTGCTTCTAGACATTGAGAAGACCCTCGGCTCATTTACTTTATGATATGTCAACAATAAAACAAAATAAATCTTATGGTATTCTTCTTGGGCAAAATGAATTATGAATTATATAAAGTATTTTTTGTATTCCTTTGTGGTGCACATAAAACCCCTTCATTTATAATTCTGGTTTAACCGCTTAAGAACACATGACATGTGTGACATGTCATGATTCCCTTTTATTCCAGAAGTTTGGTCCTTAAGGGGTTAAAGTGTAGAACATTTAAAGCCAAGTGATGTATGGTAGCATTTGCATATAGTCTAAATAGCTACCTGCTCACATCCACTTATTATAAGATGAATGGCAAGAAATTCCAGGAAGAGACACTAACATTTGGCATTTGAAAACAGGATGTGTGTATTTAATATACAGAACAAGAAACATGCCATATACCTTCCAATTTTCATTCATACTAATGATATACAAAAAGAACAGTAGAGCAGGTTGTTTTATACACTTTGATGGAAAGAGGCAATCTAGTTATATCATCTGCAGTTTTTTTTTTTTTTATACTCATGAATGTTACAGTGAACCGAGAAGTAAGTTATTTTACAATTGTTAATAAAGTGTACTTATCACAACTTATCCATCCTGCTTTTGTATGGGAACATTATGAGGATATTTTTATACTAGTGGTAACCTGCTGGAAAGAATATATACCACACACTTAATATTTGTTTGGAACACATTTTGGTTCACTATATGAATTTTGCATATATATTTAACACACAAGATCCAGCGCACTCACTCGTTCACTAAACAGCACTTTTAAAGCTCACAAATTTGAATAGGTTTTTTAAAATCGCCTAATCTAGGCAAAGACTATGGGGGTTTAATTCCAGTATATGATCATACACAAGCCTGCCAATGTCCCTTCTTCTTGGCAGGTCCTACTCTAGCAACCTACTGCCTGCTCTTATGAGATGATCCCAATTACTTGGGAAATGCTTACACCTGGAGCTCTCTGCAAGTCTTTGTTAAATAGGGCCTTCGAATAATGTACCTGTGACAAGTATTGGGTTGCTAGAGTAGGACAAGATACAGTGGCACATTGATGTTGGGGTAGGTTTATGCAATATATTAGGTGCTTTTAAGTAAAACTACTACATTCTGTAAACCTTGAAAGTTATTTTTAGTGAATGAGTGAGTGTGCAATATTTCGTATGTTATATAAATTGACCCAGCAGCACCATTCTAATTATGTATGTTATGTATGTTTAGCTGAGTGCAGCCCTCTTGGTTTATATGTATATATATTTGGAAGTTCAGGCCAACTCCCTGGTTTGCACCCCTCCCTATCACCGGTGCCTCATTCCAGGGCCCTATTTAACCTTGCACTGGATAGAGTCCATGGAGAAAACATTTCCCAAGTGGATTAATCTTATAAGATCAGGCATTAAATTGCTAGAGTAGGACTTGCCAAGAATGTGGTACATTGACGTTGTGGTAGACTTATGCAATGTATGATCATATATTGTAACTAGACCCCCATTATATTTCACCAAGAATGGCTTTCTTAATTTGGTGTAATGATAAATATTTACACCGGATTGAAGAGGCCATTCTTGGCAACAAGCACCTCTAGGACTTTAATACAGCGTATTTTATTTTAGTATTATATTTTTATATTTGCTATTAAAATAAAGTATATACTTTTAATTAATTTTGGTTTGGCCAATACGTTCCTGAGCTGCTGAAAGAAGATTATAGTCCTTATCCATTCAGTGACTATAAACAGAGCCAGTTTATAGGCTCCTGCCTTGTATTTTACGTATTGAAAAGTGTGAGACACGATCATATACAATATTGAAATATTATATCATTTGAGAGATTGGTGGGAGAAAATAGATATATCAATAATATTGATCCCCCTGGCCATAAATGTAATGGAAACCAAAAATACTAAGTGAGCAACTTGAACATAGGGGAAAAAATCCTCTGTATGTTGCAAAGGAACAAATAAAGAATGATATATTATTCCTTAGATACTAGATACTTATATAATTAGATGCAAAGGATATAGACACTCAAAAACAAGTTATGCTTACTTGTTAAAAAAAAAAAAAAATATTTCATTATCTTCAATATGTCCTTAAAAAATATTAAAACAGACAAACATAGAGCAGTTCCAGAAGTGTGAAAGATGGTAGATTTCTAGAGCATACCAGTTTAATTGTGGCGGCAGCACAGACATCCCAAACAAGAGTCTCTCTATTCCAGTTCAAGATGTGCATGATGAAGAAATGTCAAATATAGTGTAGTATCTTAAGCATGAATGGCTCAGACATGTAAGTGCATATTTTATTTCTGAACCACTCTTACTTAAGATACTACACTATATTTACATTTCTTCTCTTGTTCAAATTAATTATTTGAGAATCTCTTAAAATGCTAGTCACTCTCTGCAGCAAACACACATAGAGCAGCAGCATCTGAAGATACTGCAACAAAGTGTTTATTCTATAAATAATGCCCTTAGGAATGTTGACTCCTTTAAAATACCCAGAGTCTTGGTTTTGGGCTTTTTAAGTTAGATGCAGAAATCCACCACTATGGTGCAAGGTGTAGCTTTTAAATTCGACCCATCCACCTACTTGGCAGTCTTGTCCTGGTTAGGGATCACTATGCATCTTTAATACACCTCCTCATTTCACAGCAAGGTTGTCACACACTCAGTTATTCCAGATCTACAAACTATAATATCCCAACACATGTCAAGAATGCTTTCAAAGTATTTCATCAGGGCATAAACATAATGGAACTCCACATTCCCTTGCAAGTAAAATAGAGGGCTTGTAAAAATCTAAACACTTTAAATCTTTTGCCTCCACCACACCATTTAGGATAGAGAGGAAGAGGTAGAATACATTTTCATATTTGGTTAACCATTTACCCCATCTACATGGATTAGAAGAAGAGGAAAGGATATCTAAATGACCTCCCTTGGTAAATTGTGGGGTCTGTGGAACCAATTTTTTAAACTTAAAAATTGAGACAGCAACCTGTCTCCTTTATTACAGATGTAGACATGTGTAGATTGTTTTAATATGAACTATTAATTTTCTCATTAAGCACCACAGAAGAAAAGGTTAATGACATACATGACTTCTTAGACTACAGTAGGTAGTCTGTCTGGTATTGTGCTTCTAGTAGAATCCTAAAATTGGTCCTACTTAATGTAAGATGTATGTCACAAAACATAATAGTTTTTTTCATAAGTGAGATAAATGTAAGCCATCTTATAAATATGTAATAGTATTACAGTTTCTATTACTTTTATGTAGCAGTTTTGCTCTGTTCAGAAGCAGATATCAGGTATAAATTGTCTGCAATATCAGGAAAAAAAACATGGCCGGTTCTAGTAAACTGACCCTCTAGTGTCACTATCAGGACTAGCTTACACAGGTTTTCTGTCTTTCCAACGCTAATGTTTTTTTAGTGCTCAATGTCAGTTTTCAAAGAGATAGACTTTTAAAAAGGCACTCCATGATCAGAGCTGCATGCTCATCAGCCAGAAGTACTGAACACTGATTTACTGAGAATCCTTTGTTCTGGAACAGGCAGGAACATTTGCATGTAATCTACATAGTAGTGATTACAAGAGCCAAGTTCTTCTAAAATGTCAGCCAAACCAATGCATTTATTGAAAATCACCAATAAAACACATCATTCTGTTCTCTTAACATTACCATTAAAAATGTTGTGACTAAAATGGTGTGATTCTCAACAGATTATTTAAAGGAGAAATATGTGTTTGGTAGCATAATTTTCCCCTTTTATTTCTAATAAATATAATGGATATGATTAAATGCAGCCCTTTTAAATAAGATTTTGTGTTGTTTGAAATCAAGGTGTTTACTGAAGTCTGATTTTTCAAGTAAAAAGTACAGTTAGTCAAAATAACTAATCTGAGTTTAGCTCAGTTCAAGAAAAGTATATACAGTAAAATTATTGCATGCATATGTTCAAAAAGCCAACCTGAATTTAATAACCTCACTGATACTGAATTCATTTTATGGCATGTTTGTAAGAAATATTATTTCTTTAATAGAAATAAGTCTTATGATTGGGTGAAAAGCCTAACCTAGCAAAAATAAAGCTAAAACATTTTTGAAACCATTGTGTTTTTGTTTGTTCTGATTTTCAATTGTTTCATCCATCCAGTTGCTTTTAGTTTCTCTTGATGTCTATGCATGGACCAGAAAGACCAAAACTGGGACTTGTGGGATGAAGCAATTAAGAAGAGGTGAATACGATAATTAATCTTGGTTTAATGCTTTGTAGGATATATTTTATTTTGATCTTTTTTTAGTATGCGTTGTACATAAAGTAGTTAGTTACCATTAATTTGCTATATTGAAATAACAAATGACTATATGTATATTATAAAAGAAAGGACATAATATGTCATGATTTTATTTATATGTTGAAATAATCTTACAAGGGTCGAAGTATATATATATCCCTCCCTCCCCATTTCTCTTCTTTTTCTTTTTTACCCCCTTTTTCTTTATCTAAAATGTATTTATTTATTGTTCATATTTTGTGGGGTAATTATTCTATTGTTTTATTTATATTTATATTATTAATGTTTATAGATTTTGATGTTTATGTTGTATTATGAAAACTTTTCAATAAAATATATTTGAAAAAAAAGAAAGATGAGTGTATGTATATTTATTGACTATACTGCATTTTCATCATCTTAGATGTCTGATGCCAAACATTATTTCACAGAAAATGCCCATGGAATTTACAGTCTTTACTATCAAATTTAAATCTTGCTGAATGAATTTGGTGCAACCGATAATTACAGAGGATTGCATGTCAGTGCAATATTAATGGCATGAAATCAAAACAATACAAAATAGAAGAATAGAAAACAAGTTTATTTTGAGCATTTTAGCTTATCTACTATGTCTATATCCCTATCTACTTATTTAATCATAAGTCTGTCTGTATGAAAGCCCTAAACCTTCTTCAAATCTCTGTTACTATAATCCATTCTGACAGGACCTTATTCTGTTAATAAAGTAGAATCTCTTACAAGTAGTGCTTTAATATGATACAGTTCTCCAAACAAGGCATTGTGATATCCGTTGAAATATCACTGTAATGAACAATAAAAAAAACAACAACATGCATATGGAAACAGAGTGTTTAGTTGCTGTTTATTTTTTTCATACAAATTATAAAACAAGATGTTTACTGTCAAATATATTGGTTTAACCATTTTTTCAAATGTAATTTTACAGCTCAAAGTCATCTTTCTAAATTAATTATGTTACCAAACTTCTCAAAATCCAAACCTCAAAGAGCAGCTGATTTAATTTCATGATTAATTTTCTAGTAAGCTAAATATAAACTAAAACATAGTTACATAGTTACATAGCTGAAAAGAGACTTGCGTCCATCAAGTTCAGTCTTCCTCACATTTGTTTTTTGCTGTTGATCCAAAAGAAGACAAAAAAAAACAGTTTCGAGCACTTCCAATTTTGCAACAAGCTAGGAAAAAAATTCTTCTTGACCCCAGAATGGCAGTCCGATTTATCCTTGAATCAAGCAGTTATTACCCTACATTGAAAGATTATATCCTTGAATATTCTGTTTTTGCAAAGATGCATCTAGAAGCTGTTTGAACATCTGTATGGACTCTGATAAAACCACTTCTTCAGGCAGAGAATTCCACTTCCTTATTTTTCTTACAGTAAAAAAACATTTCCTTTGCCTTCTTTCTTCCAGTCTAAACGCATGACCTTGTGTCCTATGTAAAGTCCGGTTTGTGAATAGATTTTCCACACAATGGATTGTATTGGCCCCAATGGTTGATCTCACTTAAATTCTTGTTTCTCACACGTTTACCAAGGAATGGCAAATAAATGACTCCCTATTTCTTTTATGATAGCAGAATAAAATGCATTGCGTTTTCAGAGCTAATTTATATTAAATTTTTCTTTTATTTGTTGTAAGAGATTCAGCTAATTATACCTAACATATTTAAAAGTATATGATTACACTTTAAGATCTTAAAAGATTTGCATGATGTGTGCACAATATACTTACTGTTTCACAAAACTTATCTATTAACAACTTGTTTTCATTTTTGGGCTATAGAATAATAAAAAATTTAGTTTATGCAATTTTCTATAGAATGTAAAATAATAAAAACAAAAGTTGGCCCTGCACATACTCAACTGAAAAAAAAAATAATTTCAGCTTTTTCAGGGTGGTTGCTTAATGCAGATCCTTACTCATGCTATGCGCTTGAATACGAAAATATATACTAGTGCAAGCTAACTTGCAAAAGCTGACTTTTGCTGTCTTGATTTGACCCTTCTAGGTCTCTCGATGCTGACATCCAGGTAAATAATGCTCTTTGATAGTGAACTTGAAAAACTCATCTGTCAAGGTGCAGCCAAGCAGTATCAAGACTGCTCTTGGGGACAAATAAAAGTCCACTGGGAGCAATGAGCTGCCAACAAGTAAACAGTAAAACAATTTAAATATATATAAATTAAATATAAATAAATCTAAATACATAATATATATCTAAATAGACAGGTGTGTGCTACATCCTTGTGCCTCACACCAAGTACAGCACTGGATATCAATAGACAGAGGTTCACTTAAATCACTTAACAGGCAATGGCCCATGGGTATTGGTTCTCTTAACTCTACAAATGTTGTGTTATTAATAAAGAATAATAATGTGCGGGAAGATCCTATGGTTTGTTAAGGGTTCTTGCTATGATGTGCAAGGCCTAGTAAAAAATAAAATATGCATACAGTGAATACCTGGCCAAGATATATTTCTTTAAAACTGCTATTTCACAAAGCCACTTGAAAAACGAGAGCTTGGGATATTTCAGTCTTTATTTATATCAACTCTCATAATGAACTGGAAATACTTCATGGATTACCTCTGTGCAGTCTAGAGGCTCTAATCTTGCCAAGACCAGGAATAATGGAAAGTTAATGGTTTGTGCTGCTATTTCAGTGATGGTACTAAAATATCTGATGTGGGCCTATAATTTCCACTAACATCAGGTAGCACCAAGACTTACATGTTCCAGTGATACTCTTACAATAAATTAATTCCCTTCACTTCTACACAACCATAGCACACACTACATTATGCATGAACCCCTACATTACCCTAGTACATAACACTACATTACACAGTAACCTCTACATTACCCTAACACACTACACTGTCACTAGTATCACTCCTAAACTCAACACTATACTAATATTAAACTTTCAGTCTAATGGCCTTTTATGATTTCTCCCAAACCCCTCAATGGAAGCATATTTCCCCATAATACATGGTTCTGTCTGTCTGTCTGTTTATATCTTTAATTTATACAGTAAGTTTCAATCCATGAAAACAACTTAAAAAATGATAAGTAAGAACTTCACTTTCCATCTGTACATCTCATTATTATGCACCCACAGAAATGTAGTATTGTGAGATCATAAGAGCATTAAAATGCAGAGACCTGCAGCACCCCTTAAACTTTGATGTTCAAGGCTACAAGGTTGACCTCCCAGGAATATTCCTGTGTTATTTACTAGTACATTCACATATATTTAAAATAAAACACATTTACCAGTACATTCATGCATATTCAGCAGAAAAAAATGAAAGAATCAGAACTCCTTTTTCAAAGAATTGCATTTTGCAGGAACAATGTTTAATTATACAAGTTAATTTATGTTTAATGTATAACTTTACACCTACATTATGTATAGATCATAATGAATGTGAATAATGCACCATGTAATATTTTAAATACACACGATCAATTAATTATTCACTTACCTAAAACACCAAGTCTGTAGTTAATGGTAACAACAATAACATTCCCATGGCTTGCAAGTATGCTTCCATCAATCATGTTCCCAGTACCCTCCATGTAGGACCCTCCATGAATATAGACCATGACAGGTTTCTTGCTATTGGGATCATGGATATCTAAAATAAAATAAAATAAAAGTTTACATAATATCATTGCAACTTCTATTAACAATATATCTTTTGTAGTGTTTTACTGTATATTTTTTTATTTGACAGGCTTATTCTCAATACTAACATTAACCCCTTCATTACCACTTTTGAAAAAAAATATTAGCATGACATTTGTTTGAAATATGTGATGAATATGTAGCACATAAACATATGATAAAACAGCAATTTTGCCTATAGATTGCTGTCCAGAAATAAAATGTTTAAAACATACAATTATATACATGTATTCATTAATCAATTAATAAAAAATTAGGGGAATGAAAATTTTTATATAGTTTACAGAATCACTTATTTTGAAATATTTTACATAGGATCTGTATTATTTTTTTTATTATTATTATTATTATTAATGTTCTCACATACAGCAGGTGTGACAAACAGTTTAATAACCATGGTCAAATATCTTGCTTATAGGTATTTGTAGAGACCCCAATGGCATGGCAATGGCAGATAAAACGAATGTCTATATTTGTGAATGATGCCCAAGTGCTCACTGTAAATACAATTGAATCATATAATATTTCAACAACATTAAGATATTTTAAACATATTTATACCAATCTGCCTCAATCTCTGTAATGTTAATAGGGATATTAAAGATGTTATTTACTCTTTCACCCTTCCTGATTGTAGGAACGGTGTGATCTTTGAAGTTTCTTTTGCTGTTTGAATGGAGAAGATGTGGCTGTCATTAGTAGCCCATTATTAGTCACTAAATCTGCAAAATAGGTTTTTGGTAGATAAATATTTCTAAGTTATCTAAGTTAAGTGTGTAGATAGTATAAATAAAAATGTGTGGCAATAATAATAGTTGGAAAAGTATATTATAATACTAAAACCTAATAAGTATATGATGTTCTAGTAAAATATTCAAACCATATATGACAAGATGCTTAAATGAATACTATTGAGTCAGGAAAACAAATGTGTTAAACACACTATTTAGACTCTGAGGTTCCTCCCCTGCTCATCAAATATAGTAAAGACTCGCCTTCTTTCCAACACCGCACAGGTCCACCGGTGCTTGCTCTGCCCCAATACGCTTCCTTGGTTGACATAATTAGAAGATCTCAGCCAAGGAGGTGGCCCGAGGGCAGAGCCAAATGCCACCATGGTCAATCAGCAATGCATTAAATCAGTGTATCACTATGAGGAATGTTCTGCATCTCCATGCAGAGAAAAGCATGGAGATGCTGAATGTCAATGCTGAACACTGTGACCCAGGAAACACCTCTAGTGGCTGTATGAGGAGTGGCCACTAGAGGTGTTCCAAAACTGTAAGCACTGCCTGTTCTCTAAAAAGACAGTGTTTACTGCAAAAAGCCTGCAGGCATGGACGATACTCACCAGAATAACTACAATAAGCTGTAGTTGTTCTGTTGACTATAGTAGCCCTTTAAATATATATGGTCTTGAAATGTAAGCTAGTAGAAATGAATATTGCATTAAAAGATTCTTGTGAGCAGTAAAACAAATCTATCCTATAAACTTGCAAACTTCAGGATTTTGCTATTTAAAAGTTGATATGATTAAAGTGAGATGATGAGAGTAAATGTGTCATGAATCATTTTAAAGGAAGTCCATCACATATTAAATAGGCTATAAAACTGTTTTATATTTCCTCTGGAGTTTGATAAAAAATAAATGTATTTAAATGAAATACCACAAACTGACAGGGATGAGCTAGAAACATTTACAATATTGAAAAAAAAAATGTTGAACTATGAAAGAAAAACAAATCTCCTAAACCCTATTGATGCAAAACATTGTAAAGAAAGTGTTAACATATATGTTATTCAAATCACAGCAGAACTTGAGATTTGGAAATATGTGCTATTCAGCAGAATGAAGTGCATATTGTTATACAATTCTAATTTTAAATGCTGGGCTTCATTTAAATATAGAGATCAGCTTTTTTGAGAATTTCCATAATTTTCAGCTTTTAAAAGTATTGTTAACTCCTTTCTGCTTCCATACAATTTTAAATCTGTTCTGACTTTAGAAGTATTCTACAATATATACAAAAACATAAATCTAAAGTATTAGTTAAACCATACATTTTGTTATGTATTATTTTTTGAAATATCAGATGTCCTTTTTTCCACCATATCAAACTTAAATATTTCTCATAAACTAAAACTTTTTTTTAATGTGTTAGTTACACATGTTAATGCAGATGTAAAATATTTAATGTTCACTAAACTAGGTCAATATTGGATCGTTACAAGGACGAGAGACAAAGTGAAAATAAATGTAATTAAACTTTTATAATGTACAATAAAGGAAGTTCAAGCATTAGATTTCTTAAGTTAAAAAGTTGGCTAAAAAATGGCTAAACATTTGTTTGAAATATGGGATGCATAACAAGCACATGAACACAGGACAACACTTAAATTTTAAATATATGTATGGAAACATTTAAATTAAGTTTACAGAATTTAACTTTCAACGTGTTTATTTATCCTTTACAGACGTAGGTATACTTGAAAATTAAATAAACTGCTTATGTGTATTTGTAAGGAACATAATGACATTTGTGGAAATGCAGCTTCCTAAAAACCCCAACATAATATATATATATTCGTATTTGTGCATTAAGTGGAGTTACTTGGTTAACATACAGCATGTATACCGTGCAGCCTGCACTTAGACCTCTTTTTACTCTTTTTAAGCTGCTAATTTTGACAAGAAATATATATGAACAGGCAGGGCCAGCCTTAGGCGCCCTGTGTGAAAAATCTTTGCAGGGCCCCCTCACTCCCCGTCATTCTTTTTATAGTGTATTAAATAAATAATGATTTAAAAACAAATATTAATTCCTCCTTTTCTTCCCTAGTTGGGGCATGCTGATCTGATCTGGTCTGCCCCTCCACTGGGTGAAGACCATGCGTAACTGTCTCGCAAGCTCAGGGACTTGCAGTGTCCTGTGGTAATCTGTGGCAGACTCTGATTGGCCGAGCTAGGAAGACAGCTACACACACACACACTTACAGACAGCCACACACACAGGTACTCACACACTCAGAGGCAGACAGCCACACACAAAGGCGGACAGTTACCCACACACACATACACAGGCAGACAGTCACACACACACACACACACACACTCAGGCAGACAGTCACATACACACACACACACACACAGACATTCCCACACACACACACAGGCAGTCACACACACACAGGCAGACAGCCATAAACACAGGTACTCACACACTCAGAGGCAGACAGCCACACACACAGGCAGACAGTCACACACACACAGGCAGACAGCCATACACACAGGCAGACAGTCACACAGGCACACACACACACAGGCAGACAGCCACACAGGTATTCACACACAGAGAGGCAGACAGCCACACACACAGACAGACAGTCACACACACAGGCAGACAGCCACACACACAGGCAGACAGTCATACACACACACACATACAGGCAGATAGCCACACACACAGGTACTCACACACACACACACACACAGGCTGACAGTTGCACATACTCACACACACTCACAGACAGTCAGTCATACATGGTTACCTCTGTCCTTTATGGTCTAGGAGGAGTGAAGGCAGTGCAGCTCTTGTTTTTGGGGAAGCAGGGACTCCTTCCTGCTTCCCATGCAGCCATCATTTTAGCTCCGTCCCTGCCGCAAGGTTAGCCCTGCCCCATCGTAATGCTGGGAGGTTTTTTTCTAAGCCCAGGTGGAGAATAATGTAATCCTCCACCCAGGCCTCCCCCTGTTCCATGGCGCCCTTTGCGGCAGCACAGCTCGCACACCCCTAAGGCCGGCCCTGTGTACAGGAGACTTAGTGATTCATTTTGTTATGAACTAAATTGTTGTAAATGAACCCTTTCATGCAATTCATCTGAATTTGGGCCCATTAGGAGTGTCTGAATATTCAATTACTGAACCTCCATATAAACTAATCAAAAGACAAATGACTGCATGCGCAATGAATCCGCGTGTTCATTTTTAGTCAGGATTCAGAATTGTATTCATTGCACCAAACAAAATAGGATATAGGTCAAATAAGCAGCTTGGTTTGCCTCGGTGGACAAGAGATCTTTCCAATTATGTGGGATGTATCTCCTATCCAATTAAGTGGGAGGAAAAAAAAATGATGATTGATGCTTAGGGGACAGACACTAAATCGATATTTACAGACCAAGTGACACTAAACAATAGAAGAAGAAAAAAGGATGGAGCAGTAAATTAATATATACTTCCATGCAAAATGCTTGACTGCTGCTATTGAGGGAGACAGTAGTTGTTAAGTAATAAAGATTCAGGAATATGAATCAGATGAACCAAAAGGATATAAAAATTGTCCACATTATTTACAGATATATATAAATACATATCTATATTTCTATTATCTAAATTGCTATAAAGATATATATATATATAACAATTTAGATGATAGAAATATAGATATATACAGTTGTAATCAAAATTACTTGACTCCCATTGAAAATCAAGTTAATTGTCAAAATTTACAGACCTGTTTGCTGTTTGCAAATAAACTTCAATTCAAACTTCAAATTCAAACAAAAGGAATTGAAATTGCTCAACACAATGACTGTTTCACATGGTTTCCCCAAACTTAACTGAAAATGCAACTTAAAATGACTTCTCCAGTCTCAAAATTATTCAACCTCTTCATGGCAAGCATCTTTAGTACTTAGTAGAGCACATTTTCGCTGCTATGACTTGTTATGCTCCTGGCAGCGTTCCTTAAGAATTTTAGCCCATCGCTCATGAGCCATGGTCTCCAGTTCAGTAATATTCTTGGGTTTGCATGCTGCAACTGCCTTCTTTAAACCCCACCAGAACTTTTCTATGGGTTTCAAGTCAGGTAACTGTGATTTCCACTGTAGACTTTTTCTGCAACTAAGCTTTGGTGGAAGTTGAGGTATGCTTGGACCATTGTCTTGTTGGAAGGTCCAATGACACACAAGCTTCAGCTTCCTCACACACGGGATGACTTTTCTCCTAGGATTTCCGGATACTTCAATGAATCCATCTTGCTTTCCAAACGCTGCAGATTTTGAGTGCAAGAGGATGCAAAGAAGCCCAAGAGCATTACTGAGCAACCACCATGCTTAAATGACTGTATGTAACGTTCACTAGGGAACCCTAACATGCAGACAGGACAGAGTAGAGAGAATTGCAATACCGATCCTAAGAATGGTCTTCTAAGAAATCTGGTTGCAGCCAATGAAAGCTTGATTTTTCTGCCCAGTCCAGATTGTGTAACCACAGTTCCTTCAACTTTAAACTTGCAAACTATGCCTCCAATGCTGTCTCTAGAAACATTCAGTGCCTTTACTATTTTTTTTGCATCCTGTTCCTTGTTTTTGAAGGGTAATGATATCTTCTCTTAACTTTGTGGACCATTCTTTTGACATAGCCATATTTCTAACATGCAGTCAAATGTGACACTCAACAAACCAATAGCCAGTTCAGGTATTTCAAGTGTTTCATCTTAAGCACACCTGGTGCAACTAATTAAGTCCTTGATTAGTTGCATCAGGTGTGCTTGAGGCAACAACTGCTTTGCATATCTGTGCTGTTTTGAGACATTCTATTCAAGGGTTGAAAAATTGTAAGACTGGAGAAGTCATTGTAAGTTGAATTTTCAGTTGAATTTGAGGAAACTATTTGAAGCATTTGTTGTGTTGAATACAATTGTGTTTGATCTGTTCATTGCAAACAGTTAAAAGGCTGTACATTTGGACAATAAACCTAATTTTCAATGGGGATTAAATAATTTTGATTACAACTGTATCTAGATAGATAGATTCATAGATAGATATACATAAACAAATCCATATGCCTGCACTTCTGTAGAAAAATATTATTATGCCCGGTGCTTGTCCACCAAAAATACAAAAGTGGAAAAATGATAGCACTCAAAGAACTAATGTAGAATAGAAAATAAAACGTAACTTTTATTCAGGTTGAGAGCTGGTAAAAATGTTGACGTTTTATATATATATATATATATATATATATATATATATATGAAGTGGAAAGACCGGCACTCAAGGAGTTTTAACAGCTTTTACTGTGTAAAGATATATCAACGTTTCAGCTCCACTAGGGAGCTTTCATCAGGACATACGCCCAGGTGTCCTGATGAAAGCTCCCTAGTGGAGCTGAAACGTTGATTTATCTTTACACAGTAAAAGCTGTTAAAACTCCTTGAGTGCCGGTCTTTCCACTTTCTACAATTGAGCTACCAGAGCACCAGGTAAAATATATCTTTTTATTGGAGTGCAGGGGTTTGACATATTTTTTTGTATATATATATATATATATATATATATATATATATTCATATTATCTATCTATGAAATTTCGGTTTATTGTCCAAATGTACAGACTTGTCCAGATGTACAAATTTATTTAAAAAGTCTTGCATTCCAACTAACCCGGTGCTCTGTCAGACTGATGAATAAATGTCCATATTAAGCCAACACTTTAGGGTATCTTATGTAAAAAAAAAAACTTTCTTTAATTAGTAGTCAAAGAGTTACATGAAAAAAGTTGATGTTTCAATTTTTTGTAAGAACTTTTCCTCAGGACATGTTTAAAACAATCAAATAAATAAATGTTTTATTGAGAACAAAAATAAATCACCTGGGCACTTGTTGGTGTGTTCCTGTATCAAATATGCATGTGCCACAAGCAGGGTGGTTAGCTATCACTGGTGTTGTGTTGCCATGGTTACCCAGTGCATTACATCATGGAATATAATACACATGCGCGCTGTGGGTCTCCACTAGATACAAGTGAATTCTAACTGTAACAACTGCCAGAGAATGCATATCTATGGGAAGACACAGACAGCAAATTGGCAGTAAGTGTATGCTCGAGTATAGCCTCCTGGTTTGAAAATGATTGTAAAGGCGCAACCTGCACACTTGATACTGGAACACACTTGATACTGGAACATATGCACACTTGATACTGGAACACACCGATAAGCGCTCAGGTGTTTGGTGAGTAATTAATTATTTTTCTTATAACTAACATATGTTTCTTTGTTTTAAACATGTCCTGAGGAAAGTTCTTACCAAGAACTAAAACTTCAATTTTTTGACTTTATTAATGTAACTTTTGGAATACTGATAGAATAAAGATTTTTATACAGAATGCCCTGGAGTGCTGGCTTTATATGGACTCAATTTGAATGAATCATGGAAAAAAACTAATCTCCAAGTCTATTATATTTTTAAAGCTGCTGATTCTGCAAGGCATTAATGGTAGAGGTTCACCCTTCCCATGCCTATAAATATTGCCTGGCTTGCATGTACTGCACAATTCTTTAGTGTTCTCTAGCATTGCATCAAGCAAGCACAGCTGCATTTGGCTTAATTTCTTGAATAAAACTGCTTGGTAACAAAAGCTACATTCAATTTTTATTAGCATTCTAAGTAGTTTTAATCAACAAAACTACTGGATATGTTAAAAAAATAAAGGCAACATATATTTAAATTCATTAATATATGCATGATTTGGAATGGATACAAAATATCTGCATCCTTTTTTGTAAACATTTTAATAAACAGAAATATCTTTAATTAGGAATTATAAAGTATATATAGGATAATTTCTCTATCCTGTGAAGATTTTTACTTTGTTTGTATTACTTTTATGTTAATCCTTGTAGAGTGGGATTTCTTGGATCATGCACCTAATTCTTCGTTTACATAAAGGTAGTGTGGATTAGTGATTTTTTTTTTTAAACATTGCAGTTTCTCCAAAACTACTATGTTTTACATTGCAGGGTTAAGGGAACATGAATAATGCACCCAGAGCACTTCAATGAGATGAAGTGGTATGGGTGCTTATAGTGCGCTTTTAAGGGTGGGCCAAAATTCACAGTATTATCTGATAGGTAAATAACTTATTTGTTAATAGTACATAATTGAATTGTTGCAGGTACATAGTATAATCGAGTCTTGGGAGATTTATCATGGGTAATTTCATGACGGAACAATGAGTAAACAGGGAAATGTTATTTACAAAATGTCTGAAAATGATTGAAAAATGTTTATGTCCTATAGCTGAAAATTGTCCTGACATATGGTTTAAACAGGATGGGACTGCTCATACAGTCAGAACCACAATGGACCTCCTGAGACATTTTCAAGAAATTCCAAAATTAATTGGCCACCACGTTCACCCGTCCGTCCAGCTCCTGATTACTTCCTGTGTGGATATCTGATGGAACATGTTTATGTAAACCAACACTCGAACAGCTTATGGAGAATATCCATGAAGATATTGGAGTACTAGAGCCTCAATTTTACACACAAATGGCACTTACACTGATGATATAATTGCTGTGATGCATTTTACTGTTTTTAAACACTAATATTTGTGTTCAGTGTTTGTGACCAAGTGGCTACTAAAAAAGACTGGACATACCCCATTTGCAATACTTTGGGTTGTCTACTATTGTACCATAGGAAAAGAGAGGTTCAAAATGTATGAGTTTACTAATGAATAAATGGAGTAAAGTTAAACTCTTCATTGAGACCTCTTGTGCTAATGTCTGAAACTCATGGATCCATTTGGACTCCATTTTAAGTAATCTAATATTAAAATCTCCCTTCCTAGTGTTGTTGGTGATTCTTTTAATGGCTCAGAATTTTCGATGGGAGGGGTCTCCGTGATGTTGGGGATGGGCATGATTGGGAGTAGAAATGTTGATGTTTGTAACTGAGTTGACGTGTTGCAATATTCGTCTTCTAGATTGCTGGTAGGTCTTGCTCACATATTGTAAATTCCAACTACACATAACAACATAGACTACTCTCATTGTGCTGCAATTATTTAAATCTTGCACTGGAAAGTTGGTATTAGTTCTTGTGCATTTAAAAGTTTTGGAAAGATGTATGAATTTGCATGCCTTACATGAGCCACATTTGAATATGCCCTTAGTGTTGGAAAGCCAGACTGGGGCTGTTTTGGGTGGTTCTAAGTGGCTATGAACTAAAATGTCCCTCAAGTTTCTTGGTCATCGAGCTGTCAGACTAGGATAGATCGTGAGGTTGTCCTCAAGATCTTTGTCATGCAAAAGAATTGGCCAATATTTGGAAAATATTTGTCTTACTATGTCCCAATATTGGTCATATATTGCTATACATCTGGTGGGTTCATGAGGTTTTTATGAACTCTCAGTAAGCAGTAGAATGTAGCCATGGTTGGTGTGTTCTTTAACATGATGAATTTAAATTCATCCATAGTGATGATGTTTTCCTCTACTGCTGTATTTAGGAATGTTTTTAGAGATACCAGGTAAGATGACGCTGGGTCTCCTAAGTTTTTTATAGCAGAGGGTATCATCGAGATGATTCATATACATTTTAATATAGTGATCCCTGTTAAATATAACAATATTGCCGGCCTTGTCTGATGATTTAATAATTAAATATTTTCTCATGCTGAGTTCTTTTAGTGCTCTGCATTCCCCATTTGTTAGATTATTCTGTTCTATTCTCGGTGGGGGTAAAGATTCTACCTGGCCGGTTGTCATTTTTATAAATAAGTTGACATTTATATCTTCTTTCAGATTGTGGGTATACCAACTGAGGGGTCTGAAATTAGTGAGAGGTGGTTTGATTTCTTGCTCTTCTAGTAACTGTAATAGGGTTTTAAAATGTAAGTAATCCTCTTGTGTTAAACATATTGCTAATTTATGGCCAAAAAGATTAATAATTTTTAGCCATCCGAACTTGTTGGCCCCTAGAGTGGGTACAAACGATAAACCTTTGCTCAAAAATGACATATGGCCAGGCTGTAACGTGAAGTCAGAGAGATGTCAAGAAACTGTTTGTCTACTTTCTGTAATTGGTAGCCCCATCTCCGTCAGTCTCTCAATCGTCCCTTCTGTGGTGGACGCTGAGGTAGAGGAGGGTACCAACGTAGATGGAGGGGGTGTATCTAAGATGGCTACAGTTTTGTTTGTTTCCTTCAAGATGCCCCTTCTCATAGACTGTCCCTCTGGGGTGGCTGAAGTTGATGAACTTCTGCTGCGCAGTGACCCTGAGTCTGAGTCTGTCCATTCTGTAATGCCTGATAAAGAGCTATTTCCATTATGTATATGTATTTTTTGTCTTTTTTTGTCTTTTTGTTTGTCCACATATGTGTCCTTCATTAAAGTCTCTATAGACTCTTTGAAATTTCAAGTGTTTTTTTCCTTAATGTGTGTGGTAAGACTATCAATGTTTTTTCTTTCTTTGTGAGGTACCATTATCAATTGAAGCCCACTTAGGGCTCCCACTCCATAGAATACTACATATTATTTTCTACTCCTCCTGACATTCATGTCTATTGTTTGTTCATTGTTAGTGAATTCATTAACTAGGGGTTACCCCCATTCAGGAGGTAAATTAACCTATATCTATTCTCTTCCAATTGTCATTCATTATATGTAATATCATTGAAATTGGCTCACTAATATAAAGTGATTGACTCCTCAACCCCTACTCGGAATTTTGACCCACCCTTCATAAACATAAATCTACTTGGCATTTGTTCTCTATTTTAATGACTAGATTAATGCTTTTAGATTTGGTTTAATATTTTCTCCAGACAGATATCTTCTATCAGCTGCATCAACAGGTTAGCACAAATCCAATTCAATCAGTAATCAGTAGGAGAAAAAAATCAGCATTACAAAGTCCTGAATTGTGGTATTATTACTTAGTTACAGTATGGGATTTCTACACTAAACTAGTAAATTGTAATGAATTTTTAAAAATCCAACATTTCAAGTTCCAATAACCTATAGCTCAATTTTTTATAGCATCAACTACTTTATGGCCCTACTACTACCAAATGAGTGAACATTTTTCAACACTTGTGAGCAGTATTTATATATTGGGCTTGAAGAAGATAATTGTTGATTTTGATTATATATACTCCAGTAGCTTCTCTGCCACAGGGACATTTATACATATTTTTCATATTTTCAACCTTTTCAGGATAGGGTTTTCTTACTTATAACTTAGATTACAAGGGATAAACATACCTCCTCCCTAGCAGTTATATACCTTTAATAT
Organism: Pelobates cultripes; assembly: GCA_933207985.1. Taxonomy (NCBI): domain Eukaryota; kingdom Metazoa; phylum Chordata; class Amphibia; order Anura; family Pelobatidae; genus Pelobates; species Pelobates cultripes. The sequence goes on along the minus strand of OW240912.1, from coordinate 91,511,629 downwards.
ATAACTGTGTACATTTTACTCTTTAATCAGCAAACATTTTATATATATATAAGTACTAATAATTTGGTGTTCTCCAGCCTGAAACACTAGATCATTAAAGTAGTGGAGATGCCATAGTCCTACCATTGAATGAGTTCCTGGTATTGGATTTTTCTTTCTGGAAAGCTGTAGTACCTCTGACTGTCCACCCCTCCATTATCTAACCTGCAATTAAATTATTTTTCAATTTTCTCCCCACACTTTCCCTTTATTACATAAAATAAAATCACTATATTGCTCTTTGTGATTTGCCTGTAATATTTTAATATTTGTTGAGAATACTGATATAAAACCACAAGTTGTTTTTTTTCTTCTATAATGATACGTATAAACCAACAGATTAACTTTCACCTCCCTCAAATTTTCTTCAAAATTGCAAATCCACTGTATATTGCCTTGTTTAGCATTATATTATAGATACTTAAATACTTTCTTAGACGTACAATCAATAGGAAAAAATGTTTAGAATAATATGAATAACCCATGTTAATTTATTTCCACAGGAATTCACGCAAAAAATGCTAATTTGTTTTTACATTCCGTTGTGACAAAACTGATGAAGTCATCTACATTTTAAAATTTATTTAAATTAATGTAAGGCTCTAGTAGGGATTTCTATAAAATGAGCAGCTAAAAAAAAATAGATTTTATCATTAATTTTACATAATTTTTACCAGAAAATAATCTGACAAAATATACATGCACAAAAGAACATTACTGGATGTGATTATAAGACAGCAATTTGCATATTAATGTTCATACAAAAAGGATGATATATGATGTGCGTGAATAATTTTAAAAAAACACACTTTAACCAATATTCTGAATAAAATTATTTTCTGATTTCCTTCAAGCTATTTTTCTAATGCCGCAATTATACCACATGGATTTTCATTGCCTTAAGATGATGCACTTGTGTTTTTATTTGATACACACATTTTTTTCTGCTCAATAGTTTTAAAAATATATATTAATTTTTAATTTACTGAAAATACATAAACCTTTTATTTAGTACTTACCTGTTCTGTAAAATCAGAAAATATATTATTTGGGAGCAATTAATATATATATATATATATATATATATATATATATATATATATACACATATATATGAACAACAATGAACTAGGTCATATATAAAAAAATGCATTAACATATGTAATAATGTTTTTTTAATTTTGGAATGGCAAAAAATGTAGTTTAAAATAATGTTAGGTAATTCAAAAACTGAATTATCATTTCATCAATAGTAAATAAAGAAAAAAAAGAAAAATCTTCTAAACTGAAGAAACTAAAAAGGATGATAAAGCATTCCATAAAAAAAAGAAAAAATGCTTGTAATTAATTTAAAAAAATATTCATGCATCAGGGTTGAGCTTGAATATAAAAAAATACCTTCATCTTCACCACGATCATTATTGGCTATATCATCAGCTTGTTTCTTTGTGTTGGCTCCTGAGGGTTATCATAAGAAGAATAAAAGGAAAAAAGAGAATTCAAAAAACAGACCGTTTTGCAAAAAAAAAATGATTTTTTTTTTAGCTTTGAAAAACAAAACAAGTAATGTAACTCAAAAAAAAGTCTTAGGAACTGTTACATTAAAAATCTAAAAGAATTTTAATACAAGATATGACAAAAACACATTGTAATATATAAAAAGTATATATTTTTCCAACATGTACATTTTCAATCATGTAAAAATATAAAAGATCACCAATGAACTAAACTTAATTAACTGGCAAAATAATTTGTATTAATATCTTTCAGCACATCTCTAAATGGCCATGAATGATTCAGACACTTTAGCCACCCTTTTCCATATAACTTTATAATAAACAAAAGAATGAGCTATATTAGCTTAATTTTTATTCTGAGCAATAATCTTACTTATACTGAACAAAATTATAAATGCAACACTTTTGTTTTTTCCCCCATATTTCATGAGCTGGACTCAAAAATCTAAGACTTTTCCTATGTACACAAAAGGCCTATTTCTGTCAAATATTGTTCACAAATCTGTCTAAATCTGTGTTAGTGAGCACTTCTCTTTTGCTGAGATAATCCATCCATCTCACAGGTGTGGCATATCAAGATGCTGATTAGACAGCATGATTATTGCACAGGTGTGCCTTAGGCTGGCCACAATAAAAGGCCACTCTAAAATGTGCAGTTTTATCACACAGCACAATGCCACAGATGTCGAAGGTTTTGAGGGAGAGTGCAACTGGCATGCTGACTGCAGGAATGTCCACCAGAGCTGTTGCCTGTGAATGTAATGTTCATTTCTCTACCATAAGCCGTCTCCAAAGGCATTCCACAGAATTTGGCAGTACATCCAGCCTCACAACCGCAGACCATGTGTAACCGTACCGGCCCAGGACCTCTGCACCCAGCATCTTCACCTCCAAGATCGTCTGAGACCAGCCACCCGGACAGGTGCTGCAACAATCAGTTTGCATAACCAAAGAATTTTGCACAAACTGTCATAAACCGTCTCAGGGAAGCTTATCTGCATGCTCGTTGTTCTCATCGGGGTCTCGACCTGACTGCAGTTCGTCGTGGTAACCAACTTGAGTGGGCAAATGCTCACATTCACTGGTGTCTGGCACTTTGGAGAGGTGTTCTCTTCATGGATGAATCCCATTTTTCACTGTACAGGGTAGATGGCAGACAGCCTGTATGGCATTGTGTGGCTGAGTGGTTTGCTGATGTCAACATTGTGGATTGAGTGGCCCATGGTTTCGGTGAGGTTATGGCATGGGCAGGTGTATATTATGGACAATGAACACAGGTGCATTTTATTGCTGGCATTTTGAATGCACAGAGATACCGTGAAGAGATCCTGAGGCCCATTGTTGTGCCATTCATCCACGACCATCACCTTATGTTGCAGCATGATAATGCATGGCCCCATGTTGCAAGGATCTGTACACAATTCCTGGAGGCTGAAAACATCCCAGTTCTTGGATGGCCAGCATACTCACCGGACATGTCACCCATTCAGCATGTTCGGGATGCTCTGGATCGGCTTATACCACAGTATGTTGCAGGTCCTGCCAATATTCAGCAACTTCGCACAGCCATTGAAGAGTAGTGGACCAACATTCCACAGGCCACAATCAACAACCTGATCAACTCTATGCGAAGGAGATGTGTTGCACTGCGTGAGGCAAATGGTGGTCACACCAGATATTGACTGGTTTTCGGACCCCCCGGACCACCCCAATATAGTAAAACTGCACATTCTATAGTGGCTTTTTATTGTGGCCAGCTTAAGGCACACCTGTGCAATAATCATGCTGTCTAATCAGAATCTTGATATGCCACACCTGTGAGGTGGATGGATTATCTCGGCAAAGGAGAAGTGCTCACTAACACATATTTAGACAGATATTTTTAAAGTAATTTTAATATTTTTTACAACACTGCATAGACAACACAGCTGTTTTTTATATGTCATTGTTTAGGGATACCTAAAAAATATCACCAATTAAATCAACAAAATCTTATTTCTAAAAATACTCAGTTATTTTTTCAATTACTAATGTATCTCTTGCAGATATACTTTGAGGTATGACAGATTACTGTAGAAATATATAGTACACAATCCCTGAACTGCAATAATATTATAAAAGACTACTTAGAAGAACAAATCTAACAATCTGTGAAACACACAGTATAAGTGTGTAAATACTCTGCTGATGCATAAACCCACAAATGACAGCAAAAAGTTATATGAAACCTTGCAGATAAATCACATTAAGTAACATATTAGTTGGAAATCCTATTCTTTGGCCATATAGTGTACAGGGACCAGGAGACATGAAGTCTCCTTGCCTTTTCATTGATGAGTTGCAATATGTCTCATACTATATCAGTTATCTCATATCCTGTAAGAGGATGATAGAATCTTTAACTTATCCAGTTATTATTATTGTTCAAAATACTGAACTTTATGTGGAATAAATAGGAGCCCGTCCCTGCCTACTAACAGATATTCCTGGGACTCCCAATCATCCTTCTATTGGATAGGCTGTTATAAGTTATTAAAAGATTGTAACCATCTGTCTATCATTGGTACCGTCTAGTAATTTTAAGATCTTTCACAAATAGTCCTTCACCAATATTTTTACATGTTTTTTTAATTTTTTATTCTATTTCAGTTTTGCAGGTGTGACAACCATGCATTTCCTATCTCAGTAGTAGTGGTAAAAGAAACTAATGTGATTTATTTTTTCATTTCCCAACACAACTGCTCAACAAAAAGAATGAAAAGGCAATTGTACTGTTTCTTGTTGGTTTGTTATTGGTCCTTGGAACTAGTAATGATTTTTATTAAGTTATATCTTTTTTCTACTATGGGCAAAGTTAAGCTTTTCTTCCCACACAATTGTTTGGCTGTCAATGTGCACAACATGCTATCCAATAACCAGAAAGGCTATAAGAACTGTCTGAAAAAAAAAATATATATATATATATATATACATATATATATATATATATATACATATATATATATATATATATATATATATATATATATATATATATATATATATATATATATATATATATATTTATTTATTTATTTTTAAATCAGTTAAAAATTGTTTTTCTTTTATGGCTAGCATGAGCATCACCATCTATCTTGATCCTATCCCATGTAACATTTTAAATGGCCTTTTTAAACAAATATTGAAGAGTTATATCATTGTATGTAACCCCCTCAAAGCAAAAAAGAAATGGCAAACATATATATATATATTTTTTTTTTTTCTAATTGTTTTTTCCTGATGCAAACATAAATATGTTTTTTTTTCATTATTATTTTGCTTTCACCATATGGCATTATTTGTAAAAAATATTTCGAGTTAATAAAATTTATATTTCTATAGCTTGTAAATAAAATGTATTTCTCAATAACCAGTTGATATATGAAACAACTGATTTTTTCCCCTTATTATGCTTAGGAAAGATAAATGTAAATTTAAATAAATACACCAGCGCTATAGAACATGTTGTTAAGTAATTCGGAAAATAAACAATGTTTCCTGTTTCCAAAACTCAAAAACAGTTTGTTGCTTTTCACATGTAGTTTATTTGGTTCAATTTAATAGATGAGGGTATTTTGCAATGGAAAAATGTCCTGATGCAAATTTCTTTGAAAACAAAGCAGTCATCCACAACTAATTGAAATAGAACTGTTATCTTGTATCCCCTTCTGTGAAAGTGCTTTACATATTAAACAGGTTTGTTTTTTTCTGTTGTTGGAGATGTTAGATTGGACATTACTGAATATGTATTCAACTGTGTAAAATAAATTTGTTAAGTTAAAAAAAATATATATACATAATGTATCTGTATATGTATATATTTCAGTACTAATCCTTCACCTACTAGGTATGTCATGATAAAGCATCAGACACAATAGGTATAAATTGTATGTATACAGAGAGAGAGAGAGAAAGAAAAAGAGAGAGATCCCCAAATCCCATACTCTAGAATCCCAAACAGTCCATGCCCAGTGCTTGTCAGCAATACAGTCTATGGCCGTTTATATAGCGCCAACAGATTCCATAGAGCTTTACAGTATTATGAGAGGGGGGATTTAACTATAAGTAGGTCAATTACAAGAAAACTTACAGGAACAATAGGTTGAAGAGGACCCTGCTCCAACGAGCTTACAGTCTATAGGAGGTGGGGTATAAAACACATTAGGACAGGATAATACAATTTACATTTTACTTTACCCTCAAATTAAAAGTTGTCAACATTCCAGTTTTCAATATAAAATGTTCATCAGGACTAGAAAATAAAAAAAATAAAAAGTTCTCAAAAAAACCCTAAAAACTTAAAAACCTGGCACAATGATATTAATAATATTAAACCATCTTTGCCACTTTCTGCAGCTAATAAAGATTTGGCCATGCTGTATCAGCTATTACATTGTATGCAAAATTTTTCACGCTGTGTAATATCAGTAAGAGTCCTCTCATTAGTCAGCTAGCAAGCCAACCATTCAGAGCGATCCGACAGCCAAGTATCAATTCTCTCATTTATTTTATCAAATAGCCCCAACCTATTGTGACAGTGATCTGTCCATTAATTTTTGGAAGACCCCCAACATATGCCCATGGATATAAGCATGGGAAAGGCTAGGTTTTCCTCCTTGTTTTGAGATGGCACCTTTCTAACTATTCAGCAGCACTGCTTGCCCAGTCCCTAGTTTTAAACATTTTGTAGACATTCCCCAACCTGCTGCATGGCTGTTGGAGGCATAAGGGAGTTTTTTAAAATTCTTTTATAGTACTAAAAGGGTATTATTGGACCCCATGGGCTTTTTATGTATTTATTTACTTTTGTAATGTGATTACTGTTAAGCAAATGAGCCACCTCATAATTAACCCTTGCATTGCTCAAGACAGTGTTGTGTTTGACTTGTGCTGACTCTGTCCCTGAGCTGCCTCCTATTTAACTGCCAGTGGTCAGTTAGCACTGAATGCAATTATTTGCAAATGTGCATCATGCTTGATGCATTTGGTCCCAAATTTCATTATAACCAGTGTTTGTAAATCTTCCGAATTCTATAGTTTGTATACGATTTCGACGTGAGAGCACCAATTTTAATTCAGACAACCGTATTTGGCTTTAGTAAATATTGCCATTAAGATTCAAATTTTCACTGGATTTTGTCTATCCACATAAATGTTTAGTGAATAATCCGGTAAATCGTACATAGTAAAGAGTGTCATGGTTTGATGCCAACAAAACACTTTTACAATGTAAAATTACCACAGTACATTGTAGTTATGTTAAGAAAACAAAAATGTTTTTCAAGTACCTTAATTTAACTTATTATCCCAGTAGGGAAGTTGATTCTGTATTTGTCACAGTGTTTTTTTAGAATTAAGAATATCTAAATGAACTTGTTATTCTCTATATTTATACTGTATTCTTTTGTTTCTACTTCAGTTTTATATTTAAAGATTGCAGAAAAAATGTAAATAGAAAAAATACTTAACAGGTAGTGGTATTATCATATTAAAATACATTATATATATTTTATTTGACATAGACAGACTGATAAAATACATTGAAATCTTCAACTTTCACTGTGATTACAGCTGTAAATAAATGTACTCATGGCATGTGCACAATTTAAACGATCGTGAAAAGGATTCATCCAATGTAAATGAAGATAACAAATACTTTTATTAAAAATTTTATTTCTTTCACACATTGAAACACATACATTCTACCACCCTGGCTGTTGCATATAAGGGCATACTCCCACAACACTGCTAACTAGATTGATACCATAGTAACTAGCAAATAGTAAAAAAAACATGACTGCATAGCGTAGGACAGTAAGAATTAAGATGTGGCTATAATATCCAAGCCATAGCATTCATGCTGAGCACAATTGTATAAGAAATTGGCAGTTTGGGAGTCTAACATACAATACGTTTTCCTACTGCTATAGATGTAGAAAGATCTTTGTCAGATTTTCTCAGTTTTGCTAGTAGGAAAACTGTCAGAGCCTCTATGTCTTTCCTGTCCAATCTGTGTCTTTATGCATGAGAAATCCATGAAAACTACATGGTAAAACATAATTTTTGCAGTTTTGCATGGCATGGAAAAACCGACTTGTTCAAAAACTATTCAGAAAATCTGTTTTTTACGGACTGTAAGCAGGTGGGAGTTTAGTTGCAGCAGTAGGAGAGCCATTGGAGACTTATCCAGAACATATTAATGAGCATGATATATTTTCCTTATTTTTCTGTGATTTTCCAGTAGGTGTCAGGATGGAGCTGTCATACAACCCATATAGGCAATAGCACGTGGGTATGGTTCAACCAAAATACATTCTTCACAGACTATTAGACATGCTATTTCCATAGAATAGACATCAATTTGCAATTCAATGCCACACAGCTAAAGTGTATTATCACAAGTCTCTGTCAGCATACAGTAAGCACATGCATTTTCATCTTTCTGCATGTATAAAGTATGTAGTAGTATTTTCCTGCACAGAGAGTATGTACATATATTTGTATATCTATTTATCATTTTGTATAGATATTTTCTTGACTGCACATATACATTGTTTGCACATATTCTCTTTTATGAATACATATATTATGTAAACAGTTTCCTTGTCTTTTTTCATGTACATCTATACATTTTTATGGTCTGCATGTATTTTATTTTATATTTAATATTTTACTTTTTATATATTTTATATTATACTTTTTTCACATGTATATAATCCCTTGCCTGCGCTTATTTGTATTTGGAGCAAACAACATATATGGAGCATTTTAGGCCCAGATTTATGCAGTTGAAGCTGGCTGTTATATTCATGTTTTTCTTTATTTATAATTTTACATCAAACATCTGCTTCTCAAAGCAGCCACATACTATAATACAAAGATTAGTAGTTGTCACATCTACTGGATATTAGATGTAATCTTCCCAATAACAGATCCAGAAGCACTGCTTTTGTACTATAAACTTTCTGATTAATTTGATATTATCAGTCAGCTGACAATCAGAGAGACCTAGCACAGCAACTTTACAGGGAAAACAGAACAACATAACAGAAAAAAAACATTAAAAGAGAGAGAGAGAGAGAGAGAGAGAGAGAGAGTTGAATCAGTTAGAACCCTGGCACAAGCACATGTCCTACTCATGCAAGCACCATCAGACCTGCCAAAGAACACGTCTCTCTATCTCTCTAAGACTATGCTTAACTTAATACACTAAATAAAGGTACAATAAAGGTACAATACAGCCATAAAAATAAGTGGAGTCTGTCGAGTGCTTAGGAACAGAGCATTTTGCTGAACACCCTTCTATTGGGTAGGTAGCATGGCAGAATCACATTGACAACCTGGCTGTGCAGCATGTGCTTGTTTCTGGCTATCATTTCTTTGAGTGGAGGTGACATGATATAGAATGAATTAGAAATGTCATATCCGTTAGTGTTTCTTTTGGGCTCAAGGCACAGATGGTTCTGTAACCTAGCAATGCATGTACACAGTATATTGATGCACATCTACAATACATACACCTAATCAATGGACTGCAGATATACTTTAACTACATGAATTTCCCTGCCTTTATGTAAGCAATAATGACAACTGTGCTGCAACAAGTGAAATGAGGATCTCGGTGCAAGAGAATAATGATAGGCCCCCTATAGAGGTAGATATAGGAAAGAGGTATATATCTTAATGGTTGTACAGACCCTGTGATGCTTTGCTAGCTGGGAATCTATCAGCCTTGCAGGGTTGTTTTTCTTGCAGTGTTTATGTGTTGGAATGCAATATGTATGGAGAATGTGTGTGCAAATGCTATAGTGTTTTTGTATGTAGAGTTTAGGGTAAAATGCAAGTATATATTTGTGTCTAGTGTTGTGTTTGAATGCAGGGTATGGTTTTTTTTTTGGCATGCATCTTAGAATACCTGTTACCTGCCAGGTAAAGGGAAAAAGAGGACCCAGGTAGCACTTTCAGGTAGCTGATTAATATGGTTGGTGCAAGGATTTTTGCCGCCTTAAGCAAACAATAATTTTCCGCCCTCCTCATATGCTCTGCCAACTATGTGACATCACAATGCCCCACCCATATGATCTGCCATATAAGCCGGCATTAGTGCTGCACACAGTGTCTTTTCATGAAAAGGCAGTGTGTTTACATTAAAAAGCCTTCAGGGACAGGTTATATACACCATAATCACTACATTAAGCTGTAGTGGTTCTGGTGACTATAGTGTCCCTTTAATGTGAGGTAAATTAGAGATTAGTACCACTAATAATATACTGGATTGCCTACTTACCACCAGATGAGGACAATAGGATGATGATGGGCTCAGGCTGCAGTCTGGCTCCACTGATCTGGTGTTAAAACAGGCTCTCTGGAGGCAGTGCTCACAGAAATCAACGAACAGGAAGCAGCTCCATTTTTGGGGCCCCTAACATAGCTCACGGTCTGGGCACCCAGGGCCAGACTGTGAGTATGTCTACAAGGCCCACCCATAAGTCTTATGCCTACAAGGCCCACCCATGAGTTCGCTCACAGGGAGTGGAGTGTATGTGAGTAGGAGATGTCTTATTTATTATTGTAGAGGATGCGTGTGTTCTTATTGAATGTAGTGTATAGGGATACCAGTTTATGTAAGGGATGTAGTGTGTGTGTGTGTGTAGGGGATGCAGTGTGTGTTTGTGTGTAAGGAATGCATTGTGTGTTTCTGTGTGTGTGTTTGTGTGTGTGTCTGTGTAAGGTATACATTGTTTGAATCTGTGTTTGTATGTGTAAGGGATGCACGGTGTGTTTCTGTGTATGTAATGTAATGCAGTGTGTGTGTCTGTAAGGGGTGCACTGAGTGTGTGTAACAGATGCATTAAGAGAAGCAGTGTGTGCGTGTAAGACAGCGGTGGGGACCTTTCAGCCCTCCAGTTGTTGTGGACTATATCTCCCTTGATGCATTGCTAGCATTATGGTTGTAAGAACATTATGGGAGATGTAGTCCAAAACATCTGGAGGGCCAAAGGTTCCCCACCCCTGGTGTAAGGAATGCATTGTATGCTTCTGTGTATGTGTGCAAGGTTGCATTGTGTTTGCGAGGTATGCATTGTGTGTGTGTGTGTGTGTAATGGATGCATTGTGTGTTTCTGTGTGTGTAAGGGAAGCATTGTGTGTTTCTGTGTGAGTGTAGGATGCATTGTATGCTTTGGTGTGTCTGTGTGTCCCCTACCAACCTGTCCCTTAATCCTCTCTCCTGCCCCCTGTCCCTTAGTGCTCTCCGCTGCCTCCCTGACCCATAATGCTCCGCATGATCTTTAGTGCTCTACCCTGCCCCCCAACAGTTTCCATACTGCTCTCCCTGTCCCTTAGAGTTCTCCCTCCTACCCCATAATTCCCTTAGTAGTCTCTCCCACCCATATTTCCCTTGTGGACTCTCCACGCCACATCTGTCCCTTAGTGGTCTCTCTTCCCCACCATCTGTCCCTCAGTGATCTCTCCTCCCCCCATCTGTTCTTTAGTGGTCTCTCCTCCCCCCCATCTGTCCCTCAGTGGTCTCTCCCCCCATATCTTAGTGCTCCCCCCTGCCCACCTGACCCATAATGCTCCCCATCACCCGTTACCATACTGCTCTCTCTGTCCCTTAGAGTTCTCCCTCCTCCCCCATAATTCCCTTAGAATTCTCTTCCCCCATCTTTTCCCTAGTGGTCTCTCCCCCCATATTTCCCTTGTGGACTCTCCATGCCACATCTGTTCCTTAGTGGTCTCCCCTCACACATCTTTCCCTTAGTGGTCTCTCTTCCCCCCATCTGTCCCTTAGTGATCTCTCTTCCCCCCATCTGTCCCTCAGTGGTCTCTCCTCCCCCCATCTGTTTCTTAGTGGTCTCTCCTCCCCCATCTCTCTCTCAGTGGTCTCTCCCCCTCATCTCTTAGTGGTCACCCCTCCCCATCTGTCTTTTAGTTGTCTCTCTCCTCCCGATCCCCCCCCAGTGTCCCTTAGTGTCTTCCCTGTTTTGTCTCCTACCTCTTTGTAGCATGGCCAGTGCCTCATTGTACTCACTGAGAGAGCACTTCCATTCAGACCGGCGGGTACAGGAAACAGATACTCCAGTACCGCAGTTCAGATTACCCAGCCACACTACACTGAGTGGCTCGCAGGAGGGAGCACTGTGTGCACTCGAATCTTGCAACCCCCCTCCCCCCGGGCCGGTGCACCCTAGGCGACTGCCTAAATCACCTATAGGATGCACCAGCCCTGCTGATTAAACCTGATAGTGCCACTGCTATATGCAGACCTTGGAAAAAGATGGCAAAATATATATATAAATAAAGTGAGCTCATAAAGTGAGCAAACCTCATTATTTCTTGTATATTAGAGTTATATATATTTAAGCTGTAGTAGCTTTGCTCATTTTATGAGTGCTTCATTCTTGCTTTCTGTAGGCTTACCCAAATTAAAGGGTGGATTTATGTAATCTTTATCAATAAACTGATTTGATCTTCATTTACGACTGTAGCTGGTCTGCCAGGAAGACATAAAGACATACAAAACCTTCAAAATTTTATTTTTTTAAGAGATTAGAGTTGTTATTGGAAGGGATTCAAGATTTTTCTGCTTAGGGGCTAAAAGTGGCTCTTTCACTTAGATGACTATTATAGACAAATATCTTTCAAACTTTAAACTTAAGTAACTAACCCTGAACTCGCATTGTCAACTGAGACATCTAAAGGTATCTTTGCCTAGCATTTAATATTTGAGTGTTAGCTCTTCTTTCTCACAAGTAATATATTAAGTCTTAAACAGTAATAAATAAAATAGAATCATTGAAAGATATCTACCTGAATCTAATTTTGACTAGCATGTATATTAAATAGCTTTTTTTCAATAATTAATTAGTCTCTTCATCAGTAGAAAATGTTTTAATTACAGAGAGTACATAAAACTTGAAACTGGATGTTGCAGTAAATGATTATATCCATTACATAAGAGTTATTTCACCAAGAATTTTTAAATCTTATTGAAAATACCAATTAATTAATCAATTTATATCTGGTAAGTATATCCTGGCTGCTGCTCTAACACTAAAAAACACATAAATCTACATTATAACCTGTGTCCTAAAATACATGTAATATAAATATACAAACATAAATTTAATTTGTATATTATTGAAAACTAATGACATGTTGTTTTCTGGAGACATTCATAATTTATTTTGATGTCTGTAGAACCCCTCAATGGTATTATTTTCTTAAAATACATAGTCAACTGTTATTTATTCTCTCCCTTTCTCTCTCTCTCTGTCTCTCTCATATTATAGTCAATGTTAGGATCATATTTATATATATATATATATCTATATATATGTATAGATATATATATATATAATGCAACTTGCATAATAACTATGTATTTATATAGACAGTATATGTTTTCATCAAAATCTGTGTGTAGTATATTTTAAATTATAAATGTACTAAGTGAATACTATAAATTTGTATTAACTATTTGTTTATCTTTTACAGAAATACATGCACGTGTGTTTTTAAATAACTGTATTTTCTCGTACTGTTCACGTGAATGTGTTTACAGCTGCACTTAAGGCTTTTAGGTTGATTGATGTGCATTTATATGTTTCTAAAACTGGTACTGATGGCATATTTTCTTTCAACGTCACAGGAGGAAATTTTTATGTAACCAGCAAATTTAGAAATATCAGTTTGCTTTTATGACTACCTACATTATATACACTCATTAAGAAATTGACTTGCTATTATTAGCATACTTTTATCGTCAGATTAAAGTTCACTAATTAACAAAAAATATGTAAAAATAAAATAAAAATATTTACTTACAAATTTCCATGGGGTTAACACCAATATAAATTGCAACCTATTTTAATTTACAAATCTATTTTATATATTTCATAAATATATTATTGAGTAGTTCTTTCAGCAGTATGTTTCAAATCATCCTATTCTGAGGTTGCATTATTTCCAACAGAGATCTTTTGTTGCATTTACCTTCTGCAAACACTGGAACTAAGCAAAGACGTATTGAGGTGGGCAGCAGCATATTAAATGCTGTGTCTTTATATATAATAAAAATAATAACATGGGCAAAGCTAGCTTTATCTTGTTAGTAATCATCTAACAAAAAGCAATAAAACATAGCAAAGGTGAGTAAGAGAAGCAAATATAAAAATAAATCCATATAAAATTAGATTAAAGAATAAAATCGAAAATAAAAATTTGTGGAAAGAAAACAAAAATACTAAGCAACCTATCTAATATGACAAATATGATTCTAGTGCCCAATGACTGAAAAGCTAATAACATATATTTATTGATATAAATAATAAAAACTAAACAATAAAATGTTGCCTTAAAATGTACATAAAATTAAGGCTAAAGGATTTTTGTGTATTGCAGTACTCCACAGCTCATGTGTCCCTGGGACAGGCCCTTTTTCCATAAAAAATATGTGAATACCCACTGACTGACCATCAATGGCACTCAACAACCAAGGACCTAATGACTGCACCAGAATTTTATATTCCCATCAATTGAATACCAACTGAACAATAATTCCTGTTGACCAAATTGTGTGTATCACAGGAACTGCTTGTTACAGAGCCAGGTGAGTATATTTCTTGCTCTTGTTATCTTGGAGATTTAGAATTCTCTGCTCAGGTTCTTCTCAAATGCTTTCCACTTTTTTTTTATCCATTGGAGTTAATTTCTTTGTTAGCTAATACTACTTGTTTTTGACAAAAATGATTCTAGCGCACAATGACTGAAAAGCTAATAAAATATATCTATTGATACAAATAATAAAAACTTAACAATAAAATGTTGCCTTAAAATGTACATAAAATTAAGATAAAAGGCTAAAAAGTTTTTGTGTACTGCAGTACTCCACTGCTGATGTGTCTCTGGGACAGGCCCCTTTTCCATAATACTCATCAGTAATCATCACTAATTCTGTTATTAAATAAATCTGCAGAATCATGCCAATCATTCTTTCTCTACCCTAAAATAAAAATCATTGCATGGTATTGTAATATCGTCCATAAAGAAAATGTTCAATAACAAAAGAAATTGTCCACACAAGTATTATTACCCTTCTCTATTTATTTATGGACTGAAAAAGATTACTATCTGTATAACATCTCTTTAGAAAAGAGGATTTGCAATGCAACCATAATTTATTTAACTTTTGTGAGTGACTTCATGAATTAAATTAAATAATATAATATTGTCCGTATGATTTCTTTGTTACCAAAATATATGGTTTATACATAATAATAATAATAAAAAGTTGTGATATGCTAATATGAATGAACTAATTAAGTACAGTTCTTTGGGCTGTTTCCCCATATAGTATGTGAATATGAAAGTCAGTACAGCTTACACAATGTGCTATCATGAAGAAGATTTGCCAAGGTTATATCAACTTCTACGGAATTTCAAACTACAATTATTTATGCTTTACAACTCCCATAGCAAAACGTATTCATGCAGTAAACCACTGCTCAGCCATACAATTTTCACCTGCATAACAACCATTACTTATATTGTTCCAAAAACTCAGATTACCCATTACTCAGACAGATCCAATTAAGTATCATGATATTCAATATTAGACCAAGTACTTAAATACTGCTTTTTTAAATTAGAAGGCAGATACGTCTACAGAAAAAAATGGCATGCTCTCAAGAATAGTAATAGTAAAAGAATAGTAAAATTATTTCAGAGATCATATCTCAAGGAATTTAACCAAGTGAACGAAGATACAATAGTATATAATACAAGGATATAGCATGAAGTCAGGGAAGTAATTTAAAGGCAATACTGAGAAATACGTTTTCACAGAAGGAGATGCATATGCATGAAATAGCTGGCCAGAAGAGATGATCAATCAATGATAAACATTGTAAACTTAGATAGGGAAAGCAGAAATGATCAGCAAAATTACCTCGATAAGAAGTCAAAATTTCTGTATCTATATAAACTAATGGTTACTATAGCATGTCAACAAACATGTAGAAATACATATCCTTAGCACAATTTTTCATCTCTAGATGTGATATGAATCATTAATTTAACGTTGATAAACCTCAGTTTACCGTCTACAAAATGAGTTGATCCAACTTTACACCTTAATTTGTTCTTTGCTGAGGTAAAAAAAGAATAGGTCAGTATGTAAAACCAGTGTACAAAATCCAGAGAGTGAAAAAGAAATCAGCAAATGTGATTGAAGATGAGGAATTATATAGTCTTCGTTCACACAAGAGCTTCAATGAAAAGAATAATTAGCTCAGGGATAAAACCAAAAATGGTTTCCCACCACTGAAGCATGAGATATATGTAAATGAGTTATACATATTTTTTATTTTAAAATAATAATAAATAAAACAAATATACATATAAATTGTTGATTATATATGAACAATTAGGCCAGAGAAGTGTAAGAATCTTAATCACATAACAATCGCCAGTTGTAGAGCTTCTAGTTCAGTATCTATAAGGTAACGTAGCACATTTATAAGCAGGAATATATGGCTAGGTAAACACCTGGTGAGTGAGTTGCAAAATGATCATAACTACACATGACAGCACAGTAGAATGTATCCAGGAATCAGGCAAACACCACAGGACAGTGTAGAAGGGAGCTGAAAATATCAATTGGCAGATTGAATCAGGAGAGAAACAAAAGGTCATGGGTTCAAGGTTAGCCAAGTCTTGTGAATAACATACCAAGAATATTGACAGTGAATTACACTACCATAATAGCAATGTCTTTGCATGCGGCAATTATCTTGTTTCTGTGGTTTGAACCTTACATTCATGTCATCCCAGGCATACATCATTAACAATATTCATATTATGTCTGTGTGAGGAAAAAAGTACAGAGCTGACGAGAGACTATTTCAAAGTACTATTCTTTAGCACAGTACCTTAAAGATCATAACATAACATATGAAAATATTTGTAGACTTTGTATTTGGACAAAAGGCATTTATCTATTTCAAGTTCACTTTGAGAAAATGTAAGATCACACTGTCAAAGTTACTGATAAATCTGTTTTTCGATAAACCCTTTTATTTCTTTATTGCAGTTGCTTAGTTGATTTCATTGTTTTTTTCATTTGTCAAAGTGAGCAGTTTGGGAAGAAACAGGTGTCTAATTGAATAATAGCGGCATAACAGTGATTAATGAAAATCCACTCTGATTATGCATCAGACTTGGTGATAAAGTTAGTGCTTCCATTGTCGTGACAAATCTGTACCAATCCTCAGACATCATTTCATATGGTAGCTAGCAAACAAATACATTCATAAAATAAAAGTCAAGATTAAGGAATATAGGAAATAGACATTTGAGAAGTAGGCTGAAGTATATCCGAGAAAGGAGGGTGGAAAGTGGTAAAGAACTCAGAGCAAACACAAAAATAAAAAAACCATTACAAATGTAAAATAAAACCAGTAACCATGTTAACACCAGAAAAAAAAATGGTAATTTAGATGCAAAGTGAGTAGCATGTTGATTATTTCTGGTGTAGAAAAAAAACAAAGTAAATGGTAATAATGCCAACTAATCATCCAACAAAGTGACAGAAAACATGTACAGGGACACCTTAACCTTATTCTGTCTCATATGCAATTATTGACCTTAGAGATTGAGACACCATGTATACTTTAAATGTCTATGTCATTAAGTATATTTATTGACCCTATTTCTACTCTTGAGGAAGGAGTTTTTAAGGGTAATATTTTTATAGAAGCATTAATACATTGCCAGCTATATAAAATTATGCAAATATACATTTGCAGCTACATGTGGTGACAAAGACCAAATTTACCCTTCTCTACCCTTCATGACTGTTAAAAAGTAGTTTTTGTTTTTATGAACCTCTTGGACTTGTGCACTGTCCGACTGCAAACAGTGTTTCTTTGTCAGATAATAACTAATACTGTACTTGAGAAAAGGTTAGTGGGAATTTTTTTAAATTTTGATTTCATTTTGCATTACAAAAATAGTTGTTAAAATATAAAAAAAAAAAAAGATGTTCTAAGCATTAAACCCATTTCAGTGTCGGTTTTCGGTGCATAGATGTCTTTTTTCTTGGGCAATGCAAAACATTGCCATTTGACAGACAACACACAGCTGGCAAAGGCCTTCGTGTTTGGTGGCTTAACATATAACATTATGCAGAAGCTTGCTTCTATGTGAGACAAATGGACAGAGCACAGCAATTGCCTTCCATTCCATTGCCCTCTAGCATGTAAGCTCATTGAGCAGAGCCCTCAACCTCTCTGTTCACATGTCCATTTGTCTGGTTACAATTACATGTCTGTTAGTCCACCCATTGTACAGCGCTATGTAATTTGATGGCACTATATAAATAATAAAATTAATAATAATAGTGATTTTCTTGTAAGGTTTTTTTTAATGATTTTTAAAGTGTGGTGGTAAGGGTGGGGGCACAGTTTAAAGTAAAAAAAAAATAATACCCGAATATTAAAAATAAATGTGTACTTTCAACCTTAGACCATTAACTTCAGATTGGAATTAATTTTTATTTTTCTATTACTTAATGTAGCAGGCTGAAATGGATATTTATTATTTGTTAAAAGCACTAATTAAACTACTAAAAAAATTAAGGTTTGGATTTATACTAGAAAAGAATATGTAATTTGTTGTCTAAATCATATTGTAGGGAAATATTTCACTTGATTCAGTTATTTTGTAAGCTATAACCTACAGGCTACACTAACTGGAAATAGATCATATTTTGGAAATTTTATTTTAAACAGTAGCTGTGCTAAGAATTGTTGATCAATTTGCAATAAAACACACCTTGTATGTTTGCTATGTGCTGATATTGCTATGTATCAATATGTCTACTAAACAGCGTTGTTATTAAATACAGGTTTTATTGCTTTAAACAGTTTAGAATAAAGTTAATTCATAATAATATCAATGCTGTTGTTTTTTTTTTAAATCAAATTTGTTTCTTGAGGGAATATATACATAATTTGTACAGCCACAAGGGTATATTACAATAAATGACATGTGCTTTTCTCTAAAATTACATTATATCATATTTGTAAAATGTAATTTAAGTTTCTAAAGCTGCAACATTGCGAAAACATTGCATAGTAGTAGCTGATTTTATGGAGAATTGATTGATGACTATTATATCATGTTGCTATTATGCATATGACTTATTTAAATGTAAATAAATTCAGATTATAGATTGCTGAGTCTGTCATTTTTATGGGAGGTCAATTTTACATTACCAATATGAATTTATAATTTCTCATAAAATCTTTAAAAATATATACATAAAATAATCTATGTGAAATATTTGATTATGTAGCATTTTATTTACCAATGTCTAAATTGTTTTGGATCAAAAATAGAATTGCAAAATTTTGCCTAAAATAATTGATTTGGAACTATTCTCCCATTCTGTCAAAGATTAGCTATTTTAGACTAAAATATAACAGTCTATACACACAAAATATACATTAAATACAAATCTAATTTTTATATTTGCAGGTCTTCCATTTTGTTTGTTTACCAACATAACCTATTATTTATGTACTGTGAATAGCAGTTATGAGATTTTCCTATAATTACGTATAAACTGTTTGCGTTCTCAATATTTTTCTGATTCCCCTCAAGTTAAACACCTAAATATATGTTGTATTGCTTTATAAAATTCAATTGCCAGACAACTTTAATATAAAATACAATTTGCCTAACAATATTGACTTTTTAATGCATAGTCATATAACTGTTATGCTGGTGTACTGTTATACTTTCATTTTGTTTAGATAACATCAATATGGAGTCTAATTATGGTTTTACCAAGTTCACTCCTGAGTTCATAATTTCCTCTTAAAAATTCAATAATTATCATCTTGGGAAGTCATTATAGTGGTCATCTCAGCAACATTACTAATGTAACAACACTACCAGCTCAGCAACACCGAATTTTCAGCAGAACTACTGTATCAGCCATTTTCCCTTCAACATTCTATTAACTATTTAGTCAATGAGCACTGGCTAAGTTCAGTTCAACGTGGGAGCAACTTTTCATAATGGGCCTCTTTTCTACATAATTCAAACAGTAGTAAACTCCATGGGAAGGATTTATCAAGACAAAATGGGTGTCATTTTGGATGCAAATTCCTAAATGATGAAAGACATTCCACTAGTGTCCATAGTGATTGGTCCATATGTATCACTTTGCCTCACACTTATTTTGTTTTGATAATTCATCCTCTATATATACAGCAAACTTACCAGTGGTTTAATTTTCAATTTAATTTAATTAACAGACCGCCAAACAATAGATTATGATTACTTTTTAACAATAACTATTAAAAAGATTTTGCTTCAACCACCAACAGCTATCTGTGTGTATTTCCATTCAATGGTGTGTGGATTTATTGTGTATATTTATTTGTCGACCAACCATACATTTGCAACATATTCATAAAACACCCCCCTCAACTCAACTAGTTAAGTCTATTTCTAATGAAAGTCATGTTACCAAGCAATCAGGATTTAAATCTCAAATACTACAGATGTAGCATTTCCAACCTCCTCTGAAAATATTAATTCTATTGTGTTTTCTCCATTATTAGGAGGAGGAACAAGGTAGTCGGGAATTATATCTCTTACTCCATAATAAAATAAAAAAGGAACTACCAGAAAGAAATAAAACAAAATATACTGACAACCCTGATGAAGGGTTGAAAAAGAGTATCCCCAATATCCATAAGAAATGGAGCGAGCTGTCATGGATCCAAAACATTCAACTTAGGAGGGTGAATCTACAATACTGTTACCTTTGTAGGGGGATTTGTGAGAAGGGGTGCATATGTAAGAAGAGATGTGTGGGTTGATATTTCTGAATGTTTTTGAATAGATGATAGGAGTTAGGTGGGTTCATATGACTTTTGGTAGTTATAGTATATGGTATATGGTTTTATATGACTGTTTGGTTGTATATGGTGGCTTGGTTGTATATGGTGGATTCAGAGCCCAAACACTGTCATATAGTTTTGATTACAATCTGCACTTTTTGGGTACAACTTATATGTGTCCAGGCATCCCTTTATTTATCTACTATGTGAATGGGGCATGTAGTTTCCACAGTCTGTGAGGCACCACAGGACTGATCTCTTGTTTTCTTAAGTATGTGCAGTCCTTTTTTAGAATTTGAACATATGCCAACAATGAAATCAACAACCCCCTGCCCCAGACCAACCATAAGCAATATATAACCCCATCCTGTCATGCATAAACCTCCTCTCCTAGTCATGTGTGTCTATCTCCTCACCTGAAAGTCATTTACACCCAACCAACCACATGGACACACTCACCCACTGAATCAGTTCAACGTGCAACTACCAACAACTTAGTCACACTGTTCTTTTACACATTCAGTTACATTCATCTTCCTCCCTCACATTCACCCTTCTACTTACATAGTTAGTTGCATACTATCCCAGTCACATATTCCTACTCAACCCATCTCATACCAATTGACCTAATACCACCAACACACTCAGTCACATACACATTACACAAATATACATATGCAATTAAAACTTTACCCATTCGCACATGAAACACGCACACGTGTCCAAAACACACATTTACAGTAACATTGTGACTAGGACCTCCCAATGAATATTCTAATTAGAGTTCCCATGGGTGAAGGCAGGGATCTGCCTACGTCTCATTATTTATTTTAAAGTCCTCCACCAAATACACACCAGTAGAGGCATGGGGGGACTATGTTTCCCCTGTTATTTTACAGGACACATTCTTTTCTAATGACTAGGCAGCACTGCCTGCCAATTCGTTAATATAAGAGATTTAGCAGATATGTACCAACCTGCTGCATTAATATGGGGATTTAAAAAAAAAAAAAAAAAAACTTTTCTTAATGTGACAGTTTGCCAGCAAGAACTAATCATCTGTCACATAATTAACCCTTGCATTTCAGAGGTTATTTAACAATATGCTAGCTGGCTGCTAGCACAGCTTTTTCACAAGTATGACAAAATTAATGTGTTCCAGAAAACATGGCAGATATGGTAAATAATTATATATATATAGTAGTTGAAAAGACAAAATTAATACTTCTAGCTCAAATAAAACTGTTCATGATCAATCACATTAGGTTCTGCGGTTCTGATTACTTACATATGTTCATAAGCAATCTGTCATCTTAATAATTGATCACTGAAGATATTGCCCCTGAAACTTAGCTATGTAATCCTTTTAACACATATTTTAAAACTATAGTAATAGGAGTAGTGAGAATCCAGTTACAATTGAAGATCATCTCACAGGGCTCCACGTCCCCTCTCACATGCAAAAGATAAGTGTAAAATTATATGGGGCATGCTGCTTGGAGTTAAAGCACATGTCTCCTGCTTTCTAAATGCAGCAACTGGGTACAGGAAAACATACGGGGGTTCTGTAAGCTTGAGGACCAGAGCTGCTACAATGGCATTGAGTACTATACATTTGAGACAATTTAGGCTTTCGTGAGTTCTAGACACAGCTCTCAATGGCTTACATTCCAGTGAAGCATGATATTACTAAAGAGTGAGGTGAGAGGCATTCAAGATTAGAATTTGCTAAAACAAAACTCCTTGCAGTTGCCTCTCATCACAGGATTATGTAGATGAAGTAATTGTACCCAGTAAATCAGTGGAATTTTCTTCAAGTGGTACTCATCTTATAGACAATTGAAACAAAAAAATAAAACATGGAAAGAGAATAGAGCGGGGGGGAGGGGGTGGAATTGAGTATTTGCATGGACATGGATTGGAAGAGAGATTTAAAATATGTAGGAGGTGAATAAGGGGCATTTGTGAGGAGATAAGGTGTCAATAACAGTGGTGACATGGATGAGTAAAGAAAGCACCATGGTAAGCATAGGGCATGGGTAGAGATAATATGTCTTAAAGTGATAAAGGGAACATAGTTTTGCCAGGAAAATGCAAGAGGATGCATACACACATGCTCATTGACATTCTACACAATCCAAGCCCATGGAACCATTTTGAAAGTTCTGTGGGGAATGCTTATCTTCACCTTATATCTACTCCACACAAATCAACATCTGCATTGTGAAATTATTAAACATATGGGTAAATCTTATATTAAAAGTATCCTTACTCTCTTTTTAGGGCTCAAAATTGAAAGTGCTGAGTTACTGCTAACCAGACATATTTCTATGCATTAAAAGACTCAATCACGCACGGTTTTAACAGACGACATGACACAGATTATCTCATGAAAAAAATTGATTTATGAATGATCTTCAAGAAATAGACAAAATACATGAATGAGCAAGCGTTAATAAAATGTATAGGAACTGCAGGCTACAATCAAATATATCCCACACAATACAAAGTACCAAACAAATCTAGAACTGCACTAAAAACTGAAATATCAAAAAAACATTGCAACAGAATAATATAAAAACCCAGAATGTTTTATATTGTTTATGAAGTTACCATAAAAATATAGATTTTTAGATGTTTATATATTATTCTGTTTCACATTTTCATTCTGATATTAGAACCACCAGATTTTATTTTCATTTTGCTTCAAGAAATTGAGTCTCTAAAGCAAATCATCTAGAACAGGCATAGGCAACCTTCGGCACTCCAGATGTTTTTGACTTCATCTCCCATGATGCTTTGCCAGCATTACGGGTGTAAAAGCATTACAGGGAATGTAGTCCATAACATCTGGAGTGCCGAAGGTTGCCTATCCCTGATCTAGAAGGTGCTGCTAGCTATTCTCTTGTTACTCTTTGACTGCTGTCTGCACCATCTGGTGCATCATTTTGTTTTTCAAAACTATTGTTAACTGATTCTCATTATTACACTCTTGTTACCAGTTCCATGTTGTTTAGGACTGACATTATATTTAGACTTTTTTTTTCCTTGTATAACATTATATATGACACAACTGAAGTAAATAGAACCCAACTGTTAACTTATTCATTAAAGAGAGAAATCAAATAAAGTTAAAAATAATTTTCAAATTTAAAGTCAAAATAGCTGAACTGGAAAAAATAGCTATTCTTTCAGTTTGGCTACTGTGGCCTTGAATATGAAGTTCACATTGACTTTGAATTCTCAGTTTACTAAATAGCAATGCTATTCTAGTAGTTTTCTTCTGCTTACATAAATCCACTATTATAAAACATGCATAAATATTTTTATTGTTATTCAACACTGAATATTGTAGTACTTGACAGTAGAGCTACAAGAAATGTTTTAAAGGCTATAAAACACAGTGCTGTTTCAGCTTAACCAGTTTCATAGTGTGTGAGGCTGAACAGGAAAAGGAAAGGATCATTTCCTGCTCACTAGCAGCCTCTCACATGAGAAATGCCATACAAGAGGAGTAGAGGTAATAATGAGTGATGCACACTGTATAACAGCTACCACAGTTCAAAAATCCATCATAGGAGGCTGGGTGTACTACAGAAGACATTGGAAGGTAAGTACTTTTCAAATAGTTCTTCAACCTCCACATACCCTAAACACCTTTTTCCCTAACCCTAAATGTAACTCCTCGAAAACCTAAACAACTCCCTTCCTTATTCCCAAATGTAAGCACGAAAAATCTATACCTGAAAAATCTATTTACATTAATCCTACGTTTAAATTCTCTATACAAACTAAACACCCTATAAACCCCAGTACTAAATGTAACCCCACTCTAAACCTAAACCCAATAATGTGTGTGGGGATGCAGGGGGACAGCAACTTCCAGGGGAGCCTTAGAATGATGTGCCTACAGGCACCTGAAATTAAATTTCAGCCCTGGTGATGAAAAGACTGTGTCTGAAATAAATAACCTATTTTTTTTAACTCGTCAAATATTTCTATGCTTTATTCCTATGCATTTTGTATGAATTAAAAAAATGCCTTCATCTATTCATAAAAAATGTTGAATATCTTATAATACTTTAAATATTAAATTCAAAATTATTTTATTTAATTTCAGGTACATTTCAAAATATAATTTTAGTGCATGGCCTCTCTTTTTAATTTATACAACATTAATATAGCTAAACTTCTATCGCAACAGTTAATGTCATTTTCTGATGTTCACATTCCCTACATGAAGGCTCTAATGCTTTCAACCAATTAGTATTAATTGATATAGATGCACAGTACCATGTTAATGGATCACCTTCACAGAAAAGTAATTTGCCAGTATTTTGTCAAGATAAAAGAAAATTTTATATGAGAAGCTTTCTAATAATTATTGCTAGTCTCTGCCATATAAGTCTGATGACTGTGCTATAGTAAGACTCACAGAGAGAAAATGAATGTGCTGTAACAGTGAAATGTAATGGTTCAGATGAATAACAAAATGACATTTAACTTCAAAAAGAAAAACAAAACTGCAATTTTTAAAGCCTTTATAAATATAATTGCTGTGTATTTGCATTAGTGACATTTATGGTGTATAATGAAGCATTTCATCCTTTTGGAACAAACATTCAGAAAAATGTACATTTGAAAGATGTACATTCATTTGTGATTTAGGGTCAATGGCTAAGGTATGCAAAAAAATTTGAGCTAAACCAGTAGCAGAAAGTCATTTGTGGTGTGCCAAAACACATCACCCCACCGGTGTTTCACTGGTGTGTTTAAATATTTTTCAATATTACATAGATGGAGGCATGAGATGGGAGGGAGACATGAGCTGATAGCTCTCTCCTTGTAATAAACTAAAAGGAATAAAAAATGAATAACACAAACAAAATTTCATCCAATAAGCAATTCTGTCTTTGTTTCATTTGTTGTAATTTCTATTTGTTTTTTCGTCTTTTAGATGAATGGACAAGTAGCTGAAATTTGAATGAAAACTTACTCATCCGAAAACAAATGCCCAAGTCTAGCGAATATGTAGCATGGCAGAACATAGGCTGAAATGTACTGAAACATAGTGAATGTGTAGCATGGCCTAATGATGAAGGGCAAATGTACAATGTTAAAAGAAGAGAACAGGTAAAGGTTGACGACGGGTGAGGCTCCCTACTTAGAAATTGGAATGTATTCTCCTCCACCGATGCTGGAACACATCCTAAAATGGGAAGCCCACGAAACATAAGTTAAATGTGGTAACCTAGCAACCAGATTCCAAAACATCGGCAGAACATCAGGAGGTAGTTTGAAGAAGGATAGATATTGGACAGCAAAAACAGCCTTCTACAACTCCAGGCAGATACATTTTAGGTGACTTACTAATAATAATTTTTGCAACTAAAATGCACTTTAGAATGATTACTTATTTACACAGGCTGATTTCTAAAGGCATATTATGGTGATTTTTTTTTTTTTGCCATGGTGCTCTGTTATACACACACTTTTGCCATGGCGCTCTGTTATACACACACTAACATCACAGAGGTCCTAGAAAAGAGAGACATTAGGGTAGAGAAAAGGAATAGGGAATTTGCCTCTGAAAAATGACTTTCTCTCCTAAAGAGAGATAATTAAGGGTATGCACTGCATCATCAGGTCGTGCAAATTAGGCTCCTTTATTTGCAGTAGATGAGCTATGCTATGAGTGTGCACAGCTCATCTTACATTCCCAGTGCTATGCACATGGCGAAAAAGGGTGGCTTGCAGGTGTGAGAGAGTAGAACATGCTAAGTATACCAAGTACCTGCCAGCAATATAGTAAAGCAGTGCTTTCCTAAATGATGTCAGTGGATGAGAGGAAGGATATGTGGCAACAGACATTTAAAAGAAAATAAAGTAGAATTTAGACGTGCTTTCAGAGACACTTTCGTATACTATAATGATTACAGCCATTTTAAGTGGTGTGACATTATGCCATTCTATCAGTCATTCTATGGGTTACATATAGTTCAATAAGTTTATTGAGTTTTCATTTCTACCTCATTCACAAGAAATAAATATTATATCTGGTTCTCCGTTTAAGTTAACTCATAAAATTTAGTTCATGTACATCTTTCATGTTACTGAGATACATCCCATTTGCTTACATTTCAATGGCAAAAAAAGATAGACAATAAATAGTAAATAGTTGTCTAGCAGTGGAAGCAGGGATTTACATTTGTCTTATCACACATCTTTACCTTAGTACTGAGTACATACAATTTACATAAACTGTAATTAATATGTGTTTTCTTTATGCGACGGAAAAGTAGTTTATTGATAATAGATAGTTTATTGATAATATACAGGGTTAGACACTAAAGTGATAATAGTTGAACTATATAGTTACTATATAGTAAATAAAAATGCTTAAAATATTCACTTAATAACTAGATGTGAAATGGTTGCTTTATTTTCATAACTAACGCCAAAAAAAAAGTTATAATTAAATTATGTTATTTTCCATTTTGCTTTTTTTCTCAATCACCATCTCCCACATGGTCTGTGGTATGCTGTAATAAAGCAGGCTATCAGGGTATGATGTGATTGTCAGGATACGTTGACATTGGGTTTAAAAAGGCATGCCATTTGTCATGTACATTTAAACACACTATGTTTAATCATTAAATCTATGCATTTTTTCTCATCTCATATTTTCACCTTTACAAAAAACTAAACTATTAAAATAATACCAATTAAATATGTTTTAGACATTCTCCTGCCATCCAAGTTTGTATATTGCTTGTAATGAAAAGACATGTAGTGTATATAATGGTGGATTTAGTTAAAGCTGCATAGTAAACTGTAATTGATTACACATTATCTACGCTATTTCTGGTTCTAGACAGGTATCCATGGTGATATTGTGCCTACATATTCCTAAATACAAGAGTTATATTCTAACTCTATCTGTCTAGTAAAAGGAGCATTAGGAATAACATGATTACATGTGATATGCTTACAACTCTACACAATAGTGGCAGAACAGAATAAGAAGTAAACAATACAAATGTGAAAACAATGTATATCTTGCAAAATGGCCATGCTTAAACATTATATAGTGGCAAAAATTTTATCACTACCAAATTCCAACCACTTAAAACATTAAGACCTGCATAGATGAGTTTGACAGTATGCCACCCATAACGTTATGGTTGTAGCAAGTTACTGCTTTAAAATGTAAAACATACTCTAATAGAATAAACATCAATTCTCTCTGCATTTTAACACTGATCTGCAACCAGCGAGAAACCCACTTTTTCACAATGTTTTAGGTTGAAGAAAAAATGACTTGTTCATATTGTTATCCTAGAAAAGGGGCATATTTAATTTAAAAATGTAAAAATTTAAACTAAAACATTTTTTTAAAAATTATGTAAATTTTAACAGCTATCACAGTTCAAAAGTCCATCATAGGAGGCTGAGTGTACTACAGAAGACATTGGAAGGTAAGTATTTTCCAAATAGCTCTTCAACCTCCACATGCCCTAAACACCTTTTTCCCTAACCGTAAATGTAACTCCTCGAAAACTTAAACAACTCCCTTCCTTATTCCCAAATCTAAGCACGGAAAATCTATACCTGAAAAATCTCTTTACATTGATCTGAACTGAAATCTATCTATCTGTTTCTGTCTACTTGTCTGTCTATCTGCCTGTCTGTCTATTTGCCTGTCTGCTTGTCTAAGGGTTTCTTCATTCTCCTCCACCATCTACATTTTCCAAATCCCTTTGTGGTAATCCTGTTCCATTGTCTTATTTTCTTGGTCCTACTCTACAGTACATCTTTCAATGTTTCCTGTGCTTCCTTGATATCCCAATTAAATACTAGACCACGTATTGTAATGGACATGTTTTCCAGATTTATTCCTATTTACCCGTAATCTACATTTTCCTAATTTTCTATATTCTTCAAAAATTCAAATGTGTCAGAATGTAATCTTTGTGTATATTTTTAAATGCTATCATAAGAAAAGCTTGTATTTTTAGTATTCCTTTTGTACTTTTGTTTGCAAAATACAATCGCATAGATATGCAATTTGTTCAACATCCAAAAAATGACAAAGTTCATTGTAAAATGAAGGCACTTTGCAGATCTAGATGCATAACAATAACAAGAAAAAATAATGATGCACATTTTAAATACTATATAAAAAATGCGGTAGGTGAACAGAATCTGATTCGGAATGGTAAATTACATCAAATGTATTTATGAAATTCATCTTCCATACTTTCAGGAGCCACTGTTAAATTATTCTTCCAATCAATGTCTGCTTTCAGATAAGCTTAAATGCTTGTGCTATGCATTGAAATGCATAATCCATTTACATTTCATTGAACTGGCTCTGCATGTACATAATCATACTGCATCATTTTGATTATATCCCTGTATAACAATAGATCGCAGCTTATCCTGTGTCAGTTTTGTCTTATTTTGCTATTTCACTTTACTGAATTTGATTTACTTTAGGAAAAAAATATATATTTAAATGTATTACAATTTAACTTGACAGGCAATTAAGCACTTTGGGGTTTTAAGAAAAATATACAAACTGATGTGAGTTGGCCCAAGTTGTTTTGTGGTGTGATAATTCTAAGGAAATAATTCAAATTCACTCACTATACATGGAAGAAAAGTTCACCATCTCCATATTGTGTTCTGCCATGGCCAAGATCGCTACCGCCAAGATATTATTATTGTTTATAAAATTGCAACAAATTCTTCAGTGCAACAGGTAGACTAGCAAACACGTAGTTGCGACAAGACAAGTTGGACGTACAAGAAAATAAGGTACTGACTCACAGGAGCTTAAATTTTAAATAGTGTGGGGTAAAATGACACAGGAGTTAAGGGTATCACGTATTTTAGGTAATGAAAATGTAGCTTGCTGGAACAGTTTACAATGAAGACTGGCAAGTGAGGTGTCGGAAGGAAAGCTGTTAACATTTTGAAGAGGAGTTCATTTTTGGCTATATTTTAAAGGAACAGAGACTAAGTGAAAGTCTGATGGAGCAGGGAAAGATGTTCCAAAGAAACAGTGCAGCCCTTGAGAATTCTTGAAGTGAGAGTCAAAGGTATGAGCACGGATAGAGGATAGATGCAGGTTTTTAGCTGGGCAGAGAGGCCTGAATGAGGCATGCTTGCATATCAGATATAAAGCTATAATTAAATGTGTTTTAATTTTAATAAGTGGTGTCAATAAAACTCTACTTTCTAGACTGATACAGCAGGGATACCGTTCTCACTTAGGTTTGCCTCCCCATGGTGCATATCTCTGGCTAACTATTGGTGTATTTAATGCATCAATCCCTCAAAACTACTTAGAGAACAGTAACTATGCCAAGCACCAGACCCAATGTATAATTGATACGTGCCTAGTTGGACCTAACATCGTAACCTAACAATAAAGTTTAATCACCATAACAAGCCAATCTGTAACATATACTATGTGCAAAAAAGAAAAGCTGGGGTTAAACCATTATTTTTCAAAGGGAAAATAAATGGCTAACAAAATGAACTGTTACACTTATGAAAGAAACAAAACTATGTGTGTGTGTGTGTGTGTGTGTGTGTGTGCAAGGATCTGCTTGTGTTGCAACAGCCCATGTTATAGCAATATTGGAATATTGGAAGAGGCTCCCTGCTTTAAAAGACAATTTAGGTCAATATGGGTCAATCCAGGTCCATTTGACAATAGTGAAACAAGCTAATTTGTGTGTTTCCCTTGCCTAATGCATATATGATTATATATCCTATCCAATAATCCAACACATGCAAGATGGGATGGGATTATAATATATTCAGACAGTGGTTCCCAACCCAGTCCTCAAGTACCCCATAACAGTCCATGATTTAGGAATTACCCAGTAGTGCCTAAGGTGTTTTTAGAAAAACAAAAAACACTCTAGGCACAACAGGGTGATCCATAAATCCTTCACTGGTAGGGGGTACTTGAGCACTAGGTTGGGAACCTCTTTATTAAGATATTAGCTAACACCTGAATAACATTGTTTATTTTTCATGTCTGCAGAACCACAAGCAACGAGTTGAACAACAAAAACAAATAACAATATAAAATGACATATGTAGCATGCAAGTTGCAGTCACTGTCCATTTAAATTGTGTTAGTAAACTGACAAAGACCTGTCAGTTGTGATTGATTAGCATTGTAAATTTGGACATGCCATACTGCCATGTGATCTGGAGAGGGATTCCAGGGATTGAATGGATTCTCCCTGGATATTTTTTTTACAAGTACTAAGCTTTCCCACAGAGAAACTGGCTTGATAAGTCATGTTAGTTCAGGTTTTTCTGTGTTTTTATTTATTTTTTCTAATTGTATCAGCATAGTTTCTTATACTTTTATTGTGTGCTATTATATATATTATATTTTAAGCACTGTTAGCTATTTTTACTTCATTAAAACATTACTTCCTTAAGATCTCTTTTGGTTCTAGTGGTTCCACTATTTCCCGGAAGGTAAAGCTCTTACATCACATACCGAACTGTAGATAAATTAAATATTATATCTCTAAGATGGGTAGTTTTAGGGGTAGTTGAAGATGCGCAAATTAACCCCAATTTATTTCCCACAAAAACTTTTCTTCAATAATCTGTAGATGGCCTGACTAATTTGATTTATGTTTTTTTTTTTTAACTAATTCCAACAATAAGCCTCCTGATTATTAGTTTGGAATAAAGTGAATATGAACATTAATATGTGGTTTCTGTAATTAAATATTACCACCTGCATATGACTGAACAATTGTTATATTTAATTGGATTTCCAACATTTTAATAATAAGCAGATGGAGTAAAAAAGTCCTATAAACAAAAATTTGGTGGATATTATATATGTATTTATTAGCGTTATAAAACAGTAAAATCATAGCATAGTGAGGAAAAAAATAGTAGGCAGCAATGACAGCAATGATAATAATTTATACAATGTAAACAGAATATTTTAATTATTATTTAAGCAGATGTTATGCTTCTTTGAAGGAAGGGTATACAATTGTTTGCATCAAGCCAAATTCATAAACTTCAATAATTTAATTGGGTTTTATTTTATTTATTATCTATAATGTGTTCTTAAACAAAACTCAATTTTTTTTGAGTCCATTTTATAACTTGCTGGCATATTTTGGAAGTCTTTAGGTAAATACATCTTTTGAAATCCATGTTATAGAATGTTCTCCAGGAGTGTTTGAGTGAATAATGTAGATGGGAACCTCAGTATTCTCTATCACTTTGAACTTTTCTAGTCTGTCTATGCGCAACAAAGAAGAAGTGAGTTAGCATAGCTCAGAGAGGTTTCAATTCTCTCTTACACTCCTAACATAAGTAGAGATGCAGCGAGCTATGGAATAAAAATAGAACCAAAATTATTTAAAGTCAGAGAGTTAACAAATTAACATTTATCTTAAGCTGTCTATACGTGTAAATAAAGCAAACAATATATGGATGTCCAAATAACAATTTAACAATGAAATATATATACTGATAAGGCCTAACAGTAAAACCAATGACAGGTGAAGTGAAGAACATTGATCATATCATTACAATGGCACCTGCCAAAGACTAGGATATATTTGGCAGCACATGAACAGTAAGTTCTTGAATTTCATGTGTTGGAAGCAGGAAAAATGATCAAGTAAAAATATCTGAGTGACTTTGACAAGGGCCAACTAGTGATGGCTAGATGACTGGGTCAGTAGCCTCTCCAAAATGGCAAGTCGTGTGGATTAATCCTGATATGCAGTTTACTCACTTTCACTAGTCCCAGCGTGCCAGTCTTGCCATAGACATCCCACTTCCCTGGCTGAGATAATCAAACTTGATTACCTCAGCCAATCCAATGCTTCCTCATTGGGAAGCACTGGGAAGTTAGTGTGAATGTGCAGTAATTTGCTGCACAGCACCAATCAGCATCTTGTAACTGAGAAGAAAAATTGGGTATTTAGAAAATTGTGCAGACTAGATGAGCAGATGAGGTTCTTATCTGTCATCACATTCTATATTTCTAGAAGCTGTAGTTATTCTGGTGCTTACACTGCCTCTTTAAAGGAGCACTCCAAAGGAGATATATATATATATATATATATATATATATATTTTTTTTTTTTTAATTTATAACAATTTAGTAGATATACCTTCATTGAAAATATGTATGCATTCAATTATGCAATTTCTTTAAACGTATATCTAAATACAGCTTGCAAAAGCTGCAGATCTCTTGTCTCCCTCTCATTCTTTCAGAACCCAGACTGTCCAATCACAGTTTAATAAGATAGCTTGGCAATAAGATGTTCTGGGCATTTGCTTGCCTTTTGTGCTTGGCTCAACTGAGCTAAACATACCATGAAGTAATTGGAGTAGTTGTCTGATTGACAGCCAGGGGGTTTAACAAGGTTAATTTATAAAAGTGCCAAATCCTGCTGTCTTTTACACTTTTTGTAAAAAAAAAAAAGAGGACACACCTTTCCCACAAAAACTATGATGGCAAGCTAAAGGGCTCTAGGTTGTTGAGTGTTCCTTTAATTAGTTGCATTTGTGTGTTGTAGCAGTTTTCCTGCAGATGAAGCTCATTATGGTTTATTATGATATATGAAGGGTATTTCTAATTCCTATATTTGGGTGCAAATGTCATTATTCACATCTTTAGATATTTGATATCAAGCTACTCTTTGTGATGAAGATGCAACCAATCTATAGCAATGATTTATTAAAGTGGTTTGTATCTTTGCTAAATATTGAGAAGTGCTGTATATTGGTGAGGAAGTGATAGATGAGTAACTATGTTGTTTTTTTTTTGTTTTTTTGTTTTTTATTGGGGTCATTTGAGCTCCAAAAGGATTAAGTGCAAAGATCTATATTCCACTAATGTCATCTTTTCAGCAGGAGCTTTAGACAACTTAATTTCAAATTATAATTTTCTATATAGTAATAGGGCACAGTCAACTGAAGAAAAAATATGATGACATTATGAATAGGATGTCAAACCAGTGTATATCCACTCTTTCATCTTTTTCTTCTCATTCATAGTCAGAATTATCATTAGCTTCCTGAAAATGGTGATGTAGTCCAGCAACAGGTCAACACAGTGCCACACATAATCATTGTCCCTGGGTTCTGCATTTTCGATGTCGTGTCACATGCACACAGTCCCACATTCAGACACACAGTCAGCTGAGTTTTAAACAAGACAAAGCCATACATAACCAGTAAACCAATGTACATATGCATTTTGAAGACAACAACAATTTACATATTTTGAGATAACAAGCAGACGAAGCGCAGACTAAAGGATACCTCCCAGGAACAGGCATCTATGGTGCTGTGCATATAGGGCAATGAGTGAAATACATATGAATATAACAGCAGTGCCTAGGAAAGCAGTTGAAATAATGCTAGGATTTATGACCCAAGCCAACACCAGAGAAGAATGCAAATCGAGCAAGAATTTCTTTTTTTTAAAATCTATGTCTTATACCCAATGAACCTGCAAAGGACAAGAAGTTGCCCTGTGACAGTCTGAGGACAACATTTACATAGGTACTGACAGCTGCCAGATAAAACTAGAGTAGATTCTCTTCAAGTGCTGTAGAATGTGAGATATGGGAGAACTTTAGAAGATCATGAACGTTGATAATCTGATCAAGAAAATCCATGTTGGAGTACTCTTCGTGGTTTGTCAATGACTGGTCCAAGAATCTGCCTCTACCTGTCGTATCGCTGTCCCGCTCCGTGTTCCCTCTACTCAAGATTATAATTTTCTAACAATGATGTGTCATATTTTTTTATTTGAGAATATGGTATAATTGTATAGTTACTTTACTGTATTTACTAATTTTCTTCGTTTTTATCATATTCTGTATTTGCTGTTAAAAAAAAGTTGTGCAGTCTGCATAAAATGATCAAATTATACATATATCAAAATATATCTTTGAAATTGATCTGTTTATGAATTTACAAAGCAAAGAAAGAAATTGGCAGGTACAAACACAATGCTTCACAAGACAACAGCTGCTTCTAAATACTAGCAGAGTAATGCACCAAATACCAAATCTTGTCTGCATTCACAAAATCTGGTGAAAATGACCGAATTCATATTGCAATGGCAATTTTCATATGTACTAAAGCCAAATATGGTTGGTTAGGATGAGTAATAAGCAAACGTACAGATACATTTGGTGTACAGATTAAAATCAGTTCTTTTTCAAGTTTTATAATTCTGAACAAACACAAAGCACCAGTTTTACTAATATTGTGAACTGAATACATTTGGCAGGATGGACACACACAAATTATTATTCACTCGCTTTTTTTTTTTTACAAGTGAATGATCACTTTAAATACTATTTGCCAGGTGGCAGCACAAACAGCGAGCAGGCAAATAGATAAAAAAAACCCTCAGGGAGGCAAGGGTTGTTATGTGGAGGTTGGCCAGCACTTGCTTGCCAGCCACCACATTAAGAAGAATAAAAACAAATAAATTAATAAGTAAAATGCCTATGGAGTCCATAAGACATATCTGTCTGTAAGTCTATGTGTATGTGACTGTCTGCCAGTAACTCTGTGTGTGAAACCAAGAGGCTGCACTCACCTAATCATGCATAGATTATAGGGTGTTGCTGGGGCCAATTCATACAATATACAAGATCCAGTGCACTTACTTATTCACTACACAGCAATTTCAAGTTTCACATAATAGTTTTATTTAAAAACACCTCTCCTACGCAATAATAATGGGGGGTTTAGTTACAGAATATGATCATACATTGCATAAGCCTGCCACAACATTAATGTACCCCATTCCCACTAGTTTTTCACATATGGCTTCTTAATTTTGGCTTCATTTTCATTTCAAATAAATCATATGGTGTAATATGGGATGTGGTGTTTTTCATCTGAAGTTGTAATTAACTGATTTCAGATATGCTAAGGAACAGATGAGTTTTATGTCCTGATATGCAAAACCATATAATTAAAACATGGTGTACTTTTTTTCTCCTGACTGTATTTGTATGTATAGAAAGAAAAAGAGGGGAGCATTCTTATGTCTCTCCTGCCATTATCCATGGTTAGTGAGTGGTGGATTTTATGATATAAGAGAGGTAACTGGTGTCTCAGTGAGCTCCCTTGTGGGTGGTGGTTCCTAATTACAATACGCCGGGGGGAGGACCTGGAATCCTCCCCATCAGCCAGATAGTGGAATTCTAAATAATCATACAATGGTGGGTAGTCAGGCCATAGTATGCCGTATATTTTAAGAAGAGTTTTATATAAACAAAATAAAACAAGCAGTTGAATGTTACCCGGTTTTAAGTTTATCTTATCCCCCATTTAGTGTCTCTTAGCACCTTTGTGTTTGACCTCCTCCTGCTGTTCACCTACACATTGTGTCTTATGGTAGAGCTTGTCCTGATATTGATATATATATATATATATATATATATATAATGCAATAGTTTATGGTACAGACAGTTTTTTGCCCCATATTTAAAGGTAAAAAAATGGTTTCCTGTATTCTGAAAAAACACAGCCCTTTATTTACAGTACTATTTTCTATTGTTTCTCTATGACTAATCTACAGTTTAACAATAGAATGAGGACACATTTTGGAACTTTAAGATTATTTAAAAAGGAGAACAATTTACAGTTATTTGTTATAAGTATTTGATACTTGTGACATTGTTTATACTTATGTGCATACATTATGTACAAATTGCACTGCTTTATGGAGGCACCTTGGTAAATCACTTCCAGGGTGACTTTCTAATATTATGAATCATGCTAACTAAAGTGCAGTTTTGAAGAATTGCATATCTAGGACAAAATTCCCAAATTAAAAAGTTCTCAAACTTTGCTTTTCGTCCTTCTAAGTTACCTAACATAAAAAAAATACCTTTTGAATATTATACAGTAGCGGTTCTCACCATACCTCATGAGTGTATTGGGTTACCATTTTAGTCTTGTGAGCCCCATTTTGTGGAGTAGACACATTGTATTCAATTAGACCTCAGGCATGCACCACTGCTTTCCTCTGTGCAACTGAGACTAATATGACCTAACAATAGTGTTTTTAGAATGTATTTTAGAATTTGTTATATCAAAATATGTATGAATATGTAAGAATATGTTGACAAGTTGAATTTACAAATAAGGAACGGGTCAAACAAGCTAATACCATATGTAATATACCTTTCAAACCTTGACATGTATACATCATTCATGACAATGTCACGTAATTATTGTGATTACACAGTTTATATGAATATGTAACTCCTTACTTGACTTAGTCCAGGAAAAGGTGCTGAATAAGGGCCAATCATCACCATGGAAACCAATAAAACTTTTCTCAATATTTAGCAGCATTTAGCACCCAAAATAGCACCTGTTTTGCAATGATAAAATTACACAAAGTGCTCAAAAATGCTACCAACTACATAAAAGCCATAGTTATGTTCATTAACTGTTTTAATAAATAAATATGCTTTATTGGTTTGCTTATAATCCCTAGATGATACTATTCGGCCATTGATTTACACAGATAGTCAAGGTACATGTCTTCTAGTCATTTCTTTTTGGACCACAAATAACTATCCTATCTAATTCAGTGTGTTTTAATGGCTGATGGGTCATTTATTTTTACATTGATCTGAACAAAAAACAAATGAACCCCAGGGTACATTTTGCCAATTGTGTGTGACATGGTAAAAAACACTACACAATTTCCCCTTGGATACAAGCAAAAGACAATCAAAATGTTTACATTACATTTACTGATACTGTCTTTACAAGAGAAATAACTCAGTTTGTTTGGCTTTACAGCTTAAATACCAATTTACCCAACATGTCTTTTGCAGATTTCAGTAAATGTATCTGTATTATAACTCATTCCCTGGCATTAACTCTTAATGCAGGAAAGGATTTTGTAAACCATTGAAAAACAATTGTTTCAAATTATTTTGGAACTTAGAAAGATATGTTTTACATCTCCCTTAAATCACTGAAATAGCCTACTGTTCTCATTAATATTTTCAGACTTAGCAGTTGAATACTCTAACTGCTGATTTTAAATTGAAATATAATAAAGGTAACATGAATTAAATTATATATAATTCCAATAAACTTTTGTAAAATAAAAAAGCTCAACATCTTTAGTTGTACTATGGGGTTGCAATATTTAGCAATATTTATATTTTTGATACATTCCGAATGAAATAATGTCTCCTTTGCTGAACAAAAGATCATTCATTTATGCTTTTAATTCTTGAGCATTTTTGAACTTATACCACTATTGCATAAACAGTGAGTCATCTCTGTCTTCAGTTATTTGTTCTTCAACTATCCTTTGTTCCAATAAATTATTAATAAAACTTGTCTATAATACATTGCTCTTTTATATTGTAATATCAAATTACTGTGAATTAACTGCTTTTAGTATAAAACTGGAATATATAACTAAATGGATATAATGTTTAAAGTGTAATTCCAGCACTTAAACTGCCTATGCTCTCATGATCATTATCATTATAGCACCAATTTGCCCACACTGCATTTTGTGATATGTAGAGAAATAGTAAAAGAAGGTTGTTGCAGTGTCTAAATAATTACCTAATGTTTCATTTCAATATTGTCAAAAGTGATGTAGCCAACGCTATCTTCTATTGGCGTGGTTTTCAGAGTAAACAAGAACAGAAATACTCCAAAGTGCAAATTGACTGTGCGGAGCCTGATAGTGTATCCCAATGTATTGTAAAATTAACAAAAAATTCTGCAAACATGTTGGTCTTTGTTCAGTTTGCATACCTGCAATATGTGGGAAATGTTTTCCATGATAATACACTTCATTGTGCAGCATACGCACACATGCACAGATCTTAAATGTATCTTATAGCGGGCAATAAGAGAGCCGGCCCTATTAAACTATTCATGTGGGGCCATGAATGAACATGAAATATTAGTGAAACTGCTCAGCAAGCCAATAGAAGGTACATCACTTTTTTTTTTTTTTTAAATTCGTATTTTATTGAGTTTTCAAAACAACCATGTGGGGGGGTACAGAAAGGAAGAAAAGGGGGGGGGGCATCCACAAGTATTGATTAGATAGTTACAATGTAGTAGTTACCAGTATTCAGTTACGAGCAGTCTGTTACAAACATTACACCTTGTGCCTTTGTTAATACATACAAATGTGTATCCAGCCTGTCTTAGTTGGTCGTGCGTCTTGTGTCGTGTTTGTGTTTAAAGCCGTCCCGGTGCGTAGGGTAGCCTATGTGTGCATGGCAAGTTACCCTGGGTGAGGACTGTCAGTTATGTATTTGCTCCATCTTTGCCAGTTATTGTGTGTGATATCTCTACGACAGGGTGTCAAAGTAAATCACTTTTTTTTTAATTAACCCATTCACTACCAAGCACTTTATGACTGAAAAAAATATTAGCTTAACATTTATTTGAAGCCAGGCATTCATAGCTAGCATCTAACTATATCACAACACAGCAATTTAGTGTATAGATAGCTTTGCTACAAACTTAAAGATTAAGTATTTGTAAGGATTAGGTATTTGTAAGGAGCACAGAGGCATCACTAGCAGTACAGCTGATTAAAATGTAAAAATAGTCTTATTTGAGCATAATGCCAACATAGAGTAAATACAGTTAAATTATATATTTCTAAAGTGAATTTATTTAAAACTGTTGTAACAATCTTTATCAATCTCAGGATTGCTAATGTAATGCTGACAGTGAAATGTTTGAATCCATTTGCTCCTACCCCCCCTTGACTGTCAGAATGATATCACTTAGTGAAATATGCTGTACTGTTTGAAAGCAGGGGGTGAGCCTATATTTTCAGCATCTTTACATGCTTTATATTAATGACTTGAGGTTTCTGGCAGAGAAACTGGTTCCAGGCTGGAAATCATAACTAGAGTATACATGATGGAGTGTGAGGCTTTATGGACTAGATTTAATGCAAAAAAAAAAAATTATATTGGATTTTGGTCCTGAAGGGGTTTATATATATTTTATAATTTGTGTAATACTTAAATACTTACTCAGAATGTCATGTGAACATATTCAAATAAGCAAAGACAGCACTGACCATGCTGCACAATGTATTGTATGGTTATGAAAAAACATTTCCCTCATATAACAGAATTACATGCATTGTAATTAATAAAAGGTTTAAGCCCAATATGTGTGCATAATTTATGTTAGCTCTGCATAATCCATTTGCACTTTGGAGTGTTTTTTTTTTTTTTACTCAGAATACCTCACAAATAGAAAATAGCAGTGTAATAAGATATATATTTTTTTGGAACATGCCAGTGGTCAAATAGTGAAAAAAAGTAGCATCGTATAAGAGAGCCCTGAAGTCTCCTCCTCCTGGAGCATTACGTTTAACTAAGTAGAACCTCATTTTGGAAGATGATATCCCTTGGGAATTAATAATGAAAAAAAACATCTGATTATTTAGTTAACCATAGAGCTAATCCTAGTCATTTAAGGAAATTTTGGTGTAACAAAAGATTTCCAGCAATCTATCTATCTGCCTTATTACCTTTCAGATCCTCATATAGGAAAATAAGATTACACAACATGTCCTAGTATGTTGATATACTCTGTATGAACCCCATGTTGGTATTCTTCTTAACTGTGTTTATAGTTAACAAATTGTGGGAATAAGGGAGCCTTATAAGTGTGTGTTACATTATTAACATACGTGTGTTTGAATATTCAAGCTTGAACTACAGCTCCTGTTGATTATATATTCAATTATTGGATTATAAGTGGTCACCAATACTGATCAACTGTAGTAAAATAAAAACATTCCCATTAAACAATTTCAATCCATAGATAGGCATTTGGTGACTGTATAATGACTGTTAAAAGTTAATTAGCCCATTGGTGTGAAATCTATGTAAATTTGAGTTCCCACTGGGCTCACTCAAGCCTTGAAATGCATGGTTATGGTTGTGATCAATGATCAATGTTCTACAAAAATCTAATAAAAAATATGTGATTAAAATTCTCATCACATAGAATGTATTGGTAAAGTATGATGGTGCCTTCAATCTTAGTCAGTCAAGTGCCAGAGGTCCTCGGTAATAAGTCTACAATGGACTCCAACATCCAGACAAATTTAATGCTGGAGAATCAATAAGGGATGTAATGTATCATAAAGAGAGTACCTGAGACCATTTATATGCAGTCTTAAAGAAAAACTAGAAGTGATGATACAGTCCCACTAGTGCCCTGGCGTTTGCTCGGATAATCTGTTAAACAAGTTTGACACTTAAAGCGGCACTGTCACGCCGAACTTAACTTTTCCTAATTGCTTCCTATTCTCTTCCTCTCTCAGAATCTGTTCTTCTTTTTTTTATATCTGATCGAGTTTTATTTAGAACATAAGTCAAGGAGCTACTTTGTCTTATGTATTTTTCCTACGCTTGACTTTCTTTGACACAAGGAGGAGCTTAAAGCAGCACTGTCATGGCCACATCCATTTTTTTCTTAACCCCCCTCCCAACTCCACTACATCTGATTGGTTATCTGTAAGGCTCACTATTAACCTATCAGAGCACTCTTATTGATTGGCTTAAACCAACCAATCAGAGTGCTCTGAGTCAAATTGCAGGGTGTGGGAAGGCTTTATAAGCCCTACGGAACACAGTCTGCCCAGTGCCCTTGCTGAGTTAAGATGGATTTTTTTTTAGCGTGAGGATTTTTTTTTTTTGGTGTTTTTTTCTTCTTTTCTTCTTGGCACTTGGGTCTTCTTTCTTTTCAAAGTTCAACAGACTTTATGGATTTTAATTTGATCTTTTTTGGGGCTGAAAAATTAAGGTTTCAGGAAAAAGAAGACATCAATTGGTAAGTTTTTTTTGTTTGTTTTTTACACGTAGTGAGTTTTATTGTCCCCTCTTTACTATTTTTAGGGTGAGGGGGATTGGTAGGTTATTTCATTTTTTTGGTCACCTGTGGGGGGATTTTTTTAAATTTAGCCCCCACCCACCGCCTATTGGTGGGTACCGGGGGGACACACTAGGTCCTCCTCCCATTGTCATTTATGGCTCCCACCTGCTGCACATGGGTGGGGGCTGAGGGGATGGGAAACAATCAGTCCCCCCCTCTTGTTTTTAGGGCCCCCACCCACTGCTCATGGGTGGGGGATTGGGGGACAATAGGTTCTCCCCCTCTTGTCATTTAGGTCCCCCACCAGCTGCTCATGAGAAGGAGCTGGGACAATAGTGTATGAATTTTAGGGCCCCCACTTGCTGCTTATGGGTGGGGGCAAGAGGGCCAGGACAATAGGTCCCCCCATTATCTTTTAGGACCCCATTTATGTCCCCATTTAGTTGAATAGCCCACACTAGCTAGTTAATAGATGTCCCACCACGGGGGCATTTATTGTAAAGGGGGGGTGGGGGGTTTCTACAACAGTGAGCAGCCTCATTGTTTAGTAGACATGCCCCTACTCATGGCATAGGGAGTAGGGGCAGTCTCCCTTATTTACTAAGTAATTTTTACTTAATATTAGTAAAGTTGGCTGAAAGAACAATCTTGGTCTTCAGCCTTTGGTAGATTGCTCCATGGGAATTAGGGAGCTATCTACTAAGCAGCTGCAAGTTGCAGCAGCAGCACAGATTGGAATTTTATTCATTCAAATGAAATTTCGAACCGAACCAAAAGTATGCTTTTCTGATGAATGAATGAATAGCTGAAATTCCTGTTATAATTTCAGACAAAAGCAAATGCCAAATTTTGCAATTGGGCTTGTGTAAGAGTATTATAGACTATCCAATGTGGGCAGATGTCCTGCAGCGCCTTCATCTCGGAATATATAGATGGCAATGCCTAGGAGATAGATCCAGAGAAGAAATAAAAAGGTAAAAAAATCTGAAATGGGATATCTAGAGGCATTTGAGGATGACTAGGAGGACAATAAAATGTAATGGAGTCAGCAGGGGGTGTTAAAAAAAAAAAAAAAAAGATGCGGCCATGACAGTGCCACTTTAACTTCTTCAAGCGTATGTGCTGCATCTGGTTTTCTTGGGCAAAAAGCCGGATGCCAATATTGGTGTTCATTCATTGATTAAGAGCATCAACTGAATGTTCTCAAACAATGCATAAGTTGAATCCATTTCTGTAGTGAATAAAAAGGAAAATTTGCTTTATACTTTCCGTAATTTTCTTTTCCTGATAATGTATTCATGGCAGCATTTACTCATGGGCTAGCTCCTCCCCTCACAGCAGAAAGGACAGGAAACAGAACTCTGAAACTGGTATAACTAGATCCTCCCCATTCCCATCCAAATTTTTTTTTTTTTTTTTTTATCCCTTAAAGTAAGTTCATTGACTTTTAAAGTGACACCATCACAGGATGTTACCTTTTAATCAAGCCTTTAACATTTTTGCCCTGCTTAAGTTACTTTTTCCACTGTAAA
Organism: Pelobates cultripes; assembly: GCA_933207985.1. Classification (NCBI taxonomy): domain Eukaryota; kingdom Metazoa; phylum Chordata; class Amphibia; order Anura; family Pelobatidae; genus Pelobates; species Pelobates cultripes. Next base: position 91,468,636 of record OW240912.1, on the reverse strand, counting down.
TGTATTATTGTGAAGTATAATCATCTAGAACAATAAGAGATAGTTACGAGTTGGTAAGCCACATGAGCTCATAAAACAGTGTTGAGAGCTGACATACATTGCACACAAAAATGATCTGTCTTTAATTGCGTATTCACTACTAGTATACAAAAAAAACAATGTTCCTAAAAAAGCAATATCAGCACTGTTTACCAAGAGCTGTTTATTTTGAACTATATTATACATTTCTTCATTAGAAAACAATGGCAGAATGAACCATAATGTATTCAGAGGAGTTATGACTCATGCCTTCATCTGTAACAGTGCAAACATTTTGTAGATTAAATTTTTGCTTTATCTGAATAGTAAACTACAATTTTGCAGCTTAGAAAACTGGTCTGGAACTATTGTAATGGATTGGAATAGTTCTATTAAATAAATATTTCAATGATTATTTATATTAGGTATATATACAGCGCCAACATATTCCACAGCAGTATGCAATAAAGGGAATACAAGCAAATACATCCTCATTTAGCGACCTACCTGTTTTATGACAGATCGCACTTTTGACCAGGTGTAAGTGTGAGCCATCATGGGGATTCCCTGCTCTGGTGCACATTTCCATGTTCGGGGAAACTTCCCCCAACATAGACAAGTGCACCAGAGCAGGGAATCCCCCAAATCTATGTTTGGAAAAATTTCCCCAAACATAAATTAGAGGTATTCCCTGCTCTGGTGTGTTTGTCTATGTTCGGGGAAGTTTCTGCAAACATAGACGAACGCACCGGAGCAGAGAATCCCTTAACTCCTTACTTACCGACCAATTTGTTCTATGACCGGGTCATAGGAATGTAACCCGGTTGGTAAGTGAGAAGTGTCTGTAAATACATACTGATACAAAAGGAACAGAGTATCTAAATCAAGGATAGGAATCATTTGGTACCCCAGGTATTGTGGACTACATCTCATAATCCTCTTACAGCCATAATTCTGGCAAAGATTCAGGGAAGAGTTAGTCCACAACATCTAGAGTGGTGAAGGTCACCTACACATGATCTAAAATTGTGATAGCATTTTCTGTGCTTCTTTATTTTGTGACCGAAATATAGGAATGGGTCTTATGTCACATGACAATTCCTCCATGTGAAAAATAAAGTCTATAGATAAATGTTTTTGTAAGATCATGATTTGGACTTGCCTTTAGAAAACCCTTACCTCAGCCTTGCTGAACAGGTTGTAGATGAATTCCAATACAAAGTGACCTATACATAATGGTGCTACACTGGAGCTTGACTTCATTAGACCTTTAGTAACTGATTGGATTCTAATTTCTACATCAATGTTTTAGCATCTGGTGAAATGTATATTAAGAAGAATAGAGGATGTTATACCAGCAAACCAACTTCATATTAATCTGAAAATGAAAATATCTTAATGAAATTGTACAGACAACACTTTGAAAATGCAGTTAGTGGTTCAGCTAGCACTCACTGGCATAGTCATAGTATTGTTGCAGCATATGTATATGGATAATCATATAACTATGATAACATGATATTTTCTCCATAGAAAATAACAAAGGGTAGTACTTTCAGGTCTTCTTGGCAATTAAAATGAGATGTTTAATGATGGTCAGCATCTCTGTTTTAAAAAAAAAAAAAGTAATCAGGAAAAGTGTTATTTTTAACCTGAAATGTTGACCATCAATAAAGGTTAAGTTCCAATTACTTAGAAGACCTGAGAGGGCTTTCCTAATTTATTTGCTATAATTTTTGCTGGATTGTAGAGACACTATAGGCACCAAAACAACTTTAGCTTATTTAAGTAGTTTTGGTGTATAGATCATGCTCCCTCTGTTTCATTTCAGTTGTGAAAGTTGTTGAGCTGTGCTCACTGCAAGGATAAGACCTATGTTTATAAAACATATGCCCAGTTACCCAACTGGGATAATAACCTGGCCAAATATCAAGACCCAGAAGCTACTTACTATAAATGGAGGACTGTACACTAGCTGAAATGAAGTAGGTCAGGGCCTGATGAGAGTCAAGGACAAAGTCATGGATGAAGCACAAAGCATTCACAAGTCCATCATGAAGATGGCTCCCAAAGATGAACTGCTAAGGGAATTCCTGAGATAACTAGACACAGAGGGTGCAGATAAGGGAGAGGCAAACCTCTCCATGGGATGTATGATCGGCAGATAGTGGATGTGGCTATCGTTACAAATTCCTACCAGGGGCTGGAAAAATAAGCTCTGAGGCACCAATCCAAGCAGCCCAGAAATAGGCATTGAGGCATTAATCCAAACAGCACGGAAATATGCACTCAACAGATCAATAGAAGAGGGGGTCTACAACACCAGACAGGACCCAAGGAACAAGCTGTGAAAATAGGCTTTCATAAGACAATCCAACACATAGTTGCTGGGTGCAAGATATAAGAAGGATGAGCATACACTGAAACGTACAGAGTAGTTGGAATATTGTACCAAAATATCAGCACAGAATATAGGATGGATTTGCCTAAATCTAGATGGAAGGTACCCAAAAGTGTAGTTGAGAATGACAGGGCAAAGGTCCTGTATGACTTTCAAATCTAGACAGAAAAGTAAGTACTGGCCAATGACATTGTGGTGGTAGACAAGGAACAGAAAACTGCAGTGGTGGTGGATGTGGAATCCAGTGATCATAGCATCAAGAAGAAGGAATATGAGAAGGTGGACAAATAACAAGGGCTAAAAGGGGAGCTAGAAAGGAGGTGGAAAGTGAAGGCAGTAGTAGTCCCAGTTGAGAAAGAGGTACTCAGGTCTCTATCACCCAAGTTAGGAGAGCAGATTATAGGTGAGATGTGAGATTAGTTCAGACGCGGACAGATCTAGGAACAGCTAAGAAGTACCAACTGGAAATTATATAAAAATATATACACTAAGATATTTTTATTTCATATTTTTCATAATATGACTGTTTAATGTGACTTTGTACAATAAAGTTTTTGATATTGATATTGATATTAAAAAGTAGTATAAAATAATGTATCACGTGTTACATAACATGCTTAGGTTGAAAGAATTTTAAGAATTTAAATTTGTCCAAGCATAATTATTATATTTTTATTCATGTAAAGCAACAAATTAGTCAGTGCCTAAATAAGTAAGCAAATCAAATACAATGTGAAATGATTAGCAAGCATCTTTGAAAATGTACTTAATATTTGTTTTACTTAAATAACAAAAATCTTTCTCAGTGCCTAAAGTATTCCTTGCCAGCAAAATCTGCAATTAGTGTTTTCATCCTTCTTTTATATGTATGTATTCTCCTAAATTATTGAAGTTTTTAACTTAAAGACACACTATATACACCAAAACAACTTTAACTTAAAGGACCATTATAGTGCCAGAAAAACATACTTGTTTTCCTGGCACTATAGTGCCTTGAGGGTGCCCCCACCCTCAGGGTCCCCCTCCCACCGGGATGGATGGAGAGGAAGGGGTTAAACACTCACCTTTCTCCAGTGCCGGGCTCCCTCGGTGCTGGAAAATCTCCTCCCTCTTCTTCCGTCATCGGCTGAATGCGCATGCGCCGCAAGAGCTGCACGCGCATTCAGCCAGTCTCATAGGAAAGCATTCTCAATGCTTTCCTATGGACGCTGGCGTCTTCTCACTGTGAAAATCACAGTGAGAAGCACGGAAGCGCCTCTAGCGGCTGTCAATGAGACAGCCACTAGAGGCTGGATAAACCCTAAAGTAAACATTGCAGTTTCTCTGAAACTGCTATGTTTACAGCAGAAAGGGTTAATCCTAGGTGGGCCTGGCACCCAGACCACTTCATTGAGCTGAAGTGGTCTGGGTGCCTAGAGTGGTCCTTTAATGAAGCAGTTTTAGTGTATAGATTATGCCCCTGCATTCTCACAGCTAATTTATATGCCATGTAGGAATTAAATCATATTTGCTTGTGTTCATGCAACCCTGCCCAGACACTCAATTCGATGTGACTAAACACTATATTTACGTTAGAAGTTTTTATTTCCTGCTCTGTAAATTGAACTTTAATAACACATAAGGCTCTAGCAGGCTATTAACAGAGCATGAGATAAAAAATCTAAATAAAACTGAATGTACAATACATTTAAACATTAACTATCTATTTACAGGGAATGTGTAGGAAGACTGTATAAGTTCCATGCTGATATCACTAGGGATACTTAAACACAATTAATGCATTTAGTAAAAATGGCATGCCTTTAGTAAATAGGAAATACATGGATTTTCATCAAAAATGTCTACTTCATTATATAAGGCCTGGAAACAAAGTCAATTGTAACTACACCACTTCTGGATTAACTACAATATACAAAACCCCAAATGCCTTGTAACATATGCATATCTTAATGATAATTTCTTATTCTATTTTCTTAAAACGACACAACAGAGATTGTCGTGATTTTTTTTTATACAACCACTAATCTACATAATTAAAGTATCAGTCTATAAGAATTTGATTTAAAATTTGCAGATAACAGTAGTCACAGAAAAAACATCTATTGTTATATATTTTTCTTCAGCCTGCATTTCATTGAGACATTTTCATTGATCATATAATATCATTAAATTCTAATGTGTTACAATTTCAATACATTTCATCATGCATTTGTCAAATATCAAATGTATCAGAAATAGCAAAGGTTTCATTTATTAAAAAAAAAATGTTGTATTTGTGCATATATAAATAATATAAATGACCCCAACAGAGTTACCAGCATTATAGCTTTTTTCATACAGTAACACCTAAAGTTAAATACATTTGTTCTTTCCTTTGTGCATAGGAAATATAACAGTATAGCAATATTTTGGGGTTTTACTGCAAATTGTACTTACTCTAACTTCCGTTGTCTATTATTTTTTTTAATATATATTTATTTTATTTACTTTTCATACATCATGTATTATGCATGTATACATTTTATAAGTTCGTGGTTAGCTAAATAAGTCTATGAGAAAAGGCTACATAAATCAGTATGATTCATTTTGTTGAAAGTCATAAACTATCAATAAATAAAAAGAATGTGTCTTTGAAAAATGAATTACAAAAGAGCTGATATCCTGGTGAGTCTCAGTATTTTATTCAAAGACCATTGTAAGTTTATTTTTATTCTGATGAAAACAGAAGAGTAACGGTAGTTGCAAATGAACAGTATTCAACATATCTGCCTATTTGTATAGCATTATTGGTACTTAAAGAAACACTCAAAGCACCATAGCCACTACAGCATGCTTGTCTGTTATTGTGTGAGATGTGCCTTGGCAACCTCCTAGTATAAACAGACAAATCATGTGTTAATGGTTCACTAGCTTAACTGAAGTCTGCCAGGGGACCACTGAGCCAATTCCAGTTCTTCAAGCAGGAGATGATTTAGGGGATCCCAAGTTACTTGTCTAACAATTAGCAAATGTTTTGTTTGCTTACATTAGGGGTATCCAGGCACTCCTGCACTATAACCACTAATGCATGCTACGGTGGTTAAGGTACTTGGAGTGTTCCTCCAAACACTCAAGTGTTGTATAACACATTTGAGAATCCAACAATGAAGGGTTACTGTAGGGATTTTCCAAATGTAAATAAATAACACTAAAAAAAAAAAGATTTCAGATTGACTTTGTTGTCAGACCACCCTGTGACTTAAATTTTGCAAAATGTTTCCTAGACATTTTTATTTTTAACTTGCAGAAGCTAATAATATTTTTTGGGGGGAGGGGCTGGGGGGGGGGTTCTATTTTATTTATTTAAGTAACTTTTTTAAGGCATCTATGTCTATGTACAGACCTAGTACTAATTTCTGCTGAACTATTCCGGCCATATTATTAGACATTCTGAGAAAGGGAAAAAAGTCAGTCGCAGCGCATCACTTCCGGGTGACACATGTGACCCTAAGAACCAGGAAGTAAATCAGCACACATAATTTTACTAATTGGAAATTTACTAAATGAACTTCCTATATAAACTTGGACATTCTGAGGATCATCCACACTTCTGAGGAAGCCCTGCTAGGAGAAATGCGTGAAGTGTGACCTTAGAGAAGCTCTTTTTATCTATATATTTTATTCTTGTATTTTATTTACTTGTAATATTACTTTTAACTACTATATATATATATATATATATATAAATAACATTTATTGTCTTCAACATCATATCCAATTTGTTGTTTTCCTGCTGAACAACTATCCTTGTTCCTGCACATCCTCGGGTGGGGATTATACCACCAAGGCTTTATACCTTCAAAGCAAGTTTTTTGCTTTCCAAAGTGTAAGTAGGATACTTTGCTTTTGTGCACCTTATATATTTTAACATATTGCACTATTAGACACTCTCTGCTTTATTTTATAGGCTGGAGTCGTATTGGACATATCAAATTGTGGATCTATATATAGACGGGGATTGTCCTGTCAAAGCGCTAAACAGCAGATCTCTTAGTAGCTCATAAAAGTGTGAGTGAGACATCTATACACTTAACTGTTTGTAAAACCTTTTAAGATATATTACACTGTATTTTGTTGTATTTCTGTTTTATTTTGAGGTTTTCTTGGTACCGAAATACAAAATCACTTTACTCCAGAGAGAGTACATATATACATCATTTATTACACATTACTGGGTTATTGTTAAGATTGAGTATACCCATGTGATTTTTTTTTCAGTTCTATTTGGCGTGGTTTATCACCTGTTGTTTTGTCACATTTCTGTAGCTTACGCAAGGTTTGGGAATCCTTGTAGATTTACTGCTGCCTGTTTACATTAAAGCGAGCACCTACACCTGCTTTTTTTTCTGTACATCAGTATATTCATGACTGAAAAAAAATCTCTTATGATTTTAAGATAGATTTATTAGAATTCCACTTGTATTTGGTAACTTAATATGATCTTTGAGTTGTTTCTAATAATTTGATTACTGCTGACTTTTCTTGTCCATCTCTTGTATTCATTATCTTCTTTTATTATTTTCATTCACAATAATACATTTCCCTTATTTCCCTTCAAATGTTTTGTGTCCTTATGTATCTATGTTTGATATTGTTTCTTGTTTGAGTTATTTTCTGTTGTGCTCTATATGCTAAGACATTCTGCTTGACACATTCTTTAGAAATGCTTAATACAAATATATAATAGGTAAGAGAGGTTGATACTTTTATTTTATTTGTTTCATAAAAAAAGACATGGGGAATTAACCACAAGCCTGTTAATACTCATGTGAGTTTGAAAATATTGAGGCAGAAAAAAAGTGATATTTTCAACCCCTACACATCTTACATGCAATTTAATGGGGGTCTTGGGGTTGAACAACTGGCATATCGTCCAAACATACAATGTTTTTGCATAAAACCTCGAGAATTAAGATTCCGAGGACACTATAAATGAAATACTGTTAATTTGGAAATGAGAATGTGGAAGAAGGTTATTTACCAACCTTTTTTCAAATATAAGTTTTATTGATTTATTTTAACTATATTACCACTATTAGAGAGTATGTTTCTACTGAGTACATTTGTTTTGTATTTCATAAATTAATGTATGAAAAGCATTCAATTTGTTTCTCATGTGTGCCATTCGTTGGGTTCCAAAACAATTTGTGAATATGGTAAATAACTAAGAGCTCAAATATCCTAGGACATACTTGAAAACCATTAAATTGTAAATATAATGTTCCTTGTTAAATAATATTATTTTCATTATTTTTTCTTATGGAAACTAATCTTATGGGAGACTTATTTTGAACTGTAACATAACATCCCTTTTCAAAGAACTAGTTTAAAAAAATGCCAGTGGAAATGAACATTTAATATTGCTAACTAAACTTATCTAATTTGTAATGGTGATGTCTTGTGTTAAATACTACATAGCTCATCAACAAATTAGTATTTTCTTGAACCTAATTCAAAGGGAGAGCATTAGTCTTTCAAACTTTCTATAGTTGAATGAAAATGTATTAACAATCTTTTCTGTAGTAATTCACAAAACAAGCTATTATTTGTACATGTATATACAATCTTTTCTGCATTGTGTGACATTTTTACCATACTTTGTCTTAAATGTAACTAGCTTTTTTTGAATGTACAAGTTTATTATTAATGCCCTGTTTACAGAGCTAAAAAGTTTCTGTTAGCACCAACATTAAAGGGACACTATAGTCACCAGAAAAATTACAGCTTATTGAGTATGTTCTGATGAGTAGAATTGTTACCTTCAGGCTTTTTGCTGTAAACACTGTCTTTTCAGAGAAAATGCAGTGTTTACATTACAGCCTAGTGACAACTTCACTGGCCACTCCTTAGATGGCTGTAAGAGATCCTTCCTGGGTTATGGCTGCCTAAGTTGCATCCAAACATTCAGTGTCTCCTCCCTCTGCATGCAGACACTGAACTTTCCTCATAGAGATGCATTGATTCAATTCATCTCTATGAGGAGATGCTGATTGGCAAGGGCTGTTTTTGAATTGTGCTGGCTCTGCCCCTGATCTGCCTCTTTGTCAGTCTCAGCCAATCCTATGGGGAAGCATTGTGATTGGATCAGGCTACCACTTCTGCTGATGTCAGCAGGCAGTGGTCAGGTCTAAAGGAAACAGGGAAAAAGTAAGCAGCTGTAGACTTGAATACAAGTAAGATTTTACTATATTTAAGGAGGCATGAGGGGGACATGATTGTGGTCCTGACCCTATAGTGCTCTTTTAATTATCTTTTCTCATTACCGCTATCTATTTTTTGCCTATGTGTAATATAATTTTAATTCAAAATTTGGGCAGACTAGATGGGCCGAATGGTTCTTATCTGCCGTCACATTCTATGTTTCTATTTCAAATCCTGTCTCATACCATGCTTTTTTCCATAATATTTCAAATAAACTCAATTGCATAACACTACATGATAACATTAAACAATGTATCTCAAGAAATCTGATGCTTTTGTAAAAATTCCATTTTAGTTTAAAATATAATAAAATTAGAAATATTTGGTTAAGTGTAATTTCCATTAAAATGACCCCAAAGTAATTCAGGAGTTGTTTATATTAGCATGCAAGCATAAATTATATAATTTGGATGTAATTTGGGCTGAACATTAACTATCTAATAAGCTTCACTAAAAATGAAACATAACTGATTGGTAGACTTGTGCAGAGTAAATAATAATAATAATAATAATAATAATAATAATAATAATAATTAATAATAATAATTAATAATAACATTATATGTGCAGTATATGTTATATTTTCACAACACTGGTTCACAAATCAAGTGAGTAGAAGAAACCAATATGGGAAAAGAGGAGGGACAGTATAACATTTATATTTAGCCAAATTAAACAATGATATTCAATCAGATGGTCTCATAGAGACCATTGTGCTTTGACGCACGTGAGTGCTTGTCTTGATGATCTCAGTCTTGATAATCTCAGCCAAAAAGGCTCAGTGACCGTAGCAAGAGCAGTGAGGGAGTAAGGTAAGTAAAACTCATGTTTTAAACCTTCACAGCATAGAGACCAGCCACCTAGGGTAGGAGCTTGCTATAGCATCAGGAATACATGTTTGCATTCCTATAGCTTTTGTGTTCCTTTAAATGTGTAATATATAAATACATAAATATAGATTTTTTTACTGTACTTCCTTTTTACCCATCTCTTTATTTTTTACAAGATATGTGAATAAAATCAACATTTATTAGCCATCAATAACATGTTTTTCATCAAACATTTTTTTTTAAGCCACAGATGGAACTTTAAATCACAAACAAATTAAATGGTTTTGTCCTTTGTGTTTCCTTTGTTTTATGATTCCTCCATATAGTGTTTTGGTGTGTGGAATTTTGGCTGATCACCCAAAAATCAGATGTATCACAATTTGTTTTAAATTGAATGCACAAGTCTAGCGATTTGTGTGCCCTACATCAATCACTCATAGAGCAGGAAGCAAAGTATTATTAAATCCTGCATATCTTGTTAACCAAGCATTGCTCTGCATATTCTTTACCAGTTTAATGAGTAACAGATACTCTCAAAAATAAGAGATTAAAGAATGACAACTGCATCATTCAGTAATCGGTAAAATATAGGAGGTTCGGTAGGAGGAGCTTGCTGCTTTGTAAATGGTATTGTAGCATTCTGTGAATTTTATATCATACATTAATGTATTTTGACATTTGTATATTCTTATGCAATATTAAGGTTCTACATTCCGACTAACAATGTTCCATTGAGTTTTGCAAAATTAATAAACAGAGAAATATAAATAGTGTTATCAGATAAAATTTTGCATTATTTAACATTAACATAATGGAAAGCAGGTAACCAATAGCATATAAAAATATAATTTAAAAAGGGCTAAAGTGGTTCACATTGCAGCTAATATTCACTTAAAAATTAAAAGCATTTTGTGTGTATTATTAAAACTCTACCAGGTCCATTAGTTTATTGCTATATGCATCAATGTAAGTAATATGTATAATATGATAATATGCATTATAATTATAGGGAATTTTAGAACTAAAATGTTTAATTTTCAACTGTGCCTTAATTCATTATGCTTTATTTTATTGTGTTCACAGAGTATTGCTTCTTCACACAGATTCACAGTTATCTCTTTCACCAGAAGTAATTGAGAAGGGCACAGTGCACTTTAGTTGGGCCATTAGTTAAAACGTAGAGACATTTCAAATTAAGTCTTGGCATGCATATGCCTTTTCCTTAGCTAAATAACTATTTTTTAGAGGTTGATTTCTTTTTTTAGATCAAGAGAACATAAAGTCAGCCATCCCAGTTTTTCCATCCGCAGGAGTCATAAATTTTATTGTCATACAGGGCTGAAATATATATTACCTAGAAGTGTTATGGAGCAAATGAAGGTGATTTTGTGATCTTGAAACAAAATTACTGACAAGCCTGTAATATTTAATGAAACTGCTTCTCTCTTCATTGTGGAAAGATTGTAATAATCAGTCAGCGAACTCTTTCCTTCCTTGTGCTGTGCGTAATAGAGATTCAAATGAGAGAGGTCAGAGATTAAGGACATCAGATTAACGTTGTGCATCCTCTTCAATTTCCATTTCTCACTGTTGTGAAAATGCCATTAAGAATCTGACTGCCCTCAATATATTTTAACCTGCACATACTTCTTGAAACTGATAGTGTACAAATGTGTGTGTGTGTGTGTGTGTGTATATATATGGAGGGGTTATTGTCACATATTCATCCGCTTATAAAATGTGGTTAAAAAGTTGTGCCAAGCAGCAACCTAATCCACAGAAGGGTTAATGCTGAGCAGCAATTATGCAAATGAAACCTGGTAACTGACTTTGGGGTCAAAAGCCGGTTACAGCCTATGAGATCTAGAGGAGGGGTATTTAGGCCCAGTTCTCATCCTGCTCAGTGCCCTGTCGTGGTTTCCCTTGTGGTTGTCCAAGAGCGCGTTCCTGTTTATAGTTTTCTACCTGGTTTTTGACTTTGGCTTTGTTTATTGACTTCTCTATATTCTGGTATCCTGACTCCTGGCTTTCCTCATCGCTGCATCCCTTTCTGTGTTCCCTGACCTCGGCTAGTATTTTTGACTATTCTATGTATGTTAAATCCGGCTAGTCTAAGGACTGGTATTACGTTACTTATTTGTCAACCGTGCTATGCAGTTCTACGTGCTGGATCAAACAGTAATCCTGGCAGTTATCTATATGTGTGTGTGTATATATATATATATGTATGTATGTGTGTGTGTGTATGTATATATATATATGTATATATATATTCTATCATACCAAATACAAGATGCAGCTCACCCACACCTAATCTAGGCAAATATAATGGGGGTTTAGTTACAGTGTATGATGATCATACCTTGCCTAAGCCTGCCACAAAGCCAGTGTGCTAAACATACGCAAATAGTCATGGAAAAAAGAAAGTACATATCAGGACATAGTAACAATCATCTGCTCTTTAGCAGGTTTAAAAATTAGGTATATACAACCTCAGATGAACAACAATACATAATACATTACACTGTGTAATGATTTATTTATCAAAAATAAAGCCAATATGAAGAAGCGTTGTGTGTAGAACTAAGTACACCTTATGATTCAATAGCTTATAGAACCACCTTTAGCAGCAATAACTTGAAGTAATTGTTTTCTGTATGACTTAATCAGTCTCTCATAGCTTTGTGGAGGAATGTTGGCCCCCTCTTTTTTACAATGTTGCTTCAGTTCTTCGAGGTTTGCTGGCATTTGTTTATGCACAGGTCATTTAAGGTCCTGCCACAGAATTTCCATTGGATTGAGGTCAGGACATTGACTGGACCATTGCAACACCTTAATTCTTTTTTTTTTCTCCAGCCATTCTGTTGTAGATTTGCTGGTATGCTTGGGATCATTGTCCTGTTGTTTTAGCTTTAGCTGTCAGACAAATGGACTAACATTTGACTCTAGAACTTTGGTATACAGAGGAGTTCAGGGTCGACTCAATGACTGCAAGCTGCCCAGGTCTTGTGGCTGCAAAACAAGCCCAAATCATCACCCCTTCACCACTGTGCTTGACAGTTGGTATGCATTGTTTGTGCTGATATACTGTGTTTGGTTTTTGCCAAATGTGGAGCTGTTCATTATGGCAAAATTTCTCCTCTTTGGTCTCATCTACCCAAGGATATTGTTTCAGAAGTCTTATGGACAACTTTAAAGAGGCTATAAGGAAATTACTCTCAATGAAACCAGTGTCTAGAAGATATAACATGAAGAAAAGACTGAACCATGTATGATTTTTCCAACTACATTTACCATAGCCTCAGGCTGGCTAAGAAACATTGTGTATTCCAACTGGCTTATACTGGTCAATAACACTATGTTATCAGATTCTTTCTGAACACATCCAATGATGTGCTACAGAAAGAGTAAAAACCTAAGGGATCTTCTGGTGAAAACCAACCCAACACACTGTCACTCCCCTAATGAAGAATCAATGGATGCTAATGTTACCTAGGATTTGTGACATGTGGACATATGGTTCTGGGTATAACCTTTACACATACCCACAATGGGAAGCAAAAACCATCAAACACAGAATACCTTGAACCTTGGATTTTGTGGTCTGCAAACTTCAATGTATTCAGTGTGGCTTGGTATATGTGGGAAAAAACTGATTTGCCACTCAGAGACAGAATCAAAAACCACAGATCCAGCAAAAGAACTATATATAAGCATATTGTGACCAGAAAGTGGAACTCCCAGTTACCTCTACACACATTAAAATGTATTCCTCCTCCCATACATGGGGGGGGGGGGGCAGTAAAATACTTTTATTGCAACATGAACTGTTTTGGATTAGAACTATTGATACCATTTGGTCAAAATGACTTAAAGGACCACTATAGTGCTAGGAAAACATACTCGGCACTGGAAGGGGGAAAGGGGTTTAAACTTACCTTTTTCCAGCACTGGGCGGGAGCTCTCCTCCTTCTCTCCTCCTCCGATCCGCCCCGTCGGCTGAATGCGCACACGCGGCAAGAGCTGCGCGTGCTTTCAGCCGGTCACATAGGAAAGCATTTACAATGCTTTCCTATGGACGCTGGCGTGCTCTCACTGTGAAAATCACAGTGAGAAGCACGCAAGCGCCTCTAGTGGTTGTCAATGAGACAGCCACTAGAGGATTAGGGGGAAGGCTTAACCCATTCATAAACATAGCAGTTTCTCTGAAACTGCTATGTTTATTAAAAAATGGGTTAACCCTAGCTGGACCTGGCACCCAGACCACTTCATTAAGCTGAAGTGGTCTGGGTGCCTAGAGTGGTCCTTTAATGGGACATACTTGCTTTCAGTATTTCTCTAGGATAATATGCCTCTACTGAAAAATTGGTAGATGCTATTTGCATTAATGTATGTATATTTTTTCACAGCTAATCCACATACTGTAGGGATTACTTTGAACCTTTTGTGGATTATTTGGTACTTTGATTAAAGTTGTTATATTATTATATTAATTACATATAAACCATTTAGCCCTTCTGCTAGTTTCCCAAGAAGTGGTTGGATAGACAGTGTATCCATTTGTTTCATGTCCATAGAAATCAGAATTCAGTCGTGGACCAGTTGCACTAAGTTGCCTGAATGCCTACTAGCTAATTTCTGGACCTAAATTTGAATCCTGTACTAGTTAGAAAATATTACCTCAAGCTATATAGAGGGAGTGGGGCATAGTGACACAAAGGGTATAAGTAGGGGTAACGAAGTAGGTTGCTATATAAGTATTCACTGAGGGCTCAGTAGGTTATTTTTGACAGTTGCAGGAGAGTAGTCATGGTGGTGGTGAGGGGGGGTTGGTGACAACCTGCTAATAGTTTAATTGACATGCTTTCCTGAAAAAGTGAGTTTTCAATGATTTTTGGAAGCAGTGGAGACTGAGTGAAAGTCTAACGGAGAAGGGAAGGGAGTTCCACAGAAAAGGTGCAGCCATGGAGAAGTCTTGAAGGCCAGCATCAGAGGTGGGAGTACGGATAAAGGATAGACGTAGTTTTTGCATCAGATTTTCCCCTTGAGTCCAGCACCAATAAGACTGTAATTTCCTTAATTTGTTCTAGCAATGTAACCAGGACAGGGACTTAGACTAACTATGTAGGGTATGTATTAACTTTTTATATATGACACACACTGTCCTACACCAGTTAAATAGCCACCTGTCAGCTCACTTAGGCTCTCTTCACTGTATTTACTATTGCTCAAAATGAGGTAGTATATTCACACTGAAAGAGTGTGCTGCTCAAATGCTAAGCATTCGGGTTGAACCCAGACTTCAATCTTGAATCCTGCCACAGCATCATGATTTTTGCTTACAATTTTATATACATCAAGAGTGTACCACTGTCTTAAAGCAGGTAGACAAAACCCTGGCAGCAATCGCAACCTCAGCATGGCAAATGCCATCCCTGCTTCTGCGTTCGGTAACTTCCATTACATAGTAGCAACTACACAATGATTCTTTCTAACCATTGCCTTTTGGCTTTGTCTATGTCACAATGTTTTAATTATCTAATGCTGAAATTCCACTACCTTAATAATATACGCTTTCTAGTTACCAGGGCAACCGTTTGCAATGCAAACAGATGGGGGATGAGCCCAAGTTCTGGAGGTCCGCACAAAGCTTCGAGGTGGTCACACACAATCTCAGCATTCAGAATGTGCACAAGGGGGATGAGTACTTTGTCTTTATAATTTTTAAAGGTAAAATATACACTAGTTTTGTTTTGTGAAGCTTTGTCCTGATTAAAGTTTTGTGAAAAAACTGAAATGTTTAATTTTATTTTACAAGCTTAATAAAAGTTGTTTTATTATAACTCTTCAAAAAGTCCTAGGATTGCTATCTTCTTATGCTAGTTAATAAAATAAAATATTCAGATGAGCAATTGTCACTATTTCATGTATTTGTCCATCCTTTGCAATATCATTATTTTAAGAGGAGAAACATTTTTTAGGTAAGGGTGGGCATTAAAGATTATGTGGCATTCTTTGTCTTACATTACTTTTAACAGTGTCAGAATATTACCATGACAAAAAGTTATTTTATAGTGTGTATATATGGAGAGAACTAAAATGTGAAGAAACAAGATGATGGAGATTTTGGGATGCAAATTTGGAAAATGTCAAGAATAGGAAATGATCCATAAAAGAATAATTAACTCAAATTTCTTCAGTGTAATCATTGGCTTAGATTATTGTTTCTTTTCAAGATACTATTTCTCTAAACCTTCAGTTTTTAATGGACTTACTCAATATTTTTCAGTATTTGAAATTCTTTCTTACATTTTGACAAGATAACAACCCACAAGTAACACTTGTATAATTCTACCATACCGATATTGTTTCATTCAATCAAGTAGTATGGAGTGCATTTAATAAAATCAAGTAGTTGCTTTTTATTTATGTGAAAAGATAGAGCACTTTATTTGTGCTTATAATTACAAAAAATAGATTATACCCTTTATAATAACAAATACATACTAATTACATCATTGGCTGTTTCTTACAATTTCTCTCCAGATGTACAGGTAAGGCAAACCAATAACAAAAAATATAGTGTAATATTGCAATAGAAATTGACTTTCAATAAGAAAACCAATAGCCCTACTTACATAAATGGACTCATAAATACATACTCCCAAACTGAAGAACATTGGATTGAATAAAAGATGGTACTGCCTCTCTCCCATTAGATTCAGCCTTCTGTTTTCCTTCAGAGCAGTTCCACTCACAGGTGATCAGGGGCATGGAGCTTCACCCCCCATATGGTACCTTAATGGTGTTGTGATGCAATTCACCCAATAGCAGGTTTCCTAAGGCAATAACAATTCTTATCAATCTTTATTTATTCTACCAAGCAGAGAAAGATTGAAGCAGACTGTCATTGTCTGGGGAAGCCTGCTATTGCACTCTAAACAGGCTTTGTTTTAGAGATTCAGTATATACTGGCATCTCACATTGTTTCCAAACATGCTGCCAAAAGTTGCACATGTAGTTTTTGTCATTAGTAATCTTGATTTTATTTTTGGAATTTAATAACAAGGTGTTATCCAGTTATAGACTCAACAATATAAATTTTGGAGTGAAATTAAAATGATCTTGATAAATGTGAGTGGATATTGGATGCTTCAGCATCTTATACTAAATCTCGGTATAATCTGAACTATATAGTGCTTTGTTACTCTTATTTTGTATACCCCCAATTGCTTGTGAAAAGGCACTGCTTTAAAGGGAACAAAGAAGTCTGGAATTATTGGGAGAGAAGCTTAACTTATTGTAATTATAAACACACAAGAAAGTGCTCCACTTTTTCACATATATTTGTTTGATTTGTGTGTATCACTTGTTGGTTGGTTGAAATACACAAGTGTGTATCAGCTACTTTATATAAATAATTCATAATTACATAGGCTGAATAGAGACACACGTCCATCAAGTTCAGCCTCTCTGATTCACTGCGACAAAAATTCAATACGCTGTATGTTTTCAACAAATATGTGCCAGGCAGGACTATTCTAGTTTTGCCTGGCATTTAAATTTAAGCTACTGAAGTATATTTTGAAATACTGCAAACCTTTTCCTACCTCACAGCTGATATACTCACTTACTTATTATTATTGCAACATTATTTGACAAGGAGCTTCTTCAGTTTGTACAAAGGCTTTTTTTTATTTCCCTAATTTTATGATGTACACCATTAGTCTACCTCTAAAACAATAAACTACATAGCTCCTTCAAAGTGATTGCTTGCATAGCTATGGTCTCTCTAAATTTTCTATTTGAGAACTGAGTTGTGAGATGCCTCTTCTTGTTGGCATTGTTTGAGTAGTGTAATACAGTATACACTTCTTAATTATACATCCAGCTTTGATCATTGAAGTATACAAATACTTTGATACGGTTTTGCATCTTCTTATTTTCCAAGATGGATGGCAATTTTAATGTAAATTCCTCTTGTTAGGAAAGAAAATATTTGTAATCTTCCATGGAAAAATTGTTAATTGCTAATTCAAGCAACATTTCTCAATCTGTAATCATTAATACATTTTAATATTTCATCTTACATTTTAACATTAAGTCAATGTCACCTTGAAATAAAAAAATGTTCCATTGTTTTACTAAATATAAATTAATGGGACAGAAAATAAATTCAAACATATTAAAAATGTGACAACATCAAAAGTATAAATTAGTAGAGACTTGCATATCAGGAGGAAAATATCCAAAATAAATATCCAATGTGTACAGGAAGGAATTAGAAATAAACGTTTAGTGCAGAATTTTAATCATCAACAAGAGTTTTAAAAGACAAAACAAACAGAACCATGATTCATCTTGTATTATTGACATTCCAACTGTATTTCCACCTGATCCAAGATATTGGACATCCAATATTGAGCACCAGGTACTAGGATTTCTTTAAGTCCTACTGGATCAAATAAGATGCTTGGCTTTCTGGATCCTAGGATCTGGAGCTTCTGTAAATATGCACATTTGCATAAGTTCTTTTATAATTCATGGTATTTCATTTTTTATTTTGTTTTGTCACAGTTTTTTACACAATAAGTGTTCTTCTGCTTGTTTACTTTACATACATTAAATGTTTATTTTATTGGTATTCGTCCTGAACTATAAAAGTCCCTGTTCATATTCAACACTTAAGCCTAGCTTTAATAATCTTTCCAACTAATTCAGTACTGTTATAAAAACCTCATTTCAACTCAACTCAAAGTCATTTATGCACAAAAAATCCCATAGACTTTAATGGTGACTTCTGTAGCTAAACCATTTGGAAAGTTTTTCCAACTGTATTGAATCATTTGGAAAATGTATAAAAAAGAGCTCCTACTTATGTCTGAATTCATTTTGCTCTACACTTATCTATATTTATTAGAAATGGTTTGGAATACATTTGTTTATTGAATTCACCATGTGGCGAAAGTAACCTTGCCACTGGTTTTTGGAGGGGCCTGTTTACCAGCCTCCTACCCTGTGACTGTGATCCCTGAAATAAATCTTGGTTAAAACCACTGTTTGGGACTTTTGGACTTATAACAGGAACACTTTGAACTCTCAAAGCGATTTGAAGCTGCACTTTGAACTCCCGAACAACCGCACGAACCAGAGACAACCCTGGAGCTTGTTAACAACTATTAACAATTTGGAATGTTTCTCAACGCAGTGTTCTAATTGTTCGTCTGGGTGGCCGCAATTCCTATGGACAACCACAAGGTGGCGGCCATCTTGTTCGCATAAACACAGGCAGTGGTGTTTGGACATGAATCGCATGGAACTAAAATCGGACACAGAAACTCCCAAACACCGCTGGACTTCCATCATTGCCTGCGTTCATTTCTATACAAGTTAGAAGGGCACTGTTCGGTGGGATCATTCATCTGGATGAGGGGAACAAGCTCCAGGATAAGACTATTGACTCTGTTCGGTAGTTTGTTTTCAAAATACCGAACTAGACCAACCCCAAACACCCTGATTCACTGGAGCTGTTTTGGGCATGGGACCATGTGTGTGGTCATTCAAAATGTGACTTCCATAGAATTCCTGAACCCCTGAAATGATCTGGGTGATTTTTGGATATGTTGGTCACCCAGCTCAGGGCTATCAGGGAATGTAATATTTGTGGAGATATTTATGTGTTTTTGGGGTACTTTGGGTTTTTATAGAAATATGTGTTTTTTCTGCCTGGAGATAATTGAGTTAGTACAGTACCTGACTCAATTATCTCACAGGCAGAGGGGAGGAATTGTCTGCTGTGTGTGGGAGTGTCGTTCCTTGTAACCTTATTGTTATTGGTCTGTGATGTTGTAAATTAGTCTATCATCAGGTCCATGTGGGTGTACTCCTTGCATGGGGATTGTCATGTAAGGCCAAGTGTGCCACCAATGAAATCAGTTCCTCTTCACCCTCAACATAGTTCCTCATCTCATGTGGAGGGGACAGCTATATTCACTTTGGGGATTGCTATACTCCTTATAGTCCCCTGGGTTCTAATCACTAGCTCTTATAAGAGCTGTTCCTGCTATACTTTCTGGAGTACGAGAGGTTTACCCACTGGAAGCTGGATCCTGGTCTTGAGAGACACCAGCCAAACTGCGGCGGTTTGTGGAGTCTACAGTGCTTATGGTGTCTGGTGGAGTGCTTGGAGTCCTCAGTGAGCACTATGAGCATCGATTGACAGAGGCACCTGGTCAGGGTGCTAGGCGGTCCGTCACACACCATACATGGGAATTATTTTAAAGTAATGTCAGATTATAATTTGAAAAGATGTGACAAACAGGAACTAGAACTTACAAACTATAACCAGAACTAACATTTTTCATTACACTAATTTCAACAAATAGTTTTAGGGAATATTAAAACTGGATTAATGCTGTTCCTTTTTTTTGTCTAGGCCAACATTGTATATATGATCTATTCTAAGGACACTGGGCATATTTGATTCTGCCATTAAATATGGAGAGCATTAATTATTTCCCACCATGACGGTCACAGTCCTGTCCTTCACTGCATTCTAATGGCATACATTTAAAGGAGAAGAATGATGTCCAGGAAATCACTTGCATTACATGATGAAAGCAGATTTGATTTTAAATATAAGAACAATACAAAAAGAGCCCAGTGCATTTAAAATGTCAGTGTTGCAACACATACAGTGCTGTTGGAAATGTCATTTATTTATTTTCTTCTTCTTCTTCTTATTATTATTATTATTATTATTATTATTAATATTATTATTATTAATATTATTATTGGAATTAATATGGCAGCATTTTACAATATTATAAAGTTGGAAACGGCAGATATTTTACAATAAATTAGACAGTTACAACATTTTACAGGAATATTATATTGATGAGGACCCTGCTCTAAAATTAGCTTTTTTAATTTGACTTTACTATTCCTTTAAATTATAATGTTCTTACTGACCATTGTACTGTCCCTGTGTTTAAAAATGGATTTACTCATTGGGGAAGCATTTCTTACAGCAAATGTCTTCTCCCGTGTACACAGTTCAATAACTTATGGTATGCATAATCCTATTCAACCATGTTACAGAATCTCTTTTAAGATGTGAGAAATGTCATTTTGTCTCTTCGGTGCCATGAAAATCAGCAGGATCTTCTCTGGGACAAAACCACCAAAGAATAATTGCGGTCACAGAACTGGAAAAAATAAATACTGAATGGCTAGAGATGCATGTTTTTTTGTTATTCAAGAACAATGGTTCTTTGACCAATTCTCTAATACAATTTTTCTGGAAAATATATAAATGTCATTTATCACACAAGTATGTCTTCATATAAATATTTACCTAGTTGCACAAATGCATACGTAAGTTATATTTTTATGGAAAATATTTCTGTCTAAGGCCTATAAATAGCCATAAAAATACATTTTTCATTAACTTGCTCTGTATCAATGATTTAAAAAAAAAAAGGGATATGTTTGATTGAAATCTATGTACACACAACCAGCACCTTTAATTTACTGTATTCCAAATATGAATGATTACCCATTAAACTAAAAATAGTTTACCTTGCAAAAATGTCATAAAATCTATTTCTAATTGTATATAACAAAATCAATTCTGATATATTTTGATATAACTGTTAAAAAAACAAATAACAGTATTTTAAGAAAACAGTTTTAGGTTTGAGTAATACTTTTTACACTGCTGCGTCCCCCCACCAAAAATATGAAGGAATATCACTAAAATTCCAGCATGGGTGACAGGAAGGGTGTTTGGCTGTTTGTGTGGCACTATCATGCTCTGCATGGGGGCTTCAGATGTAAAATATGTACAAATTTGACATTAGTTAGCCCAGAACTCTTGTTCGGGCTAGATAATGATGCCCAATGACGCAGCTGCAGGTCAAGTTACGCTTTTGGCAGCAGAGTGGGTAAACTCAGTTATGCATCCAACAGCAGAGTGGTTAAACTCAGTATAGCAAAATGCTGCTTTCATAGCAAAATGCTGTACTTACAGACTCCTTGCACCATGACCTCTTCAAATCAGTGATGTGGTCATGGTGTTTTGCATAACCCTTTCAACTAATCTGAAAAGTTATTATTCTAAATATGAAATCTTCATCTGGTTACAGATATTAAAAATCATAACAAACAGCAAGAATTAACCTTTATGTTTAAAAAATTTGATTTAACCTGATATTTGAGTGATTACCGTATATACTCGTGTATAAGTTGATCTCATGTATAAGTCGAGTGCAGTTTTGTGACCAACAATTGTGAAATATGCTATGCCTCGTGGATAAGTCGAGGGTAAAACTTGGGGCTATGAAGTTCTGTGATTTTTATAATTACATACACACACACTCATACAAACACACACTCTGCATTATATACACACACACTCATACAAACACTCTGCATTATACATACACACACTCTGCATTATACACACACACACACACACACACACACTCATACACACACTCTGCATTATACACACACACTCATACACACACTCTGCATTATACACACACACACTCATACAAACAATCTGCATTATATACACACACACTCATACAAAAACACACTCTGCATTATACACACACACACACACACTCATACAAACAATCTGCATTATACATACACTCATACAAACACACACTCTGCATTATATACACACACACTCATACAAACACAATAATGCAGAGTGTGTGTGTTTGTGTGAATGCAGAGTGTGTGTGTATATAATGCAGAGTGTGTGTTTGTATGAGTGTGTGTGTATAATGCAGAGTGTGTGTTTGTATGAGTGTGTATATAACGCAGTGTGTGTGTATACAATGCAGAGTGTGTGTTTGTATGAGTGTGTGTTTGTGTGTGAACTGGGTGGGGGAGGGCATTTTTATTATTTTTTATTTTAATATTTAAATTTTTTATTTTAGTATTTTTTTTGTATTTTATTTTTAACTTTTTTAAATTTTAATATATTTTTTTATTGTAATTTTTTTTTTATTATTTAATTTTTTTTTCCGTCCCCCCTCCCTGCTTGTTAGCTGGCCAGAGAGGGGGGCTCTCATTCCCTGGTGGTCCAGTGGATGGGCTGTGTAGGAGGGGGGCTGGCAGAGAGCTGTTACTTACCTTTCCGGCAGCTCCTGTCAGCTCCCTTCTCCTCCGGTCCAGTCAGCTCCACAGTAAGTCTCGCGAGAGCCACGGGGTCAGAGCGTTGCCACGCTCCGCGCGGCAGTCACTCCGCGAGACTTACAGTAGAGGAGAAGGGAGCTGACCGGAGCACAGGAGAAGGGAGCTGACTGGAGCGCAGGAGAAGGGAGCTGACCGGAGCACAGGAGAAGGGGGCTGACAGGAGCTGCAAGAAAGGTAAGTAACAGCTCTCTGCCAGCCCCCAACAGGACTGCCGGGCTTGTAATGAGCCCGGCGGTCCTGGTCTGTATTATGGCAATGTAAGTTGCCATAATACAGACACTGACTCGAGTATAAGTCGAGTGGGGGTTTTTCAGCACAAATAATGTGCTGAAAAACTAGACTTATACTTGAGTATATATGGTAATCATGAATTAAATTGACTTGATTTAAATCACATCCACTTTGCATCTGTATTGCTCTATATATACTGTATAATGAAATAAAAAAAATAAAAAAATTATACGGGGTATGGTGTCACCAAGATGGATGCATGAGCTGAGAGCTGCTGAGATTGGAGACCTTTATCAGTGATTAGAACAGCAAATCTCCTCCAATAATTACAATAATTATATATCTATGCATCTCTACGGCATGTCAAACTAATCCACCAACATTTTTTAAACAAAAGGTTGCCGTACTTCAAGTCTCATCTCTAACCTCACTATATGATAGGCCTCAAGATGGAGAGGACTGGCTGCTTTTGCCTGCATCCTACTCTGACAAGAGTGACAGCACATCAGTGTCAATGCTCAACTCAGCTTCAGCTACTTACTGCTTCCCTAAAAAGATACTGCAAGAACTCCAAGCTTCTGTACAAGCCAAATTCCACAATTTGGCTAAAGGTGTCCAAATATACATTCAGGCAACTGGAGAAAGAACAGCTCATTTAGAGGAGAAAGCCCACAATTCATTAGCTGACAACCATACTGAGCTCACTTCTAAGCTTGACCTTCTGGCCAATAAGATAGCTGACCATGAATATAGAGATTGGTGCAATAACTTTCGCCTTGGTGGCATAATGTCAGGCCATCGGAACTCTAGACATATGTGACTGCTATATTCCAGTCTTTTGCCCCAAAGTGGTCCCCACAAAACCTGCTCTTGAAACACATCCATACACTGCTTATACAACACCTACCACAAAAGACACCACAAGATGCCATCACCAAACTACACTATTTCACTGCAAAAAAGAAAATAATGTAGGCCTCCAGACGCCTACTTACCTTAACCGACTGATATGTTGAAGTTAAAATCTTTGCTGACCTGTTGGCAGCTACCATACTCAAGAGAAAATCATTCTCTCCAGTGACAAGAGCCTTGAGAGAGGTAAATATGCTCTTCAAGTGGGGTTACCCATCCCACCTGACTGTTTAACGCAACAATGCTGAACACCACATACTCACAACAGAAAGCTATTGTCTGCTGAAGGAATGGAAGAACCCAATACAGATGTCTGACCAGGGCAGAACAACAAGACTGCAGCACTACCTAATGAAGATCACCTGACAATGGCACATGGCAATCCCAGGTAAGCAACTTTCCACATGACTGTAAACCTTTTTGCTCTTCAATCTCAGGCTGCCTGTCACACCTCTACTCATCCCAACTGAAATCTAGCAGCCTGCATACATTTTAATACCACTTTATTTTAAATCTAGCAATGGTGGCTTCTACGTGATGGGGGGAGGGCACCAGTCTCCCTGCAGCTAGTTGCCTCAGCTACTGGAGTCGGGCACCACCTGCTCCTTTTTAAAATTATTGCTGGGTCCACCACACTATACAGTACCACCTCCCCGCAGGCTTTAGAGAGTCATATTCCTGCTGCCTGTAGCAACCTACACTCTGAAAGAACAGCTTCTTGTACCCAGTTATTTAGTTACATTTCATTCATCAGTCAACTACTCACATGCTAGAATAGACAGATTCCTGACCCCATCTACACTTTTGCCCACAGTGCAAGACAAATAAATAGGTATGATATCCTGGTTGAATCATGCACCAATTATAATATATAATATAAGATTACAAACCACCTTAATTCAAGAGATTACTGACCTAAACCACACAAATAAACTTAGCCCATCACCTACAACATAATCAAAGCTACTTACGCTGCAGACTCATTAAGAAAAATAGAATAAAACAACTTTTCTTCTAAAACACTTAAAACACAAAATATTTGTTTAGGGCAACTAAGCATGAGCATTACTAGCCTCAAAGCTCAAATCTCTTATGCCAAATACCAAAATAGTATCATCCTTTCTAACACTAAAAAACTAAATTTCCAATCCACATGGCAATGTGATTACACTTGCTAAATACTATAGCAGATTAAACAATCTATAAAATCTATAAAATTACCCTCTCTTAAGTCACCTCTCTTAACCATTTGAACACCTAGAAATAGAAAATGCAATCAAATCAATTCCCACTCACAAAGCCGTATGCCCAAATGGGTTCACTAACTTATATTACCAAACTTTTGGTGATATTCTTTCCCAACATATGTTAGCTTGTGAGTTCACAAGAGAACACGCCAACAGAGATGGTACTAGCACACATCTCCATACTGCCAAAACCAGGGAAAACCCCCCAATATGTCAATACTTAAACCCATATTGTTACTCAACTGCAATATAAAACTTTAGGCTAAACTAATGACCAACATACTCTTCCCAATTCTTCCTCGGTTGGTCCAAAATGACAACTACAAACACTAGGTTCCAAAAACTGGTAAATGTTGTATACAGCATAAAATAAAGTATCAAATAGTGTACAGGGGTAGCTAAGGGAAGGGCTAAGACTAAAATCAGTACATATGTATCTATTCAGGCTTCATTAAGTTGTGCTTCAGATACCCTAACTGTAATAGACAAAATAAGAAATAGCAGATAAGGGGGAAGGAATCTAAGGAAACTGGTAATGATGGAAACTGGTTCTAATATTGCAGCAAGTAATCATATGGCCATTGGTAACACGGTACTGGTGATGTATCTATCTCCACTGGTACACCCATGCTACAAGGTAAATTGAAAACTCTTATGACCCAAAGGAGAATATAAATAGGGACAGCTAGCTATTATCTTGGCTTTTCTAAGGAAACAACAGCCTACTACCACCACAGGACAGAAAATTAATACCTGCAATAGAGAGTAATCTGAGAATCTGGGATAGCTATTCTGCAAAGTGGGTGGTTCCTTGGTATTGGTAAGTTGTTGACTTAGCACAGCACTGAGATATTACACTATATTGCAGGTATTCATTTATGACCATATACCTTAGAGTCCATGACCTATCTATCACTCCTATAGTGGTGGTGGCTTACAGGAACCGAGAAAAACAAAAAACTTTCTACAATCGCAACACAGCAACATAGTGGTAACATTTCAGCACACCCAGTTGAGTTACTATCCTGTTTTTCCTTTTTACGCCACCCAATTCTACAACGGACAGTGCATATACAGATAGGACTCTAGGTCCAAATAACACAAAATAAATAATCACCTTGTGACTGGTAAAGCCTCTTTACATGATGTAACTACATCGTACGCCCCATCTATTACTACACACCCACAGGTATAGAATGTTTAACCCCTTAAGGACACAGCTTCAGAAGCTTGACTTACGCTTAATGACACAAGCAATTTTTGCATTTTCTTGCTGTTTGCGTTCAACTGCAATTTGCATCTCTCTCATTTATTGCACCGACACATATTATATACTGTTTTTTAAAGGACAGAAAGGGCTTTAATTTGATATAACATATATATATATAAATGCTTACTTATTATAAAAAAAATACAGAAAAATGCAAAAAAAATGAAAAATATTGTTTTTTTTTACAGTTTTTGCAATAATAATGTGTGCATAATTAGTGCAGGTTAAGGAAAGTAATTAAAAATAAATTTATTTATTTGTTCTGATTTACAGAATATATAATGTGTCTGGGATTTTAAGTTTTTTTTGGTAGTTACAGGTCACAAAGCACAAGGAGTAAAATAAAATTTTAATGTGGAGCGATTTTAGAATTTGGTATGTTTGTCTTGTAAGCTTAATAGCCATAAAAGAAAACAAAATTGCCACACAAAAGTATATATTTATATAAAGTAGACATCACGGGCTATTTACCTAAGGTTGTTTTGACACTTTCTACGTAGCCATTTCACCGCCAACCTCTGCTAAATATTGGAGTAAAATTGTGTTCTTTTTGGTTTTTGGCACACAAACTTATAACAGAGAAATTCTCGTGTATATTTTGTAAAGTTGGTGCGTGCTATTCCTGTACAAAGTTTTATTTTGTGTTCAGTTACATCTGCTGAGTAAAATGACACCCCCATTGTATGTCTTTTGCACTATTTCGTGAAGTTACAGTGCCATACAGGATACCTGTCCTTTTCAGTATTCACAGTAGAATTTTGAGAGATGAATTTAATGAGCCTTAGCTTCCATTTGGGGTATTATAACAGTTTGACTGTTCAAAAAACCCCCACAAAGGCCTACCATTTGTAAAAGTAGACACTCCAGGGTATCTTATAAGGTGCATATTGTGCCTTAACATGCCCCCATTTTTTCACCAATATATGCCAAAGTATGTGGTAAAAAAAAATTTTGTGCATTTTTTACATACGGATTGCATTTTTGCTGGGCGTTTTGTATATTTCATATGTGCCACTAAATTCAAACCCCCCAAATTATGCTCAGCTAAGTCTTCTGAGTAAAATGACACCCCATATGAATGTCTTTGGCACTATTTCGTGAAGCTACAGTGCCATATAGGAGACCTGTCCTTTACAGTATTCACAGTAGAATTTTGAGAGACGGATTTAATGAGCCTTAGCTTCCATTTGGGGTATTATAACAGTTTGACTGTTCAAAAAACCCCCACAAAGGCCTACCATTTGTAAAAGTAGACACTCCAGGGTATCTCATAAGGTGCATATTGTGCCTTAACATACCCCCATTTTTTCACCAATATATGCCAAAGTATGTGGTAAAAAAATTATTTTGTGCATTTTTTACATACGGATTGCATTTTTGCTGGGCGTTTTGTATATTTCATATGTGCCACTAAGTTCAAACCTCCCAAATTATGCTCAGCTAAGTCTTTTGAGTAAAAATACACCCCCAATGAATGTCTTTGTCACTATTTTGTGAAGCTACAGTGCCATATAGGAGACCAAGCCATATCCGTTTTTACCAAACTTTGAATTTTGACGCTGGGCCTATATGCAATTTCCAAGCATCTTCGCAGGTTTTAAATTCAATCTACCCCACAAAGGCCTACCATTTCTTAAAGTAGACACCCCAGGGTGTTTCAAAAGGTATAGTTTGAACCTTAGCGTGGGATCATTTTTCCGCTAGCTTGTACCAGATGTAGTGGTAATAAGCGTTTTTTCTGCCTTTTTGACATACAAAGTGAGTTTGCACAGTATATTTTGCAAACCTTATGTGTGCTACGACTGTATAATACTTCATATGTTGCTCAGCTATGTCGGCTGAGTACAGCAATACCCCCGTATGTACCTTTGCCAGGTATGTGTGGACATCGGAGGGGCACATTTGGGACACAGCCATTCCAGTTTTTTTCAAACTTTGAATTTTTATGCTGTGCCTATGTCCCATTTTAGAGTATTTTACCAGGCTATATAATCCAAATTCCCCATAAAGCCATACCATTTCTTAAAGAAGACATCCCAGGGTATTTAAAAAGGCATATTTTGAACCTTAGTGTGGGATCATTTTTCCGCTAGCTTGTACCAAGTGTAGTGGTAATAAGCATTTTTCTGCCTTTTTGACATACAAAGTGAGTTTGCGCAGCATATTTTGCAAACCTTATGTGTACTATGACTGTATAATACTTCATATGTTGCTCAGCTATGTCGGCTGAGTACAGCAATACCCCCGTATGTACCTTTGCCAGGTATATGTGGATGTTGAAGGGGCGCATTTGAGACGCAGCCATTCAGTTTTTTTCTAACTTTGAAGTTTTACGCTGTGTCCATGTTCCAATTTGGAATAGTTTAGACGGTTGGTTATTGAAACTTCCCCACAAACACATACTATTTATTAAAGAATACACCCTGGGGTAATTCAAAAGGCATATTTTGAACCTTGGCGTGGGATAATTTTTTCTCTAGTTTGTTCCAGGTGTAGTGGTAATGAGCGTTTTTAAAATGTATTTTTTTACTTTTTATAACTTTTTACTTTTAAAAACTAGTTTTTAAACTTTTGTTTTGCTTATAAATTTTTTTTAAACTTTCCTAAACTTTCTTAAAACTTTTTTACAGATTTAACATTTTTCTAAGCTATTTTTTTTACTGTTAACCCCTAACTAGCAGTACGCAGCACTAACAGTAAATTCCCCATTTTCCCATAACTCCCACCCACCCCAGCTAGCAAAATATATAGTTATAAAATATTTAAATTAATTAATTAAATAAATTGAACCCCTGAGGGTTAAAAAAATAAATAAAAGTTAATCCTCAGGGGTTAAAAAAAATTAGATCACAGTATAATACTGTGATCTCTATTTGATCGCTGTAGGCAGTGATCGACTGGCAGGGAAGGGGTTAATTTTTATTTGGACTAGGTAAAGTGTGTTTTTTTGTTTTTATTACTTAAATGTTATTAAAACATTTTTTAAGCTTAATTTTTAACTTTTTAAAGTTTCTTTTAAAACTTTTTTTTAACGTTAACCCCTAGTTAGCCTAACGTCAAATCCCCCAATTCCCCACTAACTTCCACCTACCCCAGCTATCTAAATATATAATTGAAAAATAATTTAATTAATTAATTTAATTAATTTAACCCCTGAGGGTTAAAAAAAAAAGAATTAACCCTCAGGGGTTAAAAAAAAAAAATCAGATCATAGTAAAATGTAATCCCTGCCAATTGATCACTGTAGTCAGTGATCAATTGGCAGGGAAGGGGTTAATTTTTTATTAAAATGGGTAAGGGGGGGACACTTTAAATTAACTTTATTTTTTTTTACAGCAGGGGGCAGGATCAGCACTGATCCGGCTCCCTGCACTTCACACAGAACCCGGAAGTGCAGGGAGCCGGTAGGTGAGTATTCAGAGCACATGTGCTCGCTCCGACTTGCGGTCAGAGCGAGCACATGTGCTGGGCAGCTTGACCGGGTGCTCCCGGTATGCCTCTAATGCAGAGGCATACCGGGAGCACCATTAACCCCGCGATCGCCGCGATAGCGGCGATCCGGGGTTAATTTTACCGCGTGACGGACGAGGTCCGTCACCCGTCGTTAAGGGTCTCCCCTGCGTGACGGACCTCGTCCGTCACCCGTCCTGAAGGGGTTAAATGTGGTATTTATTGTGACATATCTGGTAACCTATGTTTACTACCCTGTCTTAGATCAATTACTTAATGGAAAAAATCATGCTGCACAAAAGTGTAGATTTTGTCTCCATATAAGGTTCAGGCAGACAGAATCTTTCTCACACGTTCAGATAGTGAGGCTGGTTGACTGTCTAATGTCCTGTATATCATGATCTTGTACATGTTTTTTGTGCTGTTAATGGAATATTGACACTTTGTGTTTCCCCCCAATGCTCCCTTTTATTTTCTGTACCCTCCTCATTACTTAAAAAGCAAAACAAAATTATGAAAAAGCAAATAAACAAATTTATAAATATATATATATATATATGTATATATATATATATATATATATATATTTATATTGTAATCAAAATTATTCAACCCCATTGAAAATCAGGTTTGTTGTCAAAATTTGTAAACTTTCAGCTGTTTGCAATGAACAAATCAAATGAAAGCAATTGAAATAGCCCAACACAACAAATTATTCCAGTGGTTCCCCAAATTTAACTGAAAATGCAATTATGATAACTTATCCAGTCTCAAAATTATTAAATCCCCTGAATAGAATCTCTCACAACAGTGATTGTTGGAAGCATAGTTTGCAAGTTCAAAGGTGAAGTAACAGTGGTTACACTGCCTTGGACAGGGCAGAAAAAGGAAGCTATTAACCCCTTAAGGACACATGACACATTCCATCATGATTCCCTTTTATTCCAGAAGTTGTGTCCTTAAGAAGTTAATGACTGCAAACAGATTTATAAGAAGGTTGTGAAAAACCCTTGAGTGACTGCAGAGGTTTCAGTGAGCACAGTAAAGTAAGTACTTAACACAGAAGGTTTTCGTGTCAGATGTATACCACTACTGACCTAAAAGCACAAGAAATGCTGGCTCTAATATGCTCAAATTCATAAAAATAAACCACAGAAGTCTTGTATATATAAATAGGGACAGCTAGCTATTATCTTGGCTTTTCTAAGGAAATAACAGCCTACTACCACCACAGTACAGAAAATTAATACCTGCAATAGAGAGTAATCTGAGAATCTGGGGTAGCTATTCTGCAAAGTGGGTGGTTCCTTGGTATTGGTATGTTGTTGACTTAGCACAGCACTGAGGTATTATACTATATTGCAGGTATTCATTTATGACCATATACCTTAGAGTCCATGACCTATCTATCACTCTGTGGAACGATAAAACAAAACTGAAACTTTTCAGCCCAATGGATCATCGGTATGTCTGGAGGAAAAGAATGAAGCATACATTGAAAAGAACACTCTACAGGTAAGCATGGTGGTAGCTCAGTGATGCTCTGAGGCTTCTTTGCATCCTCTGGCACTGGAAACCTGCAGCATGTGGAAGGCTAGATGGATTCATTGAAGTATCAGGAAATCCTAGGAGAAAACGTTATGCTGTCTTTGACAAAGCGAAAGCTTGGGCGTCATTAGACCTTCCAACAAGACAATGATCCCAAGCATACCTCAAATTCCACTAAGGGTTGGCTGCAGAAGTCCTGGAAATTTGACTTGAACCCCATAGAAAAGCTCTTGTAGGGTGTTAGATCTTGGTTGCAGCATGCAAACCCAATAATATTTCTATGAACTGAAGATTTCTCAGGAACTCCGCCATAAGCCGGTGTCTGGCAATGCACCTCATTTGCAGCAGGTAATATGATGCACTACTAAGTACTAAAGATGCTTTCCATGAAGGGGTTGAATAATTTTGAGACTAGAGAAGTCATTTTCAGTTACATTGTCAATTGAAATTTGGGAAAACATTGGAAGCATTCATTATGTTGAACTAGAGTAATTGCTTTTTTTTTTTTCTTTATGTGTTGATTGCAAACAGTGGAAAGTTTGTAAATATTGACAATAAACCTGATTTTCAATGGGGGTTTGATAACTGATTTACTTACAAGTGTATATAAAACCAATACTTTCATGACTATATTTTTGTGTTTTCAAGTATAAGAAACATTGAAAAAAAAATTGTATTTGTTTATTTCATAAATGCTAATGTATATCCTTTTAACTTATTTCATTTTAGAAAAGGCATTTGGAAAAGTAATTTTAGGTAATTCCAAGATAGTTTATTGCCAAATAAAACAACAAAAATACCAATACATGCAGAATGAAAAAGAAGCTACTTTATTCCATTTCAACTGTCTATCATAGCCATCTGTAAGTATTATAACAATATATTATGCACTATTTGTGTTTAACCCCTTCAATACTAAAATTGATTTATAAACATTTTCATGTATATTACAGAATTAAATTTAGTCCACAAAGACTCACTCACCTCAATTTATACTCTTGGAATGATTAACTGCCTGTAGAGAAACACATTTCTCTGCCAGAAGTTACTGGTCACTGAATAATGCCTGCAAGTTTGCTGAAAACAACTGCTCACCCCTTGCTTTCAAACAGTACAGACAGCTTCAATGGGTCATATTAATCCTACAGTCCAGGGAGGTGGAGGAAAAATAGCTAGGCTCTGCGATTTCACTGTAAGCATTTAATTAGCATATCAGGGATTGGTAAATTTTGCTATAGAAGTTTAAATACATTTATTCTAGAAATATATAATTTAAATGTACTTACTCTATGCAGACATCATGTTCAAATGTAGGCATTCTTTTTAGATTCTGTTGCTATTTTAAGTAACCTATACTGCTATGATGCCTTAAGAAACCTTACAAATGCCTATAAGCAATGTGTTTGACAATTTTTATCTATCTAGATTTGTCACACTTACTGTATTTGAGAAAAATTACATTTTTACTTTCATCCTAACATTTCAGAACCTGTGTGAGCTATTACAAGATTAAGTACACTGTATGCTGTCTACAGCTGTTCATTTCCCAAATACTTTTTATAAAAGCTGAACGGATAAGTGAAAAATAAAAATTGTGTTAATATACATAATTTAATTTCACGTTTGTCTGCAAAGCTGTCTGCACACATTTCTGTGTTATGATATATTTATTTGCCAGCTATGCATCCCTTGCTTCAAATACATGTTATGCTCATTGTTGGCCAATCAAAAAGTGCTCGTGAAAGGGTTAATAATTCTTATAAAAAAGAGCAAACATATTGTTTTTCAAAAAATAAAGTAAGTGATCAAAAACTGGAAACATATTACTAATGCAAAGGATTAATGGAGTGTAGGAAAAAAAACATATTAGTATATAAATATAACAAGTCTGTGATCGTCTGTTCCTCTTTTCCGCACTGTCAACAGGCGTACTGAAAAGACATGTATATCTTTTTAAAACTGCAAATATTTTGACTTCTGTATCCCAGAAAGAAAACTTTTCCGGTCCTCACTGCACTGCTACTCTTGAGATCACTGAACTAGTGATCTCAAGAGTTTTTAGCTGAAAGAGGACCATAGGTTAGTTCAGATTCACAGCTAATAAAGTTTGAAAGAGCTTATTTAAGACTCTTTTTAATGTCAATCTAAAGTTATCACTTAAATCAGCTGTGCTTCCAAAACAAAGCAAAAGTCTATAAATGCTTACTTATGCTAGAGCTCTGCAGCAAGGCACATAGTTGTATGTAAAGGTGCTATTCGCCCTACGGCCAGTTCTATTTTTTATACCAATGTGATCCCTTTTGCTATATCATAAGTTCTCATCAAACATAATTATTCAGATTTTCCATATTTATTGGAGATTTTCTAACAATTTTATAAATATGTGTAACAACAATCACTTCTCAGGTATTTCTTACAACTTGAATATTAATAAGGCTGCAAATATGAAATATTCATGTATATACAAATATAATCTTGAAGTTAATTTGCGTCTTATTCAAGATGATAAATATATGGTAAGGTTGTACATTTCACTAATATTATAGCATTATTGTATAATCATAAAAAAATGAATATACTGAAAAGAAGAGGTATGTCTATTTTTAAATTGACATTGTAAAAGCTACCAAACAAGTAGAGAAAAAAAAAAAATATATATATATTTTAAAAAAAGACTTAATAAAAGCGTCTTTCTACAAGATTAATAGCTTAGCAATATTTTAACTGTGTGTGTTCTTTAACATAGTTTAGCAATAAAAAAGGATCGGAGAAGGTTTGTGAGGCTGCAAATGTCTAACATCAAACTCCATAAATACAGAATATGGGCAGTAAATTAAATCTCGGTAAGTAAGAATAGAGAAATCATCTTAGAGAACTTGCACCTGGCAACCTTTAATATGGTCCAGTGTTGAACAAGTAAAATAAAGTGAGATATTCTCCCAATAATTTATGGAACCTGGTACTTAATTTCAGAAAAAGGAAACCCGTCTAAAGATTGCTCTGTGTTACGTTTAAATTCCACTTCATGTTATTTGGCGTGTCTGGTCCCTTTTTAATTTGATTGGCAGCTTTGGGGTTGGTCACCTAGACCATTGAGCACCCTATTTCAACACTATTAACCATACACAGTCTCTCCTTGGAAATAGTGTCCTAGAAATAGTCCTTTAGGACAGCATGAAGTATCCTTCATTTTAGGTGCATGCAGGGTTAAATCGATACCTGGAGCTCCCTTCCAGTGAGCAAAGGTCAGATATAGTGTGAGCACTGTCACATTACATTATATAATTGTAAATCACTGTTAGTGCTGTACATGCAAGCTACAGGGATATCCTGTAATATCATCCCCTACCAATAGGTGATCCTCCCCATACTGGATTTCAGTGACTTTAGAAAATGTAAAAAAAAAATAAAGGGTGCATGTAAATGTATTTTTTCTTAACTATATATATAATGAAGATGTTTAAAAAATCAAGGGATACAAATTAGTATATTTTGATTTCTTTTTCCATAGCTATACTAGCTACCAAAAATTAAAAATGTATGAACAATTTCAATTTGTTTAAGTTTTTGTATTTTTTAATGATACTAAATGATAAATATATAACATTTGTGTGGGTGTATTGCATAAAAAAGGGGAACATTACAACTGAACAAGTCTTGGTGTAGGTCTTGTTGTGGGTATGAAGTAAGACTTTGCCCTATTTATACTATTCTTTTTTTTAATTCTTTTTTAATATATATTTTATCAACTAATTGTGTGAATGTCAGTTTAATTAAAAATATTTTTAGAAATTGCTTAGAATGCCGAAAATAATAAATGCATAATGCATAGTAGATAAAAGAGTAAGCAATTTTGGTTGTGGGCATGCATTCTAGAACTGCTAATGTGAATTTAACTCATTGAGTCACATTCAGACCTTTGACATGAAAAGCGAATTTCACAGTCTGTCTCCATAACAACTAGGCTTCTTCTGTCAGAGAAATGTCATTTAACGGTATATAATGTGTTTAATCAGATCATATGGGCAATAGTTGCAAGCCTTTTGCTTACCCCATGCTGTTTCTATTGTTTTCATCTAGAGTTTTCCAAAAGAAAACTGCCACTGTGTTTCTTATAATATGATAGGATTTAACTTCCTGTTTAAAAATGGTAACATATTGTCAGCAAAAGATAAATGTATTCACAGAAACAAGTTACATTGGGAGAGATAGATAGATAGATAGATAGAAAGAGAGATAGAGAGATAGATAGGATACTACTTAAATAAAATACAATGCTTTTTATTATGTTATATATAATATAGTTTTATATTTAAATGTACTATTAAAAAAGGAGTACATAAAAAAATACTAATATAGATATATATATATATATATATATATATATATTAAACCTTTGCACAAAAGTTGGCAAAATGTAAAAAAAATCTATTAAACATACATTCCTATATCAATAATCCTAATTATCTAAAGACAACCATTTTGTTAGGCATTGCATTTTACTTTTCATGTTTATTGCCGTATGAGCATTAGATATTAAATGTGTACACATGAGACCTGTATTGATGCAATGTATTAGTACACACCAGCATATTTTATTTGTGATACACTTACCATCCTCAGTTGGCACATAGATATTTAAATATAGACAATCTTCATTCTGATCTTGTACATACGATACAACTGTATCCAAATTGGCAGTAAACCATATAGGCAGCATATCATTTAACAAAGATCTTTCATCCAAAAACTGTGGGCAAACAGGAGCAAATTGGGTAGCATTCCTAACACCAGTCCAGGATGAAGGTGGCTCAGGAGGTTGAAATCGTCTTTCTCCTGTTGGAGGTGAGGCATATGGGACTCCCAGGTATTGCTCAACAGGGCCAAGAATCTCAATAGGTAGAGGTGTTCTTGTGCCACGTATTCTTCCATAGTTTGTAGGTACTACTGGGTGCTGTACTTGGCTATCAATTATTGTAAATCGTACTGCAAGAACTGTTAACCATAAGAGCAAATGTGATTTTACCATAATACAGACGGGGGTGAAGATTAGAGGCAGCCATAATAATCCCTTTGGTCTCGACATTGTTTACATCAACATCAGCAAAGGTGATATCTCCCAGGATGAGAGGAAAAAGATGAAGAAAAGAAGAACTTCAGCCAGGTTAATTGAATCTTCTATGTGAAATATGACAAATTTATTGCCACCGTTGTATAACTGCCATATACAAGTTCCAAATCTGCAATGATGTTGAGCCCATTCCACAATAACAAGGCAAGAATGTCTCACACTATTCCAGAGTCTATTTGAGTTAATTTGTTTGTTCATTCATTGCAAAAACAAGCTTGGTCCACCTGTACGTAAAAGACAAACAAACAGTAAACAAAACAAAACAATTATTTAATGAATGCATATAAAATATTTTGCAGTGTCTTCTTTATTTATTTATATGTATTGTTATCCAAAACTAGTATAGTTAAATCATATCTTAACATGATCTTCATGCTCAGTTTATTTCTTATTTTGAATAATAAAAAAGTATATTTAATACATTTTAGTAATAAAGAGCAACCAAAAGCCTTAGATAAGGGGCCTTAAGAAGCTGAGGTCTATGTGCCGCATGTGTATTTCTATGGTGGGTCCACTTTCAGGGACTTCTTTGCCAGCCTACTCTTTGATAATCAACTGTTCCAAGACTTAAAAAAAAGGTTTCAGGATAGGGCTTTCTCCATGCTATCTGAGGTCATTTTTCAAGTACTGTGTGCTTCCACATATGGGTGACATTTATTTTTACTTTGGCTGGGGTGGGGTATCAGAACTCATTTCTGAGTAAGCTGGAAAAAAAAAAAGACTGTCATCTGTATATATTGCTATTCAGTAGCTCTTTTGGACAGATAATAAAGAGGCCCCATTTCAAAACTATATTCTGTGTTCAGGGTGACTTAATTGTGCATTATAGATACTGCCTACTACCTTAGTAGGTCATAGTAGGTCATAGATCAAAGGGATTTTCTTGATAGCGCAAAGAAGATATACAAATATAGTGTATGCCACAAAATAAAAAGTTAAAAACAATTATAGGTGAAACTAAAATACATTTACAGCAAACAATGTATAATGCTAAATAATGGTCGTGTTTATTTAAATGCAAATCTGTCGTTTTGAGATGTATTCATTAAATCATGCATTGAGGCACTTTGATAAGCAAAAAGTATTATTGAAATAGATTTTTTTTTCTCATCTTGTTTTTTTTTTGTCTTAAATTAGTAATTTGCTTGCCAATTCTTCACAGCTCATAATACCATGCATACAATTATATAGTTATGAATTTTTTTTTAAATTTTTTATTATGAACATGGTTATGACTATGCTGAAAACAAGCATTGTCTAACTAAGCTCAATGGATTAAGGAAAATAAAAGGTTAAAACATTGACCCTTTTTCAGCTTCTTTAACCATTGAAAGTGGAATCCTGGGAAAAGGGTTAGAAGAGTTTTCTCACAATTACAATAGTGTAGCAATCTACATAGAAAAGTACTAAATTTTTGAAATTTGTCATAGTCATTTTATTCAGTTCTCAATTTTTGAGGCTATTATACTTATTGGAGAAACAAGCCACTTCAAAATAATATTCACATGTTAATTTCTAAAACTTATAATAAAATATTTAGAAAAGAATGTGCAATATAAAACTATTGTAGCATAAAATGAACAATCCCCTTGTAAATTCTTTACAATTCTTGATTTACTGAATAGCCTTGATATTTTTTAAATGAATAGTGGTGGGAATTTTAAGAGATATCTGATTAAGAGATCACATAATGGCAATTATATCTAACTATTTTACATATGCATTAATCATCATTATATAGCTATGATTTTAGCTGCTGTTTTGTCATTCATATATTACTTGCAATTTTGCACTAAATTTCCTACCAGTGATAAAAAGAGAAAGAAAAATATATGAAAGAATATTCACACTACTGAAGATTTCACAAGTTTGTCCGCATGTCATCAAATCCCATTGTTTAACAAACAGGATCCACAATCCAATACATTTCATCAAATCATTTTAAAAACAGTTCTTGAGAATGTCAGATACTGACATATACAAAATAGCCAACTGAATTGTACGACCCCATTATTTGTATTACAGCCTAGACATTCCTTCAGTTTTATAGCTAGATAGTCATAACAGCTTTTTTTGCATAGCAGAAAGGCCAACAATATTTATCAAGTATGCATTCTTTTGATTCTATAAAAGATTTTACATTTAGTATCTTAGAAAACCTAAAAAATCTTGCTTCCTTATTATGTACACAGTGATCTAGAACACAATACAATATTATTATTATTATTAATAATAATTATGTTATTATTATTGGTATTTATATGGTGCCTACTTATACCACAGTGCTTTAAAATATTATAAAAGGGGGAAATCTAAAAGTAAATGAGACAATTACAAAATGTTACAGGAAAATAGATAAATGAGGATCCTGCTCAAATGAGCTTACAATCCACAGGAGCGGTATAAAACACAATAGGAAGGGCATCAAGAGGGACAGCAAACAAACAAGAATACAAAGTAGCAGTGAGAGTGAAGTGTGGGCCTTTAGGAGAGAGAAAGAGTCAGGTTTGTGAAATAAAAGTTATTTTAGTGCCTAGCATAGGTGTGCGCACGGGGTGTGCCTGAGCACACCCTAATCCCTTCGGTCTGTGCTATGTGCCTCCATGGGCCAAAGATCTCCCTCACCGGCCCACAGGCAGGGAGGGAGGCAGGAGAGGACCCGGGGAGCTCTAGCCAAAAGCTCCGCAGGGTTCCTCTCGCAAGGTCAGAGCATTGCCGCGGCAACGCACAGATCTCATGAGAGTGAACTCTAGCCCCACAGGCTAGAGTTCACTCACCGCTGGACCACCAGGGATGGCAGCAGCATGGTCCCCCCTTCCTACAAAAGGTAAGAAGGGAGGGGAGCTATTTCCTAAACAGTCCCCCCACCCCCACAGTCCTCAAAACAAATACACACAAACAGCACCCTCACACAGACAGCACCCACACACATACAGCACCCTCAAACACACAGCAC
Organism: Pelobates cultripes; assembly: GCA_933207985.1. NCBI lineage: Eukaryota > Metazoa > Chordata > Amphibia > Anura > Pelobatidae > Pelobates > Pelobates cultripes. The sequence continues at coordinate 91,429,190 of OW240912.1, read as the reverse complement.
CCTTACACATACATACACAGCACACACACACTAACAGCTCCCTCACACATACAGCACCCACACACATACATCACCCTTACACACACAGCACCCTTACACATACACACACAGCACACACACACACTAACAGCACCTTCACACATACAGCACCCTTATACACACAGCATCCTTACACATACACACACTAACAGCACACACACACATACACGCAGCACCCTTACACGAACACAGCAGCCTTACACACACACAGCACCCTCACAAACACACACACACAGCACACTCACACACACAGCACCCTCTCACACACAGCACCCTTACACACACACAGCGCCCTCACACACACAGCGCCCTCACACACAAAGCACCCTTACACACACAGCATCGTTACACACACACAAACCACCATCAAAAACACACACACACAGCACCCTCACACACAGCACAATTACACACACACACAGCGCCCACACGCACACAGTGCCCACACACACAAAGCGCACACACAGCACCCACACACAGCACCCTCACACACACACACACACACAGCAGTGTATGTGTAGGTGTGTGTGTGTTTGTGCTTTAGGGTGCATACCCTTATGCAATAGGCTGTGCACACCTATGGTGCCTAGACCCCCAATATACCTAAATCCCTCTGCAGCAAAACAATACCTTGATCACATTTTCCATTACCTTTTTAGTCAACAAAATGATGTTGAGATGCTAAGACATGTTTAATTGTACCAAAAAGTTCACAAGTATGAACTTTTAAATTTTGGAAGAAGGTTAAAATGATAACCTTTGAGAACTAAAATTGGTTGAATTTGAATCTAATACTTTACATTCCATATATTTATAGTTCATGGGTACAGAAAGCAAAATATTATATTCAAAGTTGAAATTCAATTTTGTCATATTCAAGCCAGATTTGGTTACCTATTGTTTTGCATGTTTAAGTTATTGAATTTGGAGAATGGTATGCTTTCTTTTAATGCTAAATGAAAAATCCTTGCTGAAGCAGAATTTCACAGTGGTAGTAAATTAGTAATGGATTGCAACCAAAATAATGAATCACACTGTCCATTAGCAAACATAATATTCATTCATAAAAAGACAAACGTTAAATAAGAGAATGTTTTGCATTAATGTTCATCATTCTACAAGATTGGTTACCAGTCTTAAAGAACTTTTTAAATAATTAATTGGTGTTTTTATTTTTGTTATGGAATCAATTCTGAAGAAAGTCCATCAAAAGACTGTTTATTAAAATTACTCTAAAAAAGACACAAATGCAGTTCATTCACAACAGTGTATATAAATATATTTACAACATTTTAATGAAAATATTTAACTCATGACATGCATACTACAATGCAAATCTTTTACATAGTTACATAGTCACATAATATTCCAGTCTGAAAAAAGTCCATAAAGTTCATCCTTTAAACCTATTCTTTTATGCTGTTTTTGAAAAAAAGGGCAAAATAAATAAATACATAAAAAAATATTGCCATTTGCAACTATGCCACAAAAAAAAGGGAAAAAAATATTTCTTGTCTACATAATGGCATTTACATTTCTCCTTAGTTCAACCTGGTCACAGTCTTTTGAAAACAATATGTATTTGAGAGCGACGCTGATGGCCGCACATTAGGTGAGCTCCACAAAAATCTAGCCTAAGAGGTGTGAAGGAACTCAACCTCATGTACAGCATTAACAAACTTGACATCAACGGCCTAAAGGTCTAACTAGACACAGGGAAGGACTTCAAACAACTTAACTGGCTATTCTTGGACAAAGTGCTAGCTAAATTCCAATTTCCATCTTCTTCAGCAAGCGGTGATAGATGGAGGATTGGGTTTCCCCAACCTGATTATTTATTATAGGGTTGTACTCATAGGCACTGCAGTTTAAATACCCATATCCTTGGATGTCCCCTAGTGGATCCACCTGGAATCTCAGTGGATTTCCAGGGAGACCTATGTACCCTACTGTGGCTCTGAGCAAAATCTAGACCAAACTGCCAGATAAGCTACCACCGACCCTCTATTATTCCATGTCTGGGATCTGACTAAGGACAAGCTAACCAAATGCACCCAATTCTCTTAGTGAACCAGTTCAAGTAAATATCCTATATATGTGCTGCTTAACAATATAGTTCATGGGATATACAATCTACACCAAATTTACAAAGTGTCAATCAAAATGTCCTTCCTCTACATGCTTAAACAATATGACTAACCTAATGAGGCTGTCTTCTCCTACCTACAGTTAAAATTGTATATGTCATGAGTACAGCCAGGTCAGAGGTAATCAATGAATCAAGAATCCTTACCAATGTTCTAACTCTAAAACCTAAGTGTGATCAACAGAGAAAGAGAGATTTCAATGGGACCTATTATGGAATCATGGCACAAAGACCTCGGTTGTCCAATTGAGAAAACCAAATAGATTAAAGGACCACTATAGTGCCAGGAAAACATGCTCATTTTCCTGGCACTATAGTCCCCTGAGGGTGCCCCCCTCCCACCGGGCTCTTTCTCCAGCGCCGGACGGGGGAGTCTCCTCCTTCTATCTGCCTCCTCTCCTCCTCTTCGGCTGAATGCGCATGCACGGCAGGAGCCGCACGCGCATTCAGCCAGTCTATAGGAAAGCATTCACAATGCTTTCCTACGGACGCTGGCATCTTCTCACTGTGAAAATCACAGAGGCTGGATTAACCCTCTGAAACTGCTATGTTTATGGAAAAAAGGGTTAAACCTAGCTGGACCTGGCACCCAGACCACTTCATTAAGCTGAAGTGGTCTGGGTGCCTATAGTGGTCCTTTAAAGATATGTCAGTTCATTGAGGAATGATGTCTTTTATAGGCCACCTAGAGTTACAACGCAAACTTATGTATAAATGGTAGATGGTGCATGTGAGACTGCACCATATATGATCCACTGTGTCTAGCACATGTTTAGGTGTCAACAGAGTTTGGCACCATGCTGTACTTATGGTGGACATGCACAACCCTTAGGCTGTTCAATATTGAAATACCAGTTTACTCTGACCCAGAGATATGTCTCTTGATTTTTCTAGTAACATTATGTAAATATGCCATATTTTATCATGTCCTAATTTCCGCATACCTAGTGATCTCCAGACTGTGGAAATAAGCATCACCACCAGATACAGCAGTACTGAAAAAACAGGTCAACTTGAATTGGTTGTATGAAAAAATTAGAATGTTGCAATTTAGGTTCAATACTTCCTTAGACAAGGCTCAAAACGTTGGCAACTTCCACAACTCTGACAGGGGATGAGCACCTCTCTACTTCCCTCCAAAAAGAAAAAATATATATATCCTATATATAAAGACCACACCACCTCAATCTTAGGACACTCGAAGCATAGAATAACACCCTTGGACACATTTCTTCTTTCAGTAGCTGGGACCCATGTCCACTAATGCAATAAGTAAACACCTACTATAAGAATTTGATTTCACTTCTCTCCACTGTTCCTACACTTCCCTTTCCTCTTGCATACATGAGTTAACAATGTTTTGTTACCAATTTTATTTGTTAAAAGTGCATGTCAATAGGTCACCTTATTGATTACACCAAGCACATGAATCCTACTGTATATCAAGTTATACGGTTTTGATCAGGCCTGCAATGGAATGCTTTCATGTGTCTGTATGTGCATTGTTTCCTGTAGCTGACGTACCATACATGCTTGGAACCACAACTTTGAATGTCACTGTCACTCATTATACATGCAATAAAAGTTGCCAAATCAAAATAAAAATATCTATAGAATGTTAAGGTGAGAGGTTTCCTTAATTGGTGGCACAAACAATGATGGAGTTCAAACAAAAAAAGACATTAAATATTTAAACTGCAGTACATTTAATTTTAATGACTGCAAAAGAAGCTCTGTAATGCTCTACTTGGGAAGGAGATGAGAAAATATATATTATTCAAATCTTAAGATATGGAGCTGTGTGTGAAATTAATATAGATTGATCTGGGAAGTAATATATAAAGAAATCAACATGCCACCCACTATTAAAACAAATGTCCCATCACTCTCATTTCAAATTTTTCAAGATAATTTAAATTCATAAACATGGAAATTCATAAATGTTTTTAAATTAATAATATGGAAATGCATAAACATTTTTATATAATGTAGTTATAAAAATAACTATACAATTTTTTTTTAATGAAAGCATGAAATATTTAACAACAAAAATGTGGATGTGGATAAATGGGAATTACTTTGTGTCCATATAACAAAGTCTGAAACCAAGCTCATCCAAAAGCTAAAGAGCTATGATAAGACAGATGAGTTGATTTATATTTGCCAAAATTGTATAGCTGACATATTATGCTTGTTTTGTATTTTTAGAATTGATGTGAATATAAAAATGATTTTTGGTACAAGCTACATTTGTGTATCAATAATTCTAACAGCAGAAACATAAACTGTTTCTGATATCAGTTATAGCTAACATATTTCTTTTTTTAAGTCTAAAGTCTCTTTAAGCATGGTCATGAAAGCATTACTAAACATAAAATTACAATACATTCTGCCATCGAGAAAAAGAAAGCAAATAATTTTTAAAATATCACGTAAACAGTGTTCGTTCACCTGCTGATTTCAATAATGACAGTACAGATCAGGTGCACAAATTAATGTCAAAATGATGGATGCTGTACTGCAAGTAAACCGCAGTTAACATTTGTCATGTATTATGTCATCTATTTCCCATGGCAAATATATCTCTTCAGCTATGAAAGGCAATTTATATCTTAGTAATGCAGAGTTGCACACATGCACTCACAACAGTTGTCAATGCATTTAACTGAAATGTTAAGTTACAAAATGTCTGCAAAATCTAAAAAAAAATGCAGAGGATAATCTGTCAAGATTCAAATGTAACTACTTGATATCTATCTATCTGTCTATCTATCTCTCTCTCTCTCACTCTATCTATCTACCTATCTATTTGTATGTTTGTCGATAGACAACAACAACCTTGTACGCAATTACTTCACCATCCATTAGTAATTGCCTAGGTGCTCCTCTCAGTTAAAAAATAACAGCACAAAAAAGAGGCACTAATAGGACTTAAATACATTTTGTGTTCAAAACTACATTTATTAGTATCACGTTGTAATAAATCATTTGACATTTTAGTCCCATGGTGGACTTTTATCAAGATGAAGTACAATCAAATGTGAAAATATAAAAAGCATAGCTCAGCTGGAAACAATGCTCACCACATGACAAAAGAAACAGGCAAGTGGTAAGCGTAAAGCAAAACCCAGAACCAACCTAGGAAAAGAAAAAAAACACATGGCACAAGTGGAGCAACCCACACACTTTTTATAGAGCTTTTAATTACCATTATCATAAAAAAAAGAAAAAAAATATTGGAGGTACTCAACATCATAACAGCCATGGGGAAATTCCCCAATACAGCTTTATAAAAATAAACTTCAATTAACTTGTCCTAAAATACAGATGTATTTATGTATCTATTGTTATATATTTTTTTTATATTGTGAATTAAAAGTGGTAAATGAAAATTCCTTTATTGCAGATATTAGGTATTTATCCCTGTAACTATCTTCCTTCATACAATAATCAAGCACCTTTGTAATGTACTTTTTCTTGACCTCTTAAGTGTTCCAGAACAGACATTTATTTATGCCTTAATAAAGTTTATTGTCAAGGAAATATACCGAGCTTAACATCTAAGCTGTGCTAACTCATTCCACAGAGTTTTACAATTATAAAGTGGGAATACAAAAGCAAATAACAAAAACTGTTCCAAATCTTAAAAAGAAACAAGACATTATTGAGGAACTACTTAAAACACCTTACAATCTAGAGCGAGAAATATGAGAACACAAGAGGAAGACAAAATGGCTTATATGTTCCAACAGGTAATTGTGGGGAAATTACAATTTGATCTTGAGAGAGTGAAGTGGACTATGGAGTTACAATTTGTAGTAAACAAGAGGGTGCAGACAACCTTTAGGCATATAAATTACCTAGGGAGGCTGAAGGTTCATGTGAATAGATAAGAAAGAACATCTCAGGAGACTGAAGATCTGATAGGAAGGAAACAGACTGTTAAAAAGGAATGGAGCTTATTCCCTTGAATAATACTGTAGTTTAACTTAGCAGTAGTTATAAAGAGAGGGTAGTATAAGGTCAATAGGAAAGCAACATTTTCGAAAAAGGCATGTAACTGTGAATTAGGGAAGAAATTAAATGAGGGGTAGCATTTTTAAAACTGTTGTAGATAAGTGTCAGTGTCATGAATTGCTCTTGTGTTGCTACTGTAAATGCACTTTTCTGCACATTTCAGTCGTAAACATTTTTACTTAAAATGGAGGTATGTAATAGTTTGTCTATACATTGTGCTAACATAGTTGCTAGCAAATACATAGGTTTAAGAAAAACATTTTCTCCCCCATTTTTTTATTTCTATGTATTCTTTGGCATTTATTTTGCTCTCTACTACAGCAACTGCAATGCATTGCATTCTTCTAGTAAGCAGATCTTGCATTTTTATAGAGGAATACATGAACAGTGTGAAACATGCAACTCCATTTTAATGTTTATGTGCTGACAACGTAGCCAGTTTGTCAATCTCATCTAATAGCATTGCTCTGCTTGGTGATGTGTTCTCAAGCAGAGCCAACTATTGAATGCTACAATGCTAATTAACTGTCCTTTTAGTATAACTTTATTGTTAACTGAGGTTAGCACGAGGTTGGTCAACTGTCAAATTACAAATAGGTTATTTAAAGAAAAAGTAGGAGAATTGAAGTAGGCCAATCTTGCCGCAATCCCCACTAGGCCTTGCTGATGCTACAAGTAGACACTTTGTTTAACTTAGCAACACATTGAAAATAGTGCAATTTTTTTTAACAATTTGGACAAAGAATTTGAGTATACTAAAAACAAAACCACGACAAAGCCACTTAAAGGAAAAAAATCACTTCTGTTGCAATTTGTTCATTGACAATTTTTTATTAAGTATAAATTGAAAAAGTCTCATTAAGAGCAAAAGAGATGTGCTATCCAAATTAAATTATCAAATTATCAGCATGTAGAAGAAAGATTTAAAAATTACAGTTCTTTTTTTTTCCAGTTATTTCTAATGTTTTAGAATTGAAATGTTGACTTAAGAAGAATATGCAAATCTGTTAAAAGAAACATTATGCTGTTAAAATGTATTATTAAAATATTATTTTTAAAGTTGGGGGTGCTCAAAGCTATGTATACATGGCTCCTTTCTCTGTATAAAAAAATATATATATTTTAAAGAAAAAATTAAACTTGTAATCCAGCACACTCTACAGCTGCTCCTCCCACTGTGAGATCAATAAGTATGATGCCCTCTAGTCCAATCAAACACTTCTCATAAAAAAGTATGGTACATCTCTGGGGCATGCGCAGCAATCACTATTATCCACCATTCCAATGATTCTCAAAGAGATATACTGAATCCAAAACTTCTCTATGAGAAACATAAGCTATGTTTGAGGTGCATTCTCTGTCAAATGTCAACATTCCTATTTCTCAGAAACAGCAATATTTTACATTGCCAGAAAACCATTACATCAAGATTTAAGAGTTGTATTGCTTAGAGTAACCCCTTAAGTATATTGTTCAATGCAGCATGGACGAGCTAAAAAGCACAATTATTAACCTATTGTTATTGCCTATTGCTATTCTTAGGCAAAGGGTTTTGTTTGATATGTAATAATGATTACTGAAAGTTTTAAAAAGCAAATATCTATATTTTAAGAGCAATTCATATTTGGTGATGCTAGGAAAATTAAAATGATGCTAATAACCTAATACTTTACATAAGCTGGGAAGATAATAACACTTTGAATTTTAAAAAATAGCAAATATAATCGTGAGTTTGATTTAAACTCAGAGTTCATATTTTGAAATAACCTGGGAACTACTAACTGGTTAAACCAAAACAATGTACACTTCACCCCTTAAGGACCAACTGTATTGTTTTGCATGGCAATCTCTTCCCTTAGGATCTTGTTCCAAACTAAAGTGTGTGCTTATATATAATTGCCAGCTCTATACATGAAATCATTTAATGAGTAAAATGTGACGCTGAAAGATCAGATGGCATAGATTGTTTAGGACCTTTGTGGGTTGAAGAATCAGTAAAGGTTTTTTTTCTATCCATTGTTTAAACTATACCAAATCATTATATAGACTTCTCATTTGCTAGATTTTCCCATATACTTCATATTTTGAATATTTGCACAGGGCACGGGATAGGTATAGCCCATAAAGACCCCACCTCATCTGCACATAGTACAGCCTATAGACTAATTTCTGAAAAACATAAATCAAACTGTTAATAAGCTGGCAGAAGTTACTGTGTTGATAACCATTTCACCTTCAGGTAAGTATAGATTCAGTCTATACATTGTGTTGGCAAATCTAACTACTAATTCGGCAGTGGCTTCCAAACCAGTCCTCAAGGCACTCCTACCAGTTCTTGATTTAGCAATTACCTGGTTGTTTCTAAGGTGTTTCATTAGTTTTTTTCTAAAAAAAACCTTAGACACAATTAGATTATCCTTAAATCCTGGACTGGTAGGGGTGCCTTGAGGACTGGTTTGGGAACCAATGTACTACTATATATGTATAACAAGGTATATTTATTTGATGCAACATCTGGCAACAGACACATAATTTTCCTGTTCCAACATGATGACCATGGCATTCCAGACCTGCATGTTTGTAGTTTTTACCAGTATGCCAGTGGCAAAACCACAACATCTATTAAGCTCCAAATAATGTATAGAAAAATACATTTTCATCTATATGTTTGTTTGCTAGTAATTGTGGCAATCACAATGCATATGTGACATATTATTCTCTTTAAAGTAAACAATGATCGACTTAACAAATGTGTTAATAGGGTTGCCACTAAGAAATAAAAACATTAGAACTAATATAAAATAGGTGTAGAAAATAATTATAAAAATTAAGCATAATAAAAATGTAATCTTTTGTTCCAATAGTCCATGTAGTTAAAATACCCTTCACAGATGCTATCATTTATATGTTAATTTAGTGTTTTATGAGAAATAGGAATCGACTGGATAAAAGGAGACTACCCTATTCAAATGCTATGAACAAATAAATCAATAAATGGACACATTTAAACAAACAAAGATTTTGAGATAATGTATTATATCCATTATTATAATGTGTGTGGTACTATAGAGACACTGAAAACCATTATTTCATCAACAGATGGTACATTCTGCTCTTGGGTCCAAGTGATCATCCCCTTGGACTGAGCAAATCAGGTTGATATACTTACAGGGACTCAGACCTAATTAAAAGCCTATTTTTATCACCATAAGACTTATCAGATATATCACAATTTATACTTATCATTTCTAAACCTAAGTTTGTCATTTCTGTGGAATTAAATGTTTAATTTTTTTCTTTAGCTTATTATTCCACCGTTCCCAAAACAATTATCTAGAATGCTCGTGCTGTGGGTACTTTACTACTCACAGAAGACCCCAAGTTATTTGCTTCTATTTCTTTGTGGGCTGCTAATAAAAATATGTTCCTTAAACATCTCAATTAATATACTAGACGTTTTTGCATATGTAAAGAACCTGCAAAGGCATATATCAATGATGTGGTTCATCCCCTAGATGAAATTTTTAGAAGATTTTTAGAAGATGTAAGATTTAGAATATAATTGCCATTTATTAAAGGGACACTATAGTCACCAAAACAACTTTCGCTTAATGAAGCAGTTTTGGTGTATAGATCATCCCCCTTGCAGTCTCACTGCTCAATTCTCTGCAATTTAGGAGTTAAATCGCTCACATATATCACTAATTATACTTTACTATATTTGTATTTTCTTTATATTTATAGAATTCAAATGTCCATTATATATATAAGTGTAAGTGTGTGACACATTACTATATCATAGACCTTCATAATATCTACTGTTGTCGACTTTGATGTCACTCAGTTAGTTTTCTTCATTTGCATTTTTCTGTATATGTGTTGCATTCTCTAGTGAACTTAAAGTAGAAATTGTAGCAATATTAGTCCAGTGATGCAGATGTAAAAAAAACCAGATGAAATTAGTATCTTGTAATAATTTTTTTTTATTGGACCGACAGAATTTTGTACTGACAAGCTTTCAGGAGAACCTTCCTTTCTCAAGTCCAAATCTAGATTCTACAACAGAAAATAAGCTAACACCACTATAGGCAAACACAACAAAACATATTGTTTACTCGTTGGAAAATTTAATGTACATGAAATATTTTTTTTTTTTTTTTTTCAAACTCGTATTTTATTGAGTTTTTCAAACAACCATGTGGGGGGTACAGAAAGGAAAAAGGGGGAGGGGTGTATCCACAAGCATATAATAGATAGGTACAATGTAGTAGTTACCAATATTCAGTTACATATAGTCTATTATAAACAATACATTTTGTGCTTTCATTAATACATACACATGTGCATCCAGCCTGTCTTAGTCGGTCGTGCCTCTTATGTCATGTCGTGTTTGAAGCCGTCCCAGTTTGTAAGGTAGCCTATGTGTGCCTGGCAAGTCGCCTTGGGTGCGGAGTATCAGATATGTATTTACTCAATTTTTTCCAATTATTGTGTGTGATATCTCTACGCCTGGGTGTCGTAGTGATCATCAGTTCGTGTCTCAAATATTGTTGTGTCTTGTGGAGTAGTTGCTGTAGCGTCGGGCATGTCTGTTGTTTCCAGTGGCACGCGATAAGGTTGCGCGCAGCAAGTGTCATTATAATCAGTAGTTGTTTGTCCTGTGCAGGAATTTGTGCCGGCATCAGAAAAAGCAGACTCATGTTGGGTGTTAGGGTTCCCTTCATAAGTCCTAGAGAGTTGCCCAGTCTTTGGACTTCAGTCCACAGTGGTATAATGTTTGGGCAATCCCACCAGACATGCCTCATTGTCCCTACCTCTTTAGAGCATCGCCAGCATGTGTTGGGTGTTGCTGGGTAAATTTTATGTAGTTTGTGGGGTGTGAGGTACCACCGATACACAAGTTTCTTATGTGCCTCTATGTGTGAGTAACAAGAAGTCACGCCTTTGAGTGCCCCAAGTGACCTTATCCACTGCTCATTATTGAGCTGTGGGAGTCCTTCTTTATGCCATTGTATCGTAAAAGCGAAATTTGTCAGCAGGGGATGTTGTCCTTGGGTGGCATATCCAAGGGATAAAGCTTTGGCTTTGATTGGTGCGGTCCGGCACCTATTGTATATAGCTATAAGGTCTAGGTTAGGAGCGGGAGCATGTTGGATCGGGGTGTGGACCCTTTCTTTAATTATGCTTTTGAGTTGGAGGTATGGGAATATGTAGTTAGATGGTAAGGCATATTTGAGCTGAATGTCAGGGAAGGGCAACATGGTCCCGTTTTGATATATATCGGTGATGTGTGTGATGCCCTTGTCTTTCCATTTATGTAAAGATAGCCATGGGGAGATGGAGTGGAGCGTTGTTATCGGGGCCCATGGGGAGAATTTTGTAGTATTCGCATTTCTTTTATGGAGATGGTCCCATATTTGGATTGTGATTCTAGATGTAGGGAACATTGTGGTGTTTTTATCCCTGAGATGTTTGGGTGTCCACAGGATATCTACCAGCGAGGAGTGCGGGGAATAATTATTCTCCATATCTACCCATTGGAACGTATGTGCGGGGGCATGCAGTTTGATTGCCGCTTCCAGTATTGCCGCCTTGTGGTAAAGCGCTATGTTAGGGAGGCCTGTCCCTCCTCGGTTTACTGGAATTTGTAGAAGTGCGCTCGGGAGGCGTGGTCTTTTATTTTCCCAAGTATAGTTGTTTATAAGACGTTGTAGTTGTTTGCTTATTGAGGCGGACAGGGGAAGAGGGAGCATCCTAAACACATATAAAAGTTTGGGGAGGATCACCATTTTTACAGCGTTAATCTTTCCGAGCCAGGATAACCATACATCTTTCCATTTGTGTAATAATTGCCGGCACATTTGTGGTAGCGGAGAGTAGTTGAGTGTGCTAATTCCCCTAAGTGTGGGTGCTATTTTCACTCCTAGATATGTTATGTGGGTAGTTATCCAGTCAAATTTATGTTTGTGCTTCAGTGATCATACCGTCTCTGTCTGCAGCCTAATTGGAAGGGCCTGGGTCTTCGCTTGATTGAGTCTGTAGTATGAGATCATACTACATTCCTCGAGAACACCCAAAAGCCCGGTCAGGGAGTCACCCGGATCTGCCAGGGTTATACAAATGTCATCAGCGAACATAGCCAATTTAAATTCTTCAGTTCCCACCTGTATACCCCTGATCTGAGCGTGGTTTCTGATTATATATGCTAAGGGTTCCAGGGATAGTACGAACAGTAAGGGTGACAGTGGGCAACCCTGCCTCGTCCCATTTGTGATAGTAAATGGGTTCGAGACGAAGCCCGCATTGGTTACTCTGGCCGAAGGTTGTGTGTATAATGCCATGACCCCGTTGATAAAGGACGTTGGAAAACCATACCTAAGCAGCACCTGTTCCATGTAGTGCCAATGTAGTCTATCGAAGGCCTTCTCCGCGTCTAGCGCTAGGAGAAGACCTTCCATGTGTTGGGTTTCCATATGGGCTAAAATATTTAGTATTTTCCTGGTGTTGTCAGACCCTTGTCTCTGTTTAATGAAACCTGATTGGTCGTTGTGGACAATACGTGTCAGTATACCTTTCAGTCTCTCTGCTATCAATTTCGCATAAATCTTAGTATCGCAGTTCAGGAGGGATATGGGTCGGAAATTTGAGCAAACGTCGGCAGGTTTGCCTGGTTTCGGCAATGTGGATATATGTGCCTGAAGCACCTCTTTCGGCATAAAACCGTTGGTGTAGCAGTGATTTATAAGCCGTGTCATTTGTGGGAGCAGTGCCTTTGCGAATGTTTGGTAGTATAGGTTTGTGAAACCGTCAGGGCCCGGCGATTTATGTGTGGGTAGTTTATTTATCACTGCAGCCACCTCAGATTCCGCAAATGTACTCGTGATCTGTGCTATTTCCTCGTCTGTGAGAGTGGGTAGATTGATTTTAGATAGGAAATCCTGAATCTGGGTGGGAGTAGGGACATGTGTATCCTCTGCCTCTTTGAGATTGTATAAAGTACTGTAGTACTTTGCAAATTCGTCTACTATATGTTGCGGGTGCAAAATTTTTCGTTTGTCGGCTGTCAGCAGATAGGCTATTTTGGAGTTTGGTAGGCGTTCCTTGAGCTTCGCTGCAAGCGCAGCGCCAGATTTTTTACCATGTGCAAAAAATTTATGTCGGTGTTTGTGTAAGATGTAATTAGTCTTCTCTATCTCTGCATCATTTAGTTGCGTTTGCAAAGTTCTAAGGGCCTCGTAATGCGTTTGGGAAGGGTTTAATTTGTTCGCATGGGTCAACTCCGTTTTTGTTTTATGAGGTCTGTGTATTTAGCAGTTCTTTGTTTGTTTTTATAGCTGGCATGTTTAATCAGGCTCCCTCTGATTACTGCTTTATGCGCTTGCCAATTTGTGTCAACAGAGGTCTCTCCTTTGTCATTGAGGTCAAAGAAAGTGTGAATGTCTTCTTCAATGCTTGTAACTATGTGTGGGTCGTGTAGCAGTGTTTTGTTGATTCTCCATGTGCCCTGGCCCTTGTGCGGAAAGTGTTCCTGTAGTGTGAGCAGTATAGGTGCATGGTCCGACCACGTTATCGTCCCTATCTGGGCTTCGCAGACCGTACGAGTCATAGCGGTGGGTATTAGGAATCTGTCTATTCTGGAGTATGAATTGTAAACTTGTGAGTGAAAAGTGAAATCCTTTTCAGATGGGTGTAATATCCTCCATATGTCTAGAAGGCCTGCTCCATGTAACGTCTGCCGTATTTGTTGGGTAATGTGGGTGCGTTTACGTGAGGTGGAGCGATTCACTGTGTGTGTGGAGGTCGTGTCGGCAGCGCCGTCAAGTATAAAATTTGTATCCCCCCCAACAATCAAGTTATTGCAAGGGAATTTGCGGGCTAAGGAAATCATTTTGGATATAAAGTCTTTTTGGTTCTCGTGTGGGCCATACACATTCAGTAGTGTGAATGGGTTATCATTTATAATGCAATGTAGTAGAAGAAACCTGCCTTCTTTGTCCTTGATTTTTTTGCAGAGTTTAAAGGTAACATCTTTGTGTATTAAAATAGAGACGCCTCTCTTCTTTTTGGCATACCCTGCATGGAACCCTAAGGGGAATTGTTTTGACGTGAATTTGGGCATCTTAGTGGTCAGGAAATGGGTCTCTTGGAAAAATGCAATTTGGGCTTTAAGCTTAGTAGCCTCAGCAAGTGCAAGTCTCCTTTTGTGAGGGGAATTAAGACCTTTAGCGTTTAGTGATATTATTTTCAGAGTCATCTTTGGCGGTCCTCATAGCTTGCTAAGCATATTTTGGAATATTGGTGGCGAGTGAGGTGCGACAACCACCCATAAATGCCGGCCCATGCAGTCCCACTACTTGTATTCCCTCTTAGTTCTGATAGATTCCCAAAATTAGATTCCATTTGAGCCTCCCACTGTGGCTTGATAATGCGAAATTGTATACACTGTGTATATATCTGATATAGTCGATATATTTGAGCAGCTTGCATTGCTTGTACCATTATTCGACGGACGTAAGTGTCCAAGGTTACTACTGGATACCTCGAGAGAATTGGGGTGGGAGAGGGGTATAGGGTGATTAAACGCCCGAAGGCAACTATGTACAATGTGAGTGGCAGATCTGAAGTGTCTGCCGTCTGGTAGAGTTTTGTGGCTCTGTAGAGCCTGTCTGGGGGGAGGGTATTTATTTTTACCCTTCTATCTTTGGGTCACTTCGTCCCTGTATCTAAGTCAACTCTCCCACCAAGTGTCACAACCTCCACAAATTATAAGTGGTCACAACAAAAAAAAAAACTAACAAAGCAACTAAATACCACAATACATTTCTCATGCGTTAGATCTGCCGTTAAGCAGTGATAAATGCTCACGTATCGTCAGGCGGTGTAAACAGGATTACAATTCTCCTGTATTTGGATGTACAGGAAAGTGTCTTTCACTTGTATTTGGACACCGTAAGCCAGTCTTTAGTGACCGTCTTTGGAGATTGTCGGTGGTTCCCCTCCTCGGCGTGCCCGCCTGGTGTGGGCATAGGGATATTCCAGTCTTTGAGAAGACGGAGTCCATCTTGTTCCGTGTGGACTTGGTACTCTACTCCATTTCTTCTTACTATTATGCGGGTGGGGTATCCCCATTTATATTGGAGCCCTGCGTTTCGCAAAGCCGTTGTAAAAGGAGTAAATTCCTTGCGCTTCGCCAATATCGCCGCCGACAGATCTGTAAATAGCTGGATACCTGCAAATTTTTCTGGCAGTGCGCTTGGGTTCCTTGCCGTTCTCATAATTTTGTCTTTGGTTGTAAAATAGTGAACCCGCGTTAGCACATCTCGCGGAGCGGTGGGAGCAAGAAATTTAGGGCGCGGTAATCGATGAATTCTATCCAGGTGCAGTTCGCTCTCCTTCAGTTCAGGGCATAAAGCTTTGAATAGTTCTGTGGCATAGTCATGCAGCTCAGTAGGTTTAACCTCTTCAGGGATACCGCGCAGGCGGACATTGTTTCGCCTATCACGGTCTTCGTGATCCGCTACTTTTGCTGCTAGTGCGTTTAGTCTTGCGTCAAAGGATTCGTATCCTGAGGCGAGATTGTTGTGTGCTGCTATGATTTCATCCGTCTTTTCTTCTAACTGGGCAGTACGCTCGCATATTGCTTTAATATCTGTGCGGACATCTCTAGCAAGTTTGGAGAATTCAGCCTGTAAGTTATTCTGCAGCTCTTGCATCATTCTCTGCATTGCTGTCTCTGAGGCCGGTATGGTGGGCTCCAGGGATATTGAAGTGCTGTCACTCCTTTCGGAGTAGGCTGTGGGTGAGTTAGGGCCTTCGGCGCCATCTTGAGGCTTCCCTCGCGGCGGTGTGAGTGCTGCTATTTATAGCTCCGCCGGTCGGATTTTTGCTTTTTTTGCCGTGCGTTGGGACATGTTCGGTGCAGATCTCACCTCTGCTGGCATGGGTGAGTCGCTTTGTCGGGTGTGCTATTATAATCGCTGCTTTTTTCAATTACCCCTGTCGGAGCTGATCTCTCACGCGTCCATTTTCGTGAGTAGCCAGGCCACGCCGCAATGTACATGAAATATTGTGTAACAGCAATGGGTGGCAAAGAGGTCATACATTTCATTCTTCTCCTCTTATGTCATATTCTCACATTGACTTGTGATCAACTGGCCAACATGCTTTAATGGAGAAGATTCACTGAACAATTAGGAATCTGGCATGGTATGATCATACACAGTCCTAATGGAGGTGAGGAACACTTTTTCTTATATCTGCAAAGGTTGTTGGAAATTAAAAATGCCCTCTCAAAATATAAAGACCAAAATATAAAGCTTATTGCCACAGCATTACACTCTTTAGACACTTCTCTTCTGTTTCTCCTAAGTTACTCTGGACAACCCAAAAAAGCTGTCACAAAGAAACTCTTTACTAAGCTAACAATAGCATCTAAATATCATACCTGACACGGATTTCCTTCTCAAAACACCATCTAGATTTTTTATTCCCTATGATATATAATGAGGATAAGAATACATCCCAACCATTCCCAGAAAAAGAGAACTTTCTCAACACATTATCTTCTTTATATGAACAGGAGTATATCCCTTTTCATTATTTATTTATTTTTATTCATCATATTTTATTCACAATATTTTTTACAAATTTGAACAGAAAAGTGAGTGGCCAACTGGATCTCAACTAGCAGATGATGATGCTTTATGTATGAAAGTAAAGAGCAGAGTAACCCATCTCCAGGAAATTGAAATTGACAAAGACTATTTGCTCCACCACTGGTGGGGACTTATGTGAGCATTGGGGATTTAGAATATTACCTGTAAGAAAAAACACCTGCTCACTTTGGTCACTCAAAGGACTGTACAATAGCTGCAGGACAACCAGAAAAAGAGCAGGCCATGCACTCTTTTTCTCATCCCAGTAGCTCAGAGGATCATCAGTAAGAGTCAAAGCACATTTGCACAGTTAACTTCTAACCATTTCTGAGGCACGAGCAGGCTTATTCACTTTCTTTAGTCAAACAGCCAGTAGCCTCAAACTAAAATTCAAAAAAGACAAAACAGTCGTGAACCATGCCTTTAAGCCAGGTAGGCATCCGCATCCTGGACCTTGAAGACAAAAGGGAGGTAACCCAAACCCAATTACAAACACTTACCTCCACGGTTGCATCCCACTCCATGTATTCCCTCAATGATGTTGACAATAAAGGGCACAAGAACAACCTGCGGGTCAGGGGCCTGCCAGAGGTTGCACAGGAAAACATGCAGAAAGTACTAACAGAACTATTCAATCTCATATTGGGTAAAGCTGCTGATGGCCCCATGATATTTGACAGGGCACACCGTTTATTACGCCCAAGGGTGGTGCAGCAGAAGTACCCAGGGACATAGTCTGCCGCTTACATTATTTCACAGTGAAAGATTAAATTCTTCGGGCACTACGAGATACCTCATTGCCGCTATTGTTTCATGGCAATGAGATCCAAGTTTACCCAGAACTCTCATGGCTAACTCTTCAAGCGAGGAGGAACCTGAAGCCCATAATGGTTCTATTGAGAACACGGAATATCTGCTACCACTGGGGCTTCCCCTATGCCCTCATAGTACATAATCTCTATAGCAAAGCATCAGGGTGTTGAACCATTAACTAGAGCCCTGGACCTTTCAGAAACCCGAATCATTGACTGGTACACCCCGGAACTCATGAACAACATGCAACCACTGAGGGGATGAATGCCTCTGAAGAAACGAAGAACGGAACCACCTATTACCACTGGATGTGCCGAAAGACACTTGACCAATGGAATGCCCGATTAAACCCACTCTCTGGACTGCACCCTGGGCGCCCGGACAGACACTCTTCCACTGCTCTGATGAACTACAACCACCCAGCACGTTTTTGGACTCTTAGCGCCATTCCGCAGTTTTGGAATTAGCTAACCACAACAAAGCACAGACCAAAAATACTGCTAGGGAATGAATCAACAGAAACCAGGTTGCAAGACACTGATCCTCTGGTTGTCGGGGGGGGTGAGGGGGGCTAAACATATTATATGCTTATATTTGCAGGGCCACGGGTGATTGACAATAATACCTGATGCGGAGCAAGTAGACAGGTTGTATATGCTCAAAATTCTGGTTATATATAGATACAGGCGCTGCTACATGACTCACCACTGCTATTCACCTCCCACTCTCTCCTATCCTACCAGACCATCAGGGTGCATGACAGAGACACTCAACACACATAAGACATCTAGACATGACCGAAACAATACCTCCACTCAACACACATTATATATCAAGGATTATGACCTGCAACCCCACACCCGAAGACCGCAGACAGACTAGTCAGACAGCACATTCACGCGCATATTCTATTACGAAACAGCCACTATAGCTCTACTGTAGAATTTCAGAACTCTACATAACTGACTACTACAACTCCATATATGCTACTCACCCCATTAGACTCATAGCAGTGTTACTCGTAGAAATACTACTTCTCTGCAGACTCTGGTTATCTCAGGGATAAACGCCAATGACAGCGAGTCAAATAAATTATTTTATTACCAATCAACTGTATATAGTTCACACTTTTTTGTTACAAGTGTCTCCTTTTTGTTCAAGTTATTGTTATTTTCAATTGATTTATTGTATTATTTGATTGTGTCCAGTACATCCCTACACCTCTTGGGCATGGACCATCCACAAAACGATCTCCCTCCCAATCCCACCTCCCCTGCTAACGCGGCCATAGCCTCCTTAAAACTCCTCACACATAATGCACAAGGGCTAAATACCCCTGAGAAAAGACATATGCCACTGTCAGATTACAGTAATCAAAGTGCGGAAGTGGTTTATATTCAGGAGACGCATTTCCGCAAACACTCGGCCCCTTCTTTGAGAAACAAACACTACCACATGGGATACTTCAGTAACTATGCACAATCAAAATCACGTGGGGAGGCGCTTCTGTTTCGGGCCACCATTCCCATTACCTTTAAAGACCAAAGCATAGGTGAAAGCGGTCGATATATTTTTGTTAAAGGGCTCATAGATTCGACCAAAGTCACGTTTGCTAACATTTACCTACCTAACAAAAAAGAGGGAGCCTCACTACGCAAAATCCTCACAAAATTGGAACAATTCACAGAAGGCCTCCAAATCCTGAGAGGGCACTTCAACATGTCACTGGATGGTTATCTAGACATGACATCCCACACACAGGTATACCAAACCTCAGAGCGGAAAGCAATACAATCGCTCTTAGACACGCACCAAATATACAATTGCTTGCGAACGTACACCCCACAAAAAAAGAGTACTCTTTCTATTCACACCCATCGGGTTCATACTCGAGAATTCACATGTACATTCTTCCACACAGGCACTTACACTTGGTCACCCACTGCGCCCATGGGCTGATTACATGGTCCGACCATGTACCACTAACTATGGCCATCACAATCCCTTTGTTACATCAATCTAGGGCCCAATGGAAATTAAATAATACACTTCTGAATAACACCACATTTAATCAGAGGTGAATCAATACTTCTCCCTCAATAAATTCCCAGATTCCTCTTACCTCACCATATGGGAGGCTCACAAAAGTACAATCAGGGACATAATTATCCAAACTGCCTCGGCACACAAACAGACCACATGGCTTACTCAGGACATTAGAATCACAAAACAGATTTAAACTTAACCACGTATAAAAGTTTGACAGAAAAGAGGACCAAGTTATCTATCTTGTTGAGTATGCAAATTAAATGTAAGCTACTATGCACTAAGAGTCTTTACTATACCCAAGGGGGGAAAAGCAGCTGGCTCCTAGCACACGCCCTACAGAAACAGAGGCACTCCATGTTCATTGCACCCATTACCAACGAAAAAGGGCTAAAGTTACACTTCATGACGGATATCACCGCAGCCTTCCATGACTTAAATTCCAAACTTTACAACCTCAGGGACACTCCTCCCCCAATCTCAGAGCTGACCGATTTCCTGACACAGCGCATTAAAACGATGCTCCCGCATAATGTTCAGCAATCCCTCAACCTTCTTATCACCAACGACAAATTCTTCCAGGCTGTGAAGGATTTACCACTAGGGAAAAGCCCGGGCCCAGAAGGCATTTCAGCCAAGTATTATAAAACATTTTCATCCACCTTATGCACCCCATTCCTCCACTCTTTCAACTCTTTACTCAAAAATCCATCACTCCCCCATGAGCCCTTAATGCCACAATCACCCTCATACTCAAACCCGAAAAAGACTCCAATCTATGTGGAAGCTACTGGCCTATATCCCGGATTAATATAGACCTGAAAATGTTTACCAAAATCTTAGCCAACCATCTACACCCACTCCTTCCGGGACTGATACACCCCGACCAGTCTGGCTTCATACCTGGAAGGGAAGCCAAGAACAATACGACTGAAATTTTGAACCTTATCTACTCAACCAGGTTCTCTACAGGCTCCCATCTACTTCTGTCAATAGACGCTGAAAAGGTACTTGATAGGGTGGATTGGACGTTGATACGGACTACTCTAGCACAAATGTGGGGATCACCCCCAAATCCAGGGAATCTGGGTGGGAGATGCTGGGCATAGGATATCTGCTTTCGCAGATTACATATTATTCACCATCTGGGATCCAATCCATTCCCTATCCTATATAATACAAGAGATGATAAAATATAGCATATCTAATTTCCAGTCCAATCTCAGCAAATGTGAAATCCTACCGCTAAACATAACACAAATGACCAAAACATCACTACAACTCCTTTCATACCCTTTCACTTGGGCCAACCCGTCATTAAAATATCTGGATGTGTCGATCCCAAACTCATTACCATAACTATACGAATGTAACTTCCCACAATTACTCCACGCTATCTCAAAAGACCTTCAGACCAGGAATCTACCCTATTTCGAGTGGTTTTGCAGACTGAACATTTTAAAGATGAACATACTCCCACAAATATTTTATATCCTACAGGTACTACCCATTTCCCTTCCAAAGCTACTTTTCACTATACTTCGTCAAACATTTACAACCTTCATATGGGCACACAAACACCAGAGACTCCCATACTCTCTACTCACAAGACCAAAGAAAGATGGGGGACTAGGTTTACCGAACGCGGAAATGTACCACAAAGCCAAACTTCTAGCTAGGGTGTACAACTGGTCAGACTCAGCATCCACGAAACAATGGGTCCAGATTGAGAACGCTTTCTTCAGAATTCCTATTCACACTATATCATGGCTCAAATTGGGACAAGCATTCCTGCAAATTCCAGCATACCCCACTTTCACGCCCACACTGAAGATGTGGGCCCACATTAGACACCCCAAACACTCAACCCGCTTTTCCAACCAGGATAGTCAGGTAATGCATATCAAAATCTCTACAACACCCCAAACTTGACACGAGGGGACACATTGGATGACCATGGAGTGAAGCTATTAGCTACTCTTCTTCCCACAAAAGAACCCTCAAAACTACAGAAACTCCACTATAACCAGCTACTACATTTCATACACACCAGTCCTCACCTGAGGACAAGGAACAGAGCACTTACCAATTTTGAAGTCAATTAAACTCAAGTATATTTCCATTATGAACTCTCTGCTACAAACAACCCAGTGAACTCCCAGTATATACCCATAGTTGGGAGAAAGAGCTTAACCTTTCCTTAACAACTGAACAATGGAACACCACCCATAAGTCCTCATTAAACTTGTCATCCCAGAGAGCAACTACAAGAGGGTGGTGAAATGGCATTATACTCCATCCAAACTCCAAACACTATTTCCTCACTCATCTCACCAGTGCGGGAGATGCCATCAACCTAATGGCAACCCAGCACATATCTGGTGGTCGTGCCCAGAAATTCAAAGGTTCTGGTACCGCATAGTGGTAATGATCCACACTGTTCTAGGGATGACCGTCTCACTTAAACACAAAATCTTCATATTCCTCCTCACACCAGACAACACATCCAAAGCTCAAACATCCTTAATGCAACACATGATAACAGCAGTGGATCTGCTGTTACTGATATTTTGGAAGCAGGCTTACCCTCAATCCACTCGATACTGGATACAAAAGGTTGAAAGCATTAGAATCATGGAGGAAATCTTGCACTCCATGTCCAAACAATACAGTCATTACACTATGACCTGGGACTGCTTAGCCTACATATCTTTTTATCTTTATCTCAGTCAATACTTCCTCACTACTTCCCTTCCCCTTCCTACCCTTTTTACCTTACTGCTTGCATGTTCTTAGTGGTAGAAGCTTCACAATGTCCGAGTGGGATGACAGCCACTTTAAATAACTACGTCTAATATTGTTATGGTATATATTATTGTATATATTATGGTACTGAAGTTCCAATACATGTTCTACACCTATCTACAGGTACAATAGACAATGCCAGTTGGTCATAACAAGAACATGGTACATAGATAACACACCCTCAGATAAAGGTAATCTAAGGACGACTCTCATACAGGGAAGTCCGTCCTCATTTCCACGCACGCACTAGTTTATCTAGCATTACCACCTTGACAGGCAAATCTATAAGCATAGGCTATCTCATTGTTTCAAAGTCCCAAATGCTAGACTTCATCGTGCCTCCTTGAAAACTCACTCAAATACTGAAGAGTTATGCATTTACAGAAATGTGCAAAACGCAAAATTGATCACATGTTCCCTCAACCAGACATCAACTTTACCACTCCTGATGTTTATGATGTATGTACTGTTATGGTCACTACTAATTAAACAATCTGGCTCCATGATAATGTATTGTAACTTATACTACTAATTGTAATATCTTTTTTGAAGACACACAAATATATATATATATATATATATATATATATATATATATATATATATAAATTACAAATAAAACAATACCAGTCCACTTGGATAATGCACTTTACGTGTTTTGCTGTAGCTTTATCAAAAGTGTGTCAACCCAATATGTTGGGAGTAGTAGACAATGACAACATTGTTCAATGTGCACATCTTCCTCAACCAGTATGCTTCTCTGCAAATCCCAGACAATGTTAGCAAGTCTGTCCCTCCAGTATGTCAGGCTGTTGGATTGGAGTGCCATTTTACCAATATTCCTAGAATCACACAGGGAAGTTAATATATGTTCTGGGCAATCAGCATTCTGTTGGTTAGACAAGCATCGAGTAGATGTTTCAATCAGATGGAATATATATGTATAATTTATTATGCTGCTTTGTTCTGTAGTGTAATAATCACCATTGTGATATACTGAAACAGCTATATTTTCTCACCGATGAATCTAGACAGACTCTTCATTTCTTGTTTGGTTAATAACCCCTTTTCTGGAAACGTTCATACAACATGAGCAGTATTATCACTCCTGCTGTGTCCATCCCCTAAGTCCACTTCCTGATCGTTGTTTTCACCTCAAAAAGGAAGTTGACTGAGTATTATGTAGAGCTCTGCGTAGATAGAATAACCTGCCGAAGAATATCAAATCTGTTCCAAGTCTGATGTCCCTTAAAACACCTGAATCCATTTACCTTCACTAAAATTGCAATTGCACTCAATGTATTTTATGTGTAACCATGATCTTATGTTTTGTATGAGTCTAATATTTTAATGTGCAACTCAGGATAAACCTGAAAAATAGAGAAATCTCAATGTATCCTTTCTATCATTTAATATTTTGTAAATAAACAAATGAAATATCATGTGAAACTTGACTAATCCATAAATCTGACTGTTTCCCTTTTTTCTTACTGCACCAAAGAAGGCAAACAACATTTTATCGGTTATAAGGTATTTATGACAAGTGCTTCCACCTGCTGCCACATATTTAACTATTTAAATATTTCTCTGCTGGATGCTATAACTGTCAGTAGGCCAATACTTTTTAAAATTACTAGAAAAAAAGCAAGTGGACAATAATTACAGAATTTGCATACTGCTGGATGTATTTATTTCCATTTTTTTTGTAAAACTAGTGCTGTGTGAATCTTCAGAATCCTATATGTTGTATATGTTTTGTATGCAAAAGCATTGATATCAATCTGGACACAAAATGCATCTGGGTGATTTTTACAGATTGGCTCATGTAGACCGAATTCTGCTTTGACTTTAGTAAAAAATTAGGATTGCCAATGTGGTTGGAATGCAGTCATTTTCACTGGATTTTGTTCATTCAGACAAATTCCTGTCTTTAGTTAATAACCCTGTAAACGTACTTGGATTTCATATTTTATATAAAATCTTTAGATGTATAAAAATCTGTTTTTTCACGTATGTGTTTATTTACGTATACGTAACACGTTTAAAAACCAGTAAGCATTTAAACGTAGAAAATATAAACAATTTGGGTCAAACTGGACCAAAATACAATATTTCAAAAAATTTGATCTTGATTGAACTCTGTCTAATGCTGGTCCGTACACTACAATACAATTGACTAAATTAGTCATTAAAATGTTATTGGAATTGTTTATATTACTGTTTATGATGTTAAAATAGAAAATTTAATTTTGCAGAAGATAATTACGGATTATTTGCCAGAACTGTTATAATTGTATTGGCTTTATCATAAAGAGGTTAATCTAGTTATTGGATCAATTTTGATTGCTAAATCATTTGCACTATTAATTTATTATATTATAGAACTGGGAGGTAATCAGACTAATTAACTGATATTGAAATTTGTTTAGTGCTTAATAATAGATGCATGGTAGTATATCCATACTTAACTTTGATGACAACTTTCATTGAAATGCAAATTTTTCCTTTGCCTATTACATTTGATTGTAGTAAATAAATTGCCTGGAAATGTGGATTCCATGACAAAGTGGCAATCTTGTCAAACTGTGCAAATCTCACGCCATCTGTTTTGCAATGCCCAGATACCAGATTGCTGAAAATAATACCAATTTTCCATATGGCACTATGGCAAACATTCAAACCTACAGCTTTCTGCCTTAAATGTCACCAGTATTGTAGAACTAAATTTTCTAATGGTAATGGGGGTGGGTGTAGCAAAGGAATATTAGAACAAGCAGATACTGTTCCCCTATACCACTTGAGTAAGAATTGTAAGTACCAAGTAA
This sequence comes from Pelobates cultripes, assembly GCA_933207985.1. Classification (NCBI taxonomy): domain Eukaryota; kingdom Metazoa; phylum Chordata; class Amphibia; order Anura; family Pelobatidae; genus Pelobates; species Pelobates cultripes. Next base: position 91,403,844 of record OW240912.1, on the reverse strand, counting down.
ATATAGTTTTCTACAGAAAATGGACAGCATAAACTTTTCCAATGCAAAGTATAATCACTATTATAATTCACAAGGTTAGTAGGCTTTAGTAGTTACCATGTTTCTTTAGTTATTTGAGAAATAACTAATTTGATTGCATTTCTCATGACTCCTAGTCCTTTGTGGGAAATAAACAAGGCATGCATAGAGAATTTAAGTAGAAAGGGCTGTACGTTAGCAACAGCCAAAAAAGGACACTCAAAAAATATATATTTAGAAGTTAATAAATTTATAAAACAAAGTTACTGTCATTTAGTCAGTGTCATGTCACATGACCATTAACTGTCCGAGCGGTGAAAAGAACTGTTGGAATGCCACTGTGAATCTGAAGTAAAAAAGTGAGAAAAGAAAGGTGGGCAATGTCAGTTTTTATTAAAAGTAAACTAGAGAAAAAAAACACATCTTAGTATTCAATTCATATCAAGTGCATGCAACAAATATGTTGTTTGCCTTAGTTACCAATGCTGGCAATGCTCTTCCTCCAATGAACAATATTCACTGTGCCATTTTGAAAACCTGAGCTGCTCTTATTATCCTGAGCCACTTCACTTCCCTATAGCCCTCCAATATCTCCATAAGCCTCTGAGTGATGGTGCTTAATATGATCTTATACAGGTGAACATAATCAGCCCTTAGCCTCTCATGAGATGTATACTTACCATTTTGTGTGTAGTTCATTGACTAACTGTAAGCACAGGATGTCAAATCAGCTTCAGAGCAAAGATTTAGTATCTAGGTATAGAATCTGCTGACACAGTAGCACTGAACAAACAGGGTATCAGGACATAGAGTTCATCTATGCATGTATTCAGTGGTGGAATGACATATCATGTTCGACCCATCACTTTTTAGTTAGAGCTTTGATGACATTGTGGCTAATAAATCATATAAATGTCTCATAACACTCAATGGTGAGCTAGATGCTAACTACATCTAGAAATGAAGTACTGTGAAACATGGATAACCACAGACAATAGGCACTAAATGTGTCTGTTAGCTCCTACAGTGTCTTGTGGCATCGTGCTCCCAGGATTAACAGAGAACATTAGCATTACAATATTTGAAGGTATGACATGGGGTAGGGGATGAAAAAGGGACATGCCAGTGATGCATAGTGGAAGGTGAGCATTGGCATGTCTTCCAGGTTAATACAAAAGATTGATAGTCATCCCAGATACCCATACTCCAAAAATTGAATAACTGATCTCACCTGTGCAAAAATACCATTCAATAGCCTTATACTACAGAAGACACACTTCTTGGGACAAAGAGAAAGTCACCAAAAGGTTCATCACCCAAAATCAGAATTGCCCTACTGTATCTGAGACATTTGAAACATATGCACCAGATAGTTCATCAATACAAGACTATGGCTGAAAGCTTGGACAAATTAATTAGTTCAAATTGTCTGCATTATCTATGCTCTACAATATGCTATTGCAGAGAAATACATTCCTCTATTAGTAAAATTCCACCTATATGTGCCCTACTCCAGTAATGGTTAGACTTGAACATTTCTTTAGAACTCCAGCTGCTGTCATCATAGGGACAAAGATTTAGCAATGTTGCTATATTCTAACTACAATCATAGTTTTCAATCATCTACTAAATATCTTGAAAAGGACATTATTTTTATTTTATTTTTCATGATTTATCTTTATTGCACTCACAACACATGCAACATTTTCCAATGTCAAATTCGGAATGCACAAGAAATTCAGCTTTCACAATACATCCAAAATTAACATCTAGCATTTATATTAAATCAAGCCCTTTCAGTATGAGAGTCTCTTGGAGCCTCTATGGTTATGGTGCTGTGTGCTAATTATAGGGTGTTCCATAACAATTATGTCATGTGTCAGCTATGTTTTTATCTGCGAACAAAGTGTATGTGTTAATCTACAGCTTGTCAATTAAAAAGATGGTTTTTGCTATTGTTGTGTATTTCATGATTCTTGATTTCATGATAAAAATTATTTATTTATAAAATGTGGTTGGGGTGCTATGAGCTTACTTTAGGTTTTTACAATGGTACTATTTATATAGAGTTTAGATACTGGGTGCTAGGTGTTACCTTGGTGGTCTTTGAGTAGGGTGTCATGTGCTCATTTTCTCTGTAATAAGATTACTGGACTGGTGATGCTAGTTGCTTTTGTCTTGAGAAGAAATTGTAAAAATAAACTTAAGATAGATTTCTAATTCATGTTTGTTTAAGCAGACGTTGTAATATTTATGTGACTAATACATTTGGATATGTATTTTTTAATTTTAAAATGTGCAAATCATTGGTCTAGCCAGGTTCAAATCCAAAATCATTATTCAAAGTAGCATATTAACGTTTAATATTAATGGATCATGACTATATCATACAGAAACACAGAGCATTGTGTTTTTTGGTTTTTTTTTAAATGTAGAGGTATGCCAGATCATGGTGTAATACATCATGTTCATTATCAGTGTATAAATATTTCTATTAGTTAAGAGAGAATATTTGTTAGGGGATCCAGTTGACAATGGTCCAAGTTGCAGATCTCCCATTGCAAAGGGAAGCATTAAAATGAAGTACAAATGACCAGGTGAGATAAATGTGAATACGGTGAATAAGGTGATCTAATAATATCGCTTGTCACTTATTATATTTTCATTGCTATATTACATTATAGCCATTTATTTTCACAGCATAGCCTTTTTTTTCGTCCAGCTGTCATTTCAGATGGATGCTTCTTACAAACAACATCCAATGGTTTGAAAAGAGTTTTGTTAACTGGGCACAGCAAGATACTCACAGTAAGATCTCGGTTGAATAGTTACACAAGTACAGCTAGAACTGATCTGGGGTCTGTGTATTGGAGACACAGTATCCTTGTGAGACCTTTTTAAGTCCTACAGTTCCTTTCTCTTAGAGGAGAAGTCGATGATTTATATGGGATGTCTTGTAGTTTTACAATTCACAGCCTGTACATTGCATTAATACACATTTTGACTTTTTGACAATATAAAAATAGTGTATTGTATAAAAAAATTTTGTTATAAACTAAATATAAATAGTTCCCAATTTACCTTTAAATACCTATGTTAAATATAATATAATAAAAACATCCTTAATTAAGCATATAGTTTATTCTAAAAAAACCTGACTTTACTTCTGCACACTGTGTTAGCTAAAAGATCTATCACTGCAGTTCAACTGCTTCTCCGATGACCTTCAAACTTACTATGTAGCACAATATGCTTTATATAGTTAGGATATTAGCTTCAGTTTCCCTAGCAGCCTTTATATCATTTTCAAAGCATTTCTCAGTAGTATTATATCTTCCCTAAAGGAAGTTTCATCACACTGCAAGGTTATCAGTTCATTATCATCAGTTTCAGCATTAGTCGTTAGTAAAATATCAAGTGCAGTTCTGGGAATGAAGCAAAACAAAGTCTTATTTCATTAGGGATACACAGTTATTTTACGTTTTCCTGCAAAGTAGACAACAAACATAACTCTTTCCAATTTGTGAAGGACCAATGTTATACTCCGCTTTCCTGATGTAATAAAAAATATTTATCAGGAGCCTTATAATGGGCCTGTGTAGAATGATTACAGTTCAGATTATTTAGAGTGCTCCATCTGTTTTCACAGCACAACTGAAGCTGCATGTGGACTTCCATAATTTTAACAGATGGTGCAATGAATCCTTTGGTTTTTCACATGCTCATCTGACTTTATATCATGTGGAAAGCACTCATTTATTGTAAATACAATGAAATAAGTTTTTGTATGGGACACACATGCACCAATGTCTGCTTGTTTTTCCAAATTATTTTTGTTATATGAATGTTTGTTGCGCACAGTATATATATATATATATATATGTATATATAATCATGGGTTACCTAAAGATAATGAACCTGCTTTATTAACTGATGTAGCTGATTTAATAAAGCAATTTAATAGTCAAAATAAAAAGACCATGCAGTTATTATTATTATAATTTATTTAATAGGCACTTACGTATTCCTTAATGCTGTCCATGGGTACAAGTGCTACAAGTAAAAAGACAAAGGAGAAGAGAAGGAAGGTAGAAATAAAGGGAAGGAGGAAGGAAGGAGACAACTCAAATTTGACAAATACAGGAGGAGTTGAAGGCCCCATTCCCATGGGAACTTCCAATCTAGATGAATAGGAATAGCAAGAAACAGAAGTTGAGAAATGAAAAGAGGAGAATGTTCTTAATAAAGAGATAGATAGATAGATAGGACATCTTGCAATCACAACTTCTGGTGCTTAGCTAGGTCCTACTAGCTTATGCAAATGTAAGCTGACACTGTCATAATGTTTTCTCATATAATTAGTTAAATATAGTCAATGTTCTAGTCTCACTCTTTTTAGAAAGATAAAAAATTAAATAGATAATGTCCATTTCTATTGAAATCAGCACTTTTATAAACTGTCACAAATGTGACACAATCCAGACACATAAAGCACACCAGCAAGCTTAAGTGCTTTATTTGTGTGGAGTGCCCTTTTAATTATATGGAATATCATGTATACACTTAGTTTTTGATGCAGATGCTGCTGCTGATTGAATGGTGTTTATGTTTTAACATTGTTGAAGTGAGTCATTGACTTTTCAGTATGTTACAATACATATATATGTGCAAATGAGCTTGACAAAGAACCACATTTTTGCCTCAGTTTCACTTTATACATGGATTCCTTGGAGTATGTGTCTGCTGTATACAACAGCTTTGACACACAACTCAGGAAGAGGAGCAAAGCCAGTGAACCACTCATGGACAGCTGTTTCGTTGTTAATGCAAGGTTGGTTACTGGCTTGCTATGGAGGCTTGGTGTTACTTGTATAGTACATACGAAAATGTGGTTCTCTGTTGAGCTCATTTGCATACGCCTACCCAAAATCCCTTGAAGTCGTAAGAACACTGATAAGGTGAGATTTCAGTGGAAAAATCAAGTCTTATAGCTTGACTGGTGTGTGTATTTGTGTTTAGCAATGTATTAACTATCCACTTACTTCAGGTGGAAGGGGTTTTCATCCACACTTTTTCCCCTCACCACAACTCTGTTGGTATGTATGTATGCGTATATATATATATATATATATATATATATAGATAGATATAGCACAACATATAATAACATAATATTTAGTATATGTGCATGTATAGTACACCCCCATTTATACTTTAGTTTTATCTTATTTACACTATTATCCAACATGGGGCTAATAGCACATGCATACACTTTAATTACAGAGGCACTAAAATCACCAAAACAGCTTAAAGAGGCAGTTTTGATGTATATATCATGCCCCATCAGTCTCACTGATCCATTCTCTGCTATTTAGAAGATAAATCACTTTCTTTATGCTGTTCTAGGCACACATTCCATGTGCCTAACACAGCCTCCCTTCACACTTCCTGAAAAAGAGTTAAAAAATTAAACCATTTTGTTCATGGTGACTGTGCAAAAAACAGCCTGGGGAGGACTGGCTAGGGCTAAAAAAATGGAAACAAAAGATGTAACTCTAAATAGGTAGACCATTGAGTTGGAAACTGTAGGAACATGATCTATACACCAAACCTGCTTCATTAAAGAGATACTATAGGCACCAAAACAACTTAATCTAGCTTAATAAAGCAGTCTGGTGTATAGATCATGCCCCTGCAGTCTCATTGCTTAATGATCTGCCATTAAGGAGTTAAACCACTTTTAACTCTGTTTATTTAGCTCTAGCCACACCTCCCCTGCCTGTGATTCACACAGCCAGCATGAAGAAAGATGGTTTCCTTTTCAACCAAATGTTAATTTGCTTTTTTTTTTTATATCTGCTCTGTAAATTGAACTTTAATCACAAAGGGGAGGCTCTTGCAAGGTCTTGAAGGCTATTCATGGAACAGCAGATAAAAATAAATCTAAACTGAACAGGTGCAATAAATGAAGTTTAAACATTAGATCTTTATACAGGAAGTGTTTAGGAAGCCTTTGAGAGTTACATGTAATGAGGTATGACTAGAGCTATCTGAGCAAAGTGATTTAACAACTAAATAGTAGAAAATTGAACAGTAAGACTGCACACCAAAACTGCTTCATTAAGCTAAAGTTGTTTCGGGTCATATAGTTTTATTATAAGCTATAAGTTATTTTATTGCTTAGCGTGTTTGTTTAAGTTATTAGAACCACCATCTAATACAATTAGAACCACAATTATTATTATTATTATGTAATTTATATAGCGCCATTAAATTCTGCAGCGCTTTACAATGGGTGGACGAACAGACATGTAGTTGTAACCAGACAAGTTGGACACACAGGAACAAAGGGGTTGAGGGCCCTGCTCAATGAGCTTACATACTAGAGGGAGTGGGGTAAAATGACACAAAAAGGTAAGGATAGTATAGACTAGTGACAGTTGCAGAAGAGGAATCAGAGCTATTAACTGTTCAATTGATACGCTTTTATGAAGAAGTGGGTTTTTAACAATTTTTTGAAGAAGTGGAGACTGGAGGAGGAGGGAAGGGAGTTCCACAGGAACGGTGCAGCCCTCGAGAAATCTAATACAATCTAAGTCATTTTCATAATATGTTATACTATGCTCAGGGATCGCAATGCTTCTGTATGAGAAGCATATGATTGACCACTGTCCTCTATAAACATGGCACGTTTCTGCTGCACAAAAAAAGTTGGATTAGCTTATCTGCACAAAGCAAGAACAGCAGCAAAGACAAGATATGATGTAGGCTAAAAGAAAATGAGATTTTAAATGTATTATGTTTTAATGCATTTTTAAATGCATTCAAAATATACATTTTGTAATTTAGACCTTCTCTTTAAGGTCTAGTCACTGACTTGTGATCCTCAGTGAAAAATATCTAGTCTACCTATATGTTAACAGTAAATCAGTGGCAAAGTTTAATATTTGGAATTGACCCATACTGGCCAGTTTTTTGTTAGGTGTTATGTAAAATATACAATTGCATTAACATAATGTCTTCTGAGTAGAGTTCCAAAATGTTCGCTAAAGAAAGGGAAGCTAACAGAACAATGTGACTGCCGTCCCTGGTATTTCAATGATAAATGCAGTGTTTTATCATTTCAGGGGCCAACATTGTCAGATTTGATCTGGTCCCTTCTGATTAACTAAGTATTGGATGATGAGTTTCATGTCATCTGTACTTGACGTGGCATTGTTAACTTTCAATGTTATAACCTTTCCGTTTGGGGCACTAACTGTGCTCAAGCTGATAAAATGAAGTCTCATGTATCAATAAATGCCCATTTTATATCATCCACAAGAAAATATCTCTTGATGGGAAAAAAAAAGACAGTAAGCAAACAGCAAACTATGTACCAGCATGGCCTATTTCCAATAATTACATCACAGATTCAAAATCCAAAGACAGATGAAAAGCATTTCAGGGAAAACAAGATGAACACATAAAAAGCCAATTATCTTACACTCTCAGATAAAGCCTGAATCATGTTAAAAACTGTTTGGTTCTTAATTAAAACATTAACATCCCGCACCTGACAATGCATTTCTATAAAAGATATTAATATAATGGTGGAAGGTAGTAACGTATTGCTGTTTAAAAAGGAAAATTGCTAATTCAAAATAAAAATTTCAAAGTACTTTTTTATTTGCATGTTGTTACTGTGCTAAATACAGCATATATTCTTGGAATTTATATTTGATTGAGTAGATGAGAAAGCAATACAAAATCATACGTGTTTTTTTTATATGAAATGTCTAGAACAGAAAGGATGCTTGTAGTGAATTAGAATCATGGCATATCAATATACATCTAGTTTAAATGTCAGAATGGAAATATCAGTGATGCTGCAATGCTTTAACAAATGTACAAATAATGGTAGCCCTCAACATATGCATTCAGTTCATTGTGTTCAGTTATTGTTACTAAAAATGGATCCAATGATTGCTCCAGCAAAGATGTCATTCAGGACCTTTAAGTTTTTTTTATAATTGGACATCTTATAAATTTATGTGGAACCACTTTAATTATTATGCTTGATAAAAACACAATAGTAAGAAACATTGCTTTAAAGGGGCACTATAGCTACCAAAACAACTTTAGCTTAATGAAGCAATTTTGATGTATAGATAATGCCCCTGAAGTCTCACTGCTGAAGTCTGTGCAATTTAGGAGTTAAATCACTTTGTTAAACTCTAGTCATACCTCCCTGCATGTGACTTCCGCGGCCTTCCTAAACACTTCCTGTAAAGAGTCGTCTAATGTTTACACTTCCTTTATTTCTGTTTAATGTAGAATTTCTTATCTCCTGTTCTGTTAATAGCTCACTAGACCCTGCAGGAGACTCCTGTATGTAGGCTCAATTTACAAAGCAGGAGATAAACATTTAGAGTAAGTTACATCTGATTGAAAAGGAAACCATTTTGTTGTCGTGCAGGCTGTGTCCATCAGAGCCAGAGGAGCTGTGGCTATGGATGCATAAAGGGGAACAAAAGTGATTTAAGTCCTAAATGGTAGTGAATTGAGCAGTGAAAGTGCAGGAGCATGACCTATACACAAAAACAGCTTCATTAAGCTATAGTTGTTTTAGTGACTATAGTGTCACTATAGTGACATGGATATAAGTTGAAGTGCAGAAGGGGTTTTTCTTTGATGTGCTATAACAAGGTCTCGTCCTCCTGCTTGGCTGCAACTGAGTATTCTGGATTATGAAGTGTGTGTTCTCAAGATTTATTTCAGGGCTTTCTCACAGTCTAGCTCAAGCTAAGTGTCATGGGATATGATGCATCACCTCTGCATGCACCACAGCAGTGGTTTTCAACCAGTGGTGTGTCTCAAGCCACTTTAAGGGTTCCTTGAACACATGGACTTCAGGGCAGTAAGAGATTGAATGTAGTCCTTAAGGTGTTATTTTAAATACGTACCAGAAGCATGCCTTGGAATTTTTCTTTTGTAAAAGTGTGCCCTTGACCAAAAAAGGTATGGAACCACTGAACTACATTACTAGCAATTTGCGATTTCTGCTAGACTTAGAGCAAAAGCTAAATGAGGTTCATTGTGGAGTATGCAGCTTGGTCACTATAATATTTATGAGAAACACAAGTTTCTTCTGAGCATAGTTTACAGGGTACTGCATTTTTATAAAAATGCTTAATTAACTATTGCTAAAAATGTATTATTTTCCACTTGAATGGATGTTTTGTTTACTGCATCAATTATGTCACTATGTGTTTCGATGTAAACTGTGCATGGAGAGGTCAGAGCAATCAGTCCTTAAAATTGTCCACCTAAAATAGATTTTTTTATTATGTTTTCAGGGATTCGTGGGCACATAATAAAAGACTTTTGCCTGGAATATTTTTTGACTGATGACTGATAATGCTAAAATATGTTTTACGTCTGATCACATGTAATAAAATTAGTTATCAAACATTAAACACAGTTTTTAACTCTCGTATTTGTGCTATTCTCTAATATATATTAAATAGATATATAGAACTGATTTAGTGCATAGAAAGAGCTATTAAAATACAAAAAGTAATTATGGCTATAAATATCTGATGTATATAAAATGTATTTTTATAATTACATTATTAGCTTAATTAAATGTATGAATGATTACATTAAACCTGTTTTCTTACATTTGATCTGTTAAGATACTATATTATGACATACAGAATCCCTTAAATGATTTTCATAAAACACTGGTTTTGTAGGTAGTAACCCCAGTGAGTTTAAATAACTTTATATTTCATATTTTATGAAGTAGTAAAGTGATGTCCCTTCAGCCTGCTACATAAAAAACACAGATTTTACATACAATGTTACTTCAAAATTATCTATTCTATAAATTTTAGACTTGTGCACAGCTACAAAATTTATTTTGGTCAAACTATTTTTCCTGAAAGTATATATTTTTGGAGGATGGATTAATTTTGTCCATATGTTGGTTCAGTGCGGAAGAATTTAAGTAATTGAAAAATGATTCAGGGTGCAAAAATGGGCAATCAGTGTACTTCCATACAACCCATAAATAATGTACACATATCTTATATGTATTTTGCAGTACACTGATTGGTGTATTTTCCTGTCATTTGGTTCACAGATCAGCTGAAAAAAGTAACCAAGAGAGTAAAAAAAAACCCCAAAAAACCCCACTACATTTTATATTTCTATATTATGCATTTAATAGGTATAATATAAAATAAATATATAATTATAGATTTTTTTCTACTGCTCTTTCTTTTTTTCCCTCTATTGGTCACATCTTGCTTGATCTGTGAATAAAATCAACATTTAGTGACACTCCTCTTGCCATCAATCATCAAATTTTTTTTTTTTTACGTCAATGGCAGAATTCTGAATCATGAATTAAAACAAGCACTTTTTCATGCAATTCATGATTCAGATAGATTTCAGCTTGGAGTTCGGGAATCCGAGCATTAACCCGATTGGTAGGGATGTGCATAGGCAAAAAAATTTGGTTTGGCTCGACACTTCTTTGGCAATTCGGCACCTCAGGACTTTGGGACTTCGGCAATTCCCTAACACTAACTCCTAACCCTACCCCTAACTCTACCCCTAAACCTAACCCTACCACTAACCCTAACCCTAACTCTCCCTTACCCTACCCCTAATCCTACGCCTACCTCTAACATTACCCTAGCCCCAACCCTACCCTAACCCTACCCCTGTCATCATTCATGTAATTTTCCCTCACTCTCTTGTTTGGCCCCTTTTCAGTAATCTGAAGCACTTCGGCAATTCCGAAATTCAGCACTTTGGCAATTCGGGACTTTGGCAATTCAGCACTTCGGCAATTTCAGTAATTCCCTAACCCTAACCCCTAACCATACCCCTAACTCTAACCCTACCTGTAACTCTACCCCTAAACCTAACCCTATCCCTAACCCTATCCCTACCCCTAACTCTAATCCTAACCGTACCCCTGTCATCATTCATGTAATTTTCCCTACATCTCTTGTTTTGCCACTTTTCAGAAATCCAAAGCACTTTAGCAATTCCGTAATTCATCAGTTCGGCAATTTGGCACTTCGGTTTGACATTTCTGAAATTTGGGACTTGGGCAATTCGGGACTTCGGCAATTCCCTAACCCCTAATCCTACCCCTAAACCTAACCCTAAACCTAACCCTACCTCTAACCCTACCACTAACCCTACCCCTACACCTAACCCCACCCCTATCCCTACCCATAACCCTACTCCTACCCCTAACCCTACCTTAGCCCTACCCCAAACCCTACCCCTAACACTACCCCAGTTATCATTCACATAATTTTCCCTCCCTCTCTTGTTTTGCCATTTTTCAGAAATCTGAAGCACTTCGGCAATTCCAAAATTTGGCACTTTGGCAATTCGGCTCAGCTTGGCACTTTGGAAATTTGGTACTTCGGATGTTTGTCACTTCGGCAATTTGTCACTTCGGACCATCGGAAGTAACCGAATGTCCGAATTTCCCGAAATTCTCCCGAATTCGTCCAAATTCACATTCGGACCAAAATGAATTGCACATGCCTACAGATTGGCTCAAATTCTGAAAAATTGTAATGCAAAACGAAACGTTATTTCTGGAATGGTATAACTGATACAAGAGCTTTGTGAATGAATTAAATATTAATTAAAATATAATAAAATGTATGAAATGCAGAGACAAAAATGTCATTTCTCTCAGATACCAGAATGCATTAGCTGAACTAAAAGAGAGATTTCAGCTAAAATAGTATGAATTCTATTCTACATTTCGTATCAAGCCATCTAATTAACAGTAAATCCCACAATTTGTCAGCCGTAACAGTTACAAAATCTTTTGATTCCCATCCATTGACAGCTTGCTGAGTATATTAATGGTGAAAACCTTTGAATGACAAGATATACACTGATCTACAAAATGACAGACAAGTTTTTAAGAGTTATGTGAAGCTAGTGCCAGCTTTTAATAAGTCACATTCAATTCATATAGGAGCACTGCCACTGTAGTAACAATGAAGAAAAGCCATACTCAACATTACTCAGCAGTTGAGGTAGAATAAATCTATAACTGAACCAAGCATTGTTCATCCATGTATTCAGCAGTATAATATACTTTTGATTTCTTTTTTATATGTGTAGGTTTTGTGATCTTTACACAGATACAAAAAGTTTTTTGTTTTTTTCTAATGTGATTGTGTGTATCAAAAAATTATTGCAGAGAGGAGAGGTTTGACTAACGTGGAACTATTTAAGCAGATGAAAAATATTTGCACATAATTCAATGCGAGAGATGGGTGATGTGTACTTGATAGGAAGTTTCTAGTTCTTATATGGAATTTTTAAATGGAATGAACAAAATTTGTCTATATGAAGGAACGAAAATAAGAAAATCAATACATTTTTATGGGAGGTCCCTCGACCTAAATTTTACCCTTTTTACGTAAGATCATTAAAAGTTATTTTGCTCGATGGAAAGTAAACAAATAGATATTAAACAGCTTTTTGGTCAAAACCAGTATTGTTTTACTCTGTAGACTTCGCTGAACACAAATATTAGTGTTTCAAAACAGGAAAACATATCACAGCATTGATATTGTTAGTGAAAGTGAAGTTTTTTGCATTTTTCACACACAAACAACACTTTCACTGATGATATCATTGTTGTGATATGTTTTACAGTTTTGAAACACTAATATTTCTGTTCAACGATGTCTCCTGAGTATAACAGTACCCCTCATGTACAGATTTTATATTGTTTTTTTAAAGTTACATGGCCAAATATAATGCTGTGTTTTTCACATTGAAATTTACGAGATTGGTTATGTTGCCTTTGAGAGTGTATGGTAGCCCAGGAATGAGAATTACCCCCATGGTGGCATACCATTTGCAAAAGAAGACAACCCAAGGTATTGCAAATGGGGTATGCTTTGAGTAGGGTAAATTACATTGGCCAACTTAAAAAATGTCCCAAATAGGACATGGGTGCATAATGACCAGCTGTGAAAATTTCAAGTCGGAAAACTGGAATGAGCATCCTCCAAATAAGATCTTTCAGCCCCCAGAGAACCCGACACACATGGGTGGTATCACTATACACAGGAGATGTTGCTGAACAAATATTGTTCTTAAGCAGTAACCCTTAAAGTTCTCAGTACATGTATTCTTAAATTGCTATGTGTGTCAAACAAAAAAACACTAATTATTATTATTATTCAATTTTTTTAAAATTTGGCATAAATTGGTGGTAAAATGGTTGCATGAAAAGAGTCAAAATACCCCAAGTTTAATATCTTAGGTTGGCTTCTTTTAAAAAATATATACGTGTGAAGGGTTATTTGGGGATTCTTTATAGATAGCAGTGTTACAATATAACTTTGGTTAATTTTGAAGTAAAATGGTTTGGAAATAGAAAAGTGCTACTTGTACTTATTGCCCTATAAGTTGCAAAAAAAAAAAAGCTAAGAACATGTTAATATTTGGTATTTCTAAACTCAGGACAAAATTTAAAAACTTTTTAGCATGGATGTTTTTTGGCGGTTGTAGATATATAACAGATTTTTGGAGGGCCAAAGTTAGAAAAAGTGTGTTTTTTTTAATTTTTCATTACATATTGTAATTTTTTTTATAGTAAATAATATTATATGATGAAAATAATGGTGTCTTTAAAAAGACCATTTAATGGCGAGAAAAACGGTATATAATATGTGTGGTACAGTAAATGAGTAAGAGAAAAATTATAGCTAAACAAAAAAACGCGACATAAATGTAAAAACAGTCCTGGAAAATTGAAAAGCGGTCTGATCACTAAGGGGTTAAAGGTCATACAAACATTTTTGGGGTAACTTATTATAGTACTGTGCTAATTTATTGATAATGTCAGCTGGGTTATATAATTTAACATTGGTAAGTGAATTAATGAAAGGTATTTTAAATTGGAGCTGTTTATTAGCTAAAAGCCTGTCGGCTTTGTTGCCCTTGGTGTAGTATCTTAACTTAACCATTTTTCTGTGGCTAGGAGGGAAAGCGAGTGTAATTCGCTCTGAATTTCTCTCAGACGTTTAGCTGATTTTTGTAGAAGGGTTTAATTTGTTTTGTGTTTCTAAGTCCACCAGTTTACTTATCAGACTATTGTTTATGTCCACTATTTTCCTTTTCCGGCTCGCTCCCTCCTTAATGAGCACCCCTCTGATGTCCCACCCAGTGTGTTTGTAATGAGATGTCATCCGATGCGTTGTCCCTAAGTAGTCAGAAGCCGCTGTGGCAATTCAGGACAAAGCCGATGTGTCATCTAGCAACCCCTAATTGATTTTATTACTTTCTCCTCCCTCGTGCTGTATATAGAGAGTGGAATGTGATTATGATCAGGGCATGATCTGACCAAGTTCTCAGCCCAATATTCACCTCTGCTACATTTGTGTGAGTTATTTTGTCCCCTACACATAAGTCTATGCGGGAATCTGTTAAGTGGAGAAGTATGTATTGTCTTTTTCTGATGGATAAGTAGAGCGCCATGTGTCATAGAGGTTGTGTTCAAATAATCATTTAGAGAAAAGTTTGCCATTTATCACCGATTGTGGGGTGGGATGTTTATTCTGCTCTCGCTGTATATAAAAGTCGGGGTTCTGTGTGCAGTTGAAGTTTCCACATATGATCGTGTGTCCCTGTTTTATGGAGTCTATTTTTTTTTCAATGCCTTGCAAATTAATGCTATTTGGGCCTCATTGGGGGTGTATAGAGATCCTATAGTGACTAGGAATCCATTAAGAGTTCCCACCAGAGTCAGAAGTCTACCCATTGGTGGGAGGGTCTGGGAGGGAGGGTCTGCTGCTGATTGGTTGGAATGTGTCTGCTGACTGTGAGGTACAGGGTCAAAGTTTATGTTTATGTTCGCCATCCGTTCGGCGAACCGTTCGGGACATCACTACCCTGTATTGAAAACCTTCCCTTAAGTAAAATGGCACTTGGACTACTTCCACCATTTCGCTGGACTTATTCTAAGTTATATTCCACCATTGATTCTGTGTTTCCATCCAGTATATACAGAAAGCACTATGTGTTATTGTTTTCTTATTATTGTTTTCTTACTATGTGTTATAGATTTCCCTGCATGATTGAAATACAGGGATAGGTATTATATTTTATGTTTTCATGCTTAACGTGTACACTCTGTTTTCTGTGTATTACTGTTATATGGTGAAGGGGATACACCAGTAGTACACCTTAGAGTGTTTTTAGTCACTGTGAAGCGCCTACACACCTTGCTGCTATTTCTTTTTGGTCACCATTAGAAACAAGCCCTATGTTTTATATAAATACATACCAACAATGCAAACATACACAGTAAAGATGTGGAAATGCTATTACATATGCTACAAACCTACAGAGCAATACTTCATATTATTTGCTCTACATTCCACATCTAAGTATATCTCTGCAAGCAATGTCATTATCACACACTGCCAGGTACAATAGCATCAGATATGTTTGTATCAATTCCGAGGCTGTAATTAGAAATCACTAAAGAGATGCCCATTGTTGCTGTTTTTTTTTTGTTTTTTTTCAAGTCAGCATGCTGGTTGAAGACTGACACAGTAAAATACCACTTGAGATAATTAGTAAATAGTAAGTAAATGCATTTAATTATATGCTTTGATTAAGGATTGTAATCACTAATTTCCATTGGATGTATTATTAGCTTTATCTTAGCATTTTTAATACAGACACAATGAGAATTGAGGTTGCAAACTGCAAATCAATGTTTTAATTAAAGAACTGCAAAATAGAACTCTAAAATAAAAACAAAAAATAAAATAGATCTACATTAAAATATATAATGCATACACAACCTTAATATGAGTGCAGAAGACAGTATATTATATCGTAAAATAAGAAATCTGTAGCAGCATTCATACTGTCAGTTGAAAAGGATTTTTTTAAATCTATTAAGATAGATAGAGAATGTGCTACATTTATAGTGAGAACAAAGGAGCAATTTTTAATATGCCAGCACAATGAGGACTGAAAAATGAGTAAAGCACAGCTAGAAAAAAAAGACACAGAGAACGAGTACATAGAGGTTAAGTGACTTTTTTTACCCAGGGTCTTGAATAACAAGATTTTATTGCATTCCCTGTCGATGAGAACATTTTTGCTGAATAGGTCTCACAGTATGTAACTAGTGCGTTGTAGACCTGAACTTTAATTGCAACCGCAGGTTTAACAACTATATGCAATTATTTTGCATTAGCCTCTAACAAATAGGAAGCTTGTTATTTACCATGTAAGCACGTTAGCAGTCAGTATTTAAAAATATGGAAATAAATTTCAATTTCAAAAGTTTAATATAAAAATATTTAACGCAGCTGATGCACATTATTTTGAACATATGCAATCAAATAATAGGAAAAAAAATATTAACTGAAAAAAAAATTAAATAATGATAAAAAAAAAAATAAGGGGGAAAAAAACAACATAAATCTAAAGATAATTGAAATGGGCCAATTCTATTTTGTAATGTAAAGTCTATTAATAAATAAATAAGTGTGGTAAGCCGACAGCAAATTTAATAAATTTAGGCTAAAATAGTTGTTGGGCTAAAATAGCTGAATTGAATAAAATAATAAACTTACTAGATTTAGATTTTTTTCCAATATGACTTCTTTGGCCTTACTTTGACTTAATCTATAGCAAATAGCCACCACAAGTTTCCTGCCTGGCAACACGCTATAGTAAGTGTATATCCCCAAGGCAAATAAAAAGATGTCAATATGAATCACAAAGCTAACCATATAATTGTCTTCTCTGTTTCCCTACAGCTAGAGGATTATTTATTTTCTAACAATGATTTGGTATCTTAAATGCCAGAGTTTTTACATTTGCTAAATTAGAATCAATGAAGCTTGAAGATGATTTAGTAATAACATTTTCAAAATGACAGAGAACACATCACCTAACAGTTTCTAATAATAATATTATGTAACAATATAAATAATTTTATATAGGTCAACAGACAGAGGTATAAACGAACAAACCTAATCAGCTTCTAATAATATTATGTAACACGTTGATTATTAATATAAAGATAGTATAAAGCCAAAAAGGGAGGGGAAAGAAAGAGACATAAGTTTAGCACATATTATTATGATTACTATATTCTAGGCTCGGGAAGGGAAAAAAAATGTTAGTTTTTCTGAAACACTTTGGGAGAAAATAAAATGGAGGTTGACAGAATTTAGTTGATATCACTGTTCATTTCAGCCAAATTTTGATAACTAAAAGTGTCAGCCAAAAAAATGGCTTCAAAATTGACTTGCCTAATGGTTAATTGCAATTTTTGCAATGACAATTCTAAATTGACAAAATTAGACTATTATACATTTGAATAAAGAAAAAATACTTTTGTAATGATTGATTTTAACACATTTTTCTATTTTTATCCAAAAATGAAAGGAAATAGTCAGTAGGCAACATTTCCATCCTGACCAGAACAAAGCTTTTCCACACATCCAATCTGTAGCGCCACTGACTGCCCTTCCATTTTCCCTTCCCTAGCGGGAAAAGAGACATGTAATGGGAAAAAGGGGATTATCAAACAAATTAAATGGTGGAATGAGTGAGAGGGTCATCAATTGGCCACTTACCATTCCCTTTATTTTTTGAAAAATCACCTGCCTTCAAATTAAATTACTCCTGCTGCAGCTACTCCCTCTTTTTTCAAATACATTTATTGTAGTCATTTTGCCTTGCCTGACTGTGTTTTGTTACTATAATGATTTTCCCACTCTGAAAGAAAGTCATGCTACAAACTGGATTTGTGGGGAAACGTTGTTCTTTACAAGGTGGAAAAGGCAAATGGGTAGTCAAATGCGAGTGCCAACTCACTTTTTCCTTAGAAAAATACGTCATCATCCTTCAGCATTGAAAAAAGCCGTACTCTCACAACGTCTCACAACTGCATCTGTGCACGTAACATGCACTGCAAAATGTAGTCAGACAGGGTAAAAGCAAAATGAAAGAATTTTTTTTAAAAGTAGGACAGTTCACAAAAAAAACAAAAATAAAAAATATTCAACATCTGTATCCAGGCCATATGATTTAGCAGAACTCTTGAAAAACTAAGCTGATTATTTGTTCCGACTCAAAAAACAAACAAACAAAGAACAGCATAATAGACAAATAGCAGTAAGTTCCAAAACTGATTTTCGGAGCTATTAGATTCTGTTTAATTTTTTAATTTTAATTTTAAAATTTTTCCTTAAACATCAACAAAAAGAACACTAGGTGTTAAAGGAACACAATTGGCACTCAGACCACTTCATCTTAATGTAGTGGTCTGGATGCAGCAATCTTGACATTTAAACCCTGCAATGCTTTACATTGCAGTGTTTTAGAAACTGCAATGTTTACCTTGTAAACTCAAATCCACCTCTAGTGGACATCCACTAAAGGCACTTTCTCTTCCAGACCAAATAAAACATTGTCTGGGAATCAACTGCTGCTGAGAACAACATTTAATCAGAGGAGCGTGTTATTTGGTCACACATACATACCACCAATACATTGCTTTTTTATGAAAAGCAATGAATTTGTGGAGATTGTGGGTAATAAAAAAAACATTTTATTAGTTTGGTAAATACAAGTATATATTGAAAAAGAAATTTAAGAAAAATATATATCTACAGTGCCTTGCAAAAGTATTCACCCCCTTGACTTTTTACCTATTTTGTTACATTACAGCATTAAGTTCAATGTTTTATTAATCTGAATTTTATGTGATGGATCAGAACACAACAGTCTAAGTTGGTGAAGTGAAATGAGAACAAATTATACATAAAACTATTTTTTAGAAATAGAAAACAGAAAATTGGCATGTATTCACCCCCTTTGATATGAAGCCCATAAAAAGCTCTGGTGCAACCAATTACCTTCAGAAGTCACATAACTAGTGAAATGATGTCCACTTGTGAGCAATTTAAGTGTCACATGATCTGTCATTACATCTACACAGCTTTTTTGAAAGGCCCCAGAGGCTGAAACACCTAAGCAAGAGGCACCACTAACATTGCCATGAAGACCAAGGAACTCTCCAAACAAGTAAGGGACAATGTTATTGAGAAGTACAAGTCAGGGTTAGGTTATAAAAAAAAATATCCAAATCTTTGATGATCCCCTGGAGGACCATCAAATCTATCATAAACAAATTGAAAGAACATGGCACAACAGCAAACCTGCCAAGAGACGGCCGCCCACCAAAACTCACGGACCGGGCAAGGAGGGCATTAATCAGAGAGGCGAGGCAGCACAGAGACCTAAGGTAACCCTGGAGGAGCTGCAGAGTTCCACAGCAGAGACTGGAGTATCTGTACATAGGCCGACAATCAGCCGTACGTTCCATAGAGTTGGGCTTTATGGCAGAGTGTCCTGAAGAAATCCATTACTTTCAGCAAAAAAAACAAAATGGCATGTTTTGAGTTTGCGAAAAGGTATGTGGGAGACTCCCAAAATGTATGGAGGAAGGTGCTCTGGTCTGATGAGACTAAAATTTAACTTTTCGGCTATCAAAGAAAATGCTATGTCTGGCGCAAACCCAACACATCACATCACCCAAAGAACACCATCCCAACAGTGAAACATGGTGGTGGCAGCATCATGCTGGGGGGTTGTTTGTCAGCAGCCAGGACTGGGAAACTGGTCAGAGTTGAGGGAAAGATGGATAGTGCTAAATACAGGGATATTCTTGAGCAAAACCTGTACCACTCTGTGCGTGATTTTGATGTTTGGACAGAGGTTCACCTTCCAGCAGGACAATGACCCCAAACACACTAAAGCAACACTTGAGTGGTTTAAGGGGAAACATGTAAATGTGTTGGAATGACCTAGTCAAAGCCCAGACCTCAATCCAATAGAAAATCTGTGGTCAGACTTAAAGATTGCCGTTCACAAGCACAAACTGTCCAACTTGACGGAGCTGGAGCAGTTTTGCAAGGAGGAATGGGCAAAAATACCAGTGGTAAGATGTGGCAAGCTCATAGAGACTTATACAAAGTGACTTGGAGCTGTGATTGCCGCAAAAGGTGGCTCTACAAAGTATTGGCTGTTGTGGGCATGTTCTATAAATTATGATGATGCAAATGCTCAAACAATCCATGTTAATTGCAGGTTGTGAAGGAACAAAACACTAAAAATGCCAAGGGGGGTAAATACTTTTGCAAGGCACTGTATATATATATATATATATATATATATTTATATATATATATATATATATAAAATTATAATTGTTTATAAAACATATGGCAGCTTCATTGAGACTTATGTGCCCATAATGTAGTAAAATATCCCCATTGCTATGGACATTATGTGTACTGGAAAACCTATTAATGCACTGAATTTATATAGAGCACAATTTAAAAGGATATTCTAAGCACCAGAACTACTACAGCTTAAGATAGTGGTCCTGGTGTAAAATAATGTCCCTGCAATCTCTGCAGCCACTACCAGGGCTTTCTGGTTGCCATCTTGCAATCTTTGCAGCGATAGCGGTCGGCATCTTCACGCTCTGCATTGAAACTTCAAAGGCTCCCCACAGAAATGCAATGAGAGGCATTTTGTGGTGAATATAGTAATACAGTTTATGTTCATAATACTGTACCAGTATTTTGTTTAGCATGCAATTGTAATTTATTTAATTGAAGTACATGTATTACTATGTTGAGTTTGTTTCTATTGTACATGTGCTTACTTGATAGCAAGCATTAAATGTATTTTTAAACTATATTCCTTTTTTTAACATTGTAATAGTTTTTATTCATAAATGAATGCTACGCTAGAGACTATTTTATTGTAATTGATTAAAAAAAGAAAAAAGCAACTCTAATCAAAGGTTACAGCTAATATTGTCAAATCCACCAGCTACCTTTAACCATTAGAGGATACATAAATAAAAAGATGGAAACACTTAATTGAACTGGCATAAACAGGTATTTTGTATTAGAAGCTGCTTATGCCCTTCAGGGTAATAATGGGGTAGGGGTGATTTGTTCCTACCCCTTTTACTGCTCACTCAGTCGTGGGGTAGAATGGAATTTAAAAAAAATTATTAATGGGTCTTCGTGTCTAAATAAAGTATCCCATCCACTGTTCCAATAGGTATAGAATCATAGGGTTCCAAAAACCTCTAGTCCTTTATTTTCCCCCATTCCTACCCATTTCTGCCCC
This sequence comes from Pelobates cultripes, assembly GCA_933207985.1. NCBI lineage: Eukaryota > Metazoa > Chordata > Amphibia > Anura > Pelobatidae > Pelobates > Pelobates cultripes. The sequence goes on along the minus strand of OW240912.1, from coordinate 91,382,598 downwards.
TATATAGGATTCAGGTATTACTAATCCCCTAGTCCTATTAGACATAGGATCAAGTGGTTACTTTTCTCTATGGCACAATAACAATTTATTTCACCTATCCACCATCCCTAATGATGACTGATGTTATTGCATGTTGGTCTCCTTCCCTTATGCCTAGGGATTTCAAACATGCCCTACCTAACACATATACAACATACCTATCTGTCTATGTACTTAGACGGGGACAGGGATAACAAATACATTAAAAAATGTATGTTTCATACTTAAGTATTGCTTAAAAATCTGATTTGTTGTATTGTCTTTCTTCAGCCATAAAAACATGCCAAATTAATATAATATAAAAGCAAAAAGCTTGCAAAAACCACTGAAATAAAGAATTTAAAGGATACAAATAAACCACATACTAACCACAATATAATACGAGAGATGGTGTGGGTACAGTTGTACCAGTGTATACAATTCTTTGCCTATTTTCTGTACATTTCTTTTTTCATTATGCTATAGCACTTTACTCTACAGAATGATTGAAATTTTTTAATAGAAATAAGATGTTTCCTCTTCAGTGAACAGAAATATCACTTGTAACAAATGCATAGCGGAAAGTAAGTTATCCCATTGGGAGTTCTTAAATAATTGTATACTTTGATAAGCTTTCAAGTTGCAAGCATCAGATTCAAAATGGAATCACATTGTTTGCATATACAGATGGCACTGTAGCATTTCTGGAAAGTAGAGGAATAAAACACAGAATATATTTATATTATATAAAAAAATTACCTGTAACACGAGACAGAGAAGGATCAGTCTATCTATCTATCTATCTATCTATCTATCTATCTATCTATCTATCTATATATCTTTCTATCTATCTATCTATCTATCTATCTATCTATTAATATTATATATTATTTATAATGTGATATTGTATGTTTGTTACTTATTATATGTATGCCCTTTACTCACCCCATAATCCTATCTGAAAGAGGATATTCCCCTTCACTGATAAAAATCATGAGTTCTTATAAAGCAAAACATTACATTCTAACTATCTGGACCATAAAATTGATATACATACCTATTACAGTTTTTATGTTTTTTCTATACGGTCTCGTTTCTGATCCTAAAACATTTTTATGAGGAGCAACTACTGACAAGAGATCAAATGTCAATACGCTTTTATTTTATCAATTACTTTACAAATTTTACAGGTTCCTATGTTCCCAAAAGTGAATTCACCATATAATAAAATTAATGAATAATATATAATACTCTAAAACAGATATATTCTATTACCACGTCAAACTGTAACATGTACATGGTATATAACTCTTATTGCAATTTGGAATACCTTAAATAATATTAACAAATGTTACCTGCTGGAAAATGAGCTTCATTTCTTTATGTTTCCACAGCCACTTTAAATAGTGATTTACATTTTGATGCATTTCACATCTCGGTGCCTATATTTTAATGTTTAATGATCACGAGAGTTAATATTTAAGACATTTTATGATATACATTATTGCTGTTTTTTTTTCTCTATGTTTATAAAAAATCAGATGCAGTATGTAGTCTGCTTATGTTTTTTTCAAGTGTTAGCTGCAGATGACATGCATGATGTTGATGAAACTATTTCAAAATCCAAGTAGTTAACGTGTCAGCTGACATCACTGTGACGGACCACCATCACTAATTATCATGCCCACCGCTTATTTGTGTGTTTTTCCATTGTATTATGTGCTTTCCCCTTGTATTGGTTATGTATTTTGTGTGTTTTGTCTTGTATTGGTTATATATTTTATGTGTTTTGCCTGTTCCCCGTTCAGGAGAGCTCAAACGAATGGAACCCGTTCGTCTTTCGAATGGGGACCACCCTGATTTCCCATTTAGAATGCTCATTAGAACGTTCTGAAACTGAAAGGGAAAATCATTAACAAGTGCTTCCCTGGGTGGCCGCCAGTTCTTATAACCGGACACCAACCAGGGGAAGCATTCGTATCCTGAACCGGTGTGCTCGCACTGTTTTAGGTCCCCGTGTCGGGGATCACCCTACTGGTTCCTAATGGAGCTATAATCACTATTCCCCCTACCCAGGGAGCTACTAGGCCAGGCTCGTGGCTGCCTGAGAGCGCTCTCTCCGGGGCTGCCTATGTAGAGGGAACTGCCAGAGAGAGGCGCGAGCTCTAGTGGAATCCCTGGAGCTGTGAGTCGGCTACACAGCCACAGGGGTTCCGCTGGCCACCTGGAAGTCCCTGCCGACCAATGGGAAAAGGAGCACCCTTTCAAAATGGGTTTATGCCATTCTCCTGATTGGTCGGCACGAGTGAGTGCTGATTGGTCACTGCGGTGCGCAGGCAACCAATCAGCGAAGGAGTGCCCATTCAAATGGGATTTTGCTCCCTTTCTCCTGATTGTGCAGCAAAACCCCTCCTCCCCGAGCGCCGATTGGTGCAACCAGGTTTTGCGCCGTTTCTTATGATTGGACAGCAAAACCCCTCTCCTCCTCAAGCACCGATTGGTGCAGTTGGGATTCGCGCCCTTTCCTTTGATTGGGCAGCGAAACCCCTCTCCTCCCGGAGTGCTGGTTGGTGGGAATTGGTTTTGCGCCTCTCAGCTGATTGGTCGTTGCTTGGTTTAGGCACGAAGTTTGAATCCACCGGACTAAACCAAGCAACTCCATGGAACTAATTTCGGGGATGTACAGTTCCTTGAGCCCAGACTTTAGACAATGACTTCTCAGGCTCTGTACATCCAATAGCCCCACTAACTACAGGGATCCTAGATAGGACCCGGGGCTATCTAGTGATGTGTGTTTTATAGGTTTTATATGCGTAATACTTAGATCCCCTGTTCCCCCATATATGTAATGTGTTTTAATGTGTGTACCTGTATGTGCTGTTGGTATCTCCCAGAGTGAGAAATGGCTATCTGTAATCCAAACCCCTTTTACCTGGGATTGTGTTGTACTGAATGGAGACCCCCTGTGCGGGTCTGTGCATACAAGCTGTGTGTTCCAAATAAAGATTTTCTAGTTACTGGATGGAAGGGAGATTTAATTTGCTGTTCCAGCTTGCAGGGGATGCAGCGGGGAAAGTCCTTGTAAGGACTAAGAGAGCTAGTTCCCCTATCCATTTCCCGTTTCCAGCTAGGAAGCAGCCCTTTGGTGGAGGTACCCAGCTGGGGTACAGGGAGCTCTGCCACAAGTGGTGGTTGAAGTGGGATTCGAACCCACACCTCTGAAGACATTTTTATTTCAAATTTGAGGGAAAATAAGAAAAAACAGGTTACAAACCTACATCTATCAAGATGAAAAAAACAAGCATACATTCAAATAATAGCAATCCCAGCAAAAAAAATTGAATAACATCTGAATTTATTGCCATAGCAACATGAACATCCTAATGACTGATTAAAATAGCATTTATGTTATGAAAATAAAACACAATCAATATCTATAATTATCATTAAAGCTCAAAATGTGTATTTAATATTACCATAGTGATACAGTATAATGGATTATGATTTTATCAAGATTATTTACTGAATTGAGAATTCAAAGTGGAGTCAAAGTAAATTTCAAATATAATGCCTGAGTAGCCAAACTGAAATCATAGCGGACTTAGAGAATGTTTCCATCTACACTGAACAAAATTATAAACGCAAGACTTGTTTTTGCCCAAATTTTTCATGAGCCGTACTCAAAGATCTAAGACTTTTTCTATGTACACAAAAGGCCTATTTCTCTCAAATATTGTTCACAAATCTGTCTAAATCTGTGTTAGTGAGCACGTCTCCTTTGCTGAGATAATCCAGATACTGATTAGACAGCATGATTATTGCAAAGGTGTGCCTTAGACTGGCCACAATAAAAGGCCACTCTGAAATGTGCAGTTTTACTGTATTGGGGGGTCCGAAAACCAGTCAGTATCTGGTGTGACCACTATTTGGTTCACGCAGTGCAACACATCTCCTTCACATAGAGTTGATCAGGTTGTTGATTGTGGCCTGTGGAATGTTGGTCCACTCCTATTCCATGTCTGTGCAAAGTTGCTGGACCTGGAACACGCTGTCGTATACGCCGATCCAGAGCATCCCAAACATGCTCAATGTGACATTTCCAATGAGTATGCAGGCCATGCAAGAACTGGGATGTTTTCAGCTTCCAGGAATTGTGTACAGATCCTTGCAACATGGGGCCATGCATTATCATGTTGCAACATGAGGTGATAGTCGTGGATGAATGGCACAACAATGGGCCTCAGGATCTCATCAAGGTGCATTGAAAATGCCATTGATAAAATGCACCTGTGTTCGTTGTCCATAACATATGCCTGCCATTACCATAACTTCACCACCACCATGGGCCACTCGATCCACAATGTTGACATCAGTAAACCGCTCACCCACACAATGCCATACATGCCATACATGTCTGCCATCTACCCTGTACCGTGAAAACCAGGATTCATCCATGAAGAGAACATCTCTCCAAAGTGCCAGATGCCATCAAATGTGAGCATTTGCCCACTCAAAACAGTTACGATGACGAACTGCAGTCAGTTCGAGACCCCGATGAGGATGATGAGCATGCAGATGAGCTTCCCTGACACAGTTTCTGACAGTTTGTGCAGAAATTCTTTGGTTATGCAAACCGATTGTTGCAGTACCTGTCCAGATGGCTAGTCTCAGACGATCTTTAAGGTGAAGATGCTGGATGCGGAGGTCCTAGGCTGGTGTTCTAACACGTGGTCTGTGGTCTTGAGGCTGGTTGGATGTAGTGCTGAATTCTCTGAAACGCTTTTGGAGATGGCTTATCGTAGAAGAAATGAACATCTCTAAACTCGCGACATCTGTGGCATTGTGCTGTGTGATAAAACTGCACTTTTTAGATTGGCTTTTTATTGTGGCCAGCCTAACTTGTGCAATAATCATGCTCTCTAATCAGCATCTTGATATGCCACACCTGTGAGGTGGATAGATTATCTCGGCAAAGGTGAAGTGCTAACTAACAAAGATTTAGACAGATTTGTGAATAATATTTGAGAGAGATAGGCCTTTTGTGTACATAGAAAAAGTCTTGGATCTTTGAGTTCAGCTCATGAAAAATGGGGCAAAAACGAAAGTGTTGCATTTATAATTTTGTTCAGTTTATTTTTACCTTAAATTTGAAAATTATTTTGACTTAACTTTGAATTCTCACTTTAGCCAATAACCCTGCTGGTTAAATTCTAAAAATAAAAATAAAAATATGATCTGGATTCATATATTCCTTATACCTATTTGCTTCTTGTTATTGGCAATCAAGACCAGTGCAAGGATTTTTGGCTACACAGGTGAAGATGCATTGTGCCACCTTTCACCAAAAAATGTATCTTCACCTTTGTGTCTCTTTCTCCCCCAGCCCATTGTTTTTCTGCCCCTCACCCAATTATTGTATTTTTCTCACCACCAGCCCCTTTCTGTGTCTCTTCCCCTCTATATTCCTTTGTGTGTCTCTTGTGTGGCTTTGCAAGTCACAGCAAGAGGGGGTGTGGCAAGAGCATTTAACTCCTAAATGGCAGAGAATTGAGTGGTTTGCATTATCTGTACACAAAACCTGCTTCATTAAGCTAAAGTTGTTTTGATGCATATAGTATCCATTCAATGTAAATTGCTCAAGCGTTTAGTGACATTTTGTAATATATAGTGGATGTTGGTGCGTATGGACAGGTGAGACCACACACTCTCAAGTTTGTTGCAAAATAAATAAATCTATTGGAATTATCTAAGTTAATGGGTTAATGATAAGTGTATGCTGCAAAATGAATGTGTCCATCATGATTATAGCTGACGTTTGCTTCTTCACCTTTATTGATGACTAAATATGCCATTACCAGGGTTTCTGATGTCAGCCTTTGGCTTTGCATGGGACATCATTTCTGGGATGCCCTAAAAGACGGACTGGCATATAGTCTTTTCTTTTAGGACTATTATTGGGTGAAAGCCTAAGTAGGTGGATTTGGACTCTATAATTGTTGTTGGCTCCCATATATATGTATCTATAGCAGGGTTGGTCAAATACATTGTGCTGCATTGGTTCAAGACTCAAATGTTGTGTCCCCCCCAAAGTAAAGCAGGCACACACAAGAACATTGAAGCAGTCACACGTATACACAGGCAAATTTATACACACTCACTAACACACAAAGAAACTCACAGATACACAGACACACAAATACTCACACACACTTACAGGCACACACAGAAATTCACACTTACACAGACAGGGTCAGTGCAAGACTTTTTGCCAATCTAGCAAAGGGTGTATATTTTGCACCCTTTGCTGAATCAGGCCTGGGTAATTGTCCATGTACACATGCATTTCCACCTTCTTTCCCCTACCTTAGTTCACACCTCAATATGGGGTTAATTGTGTGTGTGTGTGTGTGTTTGTGTGTGCCTGAAAGTGTGTATTTGTATGTATTTTATTCAATTGTGGATGTGTGTGTATGTCTGTGTCTGTGAATGCATATCTAAGTGTATTGTTGTCTGTCAATACACCTATCTGGAGGTGAGTGCATCCCTGTCCTGTTTGCTGATTTATATTAAAACCTTTCTCCCATTTATACTTAATTTTGATTATAAACACATACACACCTACTAGCTATCTTTGTAGAATCATTATATCACTTGGTTTTGTTTTACATGAAACTACTCTTTGTATCCAGGATTTCTGTTCAATATTCACTAAGCCATTGCCAATGACCTTATTTTTTCTTCTTCTTAACATTCATGATTATCCTCTTTATTCAATATAAACTCTCTACTGATTTTTTTTTTTATTAATCTTAGATTATGGTTTCTCTTATCTGTCAGCAAATCAGGTTCATATTTCTATAATACTTGAGAAATGCACATTTCTCGCTAACATAACTTGTCAATTCTCCACTTTACATTTTTCTCACCGGTTTTAATTAGTGACTTATTTTATATATATATACTGTTGGTAGTATTATTATTACTATTATTATTTGTGGTAAGACTAATAACACAGCTCTAATATTATCATGAAAGCATTGCAAAGTACTATAGATTGATAGACACAGATTGATAGACAGAAAGAAAGGCGACAGACAGACAGACAGAAAGAGGTGAGAATAAAGCTTGCATTTACAGACTGAAGCTAAGTGCTGACCTGATTCACAAATCAAAGAGAGAAATTGTAGAATTGCATCTACAGAGAATATTCCTTCAGATCTTCCAATACATTTGTATACAGGGGATTTAAATCAATAAAGCATCTAAACCTATAGACAGGACACAGTAACAAGACATATTACAGAAATGTAGTTTCTTCCTGTCTTTCTTCAATAGCACAATGTGTGGCACTGATATAGATCTGTATCTTTGAGTAATTCTTCTGGTGATATCATTAAAGGTGACGTTAAAGCAGTTTAGAAGAAAGCTTTAGATATATATTGTTTGTTTTAGGGCAAAAGTTAATATCTTAACATTTGTCAGATATATGTGGCAAAATGGCTGCTTGGAGAGTGTTATTAGGCCTCTGGTGTTTATTTTACAAAATGATGTACTTTTTAGATAGCAAATGAACTGGGAAGTAGCTAAACTGCCCAGAATTGCACTTGAGACTAGCACAAAAATCTGTCAAAATAAAATTTTGAAAAATGAAATGATAACGGCATTATGTAGTGTGTTTATCTAAAATGAAATTTTACTTTATTTGGATTTTTACCATATAATTTACACAATTTACCTAAAGCTACAAAATATTTTAATCAAGAACAGATTCTCACACAACCCGGTGGCTAGTGATCCTAACCACGAATTAGCTATAATTTAGCTTCCCTGAGGGTCATCTTTGCTTATGTAATGTTCGGTACCATGAGGATAGTTGAGTTGCATACTGCAGCTTAAGTTATGGCCAGAAGGCTACCCTACAGATGACACCATGTCCGGACAATAGAGGTGGCTCACTTCCAGACTTATGAATGTATATTCAATTGTTTCGTTGCAATATGAATGCCTATTTCAATTTATGACAATCCCTTTGATGTAATCCTGTATACCCTTCTTGCTTCTGTACCCTATTACTTTGATTACCAAAAAGTAATCAGCTTAATGAAGTGGTCTGGGTGCCAGGTCCAGCTAGGGTTAACCCTTTTTTTTTATAAACATAGCAGTTTCAGAGAAACTGCTATGTTTATAAATAGGTTAATCCAGCCTCTGAAAATCACAGTGAGAAGATGCAAGCGTCCATAGGAAAGCATTATGAATGCTTTCATATGAGACTGGCTGAATGCGCACGCAGCTCCTGCCGTGCATGCGCATTCAGCCGAAGTATGTTTTCCTGGCACTATAGTGGTCCTTTAAGGACACATGACATGTGTGACATGTCAGGATTCCCTTTTATTCCAGAAGTTTGGTCCTTAAGGGGTTAAACTTGAGTTTCTTAAAATTTTTAATTTGGTCTCCAAGCATAGGTTCTCTTCTTGTTCTCCATTGGATCTCTGTATAAGCTCTGTCACTTGCATGCAATGCTGTTGACCTACTATGCTACTCTATTGCCTCATGGAATTCACTGATTCTTCAGCTCTTGTTGTGCTGGTTAAGTCCATCTGTTTGGGCATATAATGTACTGTATCTAAAACTGCTCCTCATACTGTGTGAGCTAAGAGAACTCTAGAAGGGAAACAAAAATGCATCAAACCTTTCTCGGACTCAGATGGTTCAATGCAAAGTAAACTGAATATGTCTCACATCCCTAATGGAAGCACACTGAGCATGTATGAGATCTATACTTAAAATAGGCATTTTTCATAAAGTAACTAAAATATTGACATGCCATGAAGGAGAAGGGGAAGCAGTCTGTTTAACTTTTAAATTAAAGGAACACTATAACATTAGGAATACAAATTTGTATTCCTAACATTATAATTTTCCTCTCCCTAGTAGTATTAGTTCCCACTCCCATTTAGCTTAGAAAGGGTAACACACCCTTTTATTCTTACCTTGTTTCCATTACTGAGGCTCGCTCGACGCTGTTCACCTCTCCTCCGAAATAATGTAATGGAAGAGGCATGGCCTCCTCTGCAATGGTCCAATACAATGTTTCTCATACAGGAAGAGGGGACCTAATAAGTATGAGCAGCATGTGCCATGCATACTCAATGCTTTTCTCTGGGGCTTCCATATCATGTGACCGAATTTTTCACTGCCTGTGACGTGGAAGCGCCTTTAGTGGCTGTCAGTAGAGGAGGACTTTACCCTGCAATGTAAACATTGAAATTCTCAAAATGTTTTATGATTTGCATTGCAGGGCTAATGGGACAGGGATACTGCACCCAGACTACTTCATTAAGATGAAGTGGTCTTGCTGACTATTGTGTTCTTTTAAGCAGATCTGTCATGTTGGCTTTATTTTTCTTAACAAAAAAAATCTAATTCTGTCTCTTTTTTATGTAGTGCTATCAACTTCAACTTTATAAGTGACACCCTCAAAATATTTTAAGAGTCACCATATAATTTATTATATAATCCTCATACCTTACGCCTGCATCTATACTTTACTCACCACTTTAACAGGTACTTCCACTGACCCCGGAGCTGTCTTGTGTTAAAATAACAGAGTCCACATATGGCATTGTTTCCTCAGAATGATTCCCATGTTTGCACTGCCCCAGCTTGTGTCTTGCAGCAAGGACCACTCAAGTCTGAACTACGGAGATAAGAAGCCAGTTTTTGTTTCGGGTTTACCTTTGGCTCCTACCAGTCAGTGTCCCTTGCTTCCTAATATTCACTTTGCTAATGCAAAATGCATTGTGTTTCATTCAATGTCATAACCCAGCATCTTAAAGTACGTGCTAGGAACACAAGTACACTGACAGATGCATGGTAAAGGTAATTTCAAACTTCTGAGTCAAAGGGACCAAGAGAATCACTAGACTATTTTAGAGAAGAAAGGGTTATCAAATGCCAAAATTAAAATATCTATGTAAATAGGGAGAGAGTTAATTTGTAGGGGAACTTTTTTAAATAGAGATGAAATTAAAATATAAGGAGCTGTTGTGGGGAGTAAGAGCTTTAATTGGTAGGATAATTTAGAGCTTGTAGGTTAAATGGGGCATGTAAGGAGCAATTATGGTGAATGGTGAAGCAGCTATATCTATGGTGTAAATTGGTGGAAGAATGATAACTAAAAGGGACATTTGATATTGTTATTTAGGGATGAGTAGAAAACTGGCAGAGAATGTATGGATCTGTTTTGGGGAAGGTGGTGTGTCATTTAACATGTATCACTGCTGGTATAGAGAAAGTTAATTGACAGATGAATAATGGGAATATAAATAAGAGAGAAGACATATGACGTATGACGTATGTACAGCATGTGTGTGGGAGCGTGTGTGTAATCCATTTACATCTCCTTGGATAGACTTTAGGCATCCTAAAATAAATACATCATTGGAAAATAACACATTTTTTTTATTATGCAGTTATTTACTTAAAGATGCATATTTAAAAGAATGTTATATTATTTTATTTGGTGAGGCTCCATATGGATGAGCTACAGGGTTTTTTCTTTGAGTTATAGCTGCATGATATTCTTTCCATACTTGGTCTAACAGTACTCTGGGACACATTTCAGTTTGTAATATTAGTTCAAAAACTAAACTTAATGCTTCACCAATTCTTCATTCCTGAATTGTTAGTTTTAGCTCCTTGGTCTCCATGATGTTCTTTGTTTAGATAGGCTTTCTGATAACCTCTGGGTTCTTGTAGATACAGGTATATTTATCAAGAGATCAAGTGACACATTAATTGCACAGATTTAGACTCCATTCTGAAGGCACTAGAGTTTATTTAGGGGTTTTATAGCAAAGGGGGAAATTATCTATGCACCCAGAGGAAACCAAACTATGCAAAAATTATACAGGAACCAAAATTTGTAGGGTTTCTAAAAGACACATTATTCAACCTCCGACACATACAATCACAGTGTTCTATTAAATTACTCTATATTTCTTTCTTTTTTTTTTTTTTAATGGTTATATTAAACTATGAATATAGTACAAAGAAAAGCTAGTCAGAGATATGAATCTTTTTTCCATAATGTCTTAACAATATTGTGTCTCTCTGCTTATTAAAACATTAATCCACCACAGCATTTTTCCAAATGATTTGCATGTCATCTACACATATAATTCTGGGAATTTATAAGCTTTTGAGATGTCACATATGGGAATAACCAACGATAATTCAAAAGAAATGGAGAGACTTCTTTAATAAATGTTCCTAATCCCAATTTAAATATGAAGATATTAAGATGATGTCATTTGCAAGACAGGTTATTAAAGAGGAAAAAATCCAGTATTTAGAATAAATCAAACGATTAAGGGGATTTCGATTATTTACAATTACTGACTTAAAAAAAAAAGTAAAATATGTTTATCATACTATTAAATAATACTTACGGGTGTTGTTCTGTTAGAAAATGATAATGTTTTGCATTTTACTTTTATTAAACTCTCTCTCTCTAAAGATATATATATATATATATTTATGTATATATTTTTGTGCGTATATGATAGACAGACAGACTAGATAGATAGATAGATAGATAAGACTGTACTCTTAAACATCGTCTGGCTACTTAACTTGTTTGTTCCCTCACAGTATAGTGGATATATGAAGAAATAAAGAATTACTGGAACATCTACATAAAAAGTCAGTGAGTACATCCTATTTTTATTTTTATATTATAAAGTCAAGACTGGGCACCTGGTAAATGGAATTAATTTAAGCAAGTGTGCAAGGACTTTTGTATATATATATATATATATATATGTATATATATATATATATATACACACACACACACTATATGAGCAAATGTATTGGGACATCTGACCATTACATCAACAGGGACTTTGGAATGTTTCTGTGGGAGTTTTTGCCTATACATCCAGTAGAGCATTTGTAAGGTCAGGCACTAATGTTTGATGAGAAGTAGATGATGGAGAATGCAGGAAGGTGGATGCCTGGGAATGAAGGTAGGCAGGTGGCTGGTTGAGATTGGAGTCAGGCGGACAGGCAGGAGGACAGATGACCTGAGGAAAATTAAGGCGGCAGTGCGAGGGAGCTTTAATCTTCTTTCTTTGCTCCCTTGTGCACCCTCCTGTGATGTCAGGAATATGACGTCACTTTGACCCAAACATCACTAAACAGCACGCCAAGTAGTAGAGCAAAAAGAGCCCAAAGATTATCAGAGTCGCTCCACTGGACCCATGGAAAGGATCCATTTAAACTATTATTGATCTGTAATAAAATAATCTATAAAGGCAATTCAGTGAATAAATTGGGGTGTTTAAGCTATTAGTCCAAATTTGTTAAAACCATGATCATAAAAATGAATACAATTCTTCAAGTCAGATTTAGATGAGAAAAACAGATTTATAAGTTTGAAAAATATGTTAAAGGATACAGAGTTTTGGGCAATCATCAATTTACTAATGGAAAATTTGATAAATCTCTACCTAGCTAGTACAAATCTCTTATTATTAATTTGATTTAGGATTGAAAGCAAAATGTTAGCATTTGTAGATCCCACACAATTAGGGAAAGCATTCAGTTTTGGATATGGGGTGGAATTGGATATTTTTAGGGGCCGATTCATTGGACTTGAACTGTCCTTATATTATTTAGAATTAGAAATAGCAGTTTTCCAACCTACTTGAAAGTGTGGTCTAGGTGGCCCAACTCTTTTTATTAATCTATCTGTCTTGTACTAAATGGAAGTAAAATAATCCATAATAGATTTTAAGATAGAGAGTAAGACATTTTTTTAAACCTACTGATTGAATTGGTTTTGAATTTATTCTAAATTGACTAAACAATATTCCTAAAAAACTATTTTCCAAAATAAAATGCAATTGTTCAAATCAGGTTGATTTTAATAAACGAGCCAAGATTTTACACAACTTTAAGAATAAAAATTATTCTAAAGATTTATAAGTGAGGTCAATGAACAAAACGGCCCTAATAAAAAGGGAAAATGTACTAAGGTCAAAAGAGGATAAAAAAAGAAGAGAAAAATTTAGGAAAATATTATCAATATGCCTTAGTAACTAAATATAAAAAGGAAGCACATTTAATTAAGAAAACTATGGAAAAACACTGGCCTATATTATTAAGAGACCCTGTTTTTGACAAGGTTTTACCAAGGAACCCATCACAACTTTTAAACAATTAATTTTTTTTTAAAAAAAAACATATTGGTCTCAAGGAGATCCACCTAAGATGAAGAAAAGATTAATCAATGCAATACTTTTAAAACATTTTTTTATAAACCAATTTACATTTTTAAATGTCGAGATTGCTCCACATGACTATACCAAAAAAAGAAGAATACCAAGTTTGAACGTTTTATATTAAACATTTTATTAATTGTTAATGCAAAAAATATTATTTATATATTGCAATGTGGCTGTGGGATACAGTACATGGAAAGAATGGATAAAACATTGGATGGGATATAGATGTAAATGTATGCATTTTATTTTCAATAATATATATATATATATATATATATATACATATACACAATTCTGTGCATTTTTGTATATGGGTTCAGGTATATATATACATGTGTTGTTTCCCTTTTTAATAATTATGTCTATACATATATATGCACTTACTCTTTGATTAAATGTTATTGTTCTCATATGTATTCCCTTATTTATCTATAATATGTATATACCTACAGCTATTTAATAGGTATTTGATACTGTTTATTATATATTTAAAATTCATGGTATGTTTTTGTATTTTTATTTTGTATACATTGGATATATTTTGACTTCATATGTTTGGTTTTTAATTCACAGAGGCAAAGATCAGCCTCCAGTTTTATTATGGCAAACATTCGCTTGTTTGATATTGACTTATACATAGGAAGAGACTGATTTTTCTTATGTTTGTACTATTGCGATAGATATATATATATATATATATATATATATAAAGTCTTGATAAAAGTCAGTTTGGACAGAAACGTCGACTTTACATGCATTTATTTGCTCAAATAAAACACTAATTTGAATTTAAAAGCCCTATGACTGCACTCTTTGTGGAATATATATATATATATATATATATATATATATATATATATATGTATATATATATATATATATATATATATATAAAGTTGGATTTCACTACGTTGTTGATAATAAAGTTTTTCAAAACCACATGGGTGAAAATTATGAAGCAAAATGGGTGGCTATTTGCCAGTGAATTTGGGCTGATCCAGGCTACCCAGGAAATTCAAACTGCCTATTGAATGCACCCTTGCAGAAGATGCTTCCTGTATGTGTACTGGGAGATCTTCTGGACACATGACTCAGATTGTCCCGGAGAAAAGTGGCCCCTAAGGGGCAAAGTATTTTTTCAGCAAAATTTATTTTGTGCAATATACTTGTGAGTGCCTGTTTCACTTTTTGTTTTTATTATTATGTTGCATTAAATAGTACACTATAAGTTTTATTGTATTTCATTTTGCTCTCTATGTCCCCAGATATGTGTTATGCGAGTGGTTTTACTCACTTGTGGGGGTTTTTTACACACTTTTTATTTGCACTTGCATTTTAGTGTGTTAAGATGTGTCATATGTGCACTTGTTTGATTTTGCACCAGAGATACTTTCTTTGATACATACTTGGCACCTGCAATTGAGATAGGAAATTCAGTCTATATGGCAATACTTTCTTCAAATCACTATTTATACTATTGCACTTTATCAGGTTTGCATTCTGTGGATTTTCAATGCAATATAGCAGATTTGGGAATTCATTTTGGGCCGAAGTGCAGTTTGCAAACTCTGAGCCACAATGTACATGAATCATGAACTAGATGAATCACACAGTGCACACAGGCAACAGTATTATCTGCACCTGCTGTGCATTTGGCACTTTGTCTAAGTCTTTCTATATCTGCAGTAGAATCACATAATTGAACGGGAACAGCTGAAGCATCATCGCCTACTACCAGAATTAGCTCAACCAGCGGGATGATTAACACCACCACCTCCATCACCACCATTCACATTAGCCACCCAAATATTAGAGAAGTGGCTAGAGTTGTAACAACATATGGGTGTTTGTGTGTTAATATGTGTTCTTGTATTTGTGTAAAAGTCTGTGTGCATCTATCTATCTATCTATCTAAATGTGTGTGGCTGTATAAATGTGTGTGCATATAAATATGTATGTGTGTAAATGTAAAAGTGAAAATGAATGTCTATGTATATGAATGTGTATACAAATGTGAGCATGTGCTTGTGATTCCCCTAACAAAATTGAGTTGTGGGGTGTAAAATAAGAATAAAAATATATACAATTCCGAGAGGGGGATGTCAGAATACATTTATACCCTCGTATGCACTTTTAGTGAATGTTCTTTACATTTGTCACTCCATTTACATAATCCCACTACTACTGTTTCAGAGAGATAAATTTAGGCATTGAAATATGCTGTAGATCACTTTCAACAAAGGAAATTCATATCTGGCGATTTAAGTATGGAAATAATTCTCCTTCCTTTAAATAAACTAATGAGTCTGTCCAAGGATACTTGACATGTAATATTATCAATTTTTCATTATTGTAATATGTTCTTTGTACATCATGAGAAATTCATTTTGACCATTTCAATAAGCAGGAATGGATTTTTTATCCAGTGATAGTCCTTGCAAAAGTGATGTTCAGATGTCTTGCCTAGTTCTAATAAAAAGCAGCAGAACAGTAGTTTATTGATTGAGTCTAATGGTGTCTTGACAAATCTGTTACATAATCCTTTTAATAAGAAGCACAACTTTCTATATAACCTTCAATAACCAAACATTCATCAACATTTGGAAACCATGCCAAATATTCTTCTTTAATGAGACAATCTATTATTTGAAGTGAAAATAAAAAAACAAAGAAATGATTTTTGTACATCTCAACTCATCTCAACGCTCCTGTTGTAAAAGAAAATGTTATGAATATTCAGTTAAACATTTTAAACATCAACATATATTTGATTTTAGAGTGTATTAGTGATGACATTTTACTGCCCCTTTAAGTCTTATTAACATCAGAAAGACAAGCCTATATATTCACCTACTCATGTGCAGATTTGGCACTGGTAAAAATAAGCATTACAATTTAAAGTACTTTATTAATATGACAAATGCCTATTACAAGAAGTGGTCATGTCTGCTAACAAAAATATAAGGAACACTTACGGACAGCTTCCAAGCATATCCTCTTAATCTATCTTTGGCACAAGTCATGGTGAATTTCTTAATATGACATTTAATTACTATGCCGTACAGTAATTTTGCAATTTCACTTTAATTTTGATCATTCAAAATATTTTTATATAGATTTTATTAATCATTAGCAGAGTCTTACTATAATATGGTCTAAATAGGCAAACACATAATTAGTTGCTCAACAAAGTAGGCATGGCTTGATAAACTCAAAAGGTATAAGAAGAAAAAAGCAAACTTAATTGTTTACTACTAGCAAATTTCAGCAGGTTCATGTCAACTAGGCTAATTTTCCATTTTAATCACTATCATGTTTAAAATATAACTATTACTAGTAATTAACTTGCCATAGTGTCACAACTGGTTTTACACATTAATTACAAACATATACAGTTTGGTTGTATACATATACAAATAATACAGTTACTGATATCTGGTGCTCTTTATTTTACAATTATATATTTACCGTAGACTCTTTTTTTTACTAACAAGTAAAACATTCATGTTTAAAAGCCAACATTTTTTGCTCTATTTAGCTTTATTTTCTGACTGATACATAGACTCCTTAGAATAATATAGACATGGCCTCTTGAACACCAGACTCAAATGAGAACCTTATTGTCTATCCTTAAAGTAAAACACTAACTATTCAAAACCTATTTCATTAATAGTTTTTGAGAAAATTATGTATTATATTGTAGCCGTTCTTTGTGTATTATATTGCATTGAATAAACCAATGCATCTTCAGGTATTATTAAGAATGAAGATACAAGATAATTGTACAGCGCTACGGAGTCTGATGGCACTATATAAATAATAAAATAATAATAATTGTAAAAACAAATGTTCAATTTTTTTTAATTTTATTTTTTAATAAAACAAATCTCTTGCAAAGGAGGACTATGATATTTGTTCGCTAGACCATTTGTTTAGGTGAGGTCAACTTAACAAGTGCATACAATAGTCAACCAACATTTTGGCTCAAATACTGAGCTTGTCAGTTTAATTCACCACATTTCACTGTTTTGTGAAGAGATCCATGCGTAAAAACATCTAATATTTCTATTCTTTGTACATAGTACATTTTAAAGCTTTAAATTCAAGCATATTTAATTGATTCGGAGTACCTCTTCTGTTATTATTTTTCATGTGCTGTTAATAAATGACCATTGAAATATATTATATATTTATAGCCAAAAGTATTTTGCTCTGAGATGTTATGGACAATGCAATATTTGTTGAAATACAACTGGGATTTTCGTATATTGATTTGATTCACCCGTTCAAAATGTAATATCACTGGTATGATGCATTTGAGACTGAATCATAATTTTCCTATAAAAGCAAACACGCTTATTGTTCTAGAATAAGATGTTTAGTGTTTACTAAAGACAAAAATACATTTTTAAATCGTTAGCAAACATTATAAAAATATTTTGCTAAGATCCAGCCCTTCAGCCTTTCGGTACGGTCATAAATAAAGTGAAAAACATAATGGTTTATAAAATTTCAAAATCACCAAAATTGATGAGTTTCTTAAAGAGCCAATGTCAATGTATTATTTAGCACTGTTATTACCATGACTAGATTAACATAGGGGCTGATGGATCAGCTGTTCGAAGACCAATTATTCATTTTTTTAAGCTGGTTGCTCACAATACCAACTCTGTGAACAACTTTGTGAATTATGTGAGACAGATGATTGAGTCTAATGAGGAATGTGGCAGAAGAAATCTGAAAAAGCTTGGTTGCCAAAGAGTTAATTTACAAATTTACAAAGTCATGACAAATCTGTTCAAGAGAGGAAGTTAACTCTTTCCTTCATCAAAGAGAGAGCTTAGGAAGAATGTGTGTGAGTAGTTCTGCAGGGGCCATGGAAATTTTACCAGTCATCACACTTGTAATGATATTGTACAAAGTGTATAACAATGTGAGGCATATTAAAAAAGTGCAAAGGAGCAGAGTAGAAAAACACCAAGGACAGGCATAAGAAATCAGGTTTTAATAAAGGGAAGAGTTGTAGGCAGATACTGAAAGCAATGGGATAGAAGAAGCTAACATAGATGAGGTACATAGAAGAAACAGAACAGTAAAAAATATTCCATAGCACTTCACTATCTTGAGCTCTTGAGCTTCACTGACAATAATTAAAGAATACATTTTGTAAAATTAAAGACTCAGCAATATATTATTTATGTGAGTAAGCATTTGGCACAGACCTCTCAATTACTATAACAAACAGTACACACTATAATGCTGACTTACTAGTTGCTGTAAAAAATGTATCTGAAACATTGAGTTGATTTTTGAAGTCAGAATAAAGATCTGTAATCTTGTAGGCTCACCACTTTCAGTTTATGCATTTTCCCAGTGTCAGTGCAAAACTTACATGATGCCAGAATAAATCATATTAGAAGTGACATGTTCTAGCTGCAACTATTTGCTAATTTGCAATTTGCAGCTATAATCTAGCCAGCCATGACAAAAAAAAATGTTGTATAACAAGAGATAGTCAACTTTCTTACCCAATATTATTTAATATTAAAATAAAACAACAAGGCTTCTCAGATCCCACCACAAAAATGAAGGGACATCAAACAGTCTTCCATCTCTTCTTTAGGGTGAAGAGGTAAAAGCCTTACCTGTGTAAAGACAAATAGCATCTATCCATTCCTCAATCCCATGTATGGATGGGGAGGGGTAATATAAGGATGTGGTGTAGGCCATGCCCATTTTTCCTAAACCATTAATAAATGACCAGGAGATACCATGTTTCCAGATCCTAATAGTAATAGGTCCAGATGATGCAAGAGCTCTTTAGCCCTAATAATACCTGTAACCCATCCCTGAATGCAAAATGTTAACTACACCATTTCTTCTAATACCCAAAGCCACAATCATTGACTGACTTCTTCAATACAAACGTACCTTGCTTTCCAGTCTCTCTCTAGCAACTGTTATGATATGTTATCTAACTGATTTTGTACATTTAGTATCCAGATAAAATGCAGATGGAACATGTTGGTTCCTTCAAAAAAACCTCCACTGTTTGCAAAAATCAAGTCTTCTCATATTCACCATTTCTTTTACATTTTGTTGTACATCTAGTAAAATTAATTTTTGCTTTATGACTTTTGTTTATTTATGTGCTTCAACTAAGGCAACATGATTTGTATGCTACAGTGATGTCCATTAGACATTAAAGATACATTTTTTTTAATATTGATATTTACATTTTGATTTACATCTGTTAAACTCACAAGAGTTCTTAACACATAATCATTTATTTCAATATAATAATTATTTATGAAGTTTATGGTGATGTTTTTGTTTTTTATTTTCCATTAGGGGTTTATTAGCCCGTTGGAGGTTTGAATAGTCATAACACTGTGATAAAGTTTGAGAAGATCCAAAAACCCTGAATGGGTAACGGAGCTTATACCTATGTTTATACACATTCTTTTGATTCATTTTATTGTGCTTAAGGTCTTTTTGTTGTTGTTCTGGGGTTTTCCTTTTTGGGTATTTTGTACTTTTATCCTTTTCACCATGTGTATGTTATGATAATTTGGCTAAGTTGATATGCACAGTAAGTTTAAACATTGGGCTATGTTTTTCTGCCAAAATGGGAGGTATAGTTAATCACAGCTGTAGCATGTCATAGTGCCAATATCAGTGCAGGCCAGCATGATCCATATGTGGGGTCTTGATAAAGTGCTGTAGGAGCACGAAACACGTAGACTTGTGTTTTATATTTGGGATATATACAGTGGGAGCATTATTATTACTGCTTTCAATGAAAACAAGTTTTAATTATTTTTTCTAAAAGGATGGGTTATTTTTAACTAGTTAGGAGCAGTCAAGAATTTTGTCTACAGTTAATTTTATTTAGCTGTAGAGGAAGCTTGTTTTTCAGGTTCTAACTTTCCCAACTTTTCATGACCAGATAACTATCCCAAAAAGCGTAGCGTGAGCATATCATTAGATGTATTTGAGCCACAGTCAGGGTGCTAGGACCCTTCAGAAAGCACTGAAGCAGTGCTCCTTGCATGTTCTGCCTTCAGTGGGCAGGCCTGATTGATTGGCAAGAAGGCTGGCGTGCATTCACTCCAGACTGTCCTGCCAGTAATTTTAGTGGAACCACTTCTTGAGATGCCAATGTTGGGGAAATATGGAAAAAGGTTGTTATGATAATTTTTTTCTAAATTGTTTCTAATAACTTTTATGCAATTAAAATGTAATATAAAACACAAACAATGTATCCTATTTACACAGACTGCTACACATTTATTGTAGATTAAAGACATATTACTTTTAGGATTTTTGCAGTGGAGTTCGGTTAAACAATGAGACAAACCAACAATATGTAGCTCCTATAAAAGTAGCACATAAGGATGAAAAAGTGGGTCAAAAGAGGAAGACTAAGACATCTCTCCCACCAATTAGGAGGTCTGAGTACCTGCTCACATTGAATCTGCCACAATCTAAGTGTCCCACAATTTTAGAACAGAACAGTCCTGTGATGATAGTAGTTTCTAGTTTTAGTAGGATATACTTTTTTATTTACAATTGTTTAACTTTTTATTTATTTTTTCCATGGCAGGACAATCATACCAATAGACTTATTTTTGTCTTTCATTTTGTGTATTTTGTTTGTTTGCTTCCATGCTGATATCATTTTGTAGGATGATAGGCTGTTCCGAAAAACATTTCTTAACATTTAAATTTGATTTTCAAGCACCAGTTGCTAGCCATAAGTGAAATGAGTATCCTATTTTAATTACAGTTTATAAAAATGTCAATTTCTATAATTACATTTGAAAAAGTATTGTCAATTAGACCTGCAAAGAGGTGTGCTTCCTCCTTCCATTAGCTTCCCTGAACTAAAGGAAGTGGCAGGTGCACTCTACTTTAGACCTCGGACCAGACCTCAGACCAGCATCCTTCAACTTCTCCAGACCAGGCACATGTGCACACAGATGGCACATATTCAAATTTTTCTCATGTAAAATAGAGAAAGGCTTGCAACGGATGCAATGATAAGTACTGCAGCATTTGCAAGCTCTGGAATTATGCTGGAATGGGGGTTTGATAGATATTCATTAAATATTTTCTGTTTCTGTATTTCCTAGTTAGGAAAGCCAGCATAAAATACTATTATACGTATATATCACATTCATATAAGAAGAAATTTTAGGCAGAAATAGCAAATCTATTGTAAATTTCTTTTTTAAGTAGATTTGGTCTTATATCACTGTTCTAATGACAACATCAAGAGAACATGTAAGGCTCATAATAAATGCCATTTTTTTTCTAGCAGAAGGTAGGCGAAAATAAAGGAGGCTTTAAAATAGCACTTTTGAGATCTGGCAGAACACTTATTTGGCACAGCAAAAATCAAACACATTAGGAATCGTGCTTTGATTAGCATTTATGATTATAGACCATGCACAAATTCCACTGATAACCGATTCATCTAGTGAGCTAATGAAATGCCTCTATACTCTAACGCTGACTGCATAAGAGAAAGGTCATTTTATTTAGAATGTTCTTTACTTAAATTTACTACTATAGTTTTAAAAAACAGACAAATTTGTATCTTGTGATAACTTTTCTATTGGACTAACAGAATTTTTTAATGACGAGCTTTCGGAAGAACCTCCCTTTCTCAAGTCTAAAGCATTTCTGAACAAGATGACACTTAGAATTCAAAGTTGAGTTTGATATACGGGTTAAAGCGACATGAGTGCAGATAAGACAGGTGTCTGCATACCTGTGTCTTATCTGCACTTATCTCACTTTAACCCCTTAAGGACAGAGCTTCAAAAGCTTGTCTTTCACTTAATGACAACAACATTTTTTTCATTTTTTGGTGTTTGCGTTCAACTGCAATTTGCATTTTACTAAATTATTGCACCGACACATATGAAAGGGCTTTAATTTGATGTAACATATATATATATATATATATATATATATATATATATATATATATATATATATATATATATATATATATATATATAAATGCTTATTCATTATAAAAAAATACAGAAAAATGTTAAAAAAAATAAAAATTTTGTGTTTTTTTTACAGTTTTTGCAATAATAATGTGTGCATAATTAATGCAGGTTAAGAAGAGTAATTAAAAATAAATTAATTTAGTTGTTCTGATTTACAGAATATATAATGTGTCTGAGATATTTTTTTTGGTTGTTACAGGTCACAAAGCACAAGGAGTAAAATAAACTTTTAATGTGGAGCGATTTTAGAATTTGGTAGGTTTGTCTTGTAAGCTTAATAGCCATAAAAGAAAACAAAATTGCCACACAAAAGTATATATTTATATAAAGTAGACATCACAGGCTATTTACCTAAGGTTGTTTTGACACTTTCTACATTTCACCTCCAACCTCTGCTAAATATTTGGTTTTTGAAATTCTCATGTATATTTTGTAAAGTTGGTGTGTGCTATTCCTGTACAAAGTTTTATTTTGTGTTCAGTTACATCTGCTGAGTAAAATGACACCCCCATTGTATGTCTTTGGCACTATTTCGTGAAGTTACAGTGCCACATAGGATACCTGTCCTCTTACGCTGAAGCGGGTGCGAATGAACATAGAACAGCAGAGGGAGTGAGGTTAGGGGAAGTATTGTAAGGGGAAGAATAAAGATGAGAGATCTCTTCCCTGATTGAAGTGAAGTGAGTTGCAAAGTCTGAGGCTGTCAAGTTAGCAGGTGGAGGAGGAGGAACAATAGGGCGAAGAAGAGAGTTAAATATGTGAAATAGTCGTTTGTGTTTGCAGGAGAGTGTGGTTATGAGGGTATTGAAGTAATTTACTTTTGCAGAGGAAAGAGCCAAGCTGTACGAGCTCAGCATAAATTTGTAGTGGAAAAAGTCAGAAACACAGTGAGACTTTCTCCAGCAGCGTTCAGCAGTTCTGGAGCATTTTTGGAGGTATTGAGTCAACTTGGTGTGCCAAGGTTGTTGTTGGGGGCACTTGCTGCATTTAAATGTAGGAGGTGCCATGTCTAGTTGAGAGGAGAGGGTGGAATTGTAGAAGGAGGTTGCAGAGCTAGAACAGGTGAGGTTAGAGATAGGTAAAAGGAGAGTTTGGAGATTAGTGGAGAAATGCTCTAGGTCAAGACATTGGAGGTTTCTGTGAGATTGATGTTCAGACGGTGGTATCAATTGGGTCTTAGGTATGCCGTTGTCAAAAGTCAGCAGATTGTGGTCAGCTAGAGGAAAAGGAATATTGGAGAGATTAGAGGTGGTGCAGAGATTGGTGAAAGCGAGATCAAGAGTGTTTCCTGCTGTATGGGTTGCTAAATTGGACCATTGCTTAAGGCCAAAGGAGGAGGTTAAGAGAGCAGACGAGAGGTATTAGTGAAGTTGGGCTTATTGATTGGGATATTGAAATCCCCAAGTACAAGGGAAGGAGTGCTCAATGAATAGCCTAGGATGCCTAAGAAAGGTGCTCAATGAATAGCCTAGGATGAATTTGTAAGACTACAGAAAAGTGTGTAATCTCTGCTTAGCCATATCTCTAATGGAGCTATGAGAAGGCAAGGTTAAAGTGACAAAAGGGGTTTAACACTGAATGGAGAGACAGTGCCAGTTGACTCCAGGCACTTTAACTAATTCAATGAGATGAAATGGTTATAGTGCCTAAAGTGTCCCTTGAGAAACAGGAGATATACTCCTTGCTGCTTCTATTTTTAAATGTTCTAATTATAAGGAGGGAACAGGGTGATGGTAGCTTCCTCATTGTGATTAGTCAAAGACCAAATGAATGAAGCTAATTTTCTAATTTTCATCAGCGAGCACGTTTTCCAGCCATTTCATGCAAACTGCAATTAGTTTATTTGTATTTCATATGAATGAACGTATTGCTCAAAATTTGGAATAATTTGCATTTTTCCAAAAACTTATATCCAAGTTCAACTGGAACTTAATAAGTTGAGGTGTTTTTCAGTAATTAATCATCCACACACATATAGGGCTTCAGCCACAAAAGACCCCACAAAGCAATGCCTATTATAGGTGAGTTTAAAATGATCATTAACAGAAAGTTGACTTAAAGAATTTTACCCAAATTGCTGCCATATTAAATTGTGCAACTCTGAGACTAAGTGCAACTTTCAACGAATACGTCTCTTAAACTTGTTATTTGGTTTCATTCTTTATTCAAGAAAAAGCTAAATGCCTACCTTCCTATGTTCTAAGAGCCACAGTATCGGAAGTTGTTGAAATTAAACAAGTATGCCAGCATGCAACAAACAACTTCAGCAGTTGAATATAGCTGTTATAGGGGTTGTGCCTAGATGACATATATGTTGCCAGTCACCCAACAAGGTCTGCTTTGCTCTAGGCTTTTTTTTTTTTATTTTATTCTCGTTTCCTTAAGAAGAAGACTCCAGAAAATGTGGATTTTAGGGTCCTAGATTACAGATTTCAGGAGACCTAAAAAGTATATTTATGGATTTTATATTATTGTTCACCAGAGTATCTCACATGCATTTTGCAGTTTAAAATGAGTTAGATCGATCCCTACAAATAGTTTATATTCAAGTTTGGCATTACCACTTACAGCTGTTACAATGGAAAATGCAATATCCACTATAAGCATTTCAGGCAAAGGCCTATTTGTATGGATCCTATTAGCAGGGATATATTTATTTCAGGCAGTTGAATAGCAATTTTCCCATAGACAGCAATAGGAATTCTGCTTTTTCAATTACTAGCGTTACATTTATCTTTGGTAATAAAATTCAGCCCATGGAGTATAGAAAATACATGTTTTATGGTCAAAATGAAAATAGAAAAAATACTTGGAAAGAACTGTCTTCAGTTTTAAGCTATCTCTTTCTGCCCCAGTCATTAGGCTAGGACCTTTCAACATGGCCCGATAAGCTAATCAATTATACTGTTTAACAGATTTCCAATGTGCAATATTTTAGTTTTATTCTTTTTAATAAATCTGCAAAGTTTTCAAAAATCTGTTTTTTGCTTTGAATGTAGATTGGTGTGAAAAGTACATTTATACAATTGTAGAATAAGGCTGCAACATTTAAAAAATGTCAGGGATCTGTATACTTTCTAAATGTACTGTATATATGTATATTACATGTATATTATGTATTCTATATATCTATCAACAGACAGACTGACTGACAATTTAAACTTAACTCTAGGATTTCTTATTGATTAAAATGCCAGGAAAATACCAACAAAAAAATATAGCATAGCACTCTTGTGTCTTTAAAAAAATAAAACAACATTTTTTAATGGTCAGCATATCAGTGTAAAACAAAACTTTCATCTAGACACAGAAAAACAGCATGTATTTATATCAGAACACAGAAAAAAAAACACCTGAACATGTGGAAATATCAAAATGGTGCACATGGGCAATCCCACCCCCTCCCACCCCATCCCCTGAATTGATAAAGTCCATCATCCAATGGCATGTTTACAGGTTGCTATGGCAGCAATCGTGCGGCACATAGTCAAACCAACTAAAACACGAGTGGCGCAAAAAGTGAATTAAAATCCCCTTCACAGAATGAAAAAATACTTGTGTTACTCTTGAAGTTGAAACATTAAATGTTTCCAAGAAACACTTATATTATATCCAGAGTTATTTATTTGGTATTTACAGCATGCATTCACATTTAAGTGGAATGCACATCAGGTTTAATGTTATACAATACCTATAATCTGTGAAAAACACAGGGAAAAAGAAAACAAAAAGAAAGTTGAGCTAAAAGATAAGTAATCTATTAGTGGCAGAACTAATATATAGAGGTCCCTGGTGCAAGAAATTATTTGCTCCCCCGCCCCAGCGCAAGGGTGGCTAATGGGTGAATCCCCATCTGTCATAAAACGCCAACATTGCTTTGCCAATTTGGCATCTACAATTTGCCCACCTTCGCAAGGTTGTAGTTGTGAGCAGTGTTTGCGTGTTTATGTATGGAATTTATGTGTTTGCATGTAGGTTTCTATTAGTGTGTACTGTTGGCATTTGAATAATTGAGAGCCAAACAGCTCCCACACCCCATCTCTGAGCCCTTCACCCACTGTACCTTAACCTACATACAATAGATCACTGGCTAAAACACCAGCAGGATTGACAGCAGCCAAAGAAACCTTGCAATACTCCCAGCATGAAACAACATTGCTGCATGTATTTTTGTAAGATGCTTCATGGGAGTAGAAATTCTTGCGACAGAAGGTAAAATATGGTTAATCAGTATTTGTGAGCCATGCACAAGCTTGAGGCCCTTGTTACCCACGTGTTCCCTCCCATGAGTGGAGGATTCAGTGTGACCACCACATTACATTACAATGTTTTAGACGCTCTTTAAGCTGGGAGGAAGTGACCCAAACTCACTTCTTCCCATCACTACTAGTGTGGTAGGAGTCCAGTTGTTCTCTAAATGCATGGACCACCTAATGGGCCCCCTTCAGCTTATGGACCCCTACACATCAGAAATTGTTCTTCCAGTGATCTGTGTTATAAAATAAAACAATGTGGGAAAAAAACATAACACGCATTTAACCCTGGTGCCAATATACCAAACAAAAATCTTATGTATGTGCAGCTAAGTTGCACAGTGGTGTAGATATGGGAACTAGACCAGTGATGACTAGGAGGCTGCATGGAAATGTAGTGATCACACTATACGTTGGTTGCAGTGCATTGCAGTGCAAATTGACTGCATGAAGAACTTGGCAATACTTTAAAAAAGTAGTAGGCTGGTCAACCTTAAAAAAGGGAAATTAAAAACAGGGACTCAAAAAAACAGGGCCCCATTAAAATTATCACCTTGGCACTTGGCAGTTATGGTTACATCTAAAAATAGCTGTCAAGTATAATAAAAAGTCTTACCAGTAATGAAAATAGAGTTAAAAATAAATGGCAGAGATAGCACATGGTGACATACTAAAAGTAAACACATTAAATGGCATTAAATAGCATTAACTCCCAGATCAATTGCACATAACAGAAGTTTCCATGGTGACTTGAAGCTGTCATCAAAAGCTGAAAAATAAAAGAACCAAGCGACAAATGGTATAAAATAAACACAACTCTTAGCTATTTAATACCAAGGTTGAAAACTATTGTGTTGTCATCATGGATAGGTGGGAAACTGACCTGTATTCATGGACAAGCCTCATATCATGTTAAACTGATACACTGTTATTAACTGCTGAACGGTCAGAACAGAAAGAAAAATAAACCAAAAATAAACCAAAAGTTAGGATACCTGAGCCCACAATTGTGCCTAATCTTTATAAATATGTTACATAAGTATATTTTTAAATAGTTGACCTAAGAGTGCTTTTCTTATATGTTTTTCCTATAATTGTTAAAGAAATACTCCACATCCTAAATATATAATCACTGTTTATTAGATATAGCCCCAATGAAAACATAAATGCATTTAATTATTCTATTATTTTATATTGGGGGTGTATCTAAAACAGCTTGCAAAAGCTGCAGATCTCTTGTCTGCAGCCTTTGAAAGCCCTCATTTTCTTGCCCAGTCTAGACTGGCTGTCCAATCACATACTTCCTAATGCAACTCATTGAGAAGGGTTTGCAAGGCAACTGGGCAATTGCAGTCTCCTTGAGTTTATCTCCACTTAGCTAAACTACCGAGAGGTATCAACTGATTGACAGCTAGGGAGAGGTTGTACCAAAGTTAATTTATAAAGGTGTAAATTTTGATTGAAATCTGAACTTTTTGAAAAATGAAAAAAGACACACTCTTCATACACAAAGCACTTCAGCAAGCTAAAGTGCTTTAGGACACCTGACATTGCGGTGATAGACAAGGAACAGAAGGCTGCAGTGGTGGTGGATGTGGCAATGCCAAGTGATTATAACATCAGGAAGAAGTAACATGAGAAGATGGACGAATAACAAGGTCTGAAACAAGACATAGAAAGGATGTGTAAAGTGTAATTGTCCCACATGTGATAGGAGCACTTAGGGCCATGACCCCCAATTGGGGGAGTGGCCTTAGCAGATTCCAGGTGTAACCTATGAGATTGCTGTCCAGAAGAGTTTAGTTCTAGGAACTGCTAAGATACTGCACATAACCCTTATACTCCCAGGCATCTGATAGAGGACCAGAGAATGAGGAATAAATATATATGCCAGTCACAAAACAATATTATTTATATGTTTTAATTAAACCTGTTACCATAAAAAGCCTTCTATTAACTTATTCTATAATAATATACAAGATGAGGCATCAGTATAGAAAATACACAGCTAGCGTTTCATCATTTGGGTCTTTGGAATAGTAAAGCAAACAGAATGCATACTGGTAAAAGGTGACAGAATTGAGTACATAACCCTGTCAAATATAGGGATTGAAATGGCTCTGAGCATAAATGCTTTACAAACATTGCATGAGTGCACCTGAGCTGAACTGTGACAGAAAAAAAGGCTGCTGTTTGAAATGAGAGCTCCATATTGATCTCGGTGGCTTATTGCCAGCTGTAAGCTTACGTCTAACCTTTTATTAGAGGGTGTCTTATAGGATATTTACTGTAGTCCTGTAACCTACTCTACACCAGTAACAAGTGTCATCAAACCACTCCCTCCCTTTATACACATGATTCCACAAATGACAGATCAATATGTTTCTTAGCAGGGGAACACTTTGCCTTCATCCTTTTTTGTTATTATTATTCCAGGTGATTCTGTCATCATGAATAACTGCATAACAAGGAAAGCAGATAGTTCTTTTTGAAAGCCAAGGGGGTTATATTGGGAATGTGTCAGAAACAGAAGCAAACCTTATCTGTTATGTATGCAAAATGTACCCAGTCAATTAGTATTGCATTGAACTATAAAAATGTTTCCTCATAAGGTTTCTGTTAAATGTTTTCAATTAAGTACCCTCAATTAAACCCAACTACTCTACAATTCATAGACACGCCGATTACACCCCTGCTGCATTCATTGAGCAAGTGTCAAAATTTTAATTAAATTTAGTTAAGGCCGATATTGATTCTTAAAATAAATAACTGCAGTCCTCGTTTATGTTTTTTAATTTTTTTATTTTTATTTTGGGTGGGGGGAGAAGGATGATTTTTTTTTTATTTTTACATCACGTGACTGAGGGCTTTATTAATGCAAACATATGATGTAAATAATTATCTAACAGGCACTATTTGTAACATGTAACAAAACAAAGAACAGACAGATAGATGATAGATAAACGTAAAAAAAAATAAAATACAGTTTGCCAATAAAATTATTTCATTAACGCTGGTAAAACTGTTTTTAAAATAGATTTCAATTATTTAATGAGTAGCCATTGGTAAAACATTTTACATACACAGTAATCTAAGCTACACAGGGAAGGGGTATAGCTATATGCAGGACTGTTAAACTGCTATATTAAAAGCTAGTTGTCTTGATTGTAAAATATAACATGTGCAGCTCTAAGGAAGATTGTTTCTATTTTAAGTATTCCTAACAATATATTATTCAAAATTCATGAATGACCTTGAGATTCGGGCTTCCTACACATATATAGATATATTTGTACAACAGATCAGACAATGCTCAATCTCTCTACTTTTTTTAAAAAATATGAAAAATATTACATTGCACAAAAAGGTACATTCTTGGTAGGTAACCTTGTTTTGTGAAATTAAAATAATAAGAATAATAGTAATTTCAATTCAATATGACTCCGTTTACAGAACCATCGATAAAACTACCTCAACAGATGCGATGGGCTAATATTCAGTCTATCGTCCAGCTGTTTAAGGCAGAATTCCCAATGCACTACTGAAGACTAAAACTCTCATTAATTACTACCAATGCGGAATTGCTTACAACAGCTTAATAGGAGTTGCAGTGCAGCAGGGCTGCAGGGAGAGCAGAAGCATGAGCATGGGTATATTGCACTGCAATGAATTCAAGAGGATGCACATATAAAGAGTGATTGTTTAAACTGACAGCAAAAAAGGGGGTACTCAGATGTCTTTGGCAATTATTTATCGACTTCCATTTGCATTTCTTGTAAGATTGATGTCCTGAACTTTAAGACTAATGGAAAATCCTCAGGAACTGTGTAGGGAATAAGCTGTCAATAAATTCAGTGCAATGGCATAATACCCAAGAATCTGAAGAACAGATTTCTAATTAGCTAAGTCAACACCTAATCATTCAATGGATGACTGGATGTTGTGCAAGAATGTACTCATATTTGACAAATTCTAAAAAAAAAAAGTGCTAATTGGGAAATATATGCCTAATACTGTAATTTAAAGAAATAACATTTAGATGCTACATTATTAGTGTTTAAAATAACGTGCAAATTGTAAGATCTATCTATCTATCTATCTATCCATCAATCTATCAATCTGATATCTTTTGATTCCAAAACTGTATTCTCAATCAGTGTAACACATTTTCTTGCAGGTGTTACACTGAGGCCTTGCTTGCAGACTAAAAGTATCTTTTTATGGAATCAAAATGTAATACATAGGATTCCAAAAAGTTCAGCAAACAGCTTCGGTGTACAAGTGGTTAAATATAACATAGACGTCTCTTCATATACATCAAACTAAATCTTACATGTAAGTGACCACTACAGAGAAAGAACATTGAGGGGAAAAAAGTGTACACACTACCACCTTGTGGATTCATCTTAAAAGGACAGATTCTTGTTCTTGTTGCTGTTTATAATTTTCTTATGAATCCTATATTTTGAGTTTATCCATAATAATCTGCTGAACCAGATTATCTATTTAAAGAGTACAGTATGATCTACCTGGCACACACTGGGTTAAAACAATAACAGCTGAGTACATGGTTGTATGCTTTCTGAAAATACATATGATTGTATTTTAATTGTGACTAGATCAAGGTAACCATTAACCCTTGGCAGGATTGATTCAAGCACATCCTATGGTGAACAGTTGATGCCTACTAAAGGGAATACATTATGGAAACATTTCAAAGACTTGTTGGAGTCCATGCATTCAAGATTTGATGTGACTTCAATAACCTTTTAAAGAGTAAGACTGTGTTGAGTAATAGCTCATCACAATGCAACTCAATGAGTCAATGCAATGTACTAGGACAGCAGCAAAGAGATAGGTAAAGATCCAAGATAAAATGACCTCAGGTGAAGATCGTTTATTATAACGCTATGTGACAAATATAGCAGGGAAGAGGTTGAGAAACGTCAAATTTCACAGTGGGTGGTTAATTAATGCCAGTGAAACCCATGATTTAACATCATGCATACACCATTCACTTGCCATTTCATCATTCAGAACATCCATATGCTAGAGACACTGGATTTCATTATTAGTAGAAAGCAATAGCTAATGGAGCATACCTGTTAGCATATGCATACAATAGATGGGAAATTTTATATATATATATATATATATATATATATATATATATAAATAATTTAATAGGCCACAACATTCTAGAGATTATCAGCATCAATTTTGTCTGGTGGGTGCCCTGCTTAATATCTGTATATGTCAAAGCCAATGCTCCCACCTGACTTGAACCAAGTGTATATTAAACTGCTTTTGTTTCTCAAAAGCTTCTTTTACAAAAGCTAAATCAGAAAGGACCAGGCATGGTTAAATACCAAAGCTGAATTACACTGGGATACTCTCATCCCTCCAAATATATATCCTGTAGGTAAGCTTCATGGAGATGAGCTGGTTGCATTACTGATATGGTAAGTGTGGTAAGAGGCTTGCTCCTTTCTTTGGGGAGTTTGAAATCCTAAAATTGAGAGAAATCACAGCATTCTCCGTGTGTAATATCATTTACAGAGAATAGATCAATCAGGTGCTAGTCTAGTCCTTTCGTGTATTTCAGTACATCCAGATGGCCAGGTTGATCTTCTACTAAAAACCACTGCATGGAGGAGACAGGCAGGAGACCTCTAAGTCTACACTTGTTCTCAGTGGCATGCAAAGCGGGGTAATGTCTGCAAGATCAGATCAGCCATGCAGCTTAAACAAGGTGGAGTGAGGGAGGGGGGACACACCAGTTCTGCTTTATGGGGGAGAGGAAAATCAACCAAAATAAAGGCAATAATCGAGTTATGAAGAACTGCATTCATCTATTTAGTGTAGGGGCGGGGGTGGGAAATGAGGGAGGTTGGGGAGGTAAAGGGGGTAGTATAAACTAGAGAAAAGGATGGTTATATTAATCTCTGCAATTTTTAACTTTTCCTTTGCAGGTGTTTAAAGCATAATCATGAAACATAACAGTTTTCTCCATATATATGATAGCAAGAGATTTGTTGTAATCTTAGCAGCAAGCTATTCATCAAATAATCACTAGTCCACATGAAATGTCCTAGTTATTACATAGCATTCATCTTTTTTCACATCATGTCCTTCATTTCCTATCACTTCACAGAAAAATAACCCCCCTTCCTTTAACAACACATTTAAACACTTTTTTTTATTTTTATTTTTTTTGCAGCACTATAGCAAACTATAGAGAGAAATCATTAGATCTTGAAATCCAGCATACAGGGCTGAATGATACGAATAATCCTCGTTTTCCCTTTGATTAACCATAACTACACTACATAATGGTTTGGAATTTGCTTCCCAGACACAGCACAAGTACTGCTTTCTCTCTGATCTCATTAATGGAGGGGGGGGAGGGGGGGGGAGAGAAAAACCAAAAGGCTGCATATTTGTTTTTGCCCCTGAATTTTACAGACCTTTCCTATACACTGTTTTATTTGTCTGTAACATTGATATGCTACTTTGTAAACATCACACATATCCACAGATCCTTTTTAGAGAGCTGAAGACTGCAGCAAAATAAGCAGTACAGCCCAGAACACATACAGTATCTGGGGGATCAGAAGGGAACAGAACAGAGTGTGTAGCACTAGGAAAAAAAGTATTGACTTGCAACCATAGGGGAAAAGTAGTCACAGTACAGACTGCAGCATAGCTGACCGTTTTGCAAGCATACTTATGTTAACTCACATAGGAAAAGGCTTGTGAAAGTGTGAAGGGAACCTACCTTCACACAGCAGTAGCAGGCAGAGGTGAATGCAGTGTTCCAGGCACAGCCAAATCGTGCAAAAGAGAATCCTAATGTAGAGGCTCGATGCCTTTTCTTTTTTTTTTACACTGACAAATAAATATGCATATTTCTTGGAATCCAAGGCGGTCTTGCAGTCCAAAGGAATGTGATAACCAGAAAACAGAACGTTGGTGTCTTGATGGCAGGGAGGAAAAAAGAAGCATCTGCTCTATATTCTTGCAGCATGAAAATTCATTACAATCAGTGCGAGGAGGCTCTGTGAGTAAAGGGCTCTGATTGCCTATGCAGAGACAGAGAGAGAGAGACCGATCTGCAAGGAAAAAAAAAAAGATTGGGGGGTGGTGGGGGGAGAGAGAGAGGAGAGAGAGGTAGAGAGGGAGAGAGGACCAGGCTGTACCAGTCGTTCTTCCTCAGCTATTGGAGCAAACTGAATGAAATTTACAAAGCCAGCAGCCAATAGATTGCTGCAGTCTGCATCATCGCTACAGAAACCATATCTACATCTACAACCTAATGCAAAGAGCAGCTAATTCTAGAGTAATTCAAAGAGAACAAAATCATCAAGGTTGTTTGTATGACTGAAGAGGTAGGGTATATTATACTAGGGGGATGTGTAAATATGAGAGTAAATTGCTAAAGGGCACTCAAGTTGGACCTCTTTTGTGATTGCAGCATATTTATTTACAGTGTGTGATGGGAATTTTGAAAGGAATCACCATATACTGCAAAGCCTTTTTTTGTGTGTTCTAAGCAGTATTATCCATGTAACATTGTTGCTCTGGATTTGAGTATTGCAGACAAATACCAAGAAATGAAGACAAAGTCAGAGATGCACCTGCTCTCATAGAATAATGTGACCTTTGCACTCTGGAAAGTTTAGCCCTGGAACATCTGTTGAGACTTCAGAATACATCTTTGTTTATCTGGAAAAAAACAGTCTCATGAAGTTTATTTTTTCAGTTATTTTTAAGCTATGTGATATATTTATATATATATTTTTAATTTTAGTGAATCACAAATACTTTGGTAATTAAGACAATATCACTGAATTAATATTGCACCATGGTATTGTGATATAGTTATATGTGTTATTATATGTGGCTATCACCATATGTAGAAATAACTATAAATGGGTATATCAGAGAGGAGTAAGCTAAAAACATACATTGTCCAATGTAGTACAACTTGTGAACTATGGTTAAATGGACACTGTAATCACCAGAACCACTACAGTTTAATGTCGTGGTATCTATAGCATGTTCATGCAGGCTGAACAGTATAAACATTGTTTAAATTACTGAATAGGAACGCCTTGCAGGCACTCAGATGACCATTAGAGGTGCTTCCTAGTCCAGTGCTGTACAGTGTGCAGCACAGGCATTCAGCGTCACCATGCTCTGCATGGAGGCCCTGAATATTCCCTGTAGAGTTGCATTGATGCAATGCATTTACTGTATATGATGAGATGCTGATTGCAGGCAGGGCCGTCTATAATATGATTAGGACCCTGGGCAATGCATTTTCTTGGGCCCCATGGGCCCTGTCCCTGCCACTGCCTCACCCCCCAATTACGTACAACCCGCAATCACACTGACAGACGTACTAGCACATACACACACAGACAGACATTAAAACATTCACAGATACATACTGACACACAAAGTCACTACACACAAATATATACTGGCAGACATACTGACACACACACAGACATACATACATACACAGACACATACATTAACAGATATACTGACACACACACAAACACATACACTGACAGATATACTAAAACACACAGACACATATACTGACAGACACATTGACACACACACACAGGCATACTGACATATACACACACACACACACACAGGCATACTGACATATACACAGACAGACGTAATGGCTGATACAGACAGACATTAAACATTCACAGATATATACTGACACACACATACACTGACATACAAATATATCCTGGCAGACATACTGACACACAGACATACATACATACACACACAGACACATACACTGACAGACATACTGACTGACACACACATACACACACAGACATACTTACATACACACACAGACATACTGACACACAAAGACATGCTGACACACACACACAAACATACTGACATACAGACAGACGTACTGGCACATACACACAGACAGACATTAAAACATTCACAGATACATACAGACACACATATACACTGACACACAAATATATCCTGGCAGACATACTGACACGCACGTACACACACACACACAGACATACCTACATACACACACACAGACATACTGACACACACACACACATACTGACATACACACACAGACATACTGACACACACACACAGACATACTGACACACACACAGACATACTGACACATACACACAGACATACTGACACATACACACACAGACATACTGACACACACACACAGACATACTGACACACACACACACAGAGATACTGGCATACACACACAGGCATACACACAGACATACTGACACACACACACACACACAGACATACTGGCATACACACAGACATACTGACACACACACACAGGTATACACACACTGACACACACACACAGACCTACTGACATACATTTAGCCACCCTCCAGGTTCTCACCTTTTCCTGGAGGGTGGTTTCCCTGGTCCAGTGGCAGGCTGAGGCAGATGGGAGTTCTCTTCTGGAACTCCCCTCCTCCCTGCTCCCGCGCGGCTATCTCCGGTGGGAGGAAGTGACGTCACTTCCTCCCAGCCGGCTGCAGAACCGGAAGAGGGGCCCGGTCGCGCTGTTTAAGCGCCACAGCGCCCGACCGGGCCCCTGCTGACACATGCTCCCTGGGTGGCCCTTAGTGCATGGGCCACCCGGGGAGACTCCTCAGTGTGCAGGAGCCACCGCGCAGGGGCTGCGCAAATCGCGGGGCCCACAGAGCAGCTGCTCTGGGCCCCCAGGAGCAACTGGGCCCGGGGCAGCTGCCCCGTTTGCCCCGCGTTAAAGATGGCCCTGATTGCAGGGCCAGTGCTACCATAAGGCAGCACAGGTGGCCTCCTTTGGGCACAACGGCCAGGGGGGGCTCAGTATACAGGCTAGCAGGAGGAGAGTACACTGCACAGCGCTCTCCACACAGAGTAAAAAAATGCTTTTTTAAACTGATTCTTCATGTTCATTGATGCTATACCCTGCCTGCAACATTACTACTGCCACACACAGGGTTCACTTGTGCAGTAAACTGCAGTCACACACTGTATGTATTAGTGAGAAGAAGTTTGTAATTTGCAAAGCACATGCAGCGGCACAGAAGCACACTGCAAATCAAATCCACCTCTTACTAGAATTAGCACCTTAGCAGCTGAAGATATATAGAGCATTCTATGCTTTCCTACAAAAGAAGGGCTTTAACATTGCTAGGATGGCATAGCATTCCCTAATGATTGTGAGCTTCCTGAAGCCAGCATAATTGCCCTCCTCAGCGATCAGGACAACAGCAAGAGCCCCCC
Organism: Pelobates cultripes; assembly: GCA_933207985.1. Taxonomy (NCBI): domain Eukaryota; kingdom Metazoa; phylum Chordata; class Amphibia; order Anura; family Pelobatidae; genus Pelobates; species Pelobates cultripes. Next base: position 91,345,689 of record OW240912.1, on the reverse strand, counting down.
TGCAGCCAATCTCACTTATCCAAGTCATGTGATCTCCATGACAGCACAATTATGGTACAATAATAACTAAGTATACATTTAGCATTACATTACATTTTAATGTATATCTATTATTATCAAAATACACTTAAAATTAATGAATATATATATATATATATATATATATATATATATATATATATATAACAAAAATAGTAATGCACTCCACCTTCCTTGATGTACTTGCCCGGTGCTTATCAGCAAACAGATACAGCCAAAAGTACAAGATAGCACTCCAGGGACTTCCAAGTTGAATGAATAAAACTTAGCTTTTATTAGCTCAAAATAAAAATTTGTACTTTTGGCTGTATATATATATATATACAGTTGCAAGAAAAAGTATGTGAACCCTTTGGAATGATATGGATTTCTGCACAAATTGGTCATAAAATGTGATCTGATCATCATCTAAGTCACAACAATAGACAATCACATGTTTTTATTGAACACACCATGTAAACATTCACAGTGCAGTTCACTGAATGATTTTTAGTTCACTGAATGATGATTAGTTCAACTGCTCCTGTCCAAACTACCGCTATCAACTACTGACACTGTCCTCACCATTCCCCCTGCTCTGCCTTATGGTAATGGAGGTAAGTCTTGTGGCAGATTGTGACAACTGTGCGGAATCAGATACAGCCATGAATCTGAAGCCTAATATTTTCTTGTTCTGCTTCCATCAATAATACAGATATGTGGTAACTTTTGGCCTTCTTGAAGGATCAGCAACAAAGTTTGCTTTGTTGAATACATCAGCCCCCACTCGTTTGCCCTTTTCAAGATACCAGTGGATTTTCATCATTGGCAGTGGAAGCTACTGCAACACTTGTCTTTACAATAGCATTTGGTTAATCAATCCCAAGGAAATGTTGATTATTCCTGTACTGATGATGGTGGTGGTGGTATTGGTGATGGTAGTGGTGGTGTTGGTAACATTGATAGTATTTAACAACTTGTGCTAGTAGTAGCAGGTGCAGCTGATGTTACAACTGTCTCTATTGTAACATCAGCAATTCTAAACATACTTTGGACTTTGGACTTGGAAGTGGTGGAGAAGATGCAGGAGAGGAGTGCCCAATAGCTCCCAGGAAAAATACTGGGTTGCTTCCTGTTCTCTACACATTCTCCTTTACTTATTCCTCTAGCTCATCATACTCATAGTTGAGAAACTCCTGGGCCAGAGGTAAAAGTGCTATGTCTACAGTGGTGTGGGGAACAGAATTCTCATCACCGCCAAACCACCAACAACAGACATTAAGACATTACTTTGGTATCTTATGAGCTCCACAAAGTAGACTCTGCTGAACTTTGGTTAGTTGCTTTTCAGTGGGTCAGTAAGAAGATATAGTGCTTAAACTAGGTGTGATAGAAGGAGCTACAGTACCAGTGGAAGCAGGGCCGGACTGGGACAAAAATTTGGCCCGGGCACTTAAAGACAGAGCAGCCCATTAGGAGGGGCAAGGCCAGAAAGGGGGCATGTTTTGTTATCACCATTGAGAAGCACGTCCCCCTCCTACCACAACAAATGAGTATGTTATGAGTAGGAGAGGAGTGATGCCCCTCCAGAGTAGTGTGCATATAAGGGTATAGAGTGTATGTAGTGTGTTTGTGCATTAGTGCAGGGGCTATAATGTGCATATATATGGGTAGAAAGTGTGTGTGTTAGTGAAGGGGCTGTAGTGTGTGTATATAGGGGTGCAGAGTGTGTGTAGTGTGTTAGTGCAGGGGCTGCAGTTTGTATATAGGGGTATAGAGTGTGTTTAGTGCCTTAATTAGTGTGTATATAGGGGTATAGAATGTGTGTAGGGGTATTTTTGTGTTAGTGCAGGTGCTGTAGTGTGTATATAAGGGTATAGAGTGTGTGTGTGTGTGTGTGTGTGTGTGTTAGTGCAGGGGCTGTAGTGTGTATATCTGGATATAAAGTGTGTGAAGTGTTTGTGTGGTAGTGCAGGGGCTGTAGTGTGTGTGTATATATGGGTATAAAGTGTGTGAAGTGTTTGTGTGTCAGTGCAGAAGCTATAGTGTGTGTATATTGGTTTAGAGTGTGTATAGTGTATTTGCCTGTTAGTGCAGGGGCTGCGATGTGTGTATATGGGGTTAGAGTGTGTATAGTGTGTTTGTGTGTTAGTCCAGGGGCTGTGATGTGTGTATATGGGTTTAAACTCTAAACCCATATACACACACCACAGTCCCTGCACTAACACAAAAGCACACTCTAAACTCATATACACAAACCACAGCCCCTGTAGGGGTTGTGGTCTGTGTTTATGAGTTCAGACTGTATATAGTGTGCTTGTGAGTAAGTATGAGAGGGTGTGTGGATTTAGTTAGTATACAGTAATTTAATAATTTAAAAAATAAAAAAAATAAAAAAAAATTCTCCCCCTACACCTTATTAGCTTGCAGGGGGTGAGTGGGAGCATGCAGATCCCTGGTGGTCCAGTGAGAGGGAGCATGCCGCAAGGTAATCCCTGGTGGTCCAGAGGGAATGTTATTTCGTCTGTACAGACCATGTGTCTGCCTCTCGGGAGCACCGATTTTTCAAAGCGTTTCTATGGATTACCATGGAAACGCTCTGATAATATCGGCGCTCGTGAGAAGACACACTGCAGCACACACTTTACTAAACACACAAAAAAACAATTTCTTCTTCCAAACAAAACCAAACAAAAAAAAACAACATAAAAACTGTCAATTAATAAATTAGTGATTTCAAGCTGGTGTTACGTAGCAATGGCTAGCAATGCAACCCTACATTAACCAAACAAACAGTTACACACTAGGATGGGTAAAACTGGCTATCACTACCACTCAAAATGTGTTTGATTGCCAATAGGCAAGAGAAATGTTTTTCTTCTTCTTTTTGTTTTTTACTGACCAACACACTAACCCCCAAAAAGGATTATCTTTCTACAAATATAAAAAAAAAAAAAAAAACTTTTAACAACTGTATATTGGTAATTATAAATTGGTGTAAATTGGCCAAGGCTAGCAGGGTAATTCAGGGTTGGTGCAAGGATTTTTGCTGCCCTAGGCAAACAAAAATTAACCCCCCCATATGTTCTGCCCATCATGTGACATCACAATGCCTCACCCATATGATCTGCCGTATGGGCCAGCACCAGTGCTGCACACAGTTTCTTTTATATACAAAACAGAAAATCTAGCAGCTGGGCAGCCATTACTGCCCAGTTGCTAGAAAGGGCCCATTCCATGGGCATGAGTTTAGCAAAATTATTGGGGCACATAGTCTCCCCATCCCTCCCAGTAGGCATTGAGTGTTGGACTTAACATTAAATAATAGCCCCACTATGTCACATTGGTGTGGGATATTAAATAAATTTAAAAAGTGGGGGTCAGCTATTAGTGGATTGGACAACATACTAAACAGGACTACCTATTGTTCCCCCGTGACCCACCTATAGTTGATGCCTGGAAGCTCTAATTATATTATAAAGGAAGCTACCTAGTATCCAATTGTCCCACACTACAGTCACCTAGTGGTCCCCAATACCCTAGTTACCCCATTTAAATTAAGTTAACTCTACCTACCCCCATCCTAATATTAGTAAGGGTACTGTAACGGAATGCCTGGCACCCCGACTGGGTACTTTCCGTTGACGGATGCTCCTAGTGCTTCCTGAGGGCGCCAAGCACTCCACTAGACACCATAACCACTGCAGACCCCATGAACTGCCGCAGCTTGGTTGGGGTATCGCCGTCTTCCACCCACTCTGGACCCAAGACCAGGATACAGCTTCCAGTAGGTAGACCTCTCTTAGAATCCAGAGAGCCGGAACAGGAACAGGCTCTTACAAGAGCATACTATGGGGAGTATAGTGATTATAGCAATCCCCAGTGTGTAGGTAGTTCTCCAATCCCCCAAACATGAGCCAAGAGTTCATGAAGGGTAGAACAGGTCTGTTTAATGAGCAAAAAGGCATTTCTTTTATATACATTTTCCCCACAAGGTTACCACCCATGTGGACCTTGTGGAGCACAGGACACAAAAGACACAAACCAATCAACACAGTATTGTATTGTATTGTAGACACTCCCAGCTAATGTACACAAACTCAATTACCACAGGCAGAAAATATCAATTTTTACCCAAAGTTCAGAAACACCCCAAAACAACAATATATTCCCATAAATCCTACATCACTAGATAGCCCTGATATATCCAAAACATATACAACATATCCAACATATCCAAAAATCACCCAGATGAGGGCAGGCGTTCGAAAGTTTTATGGAAGTCACATTTGACCAACCGCAAGCATGGCTTTCATGCCCAAAACAGTTCCACAGATTTAGGCTGTGTGGCCGGTCTATCTTCTCCTCTATCCTGGAGATAATTGGCTTAAGTGGCGGTGGTAACTTAATTATCTCCAGGTACAGGAAATATCTCTAAGTCATAAACTGTTACAAAAACCACATAAAAATACATAACTCTTATAATACAATATTTAACCTATATGTCCAACATATCCCCAGATTGCTAGGATCTGAGCGCTCAATATGTCCAATGTTAAAAGTGCCCTATAGTGCAAGGAAGGGTGAGGTCAGAAAATAGCAAGAGCTGATGGGAGATTGAGGAGGGACAAACCAGCCAGTTTAAACGCCCTGCTGGAGGAACAATAGGACAGGAAAAAGTAGGAGGGGAAGAGGCACATTTTCCCAGGGATTTAAAGGGGCAGAAAATGTGTTTTAAAAGCCAATAAGCTCAAATAGCATTAAATGCCAATACCTCCCATGGGCCATAGTCACAGGGAAGGAGGCTGGCAAGCAGGCCTCTTCAAAAGCCAGTGGTGATGGGCAGTTCATCACAGGTACATTAAAATTATACCTGTAAATAAAATAAAATAATAATAATATTTGTCATTAGAATTCTATTTTGTAAACCTTCTTTTCTTCAACCTCAAAAAGGCCAAGTTAGAAAATCATGATAATGCAATGCACATATTAAAAAAATACCCCACCAAATTCACAAGAAAATGCTTTTCCACACCTTGAATTCTCATTAGAGCACTCTGTCCAATCAGAGCCCTAAGACAGGCAAGTCTCACTTCACTTGAGATTTCCCTGAGAACATTACCTATAGTTCAGTTTTGAACAATCTGGGTCTGGATAAGCTGTCAGGCAACAGCTGTCAGACTAAAATCCGGTCCAAATTTAGGCTTATTTTAGATCTGCTGTGCAAAATCCAGACTTTTTAAACTATTGTGAACAATGTCTGGATTTTGCACGTAACATACACAAAACAAAACATTTAACAATAGCATATTGGTAACCTAGTCTCACACTAGTATCAATGACAAAATGCCAACCTCCTATCTCCCACTCAACATTGTTTCAAGTGCCCCTGGCAAAAGCTAGCTATGTACAACAGAAAGCTAAATCCAGTCTCATTCTAGAAGCAATAGCCTGGGCTATCTCCCACTCCCACATAGGCAGAGCAAATGTAACACTCAAGGGTTACCCTCGCACTTCACAAAATACTTGCAGTAAGAATTAAAATAGCTAAACATTTGGAATTCACCATCAACACGAATTATCGACATGCTACAATCAACAAGAAGGGATGAAAAAAATGGCTTACAAACCTGTGTACACCACTGTAAAATTCCTAAAATTGTGGTTGCCCTGGGACCATAGATGCCGGTTCAACCAAACAGATCCCATAGGCTCCACACCCCCTCCCCCTGCTCTCTCCACCCCACCCCCTTATTAACCAAATTTGCACGTTATCTTCATCTCCCATTCATAAGCTCATTAGGACAAAAGGGACCTGCAAAGAGGGCTCAACAAAATACAACATCACAGTCCTACCAAATATAAAACTGTTGTCAAACATTTTTGAAAGTTATGTTATGACTTGTGAAAATTACTTTGTCTAGCAAACTTTAAATATATTAATACATTTGTATAGGGGTATGTTTCTACCATTTCTGCATGTATGCCTTGTTTTATGAAACTCGAATAAAGATGACACATGGAAAAAAGACATTCAAGGTTTATTCATTAAAGTGAGAATTTAAAGTGAATGCAAAGTGAATTTCTAGATTAAAGAGGCACTCCACTGCACAAATAAACAATATGAAAATAAGTAACTGTTTAGTAGATATGCCACCAATTAAAAATTGTATATATTTAATTACGCATTTTTTCTTCAGTGGGGCATATTTAAATTTTTTTGCAAACACAGTAAATCTCTTGTCTGCAGCCTCTGCAAGCCCTCCCCTTCTAACCCCTTCCAGACTTTCTGTGTCTTTGACAGGTGCCCTGGGCAATTGCTTCCTCTTGAGTTTAGTTCTACTGAGCTAATCCACCAGGAAGTTACAGGACCTTTTATCTAATTGCCAGCTAGGGGATTGTGACAGGGTTAATTTATAAGTGTCAGTTTTTTATTGAAATTTTCACTTTTTGTAAAAAAAGAGAACACACTCTTCACTCATAAGGCACTTTAGCAAGCTAAAGTATTTTAGGGGTCCAAAGTTTTTCAGTTTGGCAACTCTGACCTTAAATTTTAAATTCAAATACATTACTCTGGCATCCTCCATTTTCAGTACTTCCCTACCCAGAGCAGTGGAGTAGCTACCACGGTGGCAGGGGATGCAGCAGTGACCAGGCCTCTCATCCCCTGCCATCTACCGCTACTGCTGCTACCGCTGCGACTGCTGCGACCGCTGCGATCACTGCGACCATGGGCCACTGGCATACCTTTAGGGATGGTGCACTGCTGCACCAGCCCAGGGTTCGCACTCCCAGGCTGAGTGGCAGGAGGGGAGAGATGTGCTGCTCCACTCCTGCCTGTGTCTAGTGCAGCTGAGCGGTCTGCCAGCTACTGTGACTGTGGCAAACAGGTACAGGAAGGGGGGGAGGAGACACATGGAGGGGCTCCAGGGGAAGTGGAGGAGAGAGACATATGGAGAGGTTCCAGGGGATCGAGGACACATATGGAGGAGCTGCAGGGGAGGTGAGAGGGAGAGACATATGCAGGGGTTGCAGGAAAGGGGAAAAAGACAAATAGAGAGCCTGTACGGGTGGTGGGTGGTAGAGAAAAATGGAGGGGATGCAGGGGGGAGAGAGACATATAGGGGCTGGGGGAATGAGACTTTAGGGGGAATGAGTGCTTGGTGGGAGGAAATATGATATTTGAGGGGGAAATGAGACACATGGAGCAGCTGGGGGGATTTAATAAGACAGATAGAAAGGCTGGAGAGGAGGGAGAATGAGACACATCGAGGGGCGGCAGGGGGCCCCAGGGAAATTTTCTCACCAGGGCCTCGTGGTTTCTAGTTATGTCTCTGAACGATAGGTTGCTTGTAGCGGATCGGCAGTATTAAATCCACGAATTCCGCTGGTTCGGAAAGTAATCCACAGTCAAGCGCTGAAAAGCAAGGCAATATCCCAAATCTCCCAGTAACCGGACGAAACACAGTTCTGAGAGTCACCTGAGGTCTTTATTCACAGGCTCCACAATTTATACAATTCCCCATGCAAGGGGTTTCCTGAGTCCTATCCCAGGGGCATTCCCAGAGTGGACTACGTGGGGAACTTAATGTACAGAGCCTTTCCCCCATCAGGCACTGCTGCACGAGAGGGATCTTCCTACTGGAATGTACCGTTAAGTGGATTATCCCTCTGTTCAGCAGAACCGGCAATTTACCTTAAAATGTACAGTTCTTCGACTATTTGGTCTATTTGCACGAATGGACGTCGGTAGATAGCTGGGGTCAGAGCGCATCATTCGTGAGATTACCGCTCAGATCCCAGCTAAAATAACCGAACGCCGCACGAAAAACACATTTATTAAAACACACATTCAAAAGACCGATTGAAGTATAGGGAATACAATACCGAATGGCCCGGAACTCCCGAACGGCCTGTAGCTCAGCGGTGTTCGCGCTGTCGAGTAGCCGTTTTTAGTACCACGCACTCAACGACCAAACACCACTGAGGGAACAAAGGATCCAAGATGGCCGACCACCGCATGGTCGGTAGCCGAACGACGGCCACCTAGGAGAGCCTCTAATTAACGATTGCAACATTGTTGCAATCGGTTAAGAAGCGCCACACGTCTCTAAGTGTGTGGGCTATTACATGGTGGTTATTTCGGTTCATGAACGGCTCGCAAAGGTGCCGTTCATGAAACAAAATGAAATACAGCTATCTGCGTTCGGCAGATAGCCAATACAGGAAATACAAGGTATTACAGCCAGCATACATTATACGTAGTCACACACATATCCCACAACCATACAGGCAACCCTTAAAGGTACAGTCTCTTTATATTGTCCAAGTGGCTAAGTTTGCCACATTGCTTATCGTACCCAGTTACTGGATCAGGAATTGTTAATGTTTCCCCAACAAAATCAATGTTTCCTTTATCCTATTGCCATCTGAATAATACAAAATGAAGAGTTAGACATCGTGGAATTTAGTATCTTAGCTCTGCAATTGCATTATTTAGTCATTTCAAAGTAAGAGGTGCATTCAGTTCTTCACCACATGTTTCTTGTTCCTCACAAACCTCCTTATGGCCATGCAATACCCTTTTTTTCCCCAAAGTGGAAAATATGAAAAGTTTGAACACTTTGCACAGGGAAGGCCTGATCTCTGAGCAGTTATATTGTGACATCTCATAATCTAATCATCATGATCTGACATAGTACTATCAGGTCCTCTCACTCACTCCACGAGGAAGCTGTGTTGGAGCTCGATCCCCCAGGCAGTGCGGTCGATTCAGTCACCCAAACCGACCACTCACCTTCATGCGAACAGCATCTCTGTTCACACAAACACTACTTACCAGATACAGGAAGAACTTCATGTGTATGAACGCCACCTCTGTTCATGCGAATGCTACTCACCTATACTGCAGACAGAACTCGTATGGACGTATGGACACGGGCTCCCGAACATAGCAAGAACAGAAGTTTCCATGTGCGACCACACAGAAGGAAGGACTCTAGTTGAATCAAAGGATGTGCGCGTGCCGACACAGAGTCCTTTAAAAGGTACGAAGTGGAGACCAGGGTGGGAACCTCAATTAACAAGACCACCCACTTTTCCTAATTAAGTCACACACACCCTTCACTCTTCGCTCAGTTGTACTGTGCTCCCGATTGTGCAAAGACATTCAAAGACTCTCCTGTTGTATTCTGATCCTGTTCCTGATTTTGACCCTTGCCTGTATCATCGCTTCTGAACCTGTGCCGCCTTTCCTGACCTTTGGCTTCCCCGACTATTCTCTTCGTCTAATCCTTTGGTACTGCGAATTTGGTTCTTTGCCTTTAGCATCTATCTGCATCTTGGGCTCCGTCCACTAAACTGTGTTACCGACATTATAATAAATGCAAGATAATGCATCTTGGATGTAAAAACCCAAGGGCAGAGTACAGAATATTTGATAGAGTCCTAACCTCAACATATGAGGAAAGGGATTTAGGGGTGATTATTTCTGATGACTTAAAGGCAGGCAGACAATGTAATAGAGCAGCAGGAAATGCTAGCAGAATGCTTGGTTGTATAGGGAGAGGTATTAGCAGTAGAAAGAGGGAAGTGCTCATGCCATTGTACAGAACACTGGTGAGACCTCACTTGGAGTATTGTACACAGTACTGGAGACCGTATCTTCAGAAGGATATTGATACCTTAGAGAGGGTTCAGAGAAGGGCTACTAAACTGGTTCATGGATTGCGGGATAAAACTTACCAGGAAAGGTTAAAGGATCTTAACATGTATAGCTTGGAGGAAAGACGAGACAGGGGGGATATGATAGAAACATTTAAATATATAAAGGGAATCAACACAGTAAAGGAGGAGACTATATTTAAAAGAAGAAAAACTACCACAACAAGAGGACATAGTCTTAAATTAGAGGGACAAAGGTTTAAAAATAATATCAGGAAGTATTACTTTACTGAGAGGGTAGTGGATGCATGGAATAGCCTTCCAGCTGAAGTGGTAGAGTTTAACACAGTAAAGGAGTTTAAGCATGCGTGGGATAGGCATAAGGCTATCCTAACTATAAGATAAGACTAGGGACTAATGAAAGTATTTAGAAAATTAGGCAGACTAGATGGGCCGAATGGTTCTTATCTGCTGTCACATTCTATGTTTCTATGTTTCTAAGTACTCACATAGAGTTAACACAGCTAATTATCGGCATTTAACAATTAATAGCCAGCTGTACATTTACACCTAGTATCTTTACAAGTTAGGATACTACATTAATAAACAGTTCAGAATACATATTAAAACAGTGCTATGCTCCTTTTTTACAAGTGTTGTATATTTAAATCATATTTGAAATAACATTTCCTATATACTACATAAGGCTTCACTAGCTCATGCAGGAGTTTCCACTGGTTGACTGTTTGAAAAACTACCTGGTGGCTTCTCAGACCTTTTCTTTGACTTTTCTGTGTTCAAATCTTGAATGAGCATGCACTAAATCTTATACTTTGAATACTACCCGATATACTGATAGATGATTATAAGGCCACTGGGATACTCATCTAGACAGGTAATGGCACTTCTGATTATTCTCTCTGAATCTGTTCCCTCCACATATATTAGTGGTTATAGATAATCAACCTTATTTGCTGGCAGATACAAATAATCTGCCGTTGAAACCAGTATTAGAGAGTAGAACAAAGTGGCTTTTCTGAGTAAAAATAAATAAATAATAATCATAGGTTTTCTTGCAAAACAAAGCAATCTACTCGATGAGTCAAATTTCAGGAACAAGTCAGGAAGTGACCAAATTGAAATAGGATTTTTTTTAAACAGCTGAATGTCGATGCATCATTTTTTTTTGAGGGGGGGAGAAGGAGAGAGGCAATATAAAATTTAAAAGGGCTTATATATATATATATATATATATATATATATATATATATATATATATATATATATTTCCCAATATAATTTTTTATTGATGTTAAAGTACAAAAGTATATATACAAACATACATAAAAAAGCCAAAGGATTGAATGTGTATGAAAGCACCAATTTAGTGACAACAAAAGAGAGGCAGAGTCCCCCTAAAACTCCTAAGTGAATAGAGTCAAATCTGTCTCTGGTCCATGTGAGTGGGTATTTAATAGTCTTTTGGGATAAAGCATTTTTTTCTGTACATGTTACACTGTTGTGTGCTTTTTTTTTCTTTTCTTTTTTTTTTTAAATTCCTGGATATTTCTACTGGTTTTGGGTATTATTTAATATTTAATATTTAATATCTATATTGGCACCTTATGCGACACTTGCACTTCAAAGAGCTCTTTATTTGAAAACATAATTTTGTCACTTTATTCAGTATCAAATATTTGCTATTTAGTGTATGACACTGAAAGTGCAACAAAATGTATTTATTTGCATTGTCACTTTATTGTTGATATTCACTTTTACATTTTGTATTTTAGCAAAGAGGTCTGTTTATACAACATGTTCACCTTGTTTGCTATATTGCTGCAACTCTGTGTGCTGCAACAGTATTTAGATCCACATTGCTACATTTATTGTGAACATTATTTTGAAGACTTATAAGAGACTTGTATTCTAAATCTTCTTGTATTTATTTTTTGTATTACCAAATACTTTATTTGATCTACTATTTTACACTCTGAATATTAGCTCCTGGTAATTTTACTAGTTTCTAGTTGGTTTTTAGTACATGTTTTTCATTTGGGATGGGTATACCTTGACCCAGTTTGATCAATAATTAGTTCATATTGCCCTACTCCCTCCGTCTAGCAGGAGGAACATGCAACAATATATTCTGTTTGTTTCTCTCCTGTTTTGTCAATTTTTTTGATGTGAGTTGTGTTACTTGTGGTTTTAAACATGTATATTTGAGAACAAACAACTATTGTGGCTCAAAAGTGGTGTCTGTGGATAGGCATAGTGAAACCATAATATTTTGAATAAATTGTAAAGTTACAAGTCAGAATGCTATGAAACTCAAATACTACTTGTATGTTTCCCTGCACTTTTTAATACAAGCAAAGTTTAGTTTATTGAGAATTGCTTATCCTATTTCAATTTATCAGAACTATTACAAGTCATTGAGGAACCATATGGAGGCCATACTAGATTTAGTATTAACAAATGGAGATTTAGTATCAGATATTACTGTAGGTGAAAGTTTAGGATCCAGTGATCATCAGTCAGTGTGGTATATTATAAGAACAGTGACTTGGCACACCACACAAAAACAAAAGTTTTATATTTAAAAAAAACAGACTTTTATAAAATTAGAATATGCGTAAAGGAGTCCTTGTCAGACTGGAGCAGATTAAATGGAGTCCAGGAGAAATAGGATTATTTAACAGTTGCACTACTAAAAGCAACAGAAAATTCCATTAAGCTTGTCAGGAAGAGCAGAAAAATTAAGAAACCACTGTGGTACTCTGCAGAAGTGGCCTAAATAGTAAAAAAACAAAAACTAAAAGTTAGCATTTAGTAATTATAAAAAACTCAGAGTGAGGAAGACAGACATATCTATACGTTTAGGCAGAAAGAGTGCCTCCAAAGCACACAAAGAAGAGAGAATAGCACAGTCAGTAAAATAGGGGGATAAAACATGTTTTAGATACATAAATAAGAAAGGGAAAGTAAAACAAGAATTGATTAGATAAAAAAAAGAAGGAAGGTATGAAGAAGAGGATAAAGGTAATTTACAGGTGAATATGAAGGAGAGGGACTTCAGTTAAGAAAAATGACAAATGGGTCATTTGTTACATGTGAGTTTACAGAGGAAGAGGTTTTATTTCAACTGTCAAAAGTAAATAGAAATAAGTCAATGGGGCCTGATGGGTTACACCCAAAGTTATTAAAAAGAACTAAGTGGTGTAATAGCAAAACCATTAATAGATTTATTTAACCAATCATTGTTAACAGGAGTGATCACAGAAGATTGGAAATTAGCAAATGTTGTACCCATTCACAGGAAAGGTAGTAGGGAGGAGTTGGGCAACTACAGGCCAGTAAGCCTTACTACAGTAGTGGGGAAAGTGATGGAAACCATGTTAAAGGATAGGATTGTTGAACAACTAAAATCACATGGATTTCAAGATCAGAGACAACATTGGTTTACTTCAGGGAGATCATGCCAAACTAATCCTATTGATTTATTTGATTGTGTAACAAAAATAATAGACCAGGGTGTTGCAGTAGACATTGCTTACCTAGATTTCAGTAAGGCTTTTGACACTGTTCCACATAGAAGGCTCATCAATAAACTGCAATCTTTAAGTTTGGGTTCCACAATTGTTGAATGGGTTAGGCAGTGACTACATGACAGGCAACAGAGGGTTGTAGTCAACGGAATATATTTAAAGCAAGGTCTAGTTACCAGTGGGGTACCTCAAGGATCTGTACTTGGACCCATTCTCTTTAATATTTTTATTAGTGATATTGCAGAAGGTCTTGATGGTAAGGTATGTCGTTTTGCTGATGATAATAAAATTTGCAATAGGGTTGATGTTCCAAGAGGGATAAGCCAAATTATTTAGATAAATTAGAAAAATGGTCTGAACTGTGGCAACTGACATTTAATGTTGATAAGTGCAAGATAATGCATCTTGGGCGTAAAAGCCAAAGGGCGGAGTATAGAATATTTGATACCCTACTAACCTCAAAATCTGAGGAAAGGGATTTAGGAGTAATTATTTCAGATGACTTAAGAAGACAATGTAAGAAGACAATGTAATAGAGCATCAGGAAATGCTAGCAGAATTTTTGATTGTATAGGGAGAGGCATTAGCAGTAGAAAGACAGAAATGCTCATACCATTGTACAGAACACTGCTGAGACCTCACTTGGAGTATTGTACGCAGTACTGGAAACCTTATCTTCAGAAGAATATTGATACTTTAGAGAGAGTTCAGAAAAGGGCTACTAAACTGGTTCATGGATTGCAGGATAAAACTTACCAGGAAAGGTAAAAGAATCTTAACATGTATAGCTTGGAAGAAAGACAAGACAGGGTGGATATGATAAAAATATTTAAATACATAAAGGAAATCAACACAGTAAAGGATGAGACTATATTTAAAAGAAGAAAAACTACCACAACAAGAGGACATAGTCTTAACTTAGAGGGGCAAAGTTTAAAAATAATTTCAGAAAGTATTACTTTACAGAGCGGGTAGTGGACGCATGGAATAGCCAGCTGAAGTGGTAGAGGTTAACAGTGAGGGAGTTTATGCATGCATGGGATAGGCATAAGGCTATCCTAGACTTAAGATAAGGCCAGGGACTAATTAAAAGTATTTTGAAAATTGGGTAGACTAGATGGGCCAAATGGCTCTTATCTGCCGTCACATTATATGTTATGTTCATAGATGTTGCCACAACACAATTTTAATATTATATTAGCTCTTTTCATTATCAAATAAAGACATCCTTTATGCAATTTTTATATATATATATATATATATATATATATATTTTTTTTTTTTTCTAAATATTGTAATGGCTTATGCTTTCCATACAATATTACAGATATTATTCTCTGTACTAGAGGGAAACTAGATAGTACAATAACATATAAGGAAGATACAACTTGAAATCTACTGACAGTTCTATGTCTACCTGATTCCTTATCGGTTACATATTTATCATTCTATTGTGTAAATTATTCATACATAGTTTATGTTCAATAGTACAAAAAACATACATTAAGTTAAAGTGTTAATTCAGTGTTTATAATATGGATTATCATACATTTACTGTTATATGCATGTTTTATATGTATCTTAGATATATAATGGCAATATGATTATACATTTGGAACATTCCTTCCATAGAAATAGAAAGATTATTGACTGATTATGATTCTGTGAGTGTCACATTATATGGGTCCATTGAAGGCTACTGTCCTGAGACTTGAATAATTTGATTGAGTCCATTAGAAGTGTGTTGCTATTAAAGCAATTGAAGTACTGCCTTATTTTAATTATAGGTTTGCTGGTAATGTGTAAATTATATTTAATGCTCTAGACCGATTGGTTATGTTTTTACTGTCATGTACCTCATTGCCTCATGAAATCTATTTCACACCATGATATATTGAAAACATAATGAATAAGTATTAAGAAAAAACTTAGAAAAGTGCATAATCAAAAATCAGATCATGACAACAATATATTAATGCATTTTCCAACATATAGCTATACCATTAATGTTTTCATTAAATTGCCCATTTATGCATTCAGTAAAAAGGTATTAATGTATGCAAATATATTAAATTCTATTTAATTGATTTACTGTTCTAATTCCCTCCCTCCTTATTGTCCCACCTTTTGTTGTCATATTACCGCCACATATCTTGTAAGGTTCAGAACAGATAGGAACATGTAGTTACACAATGCAAGATAGTCGCCCACGGAGATAAATAGAGAAAGGGGGGATGCAGAATCAGTATAGCTTCTAGAACTTTACACACACAAACAAGTTTACTCACTCAAGGGAATTTGAAATGTAGGGTCAAAACAGATGAATTGGAAGAATTCTTCAAGCCAACTGTTTCCAATTAAGTTCTTTGGCCTTAAAGTTGAAATGCATGTTGAATTCCAATAATTCACACTTTGGTGAATAATCCTGACAGTAACATACACATTTTCTTGCCTTATTTTCTGTCCCCACACTAAAGCTGCAGCTGGAGATCCTATTTGAGGCATTTCAGATCGTACTAATAATGGCAACTTGTGTTCACATAGAACTGTCACCAATAGACAGTAGACTATCACTAATCTACCACTTTGGAAAGGAGGAATATTTTGCAACAAAATTAATTTTAAATAAAATGATTTTGATTGAAATGGCATCAATTATGTATAGAAATGTTTTTGGTGTATTTTGTATATTATACAAACCATATAAGTACATCAATGAGGTGAGGACATAAACGGGCAGTGGTTTTACAGGTTGCATGCAATTAACTTTTTACTAGTTTCCACAGTCTGTATTGATAAGAGTGGAGAGTGCTATGATTGCAGCAATTGCCACAATTTCCTTCTGTAGACAATAGCCCCAAAAAACCATTCATGTGAAACCACTTCATTGCCTTCTGCCCAGGGGTTGGAGGAGGAGAAGGTCCTTTCCAATCCTGGGTGCATTGCAACTACTAGTGAGGTCCTTAGGACTCCATGCTAGAAATTTTCTGTGACGGTAGTATACGGTATCACCGTCAAGCATTCCCTTCTTTCCCATAAAAGAAAATCACCCAATACTAACAAGAAGAAATATCGCTGGTATCGCCAAATAATCCCCACATGAGCCAAAGCTTAATGCTGGAACAAGACTGATTTACTGAAAGCAACAGGCATTCAATTTATACAGTAACAGACTCCTCCTCTGGGCCAGGCTTGATAATTGAGTTTCAGCAACATACTAAACTCAATTATCTGCTGGCCAGAAACATTACAATTTTTAACATTTTCAGAAAAGTACTCAATAACACATACAAATATAACATTTACATCCCTGGGTAGCTGAGGATACTGAGAGTCACATATCCAAATCTCACGAATTTCTGTTTGGTAGTTTCCGTGTCACATCGTGTAGAAGGTTGACCGGCTCCCCATGTGGAGGTATCCGATTCAGAGTTCCATGAAATCAGCAGCAAGAGCAGGTCTCCGTTCGCGTCTAATTACACGAAAACCACAGTTCGTATGATGCAGCTGGTTACATGCGAATGTTCCCCTCGTTCGGTAGGTTCTGTCTGCCGAATGCCAGTTTGATTCGTGGAGGGGAACGTTTTCAGCCAGGACTTCCATGAGGACCGGGCGTTTGCATTTTTGCCGTGCCAAAAATAGTTCCAGGCAATTCATGCGTAAGCCCCGCTGACCGCATTCGTGAGTTTTAAGATGGCCGCCATCCTTTGTTCTCGCCACTTGTTCGTATGCCGAATGGCGGCCACCTAGGAGCAATTAAGTTGCGGTTTTCTCTACGTTCTAATGCTGATTGCTACCCAGGGTGGGTGGTCTCCGTTCGGTAGACGAATACATTTATTCAATACATAATGAAACGAACTGATACAGGCATTTAAACAGCAGGGAGAAGGTATAACTGAAGGCACACAGGTAAGTACATGAAAATCCTTCACATTTTCTATTTAATTATTTTTGGTTCATGCAGCCATCAGACATATTCTTTATGTATATGTAAGTATGTATACCTATATGTATGTATTCAGTTAAAATCCCAAACGTTCCAGTTATTTTAAAAGCAAGTATGCATTATAAAAGCTAGTTTACAGCATCATCACTGCTTTTATCCGTGCAGATTTATTTCTGTTTATTGAAAGATTTGATATTATCTTGTCATCTATCCTTTCTTTGAAATGTCTTGAAAATTGTATATCAGAACTAGACTCAGATACAAACCTCATTTGCAGGTTTCCTTCAGTACATTACATCATTACTACATCTAACACGTAGGCTAACTCCAACGCTGTAAATATAAGAATAACTACAAGTTTCATACTCTACTTTGAAGGAAGTAAGACAGTTCCCTGATCAGTTTCCGATGGAGATTCAAATTTATATAGATTTCTGAATTTAAATAGATAGTTATTTGGTCTGCCTTTGTTTGTAATACTTCGGTTCTCAAAGTGTTCGGTTCTCATTGTGTTTTTCTATATACAGCAATGGATGTTAACCTTTTAAATGGATACCCAATATATTAGATTGGCGACACACTCTTCAGTTGCAAAACAATCTTCCAGACCCACACTTTAATTTTAATATAATAACTAAAAAAAAAACACTTTCTTTAAACTCTATCAGGTAATTTACAAAAGTAAGAATACAAAGCAAATTTAAATTTTAAGGCCAGAGTAGCTGAATCGAATTAGATTGAATTAGAATCGATTGAGATTATTTTTCCAGTTCAGCTATTAAATTCGCTTGAAATTCACCTTGAATTCTCCCTTTAGTGAAGAAAACTAAAAGCATTGTGCACTAGGGAATGTGTTCCTGCCAGTGCCAGATTAAGAGCTGACAATTATGATGGGCCTAATTACAGAATCTTATCGACCAAAACCACTAAAACAGTCATATCTCCCAAGCAACATGTATCTGTTGGAGATGGTGTTGGAGTGAAAGGATGCAGCTATAAGAAAACACATACTCTATGCTAATCTCTCTCTAATGGATGCTTTCATATTTCAAGTAAATCCATACCCCTAACAGCAATGTCCAGTGAAGCAGGAAATCAATGGGCTGGGTAAAAGGGTGGGCCACCGATGCAAATCATGTGACCAGAACTACCAAAAGGGGCGAACATGCCCAAAAAGGGGGCATGTCTGTCCAAAGAATTGGAATGCCAGCCTTGCATCAGTGTCCCTATATATCAGTGTCAGTGTCCCCATGTCGCCCAGTCCCCTAGTATCAGTGTCTGTGTCCCCATTTCTCCCAGTGCTCCCATGTCTTAGTGTGTCCCGTGTCACTACGATACTAGGGACACTGAGATACATGGAGACACAATGAGACATGGCGACACTGAGACACATGGGAGCACTGAGACACATGAGGGCACTGAGACACAAGGGGGCCCTGGGAGACATTGGGGCACTGGGAGACATGAGGGCACTTGTGGATACAGACATGGGGACACTAGGAGACATGGAGACACAGACATTTGGGCACACTGGGAGAAATGGGGTCACAGACACTAGGCACACATACATGGGGACACAGACACTGGGAGACATGGGGACACAGATATTTGGTGAAACTAAGACACTAGGGACACTGAGAGACATGGGGACACAGACACTAGGGACACTGGCTGTGAGGCATGGTGACACAGACACTTGGGGACACTGGGAGACATGGGAGCACTTGTGAACATAGACATGAAGACACTGGGAGACATGGGAACACAGACATTTGGAGACACTGGGATACATGGGGACACTAGGGACACAGAGACATGGGGACACAGAGACTGGGAGACATGGGGACACTGAGACACTAGGGACACTGGCTGGGAGACATGTGGACACTGGGACACATGGGGATACAGACATTTGGGGACACTCTGAGACATGGGAACACTGAAGGACATGGGGACACTGAGAGACATGGGGACACATACACTGGGATACTAGGGGACACTGGGAGCCCTGGGGACACTGAGACACTGGCTGGGGACATGGGGACACTGGGAGACATGGAGACACTGTCTCCCTAGTGTGTCTGTGTCCCAATGTGTCTCCCTATGTCTCACAGCGTCCCCATGTCTCACAGCATCCCCATGTCTCACATTGTCCCTATGTTTCCCAGTGTCCCCAAATCTCCCAGTGTCCCCTAGTGTCTCAGTTTCCCCATGTCTCCCTGCTACCTTTCCCCCCCATCCTTCACATACCTGAGCTGCAGTCTGTCTCTGCGGGCTGGGAGCTGCTGTCTGGACTCTCTATGCTGTGTAACTGCTCCCCTGTGGATCAGTGAGTAGAGAGAGGCAGGGAGATGCTGTAACTTCCTATCCCTGCCTCTCTCCATACACAGTGACCCCTACTGGCCGGTGCTGGTATTGCAGAGTAATCTCCGTTTATACTGAGAAAAATAGTTGCATTTATATTGCCAGTATTACTGCAATACCATCACATCCAGGCAGCCTCAAATACTGGCTGTGCCTTAAAATACCAGTCAGGTGGCAAACCTAAGAGTAGTGTGTAAAAAAATAAAATCTAATGGGCCTATTCCATGGGCTTGGAGCTGCAGCTCCTTCAGCCCCTATGTTAATCCGGCCCTGGTTCCTGCTACAAGAAAATGTTATCTTAAGCAGTTGCATGGATTCATGGTGAATCTGTTTCAATCAATGGTGACCAAGTGCAATATCATGTGGAGCAAAGCTAGGTGTTAAGAACTATTGATATATGGTACACTTGTTGCTATAATTTTAATATTCCTAAGCAACACTGAAGTTATTGAAGTGCTACTACAGTGTAGGTTCACATTCTTCCGTATCAATGCATAGCACTCATTTTATGTCAATCTAATGATTTTTGGTGCTTTAAAAATAAATTATATTTGTCAGGTTCCTTCAGTTTTGAAATTGTGCTACTAGAGAAGAGGTCAAAACAGCAATCAAAAGAGGGCTTTCAATATTTGAACAATTATGCCCAAGTGAGGCTAGCCAAAAAGGAATGATTTCTGTCATATGTAGTTACATGTGCACTAATTCTCCAGTGTGGCGAGACCCGACCTAAACCAGACAGGGGGAAGAGGAAGGAGGACTGAATGGAAGGAGTGGGAAACTATGTGGGAGACCGCGACCTTTGTTTTTATCCTCCATGAGGCATAACCACCTAGCAAAGCTAGGAGTCCCGGAGACAAATGCTAGAGCTGAAAAATGATTGCACTGTGCTCCAGCACAGCAACAGCATTTTAGCCAATCAGGTACTCAGGAGAGCTGTGCTGAGCTCGGGAATCCTGATTACCTCTGAATTTTAAAAATGGCATTATTGATAGAGGACTCCATATCTGTGTCTGCCACAGATATAGTTAATGTTTCTCCTAGAGTTAACTGCTTTCTGTCTTTTACAGATTCTAACCGTATGCCAAGACAAAAACAACAAACCAAGGACCCACCTAACTAGGAAGATTGACGGCTAGTTCTATTTGCAATATGGAATTCTCATGTGCTCCTTGCATAAAGAACCTGCTATCAGAGACTTGTTACAACATTTCATTTACCTTTATAGAAGTTATTTTGTTGCAATCTACGATGTTCCAGTTTCAGTGTCTTTTTGATACTTTCTTAAGCTTATACATTGTTGGTTTGTGATCAGCTTAGCTGTGCGCAGTATGCAAAAGTTTTCAAGTATATCTTGTGTCTTTATAACTTATTAAATATTTTCTTGTTTTCTCTTAACTATTGGGTTCTTGAATTCTTTTGTGTATAGATTTTTAAATAGGTTTTCGCTACTCTTTTTTACGCCGTTAATGGTTAACTGTTTTTTTGGTATATTTAACCCATGTTTTGGGTTATATATATTCTCAGTGCTTTGTGGGATGAGCTAATCATTGTCCATTTCCCAATTTTATAAATCGGAGTCAATCAGGGTTGCAAAGCTCAGCACGGTTCTCCTGAGTACCTGATTGGCTGAAAAGCTGTTGCTGAGCAGGAGCACAGTGTCCGCATTTTTCAGCTCTGGCATTTGACTCTAGGAGGCTGTCGCATACCCACCAGCTTTGCTAGGTTGTTATGCTCATCCCCAAGTCAAAGAAAGTTTGCAGATCATAGATTCCTGCAAACTCTGAGTGGTATTGATGTCTGCACAGTAACATATGCAGAAAATACTACACAGATGGTATACTACCCCTTTCAAACTCTTTAACATAAAAAAACCTCTTTAAAACATGGACTCAGGGGATTTTATGTTCATATGTGGTGGGAATGTAAAAGTGGTCAGGTTTTTTCATTAGATCAAAGGGTTACTATATAAGGTGTTCCACAGACTGATGGAGATAGACATGTGGTCTCCTTTCAGTGGAGGGGCTGACCAGGCATGAACAGAAACTTTTCAATTGAATCACTCTTGCTGCTAGACAGTCGCTAGTGACCCACTGGATCAAGCAGGATGTACCATCGTGCAAAGAAGTTAAGTCCATGATAGAATTCACAAACTAATGCATCATTGTTGGAGTGTCTAGCACAGGTGGGAGGAGCTTGACCCTGCTGTGAGATAAATAGTGAGAGAAAGTTTTCAATTTTGGCATGTGCGGCGCCCCAGTTACCACCCATCCTATATACTTATATATTTATTTTGTATTGGATCTTCTACTTCCAATTGCATGATGGGCTCAATGTCTACAAATAGGTAACTATAGTGAATGCTGCATACACTGTGACTAGTGATGTTGCGAACGGTTCGTGAACTTGCCGCGAACTCCGGTCAGCTGACGCATCCCTGCCAATCTCCGGCAGACCCTCCCTCCCAGACCCTCCTACTTCCTGGACAGCATCCATGTTGAAGGCAGCTTCAACATGGATGCTGTCCAGGAGGTGGGAGGGTCTGGGAGGGAGGGTCTGCTGGAGATTGGCAGGGATGTGTCAGCTGACCGGAGTTCGCCATGAATGGTTCGTGGCGAACTGCGGTGAACCGTTCGCGGTAAGTTCGCGAACGGTTCGCGACATCACTAACTGTGACTAAGATTCCTGTTATGTATGCCTTTTTGTATCTGTACTAGAGCCAGTTAAAATGCTTATTTATAATCTGCCATTGACAATATTTCTTCTAATCTCTTGTCATTTTGGTTGTTTTCTTTTTGCGTTTTTTTTTTTTTTCTTCAAAATTACAGGAACTTATGTACATGGTTTTTTTGGTGAGTTCATGCTTTGCAAAGTAAATTTTAAATAAAATAGTTTAAATAAATAAAAAAGTGCAAAGTATCACTACCCTTAGAGGTAAAGCTGTAGTTGCTGCAAGGAAAACAAGGCATTTGCCTAGGGCGGTACTTTCAGGAAACACTGCAAAAAATGCCGCCCAAAACGAAAAAGCCTTGTTTGCCTCATGTCATGGGGGGGAGGGGGTGCGAAGAGCTGGCCACCTCAGGGCCACCCCCACCGCTGATTATAGTGTAGGCAGGCGGTGAGAGAGCAGCTCTTCCTGCTCTGCTCCCTCATGTTCTTCTATGATGCTGGGAGCCAGAATATGATGTCAATCAGGCCCCAGTGGTTCGCTAGCGAGCAGAGCAGGAAGAGTTCAGTTCCCTTGCCGCCTCAATTGAGCACCTGCCCATATGAGCCAGCAAGGAGCCTTCCCAAATGCCCAGACAGCAAAAGCCTGCTATGAGCCTTCCTGCCTGCCCAGCCAGCAGGAGCCACCATCATCCCCAGAAAGGAGCCCGCCCAGCACCCAGCAACAGTCAGGGACAGGATCCACTCCAGCTCTCCCAAAGGTAAGGAGGCTGGGTGGATTTAAATAAAATTATTGGTGATTGTATGAGAAAATGTGTGTTTGTGTGTGTCAGTTAGTGAGTGAGTGTGTGTGTGTGTGTGTGTCTGTCAGTGTGTGTGTATTTGAGAGTGTGTGCCTGTCAGTCAATGAGTGTGTCTGTCAGTGAAAGTGTGGGTTCTTTAAACAGCGTGTGTGAGTGTGTGTATGTTAATGCATGTGTCTGTCATTTAAAAAAGTGGCTTTGACACGAATTGGTGGGGCAAATTTAGATTGGGGTGGCAAATTTCTTCGTGCTTAGGGCAGCACAAATAAAAAACACGCCATCTCTTAGAGGTAGTTATTGAGATTAAAAATTAAGTTAGGTTTGGTGCACATGCCTTTTTATGATTTCAAAGAGGAATCTCTTTCAGGATATTTGATACTAAGTTTACTTATCCCAATTTTTAATAAATATTTATTTTGTTGTGAAAAGTAAAATAAAATTCTGAAATTGGGGCAGGGTTTAACCCTCATGGCGGCTGGTCATGTTTTGTCAGAGCTCCAGGCTTGATTCTCCATTGATTCTTAATGCTGAGTTTTCTGACTATCAGCCTGCCTAAAAGGCTGACATCGAAGCTCATCTGTCACGGGACGCCAGTAAAGGTGTCCTGTGTTCTTTTTCAACCAAACAAGCATCGTCTGGTGCTGTGGACGACAATCTTGGCGAGGCCTGGTGGCATTGCTCAGCGGAAGATGCAGCCTATCTCTCAGCTTGCCTGTCATCATGCCTCCAAACAACAGTGCAGGATCCACTGCTCTTCTGGGCGGCACGCCATCCGGGCCCTCTGTCTTTCCCCAGTGGAGATGGACTGGTATTCTGGCATGCAGATGCCAGCCTGCATTCCGGCCTGGGGCTGGAGAGATGCAACGCATCACTCCTGGAGCTTCGTTGCCACCCAAACACTCCACCTGCTGAGCCTGCCAGCAATGGGTATAGGCTGACTGTACAGGCATTGATTTTCAATTGCCATTGTTTGTGAGCTGCATTTTCTTGTATGTCATGTATGCCCAGTGGTACTAAAGATCAATGTCTGAGTAGTTTTCAGTAATGGCGAGACTGTGCCCCAATACATGTCTAGTTGGGTTTTATTAGACTGCTTTTTAACATGGTACTCATGTAGTATAAGCTTGCATTTCATCAATCATCAAGCCTAGTCAACCTTTCTCTTCTATGAGCACAGCATCTTTTCTCATCCGAGCTTGCCTGTTGTAACCTGTAGTTACCTATATTACTCTAATTAAATCTTGAAAGACTAGCAGGTTTATAATGACTGCATTGCCTTATTTATCTGTCAAGTAGTGTAATTACACACAACTCTGCACATCCAGCTAGACCTAGATATGAAAGATGTGTAGCTTGTTACTCAGCCTGTTACTGAGCCTGTCTTTCCTTTAATACTTGTGTTTTTGTTCCAAGTTTAAACGTGCATCACTCTAGATTTCCAAACAAAAAATAATGTGTGCAGTTCTGCCTATGTGCCTACACTGTTGAGCCTATTGTTAACACTTGTCTTGCTTTTGCTGTTGTGGCATAGTGAGAATGCCTGTTCCTATCATGCATGTCAAAAATAAAGCATAAAAAAAAATATTCAGAAATGTTCACCTCAATTTATCCTACAATTTATCCAACTCCATTTACGTCCCTGACAATCATTGTTATAAGGTTTGCCATTTGCTACTGGCAACCAGAAGATAGATAACACAGAAAAGAAGAGAAATTAAACAATGTTTCTCTTGCTGCTTCTCCTCGTTTGCATTGTTTGCCCTGGCTTTGCCTTGTTTGAAATGTATTATGTAATTTGGTAAATCTTTAATATAAAAAATAAAATAAAATAAAAAAATAGAGCATCTCATAAAGTCGACGTATAGGTGATTTTCAAATGTCTAACAGACAAATTTTATCCATATTAATGTTTGTATTGAAATTTAGTTGTGTTACCCAAAACAATATTTTTATGATTGATAAAGAAATTGATATGAGAAATCTTAAAATCCAACAGCTGCTACACACGGAATGTGCAATCCCCTCCATCCCCCCCTCCATCCCCCCCCCAAAAACAACCCACAACCATGTGACAATATCAAATAAAACAGTGGACCTCTATATATCAAACACTGTATGTATGTTTAGATACTGTATGTATCTAAATAGCGACTTTGAATTTGCCACTTTTTAAGATAATCATTTGATTAGCCGATATGTGGACAAACTGCAATTCATAATGAAAATAATCTATAAGTCTAATTTTCTATATTTTATTCATAAGTGTACATACCTGAGAAGACTGAAATTTTAGAAACAAAAATTGTATGAAATTCTAAAATCACCATGATACACCTACATTTTCAATCAGTATTTTTTTTTTAAATATGCAAAAGTATTTTATAAGCAAAAATAATTAAATGTGTAAGAAGAACACCACTTAATGTGTTTCTTTACAATACAGAGGAGATTTTGAGAGCCGGTGGTTCATTCTTAAGTATCAGGCGCAAAGGTGAATTCAATTTTCCCAAACACGAGAAGAGATAACGACACAGTGGGAAATATTTTTTTTTTCATATTATAATTGTATTGTAAATCTTTGCCCTGCATGAAGATTTCACCTTTTAGAAGTTCATGAAATAAAGACATTTTCTTTCCTTCTTCTTTGCTGCCACAATTTCTCGAGTGTTTATATTGTCTTATTCCAACATACTGTGTGCCATTGTCTTTATGCCTTATATGTTTGTTAATTGCATGCATTTGTATTAAAAGTAACAGAATTATTTCATTTGACATAAAAACAAAGTACAATTAGAACACTGCAAGGGAAACAACAGAGTACAGAAATAAATTGCAACTTTTTCTCCACTACTAACACCAGGGTTTAGCTCGGGAGAGCTAACAGGAGTTGACAATTCCTGCTTAGGACCCTTCAGGTGTCTATCGTAGGTAATGGAGGCAAGGAGCAGTACCCAGCAGCAGAAGTGTTTGTTAGGGTTAAAAAAAATTAATAAAATAATAAATAAAATTGTATATATATAGATAATATAGTAAGAAGAAAAATGTATTGCACCCATGACTTTTTCTGTAAAGAATGTATATATTATGTATGTAAATCATGTAATGTGTAAAGCATGTGTTTGTTATGTGTGTAACCGAATATATCTTATATCTATACATATGCTATGTATGTAAAGATCATGTATGTTACGTGTGTATGCACATATTAGTAATGCACATAAATATATATATATACACACACACAAACACAATGAGAAGAAGGGGTGCACTCATAGGCCTTCAAAGTGGATACGTGGTTTCATTAGGAAAATAAACAATTACATCTGCATCAAATCGACGTTTCGACCCTCAAGGGGTCTTTTTCAGGACAACAAATAGTAACAACAAACGTTATTAAATAAGAAAATAATCTTGGCACTTACCAATCAAGTGTAGTGACCACCCACAAACAGATTGAAACCTGGAAGGACCGCGAGTGACGTCATCACGTTGTGACGCTCGCGGATACAGACGTGGTTGCTAAGGACCAACAAATATGTGAATCCAAAAAAAGTGTCCATGAAAGGACAGTGATAAAGCAATCACGAAAGAAAAATAAGGTTTTGATATATAGAGAGCTGCGGCACAGGCATAAAAGATGTGAATGTGTTGGAAATGTGAGTCAGAATACAGTGACAAACAGTAAAGTGAAAAAAATCTATGCTTTCTGTGCCACACCAGTCTAACATAAATAAATCATATATATATAAATATATTTTATCATAAAACTATCAAGTCTGTGAAGCTAGGGCATGAAAACTATTTTACATTAAATTAAAAGGACCATTGCAAGTATATCAGTAATGTTATATAATAAGCTAATATCTCTATTGAAAACAACTCAGATCAACAAAATAATATCACAACAACATGGTCAGAGCTGGGCAGTGACAAACAAGTATTCCAAAAAGAGGGAGCTTACGAAATAAATCTACTATTATTAAAGGCACCCAACTATAGTGCCTATGTACCTACTTGTGTACACAGTAACTAAAAACTGGAATCTATGTATATAGAAATGCTATACTACAAATCAACACACATATATCCTAAAGAAACAATATTTTCATAAAGTCCCTTTGGAGTTACAGTATTTAGATATTGGATCCAGAATGCTTCTTGCTACAAAACACATCTGGATCTGTTGCCTCCCTCCTCCATGAAAGCGGAGGGATGTGGTCTATGGCTATAAATCGCAGAGTGGTTAGATGACGTTGAGCAGATAGAAAGTGCTTAGCAACAGGTTTTTTTGTTTTTGGACCCGACATTATAGATATTGGCTGTCAATCTATTTTATTGAAAATGCACTATTGCAATGCCCTTGGACTGATTTAATGTTGGCACTGATCTTTAAGGGGTTAGATTTTGTGAGATACTAAATATTTAGTCCAATTCCCCTTTCCAAAATCTCATGGTTGAAATTCTGGGCATCTTTGTACATAAATATTTTTCCATCCTATTCTACTTCTTTGGGGAAATTATTCCACTTCCTAGTTACTCTCATAGTTTGATACTGCATGTATAATTTTTTAAAAGAGATGGTCTCATAGTGTAAACAGATGTAGCAGCGATTGCTTTAACATGCATGCTCTCTAAGATGAATAACCTTTATTTACATTATGATAGCATCTTTTGGTAATAACTATTAAAGATTGAAACATTTGTATCTGTGGGAGAATCACTAGTTTGATCCGTGCCTGTCTGATCTCCTTTGGATTTTGTATCCATTTACAATTTTTTCTTTGCAGCCTACTCATTTTTAATATTCTATTTACAGTATTAGGGACCTTCTGGTCCTTTGTTATTCATGTCCTTGCCCCCCGGTACGTGAGGTGTGAGTTCTGGTTTTATTCATCCCCCGCTGCAGCGGTCTTTGCCTAGTTGGGAATGATTGCTCTGGCAGTCATTCCTGCAGCATGGTAGAATATGGGCGGTGATATGCATCCAAGCTGTTGCCATGTAGGTGGTGTGAAATTAGGTAATTGAGGCTTGAGCCTCATAGCCACGTGGGCACTTTGGTCCAGCTAGCATCTCTGTCCACACACATGTTGGGGATAAGTACATAAGCTTCGCTTGTCTTACACTATATATCGTTCTTGTAATTTAATTGTATTTATTTGCCATCCTGATGAAAGTTCCAGAGGAAGCTGAAACATTGATATGTTAATTAACATTATGAATTAAAAGTAAAATTTTACACTTGTAAATAAGGCCTTGGAGTGCGGTCACTGTGAGGATTATTGTATGCATCAGCCAGACCAGAACCAGGCATTTATTAATATTTTCCTGGAGTGCAAGTTTAGGAGATATACAAACACACACACACACACACACACACACACATATATTTATACACACACACACACACTTGCAAATCCCTGCACACATGCTCAAATGTCCCTTAAATTACCGGGTGATCTAGTCAAGCCTTAGGTAATGGTTTATACTTCTCCATAGTAATACAGCAGCTTCCCGCATCACTATGGAAACACGGTGGACGTCATTACAGCCTTTAGTGGGTGGAGCACGTTCGTGCATGCATGGTGCACACTGTGGGGTGGTGAAGGTGATGCACAGCAGCTTCAGTGAGTCAATTAATCAATCACATATATAATTTTGCAGGGTGTAATTTGTATGTATTGTGTGTTTTGATCTTGAAGAAAGTCCCAGGAGGGACTGAAATGTCAATCTTTTAAACTTTTTCTCAAATAAAGTATTGGAGTGCAGCCACCTTCATTACTAAATATAATATATATTTATATAGTTATAGTAAGTCCAAAAACTTGCACTCTTGGTTATAACCAATAAAGTCCGGTGCGAATTAGCAAACCTTGTACAAAAAAAAAGTAAAAACCGCACTCCAAAATTTTGCTTTTATTTACATGATCCAATAAAATGTCGACTGAGAGCTGTCATCAGGAGCTGAAATGTCGACATTTTATTGGATCGTGTAAAAAAAAAGCTAGGTTTTATATTTTGTAATACTAAGTCCCCGGAGTGCGTTTGTTTTCTTAGTTGTTTTTTTTTTTAATAATAAAATTATATATACATTGCAGAAAGGGTCAGCAATGAGCTGGAAGGGACAGAAGGAGCAGAAAGGTAAAGTAGGAGAAGGAGCAGAAAGGAAAAGAAATGAGCAGGGAGGGTCTGCAATGACCTGGAAAGGACAGAAGGAGCAGAAAGGTAAAGTAGAAGAAGGAACAGAAAGGGCAGCATGGAGTAGAAAGAAGCAGAAAGAGTGCAAAGGTAAAGTAGGAGAGAGAGCAGAAAGAAGTAGAAATGGGCAGGAAGGGGCAGCAAGGAGCAGGAGGGGACAGAAAGAGTGCAAAGATAAAGTAGAAGAATGAGCAGAAAGGACCAGCAAGGAGCTGGAAAGGACAGCAGGGAGTAGAAAGGGGTAGGAAGGAGCAGAAAGAGTGCAAAGGTAAAGTAGGAGAAGGAGCAGAAAGGAATAGAAATGAGCAGGAAGGGGCAGCAAGAAGCAGGAAGGGGCAGCAGGGAACAGGAAGGGGCACAAAGGTAAAGCAGAAGGATAAAAAATTGCCAGCACGGAGCTGGAAAGGGTAGCAAGGAGAAGACAGGAGCAGAAGGAGAGCAAAGGTAAAATAGGAAAGGAATAGAAATGAGCAGGAAGGGTCAGCAAGGAGCAGGAAGCATCTGCACGGAGCAGAAAGGAACAGAATGAGGAAGAAGGTAAAGGAACAGAAAGAATCAGAAGGAGCACAAAAGGTAAAGTAGGAGAAGGAACAGAATGGAACAGCAAGGAGCAGGAAGAAGGAGGAACATAAATGAACAGGAAGGGATGCAAGGAGCTGGAAGGGGTCAGCAAGGAGCAGAAAGGTAAATTAGGGGAAGGAGCAAAAAGGGATCAGAAAGAGAAAGTAGCAGAAGGGCGCAAAAGAAGCAGAAAGGTAAAGGAGCAGAAGAAACCAAGGAGGAGAGAAGACAGTGTTAGAAGAATAAGAAGACTGTCAAATGAAGAAGAAGAAAAGGAGACTGAAGCAAGATGAACAAGTGAAGTGATCCTTCAACTTCATTCTGGACACCACATCATAAGGCTTTGGTACCTGGACCTAGCAGAGAAACTTTGGACCTTCTCCTCTCCCCAGGTAAAAAAAAATAAAATAAATATCAGTGTTAATGTGCTTTTTATTTACTGATTGTCAGGAAGCACAGAGTGCAGTTGGGTAGGGGTGTCGCTGATTGGCTAGAGCGGTCAGCTGGCACACTAAGCCAATCAGTAGCTCTCCATTCATATAAAAGTAAAACATTTTTATTAACCGGGAACTAGCAATTGGCTTATAGCGTTAGCTGACTCTAGCCAATCAGTGGCACCCATGCTTGACGTCAATCTGCCCTTCCTGACACTGTTTTCAGAAGCTGAATACCACTGAGCGACCTGGAGCAAGTCTTTGGTGTTACACCATTTAAGAAAGGTTTAACTCCTTAAAGGAAAGAGTGCACCCAGGGGCCTAATGGCATTATAGCATTTTTTTTAAATTTAGATTAAGTTGTTATGGTAACCAGAAAGCTCCTTTAATTTGATTAAAGGAACACTATAGTGTCAGGAATACATATAGTTATGACACCATAGTTATGAAAACGCTATTCACCCTGGCTTTATGTGATAATGACTATGCCCCTCCCCTTCATGACACTGTCAAAAAGGGGCCAAGCGTGGATGTCATTATAATTATGCCCCCGCCCCCAGAAAAATTCCTGTGAACACCCATGATATGAACATTGACTTTTGCTGAATAAAAGCATATCATCACATTTACAATAAGTCCTGTGAGTGCACTTCATCGGGAAAATTAATGCAGTGGCTGGAGTTTGCACCAAGGCAAGGACAAGACCGAGAGATGTGAGTGCATTATAATGTCTAAACGTATATATCTCTCTTTTATATGGGATTAATGTGAATATCTACATGGATGTTATAATCTCATATGTGTTTTTCTTGTTACTATTTGCATAATGATGCAGGGAAAATACTCATGTTTCAATGACTAAATCAAAATCAATTTACAATTGCAGCATTATGATGACATGAAAAGGAAAGAAGAGGAAAAAAGTTTAATTGTTCTTGTTATGCTTTGTTCTAAGTGATGTAGGTGCATGTTGAGGACTGCAAAAATCATATCCCAGGGGATGCCTTTTCAGACCATTTCTTATTGAGATTTTGACAATGTTCTATTCCTATGCAAATGTAGTCCTATATTTTCATCTGTGTACTGTGAGATAAGCCTTTCTTAAAATGTAGCCTGGCAAAAAGATTCACTTTTAAAAAGAAATGACAACATTTCCAGATAACATTTCGAATTCCAGCTGCTGTAGATTGCAACTGCCACCATGCTTAGCCATCAACTAGGATTAATGTCTTCCCTTTTACTGTTTATTTCTTTTTAAAAGTCTTTGGGTGTTTGGATAAAAAAACATCATAATACAGAAAAAAGTTACAATATTCACATCGCATGTAACTGGGCCAGAACTGTCCTTCATTGTTTATTTTTGAAAAGTATTCAGTATGTCATGAAATAGTTTGTGTTATTGCAAGAATGGCAGGTGAGTGGTGTAAAAAATGTGTACCAATCCCACTAAATACCTATATTGTTATTAAACAGATAGCAGGTTTTTATCCCCTCACCCCCCATGACTCCTCTCCTGCAACTGTCAAAAACAACCTACTAAGCCCTCAGTAAATACTTTTCTAGTAACTTCCTTCATTACCCCTACTTATAACCTTTGTATCACTATACCCCACTCCCTCTAGCATGTAAGCTCATTGAGCAGTGCCCTCAACTCCGGTGCATCCACTCAGAGGTGGTTCTCTAATTAGGCAACTTAGATGGCTGCCTACGGCCTAGCACTGACAGGGGCCTCGCGGCCACCTAAATCGCCATAGGGCAGACTGAAGTGTCAGGTCCTCGTTCTGCGATCGAGTGCCCAACACAGGAGGGGGCCCGGCGGCTTGCCCATTATACAGCTGGGTGCGAGAGAGCTCCCAGCACAGTCTTCAGTCTGCAGTTCTGCCAGGTGCAGAGCTGAGTTCGGTCACAGAATGATCTCCAGCCAATGGTGGTAACCTGCGACAACACTCTGAAACTGGAGATCGCGAGACACTTACCCACTTACGTGGTCTGCAGACCGAAGTGTCAGCCCACCTGACCACCAGGAGACCACTGGACCAGCAGGGATAGATGGAGACCACTGGACCACCAGGGAATTGTTTCAGAAATAAAATAAGGCATTTCTGAAAATACAACTCTTACACACACCCTGTCACCCCCCCTCCACATACCCTGTCAACCCCCCTCCACACCCTGCCACAGTCTGTCACCCCTTCCAGACAGTCTGTCATCCCCTTCTACACACTCTGTCACACCCCCTCCACACACTCTCTCACCCCCTCCACACACTCTGTAACCCCTCCTCAACACAGTCTGTAACCCCCCTTCACACAGTCTGTAACCTCCCCTCCACACAGTCTATCACCCTCCGCACACAGTCTATCACTATGTCATTCTCTCTTAACAAACACTGTCATCCCCTCACACACAGTATGTCACTACTTCCCATTCTGTCACCTCTGCATACTGTCTTTCCCCCTTTACACACTCTCACCCACCCTCCACGCACACTGTTTCACCCCCTCCACACTTTCACCCCTCCACACACTGCAACCTTCTTTCACCATGCCACACTTACATTATCTCCTCCTGATCCTGTCACACTACCACCTCCAACCATCCTGCACTTGCCGCCCCTCAATATGCCACACTCATACTATCACATTAAGCCCCTAATCATTTCACACTCACCTTTTCTCATCCTGTCAGATTCCCTTCACCAACTGTGCCACACTCACCCCCAACCCTGTCACTCCACCAAACCTGCCACACTCACCCTGTCAATTAACCCCCTAATCCTGCCATTCTTACCTCCCCTTATGCAATAACACTCCTCCAACCATGTCACTCTTACCCCTCAACCCTGTCACACTCACCCTGCCACAGTTACCCCTTTACTCACCCTGTCACAGTCACCACCTGAATACAGTCATCATACGTACACAGTCATGAAACAGTTTTGCCATAAACACAGTGCACAAAGGACACAGGCAGTCTCCAGATATACACAACACTGCAAGCAGTTACCCTGCACACATACAGTCCCAGTCACAAACATACACAAGCTCACAGAAGCATTCATTCACATACAGGGACACTAATTGTCAGACACACACTCTCTGGCATATACACAGACACACTCAGCAATACACACAGCCAGATAAATACATGTTGTAACTTTATGTCTATATTGGTCAGTATTTGTATGCATTTGCATGTATCTGTGTGTATATGTATTTACGTATTAATGTTTATATGTGTATTTGTGTGTATTTGTCTGCAATGTTAACGGGGGTATGGTGTGGGCAATGCAAAGATAAAGTGGCAAGAAACATATATATTATATACATACACATACAATACATGGGGAAACACATATACGATATTATATAATCCTTCACATATATATTATGTGGGGGAAATGTCTATGAAACTGTTTTCTTATCTGTAATTTTATTATTTGGTATCTTTTTTAAATAATTCTTTATTTTATCAAGGCATTATGCATCATGAAACAGAAAATAATAGGGATGTGCATGGGCAAAATATTCAGTTCGGTACTTCTAAATTTCGTGACTTTGGCACTTCAGATATGTTCTCTTGCAGCCGTTTAGTAGATAGCTCCCTAATACCGTGGCAATTAGGGAGTTATCTACCAAAAGGCTGAAAGATCTAAATTGGTCTTTCAGTCAAATTTACTAATACTAAGTAAAGATTACTTAGTATTAGTAAATTCTGCCCCTACTCACTATACCGCAAGTAGGGGCGTGTCTAGTAAACAGTCAGCAGCCTGTGGCTGCTCACTATTAAAAAAAAACTTGTCCCCCTCCCGAGCCCCAACCTGTGCCCTGAGCAGCGGGTGGGGGACCTATTGTCCGACCCCTGGCCCGACCCCTGCATGACAGGTGTGGGCCCTAAATTAGAATAACAGGGGGGACATCTATTGTCTTACCCCCCGGTCCCCACCCCTGAGCGGCGGGGGGCCCTAAATATCAATATGGGGGAACCTATTGACCTCCCCCCGAGTGGCTGATGGGGGCCCTAAATTAGAGTAAGGAGGGGAGACCTATTGTCCTTCCCCCCACCCCCCACCCCTAAGCGGCTGGTGGGGGCCGTAAATCAGAAAAAGGTGGGGAAGACCTATTGTCCTCCCACGCGGCCCCCACCCCTGAGCAGCTGTTGGGGGCCCTAAATTAGAATAAGGGGGGAAGACCTATTGTCCATCCTCCATGGCCCCCACTCCTGAGCAGCTGGAGGGGGCCCTAAATTAGAATAAGGGGGGGAAGACCTATTGTCCCCCTGGCCCCCTCCCCCAACCCAAAATTAGAATAAGGGGGATGCCCACTCCTTCAGCTCCAGACATTTGCAGTAATCTCTGCACAGTGTCCACTTACCCTTTTAACCAGATCAATGTCTCGGGTGAGACCATGTTGTGGGGATTTACCTCGGGTTCGTGAACCTTGACCTGGGTGAAGCTCTTTCTGGGTTCCCAGCCCAGAGTGCGTATAAGCCGCAATGTTGCTAAGGGTTGATTGCCTTGCAGGGGAGTCGGCTTGTGGGGCTCGTGCCTGAATACAAAGACAGAATTGCACACATATGTTGTCGAATGCAGCACAGAAGGTTTCCTTCCATCTCTGTTGTGGCTTCAGCACAGACTTCTGAGAAAGCGTGGGATCTGCCGCCATCTTGATGCCACAAATCCAGGATACCAAAAGATTGATATGTGCCCAGGAAGAAGGTGAGGAACGTGAGCAGTATCACGTAGTGATGGGGACCAGGGTGACCCCCACCAGTCCAAAGGAGGGGAAATTGTGGCTCTCAGATCAGCCTGCAGGATCCTGCTGGAAAGGTCAGCTGCAGCTCCCAGCCGGTCCCATGCTAGGCCTCAAATCAAGTAACACAGAGCACCAACGCTGCAAACCTCCAAGTGCTTTGCAACAACCAGACACCTCCATTCATCAGCCCAGCTCAGACTGTCCCCAAAGGTAGCATGATTATCAGTATTTAAGCAAAGAGTCTGCAGACCTCATGCTCCATGTGACCACTCGACATGGTGGTCGAACCCCACCCTCTGGTAAATGATTTTTTTTAAAAGCCCAAGCAAAATGTAAAATTTTTGGGCAATTAAGTATATATGACTGGCAGGCTATGCACCCATACCGCATAATCGTGCATAAATGATTAGCATAATTGCAAATTACATTTGTTTATTGCAAATTATGCCATAACCAGTCAGAGAGCTCACTACATAATGGCACAGGGAGCCGCCACATTACAAGCCTATAAACAATGAATACATAGACTAGCTCACTGTATCCAATGCTACAAGCCCGCTCTTCAATCTAACTACAGCGTATTATACACACACAATGCAACCCCTATTCATTTATTTTTACTAATGGTGTTAGTTGGGGCCTCATGTTTAGAGCCGCCACTGCCACTTGTCTGGTTACAATTATGTGTCTGTTAGTCCACCTATTGTACAGCACTATGGAATTTGCTGTATTCTGTAATGCTGTAGTTTTGTAAGATAAGTTGCCTGAATATTGATATATGATTTCAATTTGGAGGAAAAATTTATTATTGGTGGGAGATAATACAAAATAGATCACAGGGACATGCAATAAGTGGCAGTGTTATAGTTTAAATAGAAGTGCATTAGACCGATACAAAGAGTAAAAAATGGGCTGGTGTATGTAATTAATCTGTGGATAGATGGGGCATCAGATGATACAAAATATTCTTGAATGTGGAGATAAATAATAAAGCAGGTAGGTAGATGGCATACCATGGATAGCATGTTGATATAATGCATGGCTGTGGAAAAGCAATATGAGATATGACAAGTAATATGAAATGGCTTGACTTTGTTCCACTAGAGATATAGTGATTAGACTTCTTTTGGCATATGGGTGAAATAAGGACAAGATGTTGGCCAGACGTTTCAGAGTAAAGCAGTCCAATATCAAGTTTCATGATTCAAGAAGTAGTGTTAATAGAATTTGAGTTTCAAGGTGTAGAGTTAAGAAAATTACATTGTGGTGTTTAGAATTAAGAGCATTAGGGATAGGGAGTTTACAAATTAGGGAAGAGGAATGTGTTTTCTCTCTTTTGTAAGGAGAGCAGGTTATTATAGTGCTAAGAGAGCTACTGTTGGAAAACGTCACTTATATTTTTCATGTACATGTTTCTATGTGAATGTGTGTACATGGTATGAATGTTTGTTTGAACTGATTATGGAATATTTGGAAAAGCATGGGTGCATTTATATACTTATTGGGCATATGTGTAGTGTCAATATTTGTGAATGTACTGGTGTAGATGAGGAAATATGTGTCAATACAATGTGATATTTTTGTGTGTGACAAGTGTACTGTATGTCAATGTATTATGTATTTGTGTGGAGTAGTAGTGTGATTACAGTTGTGTATATTTGTTTTGGGTCAGTGTGTATGCATGCATTTCTTGAAGATTGCGAATGCACTGCACCTTTTTGTGTGCTGTAAGTAGGTGAATGCATATTCCCATTCCCTCTCCTTCCTGTGTCTCTTCCCTTTCAAATTCCCATAATAATGCATCTTGTTGTTATCTTACATCATTTCCGTGTATGTCTCAACCTCTCCAAAATTTGTACTTATCCCGCTGACAACTTATATGGTGAGTAGATAACCAACTCCAGGAATAAATAAATAAATACATAAATAAATTTAAAAAAAGAGAAAAAGAAAAACAAAGCACAACTACATGACATAAAGATAAGTACACTTAATACTAAGTTATCATTATCCTTCTACACAAATGTATCCACACAACCTACAATATACCCAACACGAAAGTAATAACATTTTAGCTTGGGTAAAATGATCAATAGAGATGAAGCAAAAGATGTCTAATGATTGAGCTGTGAAACTGTGAGCTGCATATATAATTGCACTATTACCGATACCCTAAACACCTTTCACATAGAACAAAAGTGGGAAAAAAGAAAACTGAAAGGTTTAACTAACCTTTTGAAATGACATTTTTATGACATAAAAGAAACAGTTGTTAAATAGCTTTGATGGAAGCCAGAAATATACTGACATATGCATACATTACAGTTATGAACAGTTCTGCTTCAGAAATATGTTTCAAATCATTATAGAGTACACCTAGTTTAACATAAGTGGGTAAATAAGAATTTCACGGTGACCTGATTTAAAATAAAACAAAAATTTCTAAAAATTATTTAACTTACCAAAAATATAAAGACTACAATGTAGAATATGTAAAAAAAATAAAATAAAAAATACTGGCTGCAAACAAACAAAATAATGAAAAAAATAATCCAGATGACTGAAGGTTTATAAAATAAACAGTTTCTTTTTTATCCAATGCATTTATATGCTCCTGCTGATTTAGTAGTTCTAATCTTTACAGTGTTTGGCTGATTTGAAAGCCAACCATATTGCATCTACAGGCAATTCTAGACATGCAAGGCTTGCCAATTAAGTCAGTAAAAAACACATGTCAAT
This sequence comes from Pelobates cultripes, assembly GCA_933207985.1. NCBI lineage: Eukaryota > Metazoa > Chordata > Amphibia > Anura > Pelobatidae > Pelobates > Pelobates cultripes. The sequence goes on along the minus strand of OW240912.1, from coordinate 91,308,000 downwards.
CTGCACCCTTATTTGGTAAATTTTTTATACCAGGCTGCCTACTACTAAGATGTCCTATGTGAAATATGGAATCTATACACAGAAATGTATGTATAATCCTTAGTGTGCAAAACTCAATGTTACTGTCAGTCCCCTTGTACTTACTCTGGTGGTCCTTCAATCAGCCAACGCTCCGATCCGGAGGACCACCTCTCCCATGCAGCATGAGGCGCCTGACCCTTTTTAAGACGTGCGCATGAGTGTAGGCATCATTACCAGTGGTGTATTTGGGATTTGTGCTACCCTAGGCATGATGGAACTCGGGCACCCCTAATTTACATTTGCCCCACCCATTCCTGTCAATACAGCACCTCTTCCTGTTAAAGACTAACACACACACACACTGATTAGACACAATCTGACAGACACACAATCATTGACTCCCTCACAGACCCACACATACTGACAGACCCACACAATCAGACACACAGGCTCCCTCACAGACCCACACAATCACTCAGACACATTCTCTCCCCCCCCCCCCACTCACAGATAATTTTTTCATTTTAATTGAAATCCACCCAGCCTCCCTACCTTACCTGGGGTCCAGTGGGGCTGATTGGGCAGGGAGGGAGGCAGGCGTGCAGGCAATTGGGCGACTAGCTGAATGCCGGGAGCTTGAAAATGACGTCATATTCCGGCTCCCGGGCATCACTATGCGGCAAATCAGAGCTCCCTCGCCGCCCGCCTTGGAACTCCGCTGCTGCCTGGCTAAAAAGGTATTTGCCTGGGCGTTTTTTGCTGCCCCCTAGAAAATGTGCCGCTCAAAAAGCTCAGCACATTCACAACTTTTGGGGGCGTGGTTATCCCTGTTGTGGTTCCTAGTGTCTCCAGTGTACCAATAGCACATTCTTTTGTTAGTTTTGTATATTTTGGGTATTGACCCAGCTTGCTCTTGACTACTCTGTTTTCTGTCTCCCCTGATTCGTCTTTGTCGCTTGTATTTGTGTATTCCTGGCTTCCTTTGACCTTGGCTTGTTCTGATTTTCCTTGTATTTTATTCTATCTGGCCATTCTAAGGACTGGTTCAGGGAACTTTTGATCTGTCTCTATTTCTTCTGGTGGATTTACATTCTGTATGTTGGGTTATAATGCTTCTGTAACACAATACCTTATTTCATTGTTGCATCAAGAGCTAGGGATTTTGCAAAATGAGAGTGTTGGACTCTTGTAGAGACCATTGTTCTAATATAGACCATAAATCATATTTTACTGCATTTGAGGAATTCTACATCATTCTTTTTCAGCATGGTATCCAGTTACCAGTTATTTGAAGTGACAAAATCTAAAGATTTAGGCCTCAATTTAATATGCTTTCCAAATGATTGAATACGGTTAAAAAATATTTTCAAATTACATATCTACAGAAGTCACCATTAAAGTCTATGGGGATTTTTGTAGATTAATCATTTGGAAAGTGTTTCTAGCATTATTCAATCATTTGGAAAGTATACTAAATTAAGGGCTATGTTGGCATTGTTTTACTTTGTTGGGCTTGGTAGGTTAGTATTATTTTAATGACAGGTTAGTTATGGATCACTTAACCTCCATGCCCACACATGTTTAAATGCATGGGAGAAGAAAAAGCTTCAATCTTTATTAACAATGATGTCACTTACGCTATAGAGACTAGTTTTGAAGATTAATTTTGGACTGAACTGCAGTTCATCTGAATTCTGGCCAGTCAAGTGAACTAGCACATTCGAGACCCACTCTCCAGAATCACAGGCAGATTTTTTTTATTATTTTTGAGGGGTGGGGGTCAATAAGCAGCTACATTTCCCAATTGTGTGGGCATTATCTGCTGTCCAATCAAGATGTGGGAAAAAAAAGTTTAATAATAGTTAGGGGAGAGCTACTAAGTGTTGATTTTATTCACAGATCAAGCATTGATACAACTATACTTTCAAGAAGGATTCTCTTAGACACATTGACTTCAGCATCATAGACCATACATGAGGTGTGGGGTAAGGAGAAAGCCTGGGTAATTTATTTTTCTGTGAGATTAGGTTTAGCTATTTGCTGTATTTAGCTTGAAAGTACTACCAGTGGCACGTAAATCAACTTTGAGTGGGAGTTAGGAGATTGACAGGATATTTGTCATTGATCTGACAGTTTACTAATATACGGTTGTTACAAGGTTTTTGTTTTTTTGTTTACTGCCTGGAGAAATAAAATACTATTTTCTTTTTTCAGTGTGTTCAATCCAGTGTTTGCTGAGCAAATTTTTGAGCAGTGAAGCACTATGCAGTGTTTATCATCAAATGTAATAATGCTACAGTAGTACCAAGCAGCCACTAATTTTTCAACAAAAACACCTATTTTTGCTTTATACAGTTTTGATAATTTACACAACACACAGTCATTTGTATACCTAAGATAAAGAAACCAAACATTATTAATGTTACATCCTATTCCCAAGAAGAAATTGAGGAAGAGTAGGGGAACAACTATCAGCAATAGTGCCATGGCCTCTGAGAGTCACCATTGCTACCATCACTAATAGTAGAATTCAGCATCAGAATAGCAGCAGGTTCATTAGGTCTGGTTCACCACCGAAGAGGCAATTGGATCTTTCTCAACCATTTCATGCTGCAATAACTCCTATTGCCAATTCCACTGGCACTTCAGCTCCTTCTACCACAGGTGGCTCAAGCATTACAGCTTCTGCATTTTATGACTCTCAGAGGAAGGAATCGGTGAAATCAGGGAAATTGTTGCCAGTATCTTTGTTGGATGGATCAAAGCCCACTTAAATAAACATCTTTCGGCAACCAGATGAATGGTATCAAATTGTTTGGGGACATAGGCATGCTCCAGTCTGCAAGCTCCATTTGTGGTCAGACAGAGCTGCTAACATGGTCAAAGCTCTTTGAGATGATTCCTTGATAGGTGTGTGCTGTTCTGCAAATATCCTACATCTTTCAGTGAAGGCTGTATTTAAGGGACCCAGTGCAAATCATATTGAGCATTGCATGACAATCGCTGGGTATTTCCACCTTAGTGTGGGCTAGTCCATTTTTGAGGGAAAACAGAGCTGTCCATATAACATCCATGACAGGATGTCAAAATGCCATTTAACTCCACCTTAGACATGTGGAAAATAATTTTTTTAATAGCATAGGGCAATCGTCCCACCACCCAAATGGCCTTAATTCCTGATTGGGGCGTGAGGATTGGATACTAGTAGGACAGCTAGTGGTACCTCTTACATTATTTAGGAACATAACAGACAATATGAACTCCATTAACACAATTTTGGGACAGGTTATCCCTTTACATCTCATAAACATGATGGACGCTTAGCTGGAAAATGGTTAATTAGTTCCTGGTGGAACACTCTACACTGATGTAGCAGCAGCTGTTAGGAAGCTAAAACATACACTCAATGCTTGCCTTAGTGAACAAATTAATTATTGTGCCAAACTGAGGATTGCTTCTCTGTGTGATTTTAGGATTAATGTGGCACTTTGACCAAACAACCTGACTGGAAGCACATACTTATTAACATAGTCCGTTATTTTGAGATAACTAGAAGCATGTTGGTTGTGGACGATGTGTGAATTGAACCTATTATATTGCCATTGTCTACTACTCTCAGCAGCAGTGCTGATAGCATGACCCCCGACAGAAGAGTGGAGCAATACTTTTAGTGGTTTGATGGGAGAAGGTGAATAAGTAAGCAGCTGAAGGGACAGTAGTGCCTCTGAAATGGTCTGTCTGCTTACCCTCTGAGTTACTGGAATGCTCTGTGCCAAATTACCCATCAGCTATTCTCATATCCACTGACCAATGTCCAAAGTGACACAGTATTTTCTTTTACAGGGAACATTCTGAATCACTAATGATTACAAATCTTCATATAACTGATAGAGAATGTAGCCTTCAAGTTCAATCTCTTGAATTTTGGTTACCCTGCTCTTCAGTTTGATGAATCATTATTTCCTATCTGATATCCAACCTTCAAAGGTGTGTGTTTCTAATTTTATAAAAGTATGATAAAATCTGACATGAAATAAAAAAAAAATATTTGAAGTAATCTTTGTCCTGCATTTGCTCTCATTGTTTTTTTTTTTTAATGCCTTTCATTGTAATTTTGCCCTGCATGTGGTTTACCCTTCCACCACAGAAACAGTTGGGAAAAGTTGTTAGGGCACTGTTTGTTTTCCACACCAGAGGATGGTCACTGACTCTACAGATTAGAGGAGTAAGAAAACTTTGTTCTGTGTAAGAGGAAGGGGCGAGTGGGTGCTTAATTGCCCATTGACTCTTTCCATTCATTTTTTGCGGAATCTCCTATTTTGGACTTAAAATTAATTCTGCTCCCCATTTTCATAATACAAGAAAGCGAAATCATAAAGCTATATGTGTGTATATGAATTTATATATGCATACTAAGTGTATTTTTTAATTAATATATATATATATAAATAAAGAAAAATATGAAATATACACGTGTCCATATATATATATATATTTTTACATAATTAAGTAATTTTATTAATTGCAATTTGGGGGAACTGCCTGACAACCCAGGCCGAAAGTCCAGAGAATTTAATTTGCTAGCTCTATATTTAACCTTGTAACTTTCCAAGACACCCTAAAACCTGTACATGGGGGGTACGGTTTTACTCAGTAGATGTCTCTGAACACAAATATCAGTGTTTCAAAACAGTAAAACAAATATCACAGCAAGTGTTACTTGTTCTTATAGCCCTATAACTTTCCAAAAAAAAGCCAAGTACATGTTAACATTGGGTATTTCTAAACTCAGGACAAAATTTGCAAACTATTAAAAAGTTAAAGTCCCTAATATACATCAGCATGTACTTCTGAATGTTATGCAAAGGCAGGACTTCAGAGAATGTCAATGTGGACATTTGTCCTTAGATGGACAAGAATATCCAATTCCTCTTCTTGCTTTGCTTGTTTAACAATATTAAAAATAAGTCTCCTGTCTCTGCGAGCAATAGCTCCAGGAATACATCTCACAAAGCCACTATTGTCCAACTCCACAGCTCTTATGATAGAATCCCCCCAACAAAAACTGTTTTCTATCAGGCCTCACCTTGTTCTTTTTGTCATTGGGTGCAATCTTGCACACCTTAGACATAGAGGATGGTGGTTTCTCAAATTCGGCACCTGAGCCTGTCTATTACAGTTAATTAACAAATCCCAGACTTAAAAAATACAATCTCCTGATGCCATCTTGTGTACTTTTCCTTGGTAATACATAACTGGTGACAATGTTTGGCATGGCTGAAAGATACTCAGTCTCCATAAAACAAAAAAAAAATCTTAGTTCTTTCTAAACACTTTGGCTAAAAAAATAAAATAAAAAAAGGCAGAATTTAGTTTACACTGCTGTTTGACTCAGTTGACTTTTGGTACCAATCAGAGAAGCCTTTTTTGGGGGATGGGGGGGAAGAAAAGCAGAAAAAGAGGACTATGCTGACATTCAAAACTGGCAACAATATAGTTTGGATTAATGGATATGCAATTAAAGGATCTTAACATGTATAGCTTGGAGGAAAGACAAGACAGTGGGGATATTATCGAAACATTTAAATACATAAAGGGAATCAACACCATAAAGGAGGAGAGTATATCTTAAAGAAGGAAAACTACCACAACAAGAGGATATAGTCTTAAATTAGAGGGGAAATAAAAATTATTTCAGGAAGTATTACTTTACTGAAAGATTAGTGGATGCATGGAATAGCCTTCCAGCTGAAGTGGTAGAGGTTAACAAAATGAGAATGTTTATGAATGGATATAAGGCTATCCTAGATATATATATAAAAAAAAAAAAAACAATGAAAGAATTTAAAATATTGGACAGACTATATAATCCAAATGGCTTTTATCTGCCATCACAATCTATGTTTCTATGCAAGATATACTACTGGCATACTATAACTGGCAATATTTAGTCTTGGATCAACTTGGCATCCATCTGGCACTCTTTATAAGAGAAATATCTGCCTTTTGATTTAGCAGAAACAATGGGACCATCACTTAATATTTTAATGAATGCACTGTTTAACTGTTTATCTGCTGGCAGCTGAGTGTTGCCAATGACCATATTTATAGCAATCTTAATTATGATCGATTGCGCCTTTAAAGCCTTAACAAAATTGTGTCTCCCACTATTCCCCAATGATGAACTATTTTCAGAATGAGAAGATATGGCCTAAAATACCTAACTTAATCTTCCATAAATAAAGTCAGTTGAAAAAAAAGACCATCGAGGAAAGTTTGTCAATAAATTTTTATTAATTTACGGTTTGTCAGTCATAAGATGAGATATAGAAACTAAGAGAAATACATATGTAATTTATCTTTAAACAGCACTGTTATGCCGAATTTACCTTTCCCCTATCAATTCCTCTTCTCTCCCTCTCTCAGGATCTGTTCTTCATTTCTTCCTGTCTGCTCTAGTTTTCTTTAAAACTTAAGAAACTCAATTCAACAGTAGGTCCCCCCTATTGTTTTTTAGGGCCCCCACCCACCACTCAGGGGTAGGGGTCTGGGGGGAGGACAGTAGGTCCCCCCCACCATTCTTATTTAGGGCCCCCACCCACCGCTCAGGGGTGGGGGCCGGGGGGGAGGACAGTAGGTCCCTCTCACTTATTGATTTTTAGGGCCCCCACCCACTGATCAGGGATGGGGGCCAGGGGGGAGGCCAGTAGGTCCCCCCACCATTCTTATATAGGGCCCCCACCCACCGCTCAGGGGTGGGGGTCGGGGGGAGGACAGTAGGATCCCCCTTATTGTTTTTTAGGGCCACCATCCACCGCTCAGGGGTGGGGGCCGGGGGAGGACAATAGGTCCTCTCCCTTATTGTTATTTTGGGCCCCCACCCGCCGCGCAGGGGTGGGGAATGGGGGGAGGACAGTAGGTCCCCCCCACATTCCTATTTAGGGCCTCCACCCACTGCTCTGGGGTGTGGGCTGGGGGGAAGGACAGTAGGTCCCCCCACATTCCTATTTAGGGCTCCCACCCACCCTTCAGGAGTGGGGGCCGGGGGGAGGACAGTAGTTCCCCCCTTATTGTGATTTAGGGCCTCCACCCTCCGCGCAGGGGTGTGGGCCGGATAGTAGGTTTAGTAGACATGCCCCTACCTGCGGTATAGCGAGTAGGGGCATTTGGGAGATTTTAATCTCCCTTATGCTATTATGGGAATTATATTGACCCCCATAGAGTGAGGGAGGACATGAGGGGCTTAGGATGTGGTGGAGAGCACAGCTCCCTGCCGCTTCTATCTTTACATATTACAAGGAGGGAGCTGCGCGCCAGTAGCTCCCTCCTTGTAATAAACTGAACGAACAAACGAACACTGATATTCGGTGTTCATTTATTCATCTGACATTTCTAGTCATTCATTCGTCTTTCTGACGAATGAATGAATAGATGAAATTCCCATTCGCATGCCCAAGTGTTTCACTGGGCATGTGCGGGAATCTCACAGCACTATCTAGTGTGGGCAGATGACGTGTCCCACAGGGACTTCATCTACCCACACAAAGATGGCGGCACCCTGAATATAGATTGGGGCAGAAAATAAAGAATAAAAAATAGGTAATATGGGGGGGTTAGGGGCATTTGGAGGCGTCTAGGGGGTCAGTTAGATGTAGTGGAGGCAGGAGAGGGGTTAAAAAAAAAACGGGATTCGGCCATGGCAGTGCTGCTTTAAGAAGGTTCTGTTTGTGCACTGTAATTAAAAATGACCTTAGCCCAAAGTTTAGCATGAGGACGTTTTTGAAGGTACTCCATAATTTCAATTCTATTTTGCGTTTTGTCTCTCATCATGTTGTTGTAATCAAAATGTTATCCTCTTATTAGCTAAACATGACATTATTCAGAGCTCAAGAGTTGACTTACCTTCTGCACCAACACCAAAATTAATACAATTCAATTTTAATAAAAAATTAATACATTATTATGTGTCATAGAATACAAGCCTTGGGTGAATCAACCTCTGGAGGTGGTCATTGCCTACCTAATACTATAACTGAAATCAAACCTAGCATATGTAATCATTTATAAAAAACACAGAGTGCTCTGTGAATATATAGGCGCTTAGGTACGGTTATAAAAAAATCTAACAAGCTCACACGCTACTACACTCAGGTGGATATCCCCCTATTCCACCCCACACCTGAGAGCAAACAATCAAAAACAGGAAGGTATACAATACACCAACGAGAGAAGTGGAGCGTGTAAGCGTGGAGCGTGTAGGATACACCTACCTTTTGTTGGGATGTAGGGATTAAGCTGTAAAATGGAGGAAAACAAAGGTTAGGTGTCCCCTGTATGTAATAATTTAGTTAGTGGAGTTCAATATGAAATATACTAAATGAATACATAGATATACCATAATCGTAAGAAGACTAATGTTCACCTTCAAAATTATAAATAGCATCCTTGGAATGAAGGTGTGCGGAATATATAACAGCAAGAGTTTGTTATCGAGAGGAAATAGCACTGATTACCACAGGACTGGAGAGAATTGGTGAAGGGTCCTTTAGACAAAAAAAACTACAATTATGCATATATTAGGTTAAATGATGTTTTAAAATAGTATATCATCATGTACAGTTACAATATAGTGCAGCAGGACTGGCATGTGCATAATACACATACATTATAATATTTAGAATGTGTATTGGGTTATTAAAAAAAACAAAAAAACACACCACAGCACTGACTCTTAATAAGATAATTTATCTCCCTGATCTCACAGTCTGTTTAATTTGCACATGTAGATTCACAATATAGTTATTTGGGAAATAATATTCAATGTTTTGCATATATATATATATATATATATATATATATATATATAATTTTTCCTTTTCTCACTATTTAATTTTTTTGAGAATATTTTTGCAAAACTGTGAAAATAGACTGTAAAAACAATTTCCAATGTGGGTTTCAATTCAATATTTTTGTTTAAAGGGACACTATAGTCACCAGAACCACTACAGCTTCATGTAGTGGTTCTGGTGTCTACAGCTGTCTATGAAGACTTTTCAATGTAGTGTTCAAATTGCTGCCTAGTCACTCAGTCACTCAGAATGCCACTAGAGGTGCTTTGCATTTCATTGCTGCACTGTGTGTAGCACTTACATTCAGCATCTCCATGCTCTGCATAGAGATTCTTAATGCTCCCCATACAGATGCATGTATTCAATGAGGAGATGCTGAAAGGTGCAGCATGGCTTTTTATAGTGCATGAGCAAAAGGGGAAAGCATTGGATTAACTGAGATCATAAGACTAATGATATCAGCCATGGAGGCAGGGTCAGCCGAGAGGCAGGGCCAGAGGAGAAAAAAATATATGTTTAAGGATCTTTTTACTCCACTGTGAGGAAGGGTGGGTGCGGTAAATACGTGTTTCTATTTCTAACACTAGAGTGTTCCTTTACTTTAAGCTTTAAAAATTATTTAATATTTTGATAATTTCAATACATAGATATATTTTATACATTATATTTTAATATTTGGAAAAAAACATTTTAAAAGTTTATCCAAGAATATTTAATAATTTGTAAAGCGTATCCAAAATATTAAATTGAGAATTTAACCACGATCTTAGTAGACATTGCTGCAATAAAGTAGTCATTCATCTGTTAAAGGTTATTTATATCATTTAAATATTAAAACATTCTATGGGTGAAGAACACATTTGACATACAGCTCATACATGTCTCAAAACCATCTGGAAGCTATGGAAGAGAAATGATGGTGGAAAAACCTAAAAATAGTTGTCCAACAACATAAACTTGGCCGAACTGCCACATTTACTATGTTGACTTTTTGCAAAATTCTAATGCTCTTAACAAACAAGTAGATAAACTTAGATAGTATCTTGCCTACAAATCTCTACATAATGCTGCTCTGACCTACTTATCCTCAGTAATATACAAATATGTCCCATCTAGGCCCGTACGCTCTGCCGAAGACCTACATCTAACCTCTGTTCATATTCCTACCTCTGATGCTCGCCTTAAAAAAAATCTCCTTCTGTTAGACTTTCATCAATTCTCCACTCTTTCAAAAAAAAATTTAAAAATATTTACTTCTTCAGGAACGCATATCAATTAAACTCAACAGCTTTCCCTCCTCGCACCCTGATTCCTCTCCTACAAATATCATCAAAACATTAAGCCCTCAGAGAATACTATCCTAGCAACCTACTTTTTTTTTTACCTATACCCTTACCTTTTGTGTCACTATACCAACTTCCTCTAGCATGTAAGCTCATTGAGCAGGGCCCTCAATCCCCCTGTTCCTGTGTGTCCAATTTGTCTGGTTGCAAGTACGTATGTTAGTCCACCCATTTTAGAGCAATAAGAAATTTGTTGGACGCTTAATAAATAATAAATAATAATAATAATAATAATAATTATAATAGTAGTATGTCTCAATTCTTGAACCCTCAAATCGCCTCAACCCCAGCAACAAGCAAAGAAGTCTGCCTTTTTTGTTATGAAAGGAAAAATTCACTATATATTTGAGGAGATTGATAGTATTTCTTCAATTTAACTCACTCCACTCTGAATGAGATTCATTCACCCTCTTATGTTTTGTATATCTTCTCATGGCCTGTGATACTGCAAGGTGTTCCACAATAACTAATTATCAAACACAGAGAGATAGGAATGTCTGACATATATGAAATGGATCCTGGGGAAGCTAGACTTCGGCCCATACTCTTGTACAAACACCAGAGCACCAAAGAGATCTACCATTACTTCCTTGGGTTCAGCATTATTCACGACTTTTATTCCTGTGGAACAAAGTGCTGCATGGGTTGCAGTTACTTTTGTATCTGAAATGTTCTGTTGGAACTTACTCATGATTGTATTCTGCCTAATTTACTTCTCCTGATGTTTTTCTCTTTCTTGTTTCTTTTGTTGTGGTCAGTGCCTTTGGCGCTTGCACTATACAACACTGCCCAGACCCTCAAATATTGTTCTTTTTACTCCTGTAAAACTACCTATCCTCTGGGATCCTGAATATCTCTCTTAATTACTTTTTTCTTTTGGGATTCTCCATGATGTATTTAGTGTTTAGTGTTTTTCTTTTGTGAATGATATCATAACAAACACAATCTAACAAGTTTATTCTCTTATGAATATGTGCTGCATGTAGCATTGTTATTTTTATTTCTGTTATGTGACTATTCTAAATGTACTTAGTAAAGTCAAACAGGAATTGGGGGCACAACCAAAACATGTATTTTGCAGGAATGTGTCCAACTCCTGTCTCGTCTTTACTATGCAAGTTCAGACCAGATTCCCTTTGGGATTAAGCACCCCGCCCAGCCCTTCATTTTAAGAGGACCCTTTGGAGGTGACCACATGTATATATTGGAGGTGGTTTTGGATAGTAATGTCAATAGTTATACATATAGCAGATATTTGCATTGTGAGTATATACATCAAAGCCCTATCACTTTGATTGTTTAGTTTTGACACTAAATTTTGTTTTAATTACATTCACCATATTTATTGCATTATATATATTCACATCTTACAATGGATTATTATAATACACATTTGCAGATTTAGCACTAGCACTATTTAATTTGTCTTCCACGTTTGAATTAGTGTAAGACCCAATGATATCAGGGTATATATAAGGCCTTATTTGTTTGCTTTGAAGGTGATTTTTAAGTAGCCTTGTAAAATTAAAAAATATATATATTTTTTTACATGTGCACTGTTCGAGAGAGAGAGATTTTTTTCCCCAAGTAGAGATTGTAGCCGTATTAGTCCAATGATGCAGATTAAAAAAAAAAAAAAAAAGAGATAAAATTTGCATCTTGTAATACCTTTTTTATTGGACAGCCAGAATTTTTTAATGACAAGCTTTCAGGAGAATCTCCCTTTCTCAAGTCGGAAGCCTTTCAGATAAGACAGGTTTGATAGAACATAGACACCATTCTTGCAGAGAGGGTCGTAAATATCTTATGCGAAGATCACAGAGTGAGGGGAGAGAGAGAGAAAAAAAAAAAAAGCGAACAGTGCAGAAGATGGTGCTTGAAGGAGGGAGTATTAATATAAAGAATGCATGAATTCCCATCCAAGAGTTACAGGATATGCATGAAGGCCTATATCCAGCATACACAGACACACTCGTACATATACACAAGAACATACAATATACATATAAAAACAACCAAATGCCCAAATATATGTACATGCACAACTACACAATCAACCACACACAAGCACCAATACATGTACCTACACATATACCAATCTGCCTGCACATACATACCCATATATATGTACACATACATGTTGTAATCCTTTATAGCAATTAGCATCACCGTCCTCTAGGGTAAAAACAACATGTGCAGTCTTTTGGTTGCAATTCAATCTCTTTATTTAAAAGTCCAATCAGGCGGTAACAACACAACATAACATAACAGATTTCCCTTTAAATCAAATCCTAGCTCGTCTGAGCACTATCATTGTTATTATTAACCAAGGGTTCTAAACTAACAAATGTAGGTTTCACACTCGGGACAGTTATGTGATAAGTCATTGCTTGTGGCCTTTGAAGCATCTGAATTGTTCCTCAGTCTGGTCTTGTGCCTGTAATGGAACTTTTAGATATGTTCCACCACCATAGTCATATTGTCCCAGGCTCAGTATAAGGATTTGTCCTCTATTTCCAGTGTCCCCACTTATCTGGTTTGATAATTTCTCAATGTCTGAGTTACTTTCAAACTCAAACTTTACAAAGACTTGGAGTGTAACTAGCCTTTTTGTATCTCCTACACGTCAAATTCCTTCATGACCTGAACTTTCCATGTGCTCAACCTCTTCAAGACCTGGTTCTGTCACCAGCTCATCCACCACTGGAACAGGTCCCTCCATGAAAGGCTCCAAGAACACCCTCCATCTGTTCTGTGAATCCCTGGGAACCTTCCTTGCTTTCTTCAAGTAATGCTACAGGTCTCTATATCCTCAGGAGGTTGGCCAGGGAGGCTATCTAGAGCACCCTCCTCTCTCATGAATGCAGTCTTTGATCCCCGCTACATCCCATCTGGCTCGGCCTGGCATGGAGTGCTGTTCCTGTGCCGGAGGCTCAGACTCCAAGCTTAGCTCATCTCTTCTTTGCCTGCTTTCCTCCCTAGGGGTCTCCTCCACTTTCTCGGCCTTAAGGAGCCACCTCTCAATGTCTGCAATGCTTTCCTCAGGGCTGTCTGGCAGTCTCTCTGCTCCCTAGGGGGAGTCCTGAGACGCAGAAGTGGACTCTTGCTAGGTCAGGACAGCCCTGGTATCGAACAACCGGTCAGGCAGTCTGAGTCCCGCTTCTAAGTCCACTACATCATTCATTCTATTTACGGTGTTCCCAGAATCTAGCAGCTGTTCCAGGCAGTCAGTGCGCACAGGCACTGTAGATGTAGTCTTTGGCAGCAGATCCAGTTCTACGGCTCCCGGACAATCATTCAGAGTCCTTGAAGCAATCCCAGGTGTCTCTGAAATATTTAATTCTGCTATGACAATGTCATCTACTTTGTCACTTTTGCCTTGCTTGGTCTGGCTTAGCTGCGGATGTACCTATTTTTTCATTACAGATTCTGTAATTGTTGCTTTCTCTTGGCTTAGATCAGAAACGGCTACTTTGCCTTTGTTTTACCACTATTTCTCTGCCTTGCGTTTCTCTGTCTAACTGTCCTACACCTGGTCGACATTCTTGGGTAGCCTCTGCTACTAAACAGTGCACAGCATTGTTGAGCTCAATTGTGGTGCTTTGCTTCTCTCTATTTTGCTCAGCTCCTTTGCTGTTGTCTTCTCTGACTCCCCAAGTCAGTCTGCTTTTCATGCCTTTGAGTTGTTCACTTGGGTGTAAATCAGTGACTTCTGCTTCATTTTTCTTTCCCTGGCTATATCCATGAACTTTACTTACTCCTTCTGGGTGGTTTTTGCTTACCACCAGCACTCGGCCTTGCATGCCTTTTTTCCTCACCCTTGCAGTTTTCTTTAGGATGCTTCTGCATGCTTTAGTCTCATCACCTTTAAACTGCATATTTATACTGGTCTCATTCTTTATAGCATATACCAGTTTGACACTGCTGGCCTCAATCACACAGTCTTTTTCCCTCCTTTTGTTGCCTTGGGAGAATTTATCAATGCCTCTCTGTTTTCCGATGTCATTCCAGCTTTCTCTTGAAACGTGAAAGATTGTTTCTGAGCTTGAAATTTTTTTTGTTTCCAACTCTTTTTCTAAGACCTATTTATCTGTTGTGATGCCAGTCAGAGCAAGTTTGAGGCTTTCACGTGAAACTGCAATATTTTGGTTTTCAAACACTTGTCAACTTCAGCAATCAGTTTGTCTAGTTCTCCCTTCTGACTCTTCGTCTGCCCTTTCTTAGTTTGGCTCATGTCATCAGTGTCATCATCACGGTCTCCTGAAAATTATGCTTTTTCTTTATTTGGCCTTTCCTGCACCTCCAGTGCTCCAAGCCAGCCTGCTGCTTTCCAACCTCCAAGGTAGAAACACAAATCTCTGCTACCTGCTTCCAGGGAGGAAACCATCAATGTCCCCCTACCTGCCTACCAGGGAGGGGATTTATTCCCACTGCTGTATTTGATTGCCTCCAGCTGAGCAGAAGGTTGGAGACAGCATGAATACCTGGTCTGGACTTATGTCTCACCAAAAAACAATAAACAGCGGAGTGGAGCACTGACCCACCCTGCTTTCCAAATGCTCCAACCCAGGGGCCCATAACTAAACATTGTTTTGTTTTTTTCATTGCACACAACATGTACTCACCCTGTCGTTAAATGTTATATGCCTTTCTATAAATCTAGGGGAAATATAGATTGTTCATGTAAAGTGTTGGTAGTGGGACAGAAAGCCCAAATCAATATTTAGTCCTCTATTCTTGCTGTTAAACAATTTAATCATTCTGGCTTCAAAAGTTTTTCTTCCTTGGGTATTTTTAAAAACCCCTTCCAGTACTTTGATTATTAGATCCTTTGTTGAGTGGCCAGGCTGGGTAAATTGGTATCCCACAGGAGTGCAGTACGATTCTTCTTTGTGGTGTTTAATGGAGTGTCTGTGCATATTCATTCTGCGATTTAATTGCTGGGTGGTTTCCCCAATGTAGAATCCTAGGTGGCATTTGGTGCATTGAATGATGTATACCACATTGCTGAATGTGCAGGAGTATGAACCTTTAATGCTGTAGGTTTGTAGCCGTGTTTTCTGTGCATATGTGCTGACACAGTTTGAGGCAAGGTTTTTGCATTGACTGGTCCCATATTCTTCCCATCAGTGAGTAGCTTCCTATTGATTAATTTTTGTTGGAGGTTTGGTGGTTGTCTGAAGGCCAAAATGGGTGTTTCAGAGTATCATCTTCTGTTAACATTGGTTGTAGGTCTTTAATGATTTTCTGTATTTCCTCAAGAGCTGGGTTATAGGTGACCACAAGTGATATTCGTGTAGATATTGTTTTCTCTCTGTACTGTAGCAGGCATGTGCTTGGAGTTTTTACAGCAGAGTTGATTTGTTTGGTTATAGTCTTTGGTTTTTAGCCTTTATGTCTCATAGATTGGGAGAGTACATTTGTATGGGAATTACGGTCATTAGGATCAGAGCATATGTGATGGTACCTAGTGGCTTGGCTGTAGATGATGCCCTGTTTAGTATGGGAGGGGTGGAAGCTGTTGGTGTTGGTGACTAGAGGTTTTAAGGTATTTTCTAAAAGTCCTGAGATCTGTTCTGTGAGAGTTCCCATTCATGTAATTATGGGTACTTCCAGAATTACTTGCTTTGTGGATTTTGGGAAGCATATAGAAAGTGCCCATAGAGGAACTAGTTGGTATGAGTGATTGCAGTTCTAGATGCAAATTCTCAGGGAAGAATTTAATAAGCTCCATAAGTTGTAATGTATATTCCTTTGTGGGGTCTTCATTTAGTTTAGTTCATATGTAGTTCTGGGTGTTCATTATCACTACTGCTCCTCCCTTGTCTGCTGGTTTGATGGTGATAGCTGTCCAGTTTGGCATTTCACCCTGGTGCTGGAGTGAAATTAGTGTTCGTTTTCCTGTTGTTGTAATCCATTGTGGTTTCAGTGCTCTCTTTGTCATGGAAGTATTCCTTAAGTCGCATCCTTCTGAAAAATTCTTCCACTGATCTGAGTAGATCCCAATGTTATCAAGTTTTGTGCTATAGCAAAATATACAAGTATATGTGTTTATGTGTATGTATATGTGTACATGTATTTATGTGTATATGTATATATGTATGTATATGTGTGTGTGTGTGTGTTTACATATACATATATATGGGTTTATGTATGTGCAGGTACATTGGTATATGTGTAGGTGCATGTATTGGTGCTTATGTGAGGATGGATGTGTAGGTGGGCATGTACATAGATTTGGGCATTTGGTTGTTTTTACATGTATATTGTATGTACTTGTGTATAGTGTGTATGTTCTTGTGTATACTTGTACATATGCACTACTTGTGTATATGTGCATGTACATGAGTTTGAGTGAGTGTGTGAGTGTGTCTGTGTATGCTGGATATAGGCCTTCATACATATCTTGTAACTATTGGATGGGAATTCATGCATTATTTATATTAATACTCCCCCTTCTAGCACCATCTTCTGTACTGTTCACTTGTTTTTTTCTCTCTCTCTCCCCCCTCACTCTGTGATGTTTGGATAAGATATTTACAACCCTCTCTGCAAGAATGGTGTCTATGTTCTATCAAACCTGTCTTATCTGCACTTATGTCCCTTTAACCCCTGTATCACAACTTAACTTTGAATTATATGTGTTGTCTTGCTCAGAAATGCTTCAGACTTGAGAAAGGGAGGTTCTCCAGAAAGCTTGTCATTAAAAAATATACTCAAATAATTTTTAATGCTTTAAAATGGAAACAAAAAATATATAACTTTCTGTATATAGTAGGATGCAAAATACTTTGGCAGCAGGTGAATCATCCTGAGTCTGTGCCACCCTAAACAAATGTGAGTCTACTGTATTTGAATGTTCAGCGGTTTGTCTCCTCCGCAGTTATTTTTTTTCCCTGTGTATATTTTAATATAACAAAAATCACATTTAGTTGCAAGGGGAACATATCCTATACATCATGTGCTCTCAATTTCCCCATAGAACATAATTCATCAAACCACTACTATTCTCGGCAACAAGAGTACATTTCTTGTATCTTTAATTATGTATATTTAGGACCAATACAAGGTAGAGGGCAGTGGCGTACATACCACATTTGTAAGGGTCACAGCTGCAACTAGACCAATCACTCCAGGTGACCTGGTCGCCCTGTCAAAAAGTGAATATTGCTGAACAGGTAATATCCATAACCTAAAGTGCTTTGAGGTCACCCCTTAAAAAAGTCTAAGCCCCCATCTCCTCCCACAATCCCAAAACCATATAGAGTAAGAACCAGCTAGTCATTTTTAACTTTAGGACCATATTTGATTAGCAAAACTTAATCTGAGCATAAAGACTGCAATTTACTATTGACAAAATATTAGACTATGTACACAAGACTGAATTTATTACACGACCAGATCAAATAGCATATTTAAAGATTCTCCAAAGACTTTGTCATATCTAATGTAGTAGTGAAAGCTATTTGAGTTACAAGTGTACACAAGACTGAACTCTAAGGCAAAGAAAAGTTGTTGTTTTTTACAGTAAGAGCAATAAGGATATGTATTTCTCTGCCTGAAGAGGTGGTTTTATCAGATTCCATACAGATGTTTAAATTGCAATTGGATACATACTTGCAAAAACATAATATACAGGGATATACTTTCTAATTAGTGGGATAATAGCTGCTTAATCCTAGGAGACATCTGACTGCTATTTTGGGTTCAAGAAGGAATTTTTTCCTAGTTTGTTGCAAAATTGGAAGTGCTTCAGATTAGGTGTTTGCCTTCATTTGGATCAACAGCAAAAATCAAATGTGAGGAAGACTGAACTTGATGGACACAAGTCTCTTTTCAGCTATGTAATTACATGACCAGATCAAATAGCATATTTAAAGATTCTCCAAAAACTTTGTCATATCTTATGTAGTACTGAAAGCTATTTGACTTATGTTCCCTCCATTTGGGACAATTATATATGGAATTTTTCTATATGGTCTATGGTCTATCTCAAAATTATATGTTCCATTTTGGAGACTTTCAGCATCGAACTTTTATTGTCGATCAGTCTGCTGTAGAAAATTTCAGAAAAACACTTTTATCTATGACCCTGAATTTCACTTTATCCTAATTCAATTTAGTAGAACATAAAATATAAATTACTATCCAAGGGTCGAAAGTCTTGAGCTATTATTGTCCCCGTAACACTTTATAGATCACTCTGTTATATAGTTTAGACACTTTCTATCTGTTCTAACTAAACTTTACTAATTGTAACTACTGTTGCCTTTTCAGTCAGTGACTCCCCACACCTCCGTAACAAATATATTTTACCTCTCGGTGTTACTATTTGATCTACACTAAGAGGATTGTATAAAACACAAATATTACTATATTTCGATATAAATACACTTTTTTGAGCTATAATTTTCTAGCCGGTTTTACTTAGAACATTCAGAATATATATGGGTTTTCTATACAAAATCTATTGTTTAAGCACGATCTGCCAATTTCCCTTTTTTTCCTTACCTCAAGAGTACATTAACTACATGAATCGTTCAAGATTGTTTAATTTTATGGGCTAACAATCATAAGGATACCAATTTACAAAAGGGTAATAAACTTATTTTACGTCATCTCAGCCCCTCAGTCAGGTTGGTTTAATTAACATCCAACCAAAACTAAGGGTGTGATATTTAAACCACTGGTATACTTAGATATAGTTCCCCTGGAAGAGCCATTATTTGGCAAAATGCAAGTCGGGACAGTTTAGAGCATTGGTCGGCAGGGAGATTAGGGATGATGCTCCAGCTATATTTTAACTTTTAGACAAGCCACCATGCTGTGATTTTAGCTTGACTAGATCTTTATTTTATTTCAATATTCATTTTTGCTTGCTGTGGGGGAGCAGAGAAGGAGTTTTGTTTTCTTTACTCTATACGGTTTTGGGATTCTGGGAGGAGATGGAGGTTTAGACTTTTTTAAGGGGTGCACTCGAAGGCACTTTAGGTTACAGATATAACCTGTCTTTACAGTTCTTTTTCTGGTTATACTCCTACTTCCCTAAGCATTTATCTTCTGACTGTGATATTTGCAGTCAGTACTCCTTCACTCCCCCCATTTTTTCAGCAATATTCACTGTTTGGTTACTTTATTTATTGTTAGAACCATGTATTCATTTTTTATTTTTTTTGTTTCCTTTATATCCAAGAGTACTTGTTATATATTGTACCTATCTAATAGAATCTACAATTCTTGTTTTTTTATACTATACTTATTAAAGGTTATTTTTCAATTATCCAATTATTTATTTATGGGTTGCCCTTCCATTTATAAAGGTCAGGTTCGTGAGGTATGAGACAGTCTCCACCTCCGATCCTCCCTTTATTTTGCTTTCATATTCATAGTTAGGGGTAACCCCCCCAAATTCCATTAGCAACCTGACACATCCTCTCTGCTTATATCTACTTAATAATTAATACTGAACAAGAATACCATAATTTATGCGTTATTATTTCAAATCCTTATTGCTGCAGAAGATTGCTGAGGTTAAATTTTTTTTTAAAATAAATTATATTTTGTTATAATGACAGTACCAAATGTATTTATTCAACTGCGGTTGAGTTCCAAATACATTTTCCCGAGTATTGAAATCCCTGATTTTGGAATCCTTGCAACATAGCAACACGGCACTTGTGTCCTCTCTGTGGAAATGGAGGAAATGGTGGAAATTTTGAATGAGGGGTGCTATTTACAAGGCCGAGTGACATTTTTACTATAAAAAAGTTGTCATCCATATTCCACCTAGATTTTTTTTTTTTATTGAAATTTTTGTTTTTTATCGTACCCATGTGGGTCTTGAAACACAAGAAACATACAGTATACTTATTCATATGTTGCAATATAAGATGAACAATAGTATGTGAACATAAGTTAGCCACAGAAGGTGTGGACCAGCATTGGTACATTATCAGGAGTGTGTGAACTGCTCCGGCAGAAAGGCTGTATGGTAGGGATGGACTTAAATGCAACCCTGTCGGGTTTTAGAGTTATGGCCTTCTTCTAAGCGAACCCCAAGTCCGAGAGGGCCTCGTGGGGGGGGGGGACACTGGATATGGAGCGGCCGATCCCTCTTTTTGATGGGGGAACAAGTGAACTGGGTATGGCTCAAGGCTAACTGATCATAAACATCACATCTTTAGCTGAACAGTGCATGCCCTGGTTGTTGATGCCTCTGCGGCTCTTGGGAGAGTCAGGCCTCTGGTGTGGATCGTTGGTTGGTGTCTTGCGTGGGTGCTGGAAGGCCCAGTGCCTGGCAGAATGTTGGGAACTCTGCAAGTGTGGAGAGTTTATAGACAGTTCCTTTATGTGTGACCACCAGGAATCTGGGAGATCTCCAGTGGTATTCTATTCCCGCTTCTCTGAGGGTGCTGGTGACTTGGTTCAGCGATCTTCGCCATTGAAGCGTGGATCTGGTGAGGTCTTGGTAAATGGTAAGCTGTGCGCCTTCAAATGTTAGTGGCGTCTTGCCCCGAAGAGCCGTCATCAGGGCTCACCTAGATTTTTTTTGCCTCATCTATGATAATGGAAGAGAGTTCACCACAAAGTTACAATCATTTAATCCTGCTAGAATATACAGATTTAACCGTAGTATCTCTGCCAACACGTAGTTTCACTAAGGTTGATAAGGAATGTTCTGGAGGTAGTGTAAGAGTGTAAGTCATGCTAGCACAATGTCCAGTAGCTTTCTTTAGAAATACTAAGCACATAGAAGTAGGTTGTTTGTAGGTCTTTAGGAGGTTATCTATCTATCTATCTATCTGTCCAAATAGGTTATTGTGGGGATAAATTGTGATTGAAAACCCCTTCCACCTGAAGTCTGTGGATAGTTAATACAATGTTAAACAAAAATCTGCACACCAGTCAAGCCATAAGACTTGCCTTTTCCACAGCAATCCCAAATCTGCAGTGATGTTACTACCGCAAAGGATTCTGGGCGGGCATATGCAAATTAGTTTAACAAAGAATCACATTTTTGCCTCATTCCATTTTAAACATGGATTCCTTTTAGTCTGTGTTTGCTGTATACAACAGCTTGGAACACAACTTAGGAAAAGATGCAAAACCAGTGAACCACTCATGGATAGCTGTTTCGTTGTTAATCCAACTCATCAGCATGAGGTTGGTTACTGGTTTGCTTATTGAGGCTTGGTAGTGCTTGGGAAGCAAAATCCAAATAGGTTATGGTGGGGATAAATTGTGATTGAAAACCCCTTCTGTGGGAAAAGCAAGTCTTATGGCTTGACTGGTGTGCAGATTTTTGTTTAACATTGTATTAACTATCCACAGACTTCAGATGGAAGGTGTTTTCAATCTCAAACAAAATACAAAATACAAAATCACCAGTGTTTTAAGTGATTTGAGAAATAAAATAAAATAACTTAACTTCTAGCTACACAGCTTCCCAAGGTTATCTCCCAGTTGATAACCATAC
Organism: Pelobates cultripes; assembly: GCA_933207985.1. Classification (NCBI taxonomy): domain Eukaryota; kingdom Metazoa; phylum Chordata; class Amphibia; order Anura; family Pelobatidae; genus Pelobates; species Pelobates cultripes. Next base: position 91,286,311 of record OW240912.1, on the reverse strand, counting down.
AACATGAATATACAGAAGATAGGTTATTTAGGGATCCTGCTCATGTACCTAAAATAAAGGATAAAACATAGTGCAATGTTGTCTGGAATTATTGTATGTTATGGTGCTATATAACACTCACAAATTCCAGATGATCAGAGCGTTTTATAGGTGCCTCCCCACAATGTTGAAGGGGGGTTAAGGTTCCTCCTAATGTGATCAACGCTGGGTACCTGGACTAGTAGATAGTTCAACACTTCAGCCAAAAACCGGATACTCCAAAAAACTGTATTTATTCACAAATACAAAAAAGTATGGAGGTATACAAATACATAAAACAAATGTTAAAAGGTCCACAGGTCCTACACATTTCGTTTTTTTTCAAGAACTTCCTCAGGGACCAATCTTACATAAAATCAACAAGAGCATATAATTAACAAAAATGCAATCTAAAAAACTCTCTACCCCAGTCCACTATAAATAGGGCTAATCCCTTACAGTTCATTGGTGGGATGGTGGGTGTCTCCTCTTTCGTGGCTTCTTACTTGCTGGTCAAAACTTCTCCACAGGTGTAACTCCTTTGCCGGTAATCGCACAGTCCTTCCGTGATTCTCTATTTCACTTTCGCATTGACGGCGCCCACAATGGCCATGCGTTCCACATAGAAGAAAGATGTATACGAAATCCCAATCTCTCCCTCTGGTCGTCAGGGGGAATTATTTTAATACATCTAAACGAGAGGGCTATAAGAGGCATATTTAACTTTGCACTAACAATTAAATCAAATAATCCTTTATATAAATTAAAATATATATCAGAAAATAAATAATAAACAAACCAATGCTTCCTATCAAAGCTACAAATTATTTAAATCCATGTTATCAAAATTCTATTTCATTAGCATATATCAACATCTATTATTTCTATCACATATGAAATATAATCATTAGTGACAATGTGTTTATTCCTGTGACACACTATAGTGACAACATCTTATTACATATCCATATTGTGTTTCTATTATATAACTTCTATTCTAAGCAGGAAATATCTATTTATTCCCGATTTCTTTATATATCATAACTTCAATATATTCACATATGGATACCCAACAGATTATATCTAACCCCTTAAGTATCAAAATTGTCTTAGTTACTCTAAACACTTTGTACAAAAGACTTTTATTGCAAAAACTGTAATTGAAAAAATGTGGAAGAGTATCAATGAAAAGGTTCAATGAAGAAAAACCAAAATCCCCATCTATATACATGTGGTGGAAAAAATAGTCCATATAAAAACTATAAAAAAAAAAAAAAGAATGAGAAAAAGGTTTGGGATTCCCCAAATCAGTCTTCCCCAAAAAAGGGGGTGGGGGGAGGAAACGGAAGGCGATTGTTACACTCAATTTATTCTCCTAGAAAACACACTAGGTTCACATCGACATTCAATCCTCTTGGGGATAAAGTGCCCAATTTGTGGATCCAATAAGTTGTTGTAAGTCTCTATTCCCCCCTCTCCAATGAGGTTTAATATGTTCTAAACCTATACACCGTAAACTTTTAGAAAAAAGTTACAATGTAACGGAACAGAATGGATCTCTCAATTCTTCTTAATGTTATTAATATGTTCCAATAACCTAACTTTCAAACATCTTTTAGTACGACCCACATATTGACTGCCGCACGGACACTGCAGCAAATATACCACATAGTCTGAGCGGCAGACAATCTCGGACTGGATAGAAAAAGACTGCTTAGTCACAGAACTAACAAAAGATGTGGTCTTGTCGGTATTGACTTGAGAACAGGCTTTACATTTTTACAACCTTTGAAACCTTTTGTAGACATCTTGTTTTTTTTACCACGCTCTAAAGCGTAACTTGGTGCCAACATATTTTTGAGATTTTTATAACTTACAAAATGGGATCCTTCAAAAGTATTGAAGGAGTTTTCAATCACAATTTTTCCCCACCATAACCTATTTGGATTTTGCTTCCCAAGCACTACCAAGCCTCAATAAGCAAACCAGTAACCAACCTCATGCTGATGAGTTGCATTAACAACGAAACAGTTATCCATGAGTGGTTCACTGGTTTTGCATCTTTTCCTAAGTTGTGTTTCAAGCTGTTGTATACAGCAAACACAGACTAAAAGGAATCCATGTTTAAAATGGAATGAGGCAAAAATGTGATTCTTTGTTAAACTAATTTGCATATTCCCACCCAGAATCCTTTGCGGTAAGAACATCACTGCAGATTTGGGATTTCTGTGGGAAAAGCAAGTTTTATGGCTTGACTGGTGTGCAGATTTTTGTTTAACATTGTATCTTTCTATCTAAAGATAGATAATCACTCATGAAAATAGATAACTCATTTGAAAAAGATGCTATTGCTATTTTGAAAGAATGGGTCAAATAATATACATATATTTAACAGTTGGTCACAAACATCTGATAATTCTTCATGTCACCATAGAATTCTTAATGAATTGGATAGGTCTACAATACACCAACCTATCAAGAAAATCATCTTGAAACCTTCAGATATCTGTTTCCAATTTTATATTTGTAAAGAAAAATTCTTTGTGCTTTAAGACATAATCAGAAAAATATTACCAAAATTGATTTTATCTTTATTTTATATTTCTTAATTTTAATGAATACAGAAAATAAAAATATGTTTGTTGATAACATTTAATACCAGAAAACTATCAAGGATTTAGTAAAAGTAACTATTTCTATATTATTATTTTAGATGAGGTTTATTTTTATTTTTTTTCATTTGTTTTTTTTTTTTAGCTTTTTGCAATTATTTATTGACAATCAACTCATACGTCTGCAAACTTGAATGTGAATAACAAAATTACAAAGAATGACCTCTATCATTAATTAGCTCCATTTCCTGATGCATGTTTTCAAGAACTCAACTAGTCATAGTTCAATCACAGAAATCTGCAAGGGAACTTCTAAGAGACAATGATGCCTGTGTGTATAAAATGTAATGCAAGTACTATATTGTAGATTTGTGCATTTGGATTTGTCCAAAACACAATTTGTCTGAATTTTGGCCGATCGGATGTTTGGCCTATTTCCATACCTCCAAAGCATCATGTAAACCGTTTAACCAAGCAAATGACAAGTGTGAATGTCACGACTTACCTCTATGCCTTCGCTGTCCCAGCGGTGTTCTTGTGCCATGGCCACCCGAGTGCGCGCATGCGCAAATGAAAGGGGTGGGCCGCGACTTCCGAGCCTTGATCCTGTCACGCCTCCCAGGCAATGGTAGATGCTTGGGAGATGTGCACGGTCGATCCATGCCACTGGACAAAGCTATAGATGCGGCTGGAACATATTAGCTTTAACTACTTTCTCCATTGCAACCCTGTAATCTGACAGCTCCATACACCAATAGGGTATTATGGAGGCTAGCTAGAATAGGTGTGTCTTACAACTGGCACCCTATTAATAAACAGAACAGCTGAGCCTTCATTGCTCAGTTTTTTTGTGCTTCTCTCCCTGTTACCTTGTTATATTGTTCCTGCTCTCCTGGATTTACCTGACTTCTGGCCTGTCTATTGTTTGTGAACATGTGATTTCTGAAATTTTACCTTGGATTGCCTGACCATGCCTCTGCCTTTCCCCTTACCAGACTTTGTTTGCCTTGGACTTTGTTTGTTTTGCTTATTTTTGCAAGTACTGCATTTTGGGTTCCATAACCCAAAATTTGATAGTGAAGGCCAAATATATTTGTTTAATTTGGTATTCAGAGTTCTGCCAATTATGTAATTAGGAAAGAGATGGTTGATGAGAAAAAAGATAATTGCTGGCTAAGGGACAGTCACTAAATATTGAATTTATTCAAAGATCAAAAATGGAAAAATGACCTATAGAGGGGAAAGGGGAATGAGCAGTAAAAAAACAACTATTGTATAAATATTTTTGTTTAATTGTATTCGCTCTATTGGTTACTTTTACTGTGAGCCAAATGGCAGGAAAATGCACCTAAAAGTGTACTGCAAAATATGTACAAAATATTTATACTATATAGTATTTGTATTATGAATATATTTTGCAGTACAATGACTGACCTATTTTGTGCCCTTTTTTGTTTGGTCCCAATGTTTACATGGACAATATCTGGCCAAACCAAACTGTCACATGAACAAGTATTGGGGAAAATGATCTGACCAAACTGAACTTTCCTGCAAAGCACGTCTACTTTTTTGTAGCGTAATACATTAGTTAATTAATGAAAACTAAAACACATTCTCCACAACTCTGTCCAAAATAAGACTGGTGTGGCTAGTCATTTGGATATTACCATCATTATTCTGGGCGTGTACCCTTATTTAATCTGTCAATAAAAGCCTGCGGATTAAACAAGTTTCATTTTTCTCTTACGTATATGCAATGTAGAAGCAAAACATGCGTTGGGCAGTTTGCTTGTCATTTTATTTCACTTGTTCAGTTTGAGCTACTTTAGTTTATGATTTAGGTAATTTGGATGGAGTTTCGATTTATCGATTTTAGCAATTAGGCATCAATTTACAGGGAGGAATTTGTAAGTTGCCAAGAACATACAGGCAACTGAGTTATTTCACACAACGGGTTAATAAGACTTGCTTTTCCCACAGAAATCTCACTTTAACAGTGCTCTCATTACTGCAAGGAATTCTAGATAGGCTTATGCAAATGAGCTCAACAAAGAACCACATTTTTGCCTCATAATTTCACTTTATGCATGGATTCCTTGGTGTATGTGTCTACTGTATACAACAGCTTTGCAACACCAACTCAGGAAGAGGAGCATAGCCAGTGAACCACTCATGGACAGCTGTTTCGTTGTTAATGCAACTCATCAGCATGAGGTTGGTCACTGGCTTGCAATGGAGGCTTGGCGTTACTTGTAATGTACTTACCAACAGAGTTGTGGTAGAGAAAAAAGTGTGGACGAAAACCTCTTCCACCTGAAGTAAGTGGATAGTTAATACATTGCTAAACACAAATACACACACCAGTCAAGCCATATGACTTGCTTTTCCCACAGAAATTTCACTTTAACAGTGCTCTCACTACTGCAAGGGATTTTATTTAAGTGTATAAAGTGGAATTATGAGGCAAAAATGTGGTTCTTTGTTGAGCTCATTTGCAGAGGCCTACCCAAAATCCCTTTCTGTCATGCATCATTTTTTTTTATCATATTATGTTAAAAATGGAAGGAACCTGCACTCTTAGTTGCCATTCCAGGGTGCAAATCTGGACCTGAGGCTGGCAAACCCCAATATTAATCCAAAAGCAAAAATGATCCAGGCACTCAAGGATGGTAAAATGGCAGATTTAATGATGATCAGGGCATTAAGTAACAGCAGCTGTTACTTAATGCCCTGATATTCTATTCATTTATGCTGTTGCATGCACCATTTTATCAGCACGGTCTGTTTCTGGTAACACACAGGCCAAATTTGATACCTGTGGCTCCCCTTTGATCCTTGGGGCCAGTATTAGTGGCCCTGCAATGACTGATGAGCTTTAAATAACCATGGCTAAATATCCTGGTTTAGCCATGGTTCTTAGTGACACAATTTCTAAAATCACAGGGAATTCTCTCAACTGCTGCAGATGGTGATCAGTGATTGGTTACACAAGCTATTAAGTAATCACTGTGGGAGATCACAGACCCAGGGGGAACTTAAATCATATTGTGAAAGTTTGTCACAATAAGATTTAGCAGCCTAGTACAGTCAAAATGCTATAATTCCCCAAAATGAGACAATGGCCTATCAAGTCCATCTATAACAATTCTAACTATAAAAACTTAAATAGTCTAGACCCTTATACAGTACTGCAGAGTGATAGGATAGTGGCATGTGTTAGAGGTATTTTTGTACTCAGAAGATATAGCTATACACATTTTGGGATTTTAAAAAGTAGACACATCATGTTTACAACTTACACATTAAAATGCCATGTTACATCTGTGTAAAAACAAAACAACATTTTACTATAATTTTTAGCAGAGATTGGTAGTTAAAAAGTGTTAATAACCTGTAATGTCTACTATATGCAAATTTATACTTTTTGATTTCTGTAATTACTATAATATTTTGAAGACAACATAACAAATTCTAAAATAGTTCATTATTTAATATTGGTATTTATAAAGAACCAACAAATTCTGACAAACTATACAATAGGTGGATTAACAGACGAGCATTTGCAACAAGACATGTTGGACACAAAATAAAAGAGTGTTGAGGGCCCTGCTCATACAAATTTACATTGTATTTTTCTCCTTGTAATTTGTGAGTTGTAAATGAGTTGTATGATTCTATAGAAAATCATCATGTCGTGCTGATTAACTCCAAAACATAAACTGTTTGAGAGCTAAATATATAATGACAGACTAGCATCTGAGGAGCTGCTATTCTATAGAAATGGAAAAGAAACGAGTATTTATGTTACATAGATTCATAAATCTGTTTATACAACTGCAATGTCGTAGGAAATACATGCATATGTTCATAAATGCAAATGAGAATTAAACATAAGACATTATTATTATGTTATTATTTATATAGCGCCAATAAATTCCCCTGTGCATTACAGTGGGTGGACGAACAAGCATGTAGTAGTAACCAGACAAGTTGGAACCACGGGAACAGAGGGGGGTTGAGGGACCTACTCAATGAGCTAACATGCTAGAGGGAGTGACATAGACAGTTTTAGCACAAATAATTCATTACAATGTCTTTTATTATGCAATCCCTTAAAAATAAGAGTGATTTTATAATCCGGTAAACATGATGATGCTGAATGTGGTTAATGCCCTTCATAGAGAACCATTGGATTCAATGCAGGATTATTGTAGCATGGCCATTACTGTGCATAATCCTCTATGCTTTACTGTGATGAGCATTGGATTGGACAGAGATCTTCATGTTTGACGAGAAGGTGGCTTGGACTGCAGGGATACTTTCTCAGCATTGGGTTGCAGGTAGATATTGTCTCAGCATTGGGCTACAGGTAAGTTTAATTGTGTTAATGTTACATTTTTAACAAATGGGGCCAGTTAGCTAAAAATATATATAAAACATAGTTTACTGTAAAAATAATGGCTTTTTCTAATGATTTGTGTTTTGTTGCAAAGCAATTTAATGTATTAGAGAAACCTCTAAATGTAAAACAAATGTCTTATAATAGAACATTCAAGCTGCGTAATGTTTGGTGCATCGTTGAGGTATTGGGAGCTGTTTGCCAGTTATGTATAAACTGGGGAAAACAAATAAACCAAAAATGGAACCTTATCATCTTATAGAACCTTAACATCAGAGCAATAAGTAATAATAATACTAATAATACTATAAATATTTGTTGTGTGAAATCCCATATTTTCAAGACTAGCTTTGTATTTCAGTTTTGTTTTCGTATTTCACTTTATTTTACAAGCCATTATATTGGATATTACTGCATTCCATTACTTGAAATTGTCAGTTTTAAAGCTCTTTAATTAATAGTTATAAATAAGATTTCAAAATAATTATGCAGCTAGGCATATCTGATCACTAAGCAAACACACAAACAATTTAGCTTTTTGAACTGCAATTATAACAATTTACAATTTTTTTCTCTTATCATAAATCCAGTTTTGTCTTTACTTTATCGATTTTTTTTTTTTTTTCTCTACACTGTAAGAAGAGTCTGTGTGGGCATCAGTAGAAACAAAGCAAAACAAATCTATTTAAGAAAAGGAGAGGGAAGCTGTTAAACAAACATCTAGAAATAGTAATTTTGCTTAAATGTTATTAGTAATTTTACCCAAATGCTGTTAGTTACAGGGTCAGTATTCAAGAAGAGAGACTGCGTTAAACAAATTACTATTCAGTTTTGTAAAAGGAAGCATTATATTTAAAAGCATAAATGGATAGTCCAGGTTTTAGTTGTCAATATTTTTTAATGCACTATGAAGATACACTATGAAAATAATGCCTTAATAAAATAATAAAAATACCAGTACTGGAAAAAATAAAAAAATTTCTCTAGGGTCCTTGGAGTGGTTGAGTATTCAAATCCTTGACACTCCTATTGTCTCTCCAATTTAATAAGTATGTAGCCCAATACCATTCACATACCTTTAAATATATTTGTGAATGAATCTTTCTTTAACATATAATAATAATTATTATTATTGCCATTTATATAGTGCCAGCAGATTCCGTAGTGCTTTACAATATTATGAGAGGGGGGATTTAACTTTAAATGGGACAATTACAAGAAAACATACAGGAACGATAAGCTGATAAACAGTCTTTATATATGTATCATGTACAGTGTGTAAAAAAGGTTGCTAAATTGGAGAAACTAGAGTTAAGCGTCATCTCAGAATGAATCTACATAGACACTCTATCAAGAACCCCAAGGAAAGTGGATATTGTACCCATGTTGGTCATCACTTCACCCAAACTGATCACTCCATCCAAAAACTCAGAATTAAAGTACCTAAATCATTTGCCATTTGGCTTATCCCTCCTGGAACATCAACCCTGTTACATACATATATGCAGCTATATATTTGCATGCCCTGCACTGCTGGTTTTTTTTGGTTTGTTTTTTAACTAGCTTATTGACTCTCCTCTGCTTATTTACTTTTTCTGGCTATTCTCAGCCAACCTGCACCTTTCACTTTCAGGCACATCTTCTGCTATTTATGACATTCCACTCAGCCCCCCTCCCTCCCCTTCTCTAATGTCAGTTGTTTTACGTGTTAAACTCTATCAGATTGATCAGTATTGCATCAGACCTAAGGAAGAGAGGAAAACCCTTGAAAACTTGTCTTCAATATTTTATGTTAGTTCAATAAAAAAGGTATCATTGCATACTGCAATACTCTGGTATTTTGTTATCTTGTCTACTGGACTAATATGGATAATCCAATCTACACTAATTATGTGTGTATATGTATATATATATATATATATATATAAATTACCTTATTCAATTAAATCAAATTATGATCACAGCACTCGTAATAGTACTATTTTTAAAACATAATACAATAATATGCATTCAAATAAATAATAATATCAAGAAGTCTTACTAGAAAATGAATTTGCTCTACCTTATAGCAGCAAAATAATGTTATTGACTGGGCTAGTTAAATGTTACTAATGCAAGTGCCACTTGCATTATCCTCACAGGCAATTTTACCAAGTCACATGATTTTGTAGAGTGACATATGACAGAATCCATCCAGACTACATTTTTAAGATTGAACATTCATTTATAATGGCTTTTTTATAGTAGTACACTCTGATTGGTTGGCTTGTAAGCGAACAAATTAGAACGCTATAACAAGTAACTATGCCTTCACATGAGACTTGCCTGGAAATATTTTTTTTGCTGAGACTAGTGGAAGAACTGTATCATTGTATCAAAACCACTACATTATGCTATAGTGATTTTGGTGCTTTGAATGTCCCTTTAAAATACTTAATTTCATTACACCATAGTGTAAGCGGGGACTAATCAAACAACTGTGGTGTATGAGTTTTGGAAACAACCCCCATGATTCTGTGGGGCATTGAACAGTGATGTACTCAGGTTACTTTTGGCATACCATTACCCCTTTAGTGAATCCTAGTTTAAAAAAAACATTCAGTGTCTCCACCCTCTGCACGGAGACACTAAACTTTCCTCATAGAGATGCATTGATTCAATGCAGAGATGCATTGATTCAATGCATCTCTCTGAGGAGACGCTGATTGGCCAGGGATGTGTTTGGCTTGTGCTTATCCACCTATTTGACAAGCTCAGCCAATTCAATGTTTTCCTATGGAAAAAGCATTGTGATTCGTTAGATCATGACTCAGCCAAGCAGGCAGATCAAGGACAAAACTTGAAGCAACAGACTGAAATAAAGGGAAAATTTTGCTATATTTAGGTGGGCAAGGAGGTCAGGGGGTCTAGATGGTGTTTTTAACAGGAATACAGTCACACACATATCCTATGTCACATGCAGTCACATACTTTCAATCACACACAGTCACATGCACAAAGACATACAGTAAGACAATCAGATGTGCACAGTCACACTGTCAGTTGCACATAGTCACATACAAGCACATAAGTTAAAAAAGTGCACTATAAAACCAACAGGTATACAGAGCAGAGTGTGTAGCGCTGAATAAAATTAGCACTTACCCCTAAGGGTTTACAACATTGTATAGTAAATTCCCTACAAGGGAATAAAACAAACAATATATAGTGTAGTATATTAGAGAGGAAATAGTGTGAATAATCCCAATAATGGATCCACTCACATAGTACAGAGCCACTTGAGGACTGGCTCTGACCTCTTCCACTTATGTGTACTTAAAGGTGACACACACCTATAGCATCCGTGTCAAATGTAGACCTCAAACAAAAAGAAGGTAAAAACTTCTCTGGTGCAGAATTCCCAAACAAAGTATATATGAATAGAACAAAATAAAGCTTCTCACCTTGTCCAGAGCCTTGAACTGGGCTCTGAGTTAGAATAGTAGATGTGACAGTATAGGGTGTCACTGCCCTTCTTTATAGCAGCATGGACAATTCTTCAAGTTTAAAAGATTTAACAAGTATTTATTATCGGATTGAGAAAGCTGAGGATCAGCGAAACGCGTCTCGGACAATTAGACTATATATTTTGTCTGTTATTTTATATATATTTTTATTTATAATAAATACTTGTTAAATTTTTTAAACTTGAAGAATTGTCCATGCTGCTATAAAGAAGGGCAGTGACACCCTATACTGTCACATCTACTATTCTAACTCAGAGCCCAGGCTCTGGACAAGGTGAGAAGCCTTATTTTGTTCTATTCATATATACTTTGTTTGGGAATTCTGCACCAGAGGAGTTTTTACCTTCTTTTTGTTTGAGGTCTACATTTGACACGGATGCTATAGGTGTGTCACCTTTAAGTACACATAAGTGGAAGAGATCAGAGCCGGTCCTCAAGTGGCTCTGTACTATGTGAGTGGATCCATTATTGGGATTATTCACACTATTTCCTCTCTAATATACTACACTATATATTGTTTGTTTTATTCCTTTGTAGGGAATTTACTATACAATGTTGTAAACCCTTAGGGGTAAGTGCTAATTTTATTCAGCGCTACACACTCTGCTCTGTATACCTGTTGGTGTTATAGTGCACTTTTTAAACTTATTGTAAGTAGGGTGGGGAGTCCCTATTATAGTGTGTTAGCAGCTCTTATATTCACTTGTTCACCAATATAGATTTAAGCGCCTTATCTACACAGATTCACGTCCTATTTCTACATACAAGCACATGCACTCAGTTCCACACACAAAAACACATACTGTCAAAAAAAGAGACAAACACCCACAATTACAGGCATATAATCATGCATACCATCATAGGCACTCAGTCAAACACAATCACAGCCACACATAAAGGCAAACATACTCTCACATATATATACACACTCTCACAGAGTTACTGGCAGACAGGTAGGTCATCAAATTTCTTAACCAAGCCAAAAGAAGAACAGACTCAGCGGTGGTTAGAATTTAAAGTATCTGTTGTCTTGTGGTGGGTGATCAGGGACTTCTTTCTGCTTCTTCCTTGGCATGGCTCCCATGCAGTTGCCATGCTACAAAGAGTATAACAAAATATATAGTCCAGGCACTCAGGATCACTTGTGCAGCAGTTTTAGTAAGACAGGATAAACATGCAACATTTCAAACTTAAAAAAGATCTCAGTTAAGATCAAAACATTGCATGTTTATCACGTCTTTCCAATAAAACTGCTGCACAAGTGATCCTGAGTGCCTGGACTATATTTTTTGTTTTATTATTGGAGTCAGGTTAGCCAGCCCCAGGTCTGGATGCACCAGCATCAGTACGAAATAAGAGTGCAGATTCCTCCTTCTGTTTGTTCATTAATGCTCCAAAGAGAGACCAGTGGGATGGAGGTGCTATATCCACCTATCAGCAAGGGCTTGGTATGCTACTGGCAGAGAATAAGTGTATACATCTACTAATGTTCCCTAAGATTCGTATACACACTGTGCATTGAGATGTCATTGAAACAAGAGAGTAGATGAAATTGCATGTGTACTTCATTTCTTGCAGTACAGTCCCAGAGGAATACTTAGTACATTGGCTACTAATAAAGACATTCTCTAGTTATAGTACAACCTATGAGGATGCAAAGACGCCGGAACCCACAGTGACAGCAGAACAGAATGACGTCACATGTGGAAGAAGGCACTGGAAATGACGAACACAGAAAAGAAAAAAAAAAAAGTGCATGGAGACAGGATAAGAAGCGCGCTATCTGTCTATAAATTCAGGAAGGAACAATATGAATTACACTTTGGAAAAGACCCGAATGTAGAAACTCATCAGTGCTTATATATATATATATATATATATATATATATATATATATGTTTTTAACCCCTTAAGGAAGGTGGCCATTTTATTCACTTAACTGATCACTGGCAATCCCACGCCGGTGATCACAATGGGGGGACTTGCCTAGTATCCTAGGCAGTCCCCTTGTGGCTGATCCAGCCCCCTGGATCATGGACGGAATAGCCGTTCATAGCAGTGCCAGCAGGGAGAGTGCCTGAAATGAGAGGTAGTCCCCCTGCTGCCTGTAATAAAGTTAAATAAAGTTTAAACACAATTTAAAATTAAATAATATATAATTAGATCAAATATTTATATATATATATATATATATATATATATTATATAAACAAAGTAAAGATATATATCTGATCAAAGTTTATAAATGCACTTACACATACATACACACACTGTCTAAGTGTATTTTAATGTTTTATATATATATATATGTATATATATATATATATATATATATATAAAATATAAAATAAATAAATACATAAAAAATGAAAAAAATAATAATAAATATTATATTATATATATATATATATATATATATAACAAGAAAAATGGTAATTCCTGCACTCCAACCCGCATAAATATAAATACCTGGTGCTCAGGTTGCAAAAATTGATAAATACAAAAAATATAGCCGGCACTCACGGTTTTCTCGAATGGTTTCTCTTTAATTCTGAATATCGACGTTTCAGCTCCCTAAAGGAGCTTTCATCAGGACATAAGATAAATAAAGAATAAGCAAAGCTTATATAGGAAACAAATAATCAATGTACTTACAACACAGGTGGTCCTCATGCTTTCCCGCCGTCAGACTCGCACCGGTCGCCAATGCGGAAGTGAATTCACTTCCGGGTGCCTGTCACGTGAGCGGAGAAAGGAATAATTTTAATTGGTGCAGAATACCTCGTTTCTGAGTGGCTGGAGACTGGTCTGTCTCCTAAGAACCACCCATTTCAACGGGCACTAGTGCAGACCAAAAAAGATCTTCTCCAAAATATATCACGGCAACCGGGCATCGGCCCAAACGGCAGGAAGGGGGGAACCAACATAAGACTTCATAGAGGGACATATAACATAATTAGATGTAACTCAAAAATAGGGGCATTGCTAAGGGACTAAGTGCACTTATAATAAATAAGAAATAATGAATAATATATATTAAGTAGTAACAATGTATATAAAACACGGTTAGACAAACTATGTATAAACAAACCTGAGAAAAGTGACAAGAAAAATTGATGCATTGATTAAGTGAACACTTAGTGTCAGTGCATGTATCGAAAGTGACTGTGCTCGTTATTATTTTCATTATAAACAATTATAGTGACAGAATTCACATTTTGATCATGCTATAGTTAGTGCTGTGATATAGATGAATATTAAAGTGCTGAGTGGCATCTTTATGTTTTGGTTCTTCTGAAGGAATAAAAAGTGCAAGAAGTGAAATGTATAAAGAGTGCATATTTACACCCATCAGATTGTGCAGATATTTATCATAGAATTACATATTCAAGTATAGTCCATTACAGAGTCTTCTCTTAAGTCATAAGTATTCAAAAAAATATAATTACGTAAACAGTGTCTTAAAAGAACAGTATCATACATTTAAAATTCATATAAACTAAAAATATTATACTTTACTATACTTTTTGGAATTAATACCCCAATATTCTAAATCTGGATCATTTATTATAAAAAAGCTGAAAAAGAACATTTTTCGTTTAAACCCCTAGGTGAGAGGGTATCAAGTTGTGTGATCCAAAAAGTCTCTCTCTGCAGAAGAAGTTTCGCACGATCACCCCCACGCATCAGTATCGGTATGTGGTCAATCGCAATGCATCTTAATGATGATAGTTGATGTTTCAACTCCAGAAAATGTCGGGCAACAGGTTTATCCGACTGGCCATCACGACCTGTGGCCCCTAATTCTCTCACAGAGGGCTGTCTCTGTTTTACCAATGTAATTCAAACCACAGGGGCAGGTTAATTTGTAAATCACAAAGTCACTCCTACAGTGAATTCGATGTTGAATTTTATAAATCTTGCCCGTGTGTGGGTGATTGAAGGTTTTAGAAGGGATTATATGTCCACACGTGATACATCCCAAACACCTTACACACCCCACATTCCTAGCCTGGCCCTTAGCTACCCCATAACAATGTTGGGGGTCCGTTTTGACCAGCATATCTCTCAAATTTCTGTTCCGTCTATAACAGAACAGGGGTTTTTGACGAAAGTTCTCTGGGAGAGTAGGATCCATTACCAAAGTATTCCAGTTGTTCCGGATCGATGAGGTAATCTCTGCACTTGCAGTATTAAACTGCATTGGGAGGATAAGTCTAGTGTTAGTTCCTCTATCCCTTGGTGCCTCAGATGATGAATAGGTTGTTTTTGTTCTCTTAAGGGCCATCTCCAATACCTTCCGTGGATATCCTCTAGTGAGGAATTTCTTATACATAGTTTCCAATTGGATAGTGCATTGTTGATTTAAAGAATTATTTTGCAATACCCGCAGAAATTGTGAGTAGGGTAGTGATGTTTTCAAGTGCCTTGGATGGAAACTATCAAAGTGTAATATGGTGTTTCGATCGGTAGGTTTTGTAAAGAGTCTGAACTCCAATTGATTCTCGATAATCAGAATTTCTATGTCGAGAAATTGTACACTTTTTCCATCAATCTGTGAGGTCATCTTCACCGGTGTTGGTAATGTATTTAGATTCTTTGTAAATTGAATCGCCTCTTCCTTAGAACCATTCCATAAAATGAGTATATCGTCAATGAACCTAAAATATCGTGTGATAGATCGGTCATATTTCTGGAAGATATGCTGCATCTCATATTGGTACATGTAGGCATTCGCATACATAGGGGCCATTGCCGCCCCCATTGATGTGCCTGCTATCTGTAAGTACCAATCAACTTCGAAACGGAAATAGTTGTTCTGTAGGGCTAGACTGAGCAGTTCCAAAATGAATTCAATGGACGGACCATGATAATGTTGTGAATGACTCAAAAGATCTCTCATTGCCTGTACCCCTTCTTCATGTGGTATAATAGTGTACAAACTCCCAACGTCCATCGTGATCAGGGTACCATTGAAATCTTTTACTTCTCTCAGACGTTGTATCAAATCCGGAGTATCTTTTATACATGTATTTAAAGATGTGACCGGATCCTTGAATAAGTAATCCAGGTATTTAGCTATCGGTTCTAACAGCCCTTGGACTGCTGAAACAATAGGGCGTCCCGGAGGTTTTTCCAAATTTTTATGGATTTTAGGGAGTGTGTAAATTATAGGGGTTCGTGGATGTGCCTTCTTTAAGTATTGAAATAGCTCCAGATCTATGTATCCTGCTTGGAGTCCATAATTCAATACATCTTCAATTTTCCTGGCAATAGTGTTCGTAGGGTCCTTATCCAATTTTTTGTACGTTTTTGAATCTTCCAGTTGTTGTCTGATTTCTGCCGCATATTCATCATAATTGAGAATAACAATTCCCCCACCCTTATCGGCTGGTCGAATTACTATCATGGGATCTGAAGCCAAATTTTTGATTAAGGCAAAATCCACTCTGGAGAGATTATAATGTTTCGGTCGATGATTAGATAGAACTGCTCCTGTTTCATGTCTCACTGTTGAGAGGAAAGATTTGATCGCTGCTTGGTTAGTTGGAGGATCAAATGTACTCTGTGTTCTAAATTTATGCGTACATTTCGTATTGGACGATGTACCCATACCAGTCTTAGAGTTCTTAAAAAAATCTTTTAATCTCATATTCCGGCCAAATTTAAACAATTCAACTTCCCATTGGAAATCATTAGGAGGAGTTGTAGGGATAAAGGAAAGACCTTTGCTCAAAATATTGTTTTCCGCTGTTGTAAGTTCACGTTTTGACAGGTTAAAGATGGGGACTAGTTGCGCCTCGGTGGTCTCCCTCTTGGACCAGTGGACTCGTCCTTTTTGTCCACGTCGGGTATTTGTTCTCTTCCTAGTTTCAACATACTCCGAGTGACAGCTGTAGTTGGTCTCGTTTTGTCTTGCGCAAGCCCCTCGTCTAAAAAATGGACTGATGTACCGGCTGGATTTCCTTCACCTTCTGATGCAGATTCTCCTGATGTTATGTCCACAGTGGGAACATTCGGTCTTACTATTTTTCTGCGGAATCTTCTCGGTCTGCCTTTATGTTCCCCAGAAAGCCATTGGTAAACTGAGAACTCTTGGTAATCTAGCTGAACCCGCTCCATTTTTTGCCTTTTAAACTTAATCAGTTGGTTTTTGTATTTAATGACTTCCTCATTTAGTTTTAAGATTAGGGTGTTCCCCTCCTGTGTGTTAAGTTGGAGCGCATATTCAGTTTCCAGATTTTGAATCTTTTTCCTGATTTCCAAAAGATCATCTTTAACATCTTGAATAGTTATTAACATAAGATCTAAGGAACATTTATTGAGTACTGCTGTCCAGTCTTTACAGACCCGTGCTTTAGTTCTGCCAATAGTAGGGATATTTCTCACTCTAAACCCCCTTGGGATCTGTTATTATATACCAGTGGCTAGACACTTCTTGGAAGCAGGACACTCTCTCCTCTCTCCCAGGACACTCTCTCACTTAAATTGATGGCAATCAATCATATCCCACTACCGAGAAGAGGCGGGGATCGGAAGAAAATGCTGCTACAGAGAGAGCTCTATTGGATCAGAACACTTGAAACTACATCACCAAAAGGACTGAATGACAAAATACTCCCTGGCAGTTTTCCTCTGAGAAGGGAGGACTATGACCCTGGCAACACTGTAATGACCCCTGAATAGTCCTGATAAATTCTTGAGCCCACCCTGGGGGATAGGCTGTATGATATCAGTATCTATGATGAAGGGACAATAGTGTTTACCACTATACCACTAAGTCACATATATGACTACAATGGCATGTTGACTGGCAACCCACTACCCACCCAGGGGGATAGGAAAGGGGTTGAGCCGAATCTTGCCGAATGGTAGTTACTTCTGAATTGTGACATTCATGTGATTTATGATTAACCCATTAATAGGTTTTTGTTTATGATTTTTTTAGATAAGTGGTTGTGGTTGGGACTTTATTTTGTGCATCATGTTTTTTTTGGTTGTGTTAGGAGAGCTCTTTTGTGTGTTATTTTGACACTTGCGCTCTCTTTTTTGTGTTGATAGAGATTGTGCTTGGTGACATAATTATGGCGATCTCAGTGGGACACAGTTTGATATTTGTCCCTATGATGTAGATGAGTATCCCCTTCAATATCAGCTACATATTATAACCTTTTGATAGCAATACTAACCTAAGATCAGTAAGTATATTGTCCCTTAGACCATTATCCTTATGTGGGTTATTTTGATAGTATAGACATAGTTAAGTGTAGCTTCAGGGTGATTCCCAGAGGCATACTAGTTGTGGGTGTTAGGTTCTGAATAGCAGTAGAATCACTTAGTGCTGTTAGTGATCCTGCTTTTACTTTGGATTTAGTGGGGAATTCACTAAGATTATGATCGTCCATACTGTATAGACCAAGGGTCTTGTTCTGTATTTTGCCCTCCAGTTTTTTACTTTTTTATTCCCCTTTTTTATTCTTGCGGCATATATTTTTAGTTATACCCTGAGATAAGGGGCATGCCGCTCGACAGCCTCCATTCTTGTTTCACGAGCCGCACTGGCATCTGGTTGCTATGGTTACCCCTGACGAGCAGCCAGGGACGCAACTGACGAATGTGTAATGACGTTATCATGACTCGGTCGGCTTTTTTGGCGCGGAAACGGACAAGGCTGCTCGTGATGGTGTGCCTTCGCCCAGATGGGGTGAGTTTATTGATTATTGTTTAGTGGTGTGGGTATATATGTGTGTTTGTTTTACTGGCTAACCTTGTCCTGATGAAAGTCTGAGTTTGCAGACTGAAACGTTGATTTTTTAAACTTGGAGCAATACAAGTTATTTTTTTATTGATAAAAAAGACAGAGGAGTGCTATCTACTTTATATATATATATATAAAACAAAACACAAGATCCAGCGCACTCACCTATCCACTAAACAGCAACTTCAATGTTGAAAGATTTTATTTGTTTTTTTAAAAACACCTAATCTAGGCAAAAATAATGGGGGTTTAGTTACATTATATGATCATACATTGCATAAGCCTGCCACAACGTCAATGTACCCCATCTTTGGCAGGTCCTACACTAACAGCCTAATGTCTGCTCTTATGAGATTAACCACTTACTTGAGGAAAAAATTCCATCTGGGGCTCTCTGCAGTACAAGGCTAAATAGGGCCCTGGGATGAGGCACCTGTGACAGGGAGGGGTGCAAAACCAAGGAGTTGGCTAGACTCCCAAATATATACATATGAAACAAGGGGGGGGTTGGCTGCACTCACCTGAACATGCATAAATGGGGGTGCTGCCAAAGATGGGGTACATTGATGTTGTGGCAGGCTTATGCAATGTATGATCATATAATGTAACTAAACCCCATTATTTTTGCCTAGATTAGGTGTTTTAAAAAAAACAAATAAAATCTTTCAACATTGAAGTTGCTGTTTAGTGGATAGGTGAGTGCGCTGGATCTTGTGTTTTGTATTATTTGGCCCCCAGCAGCACCCCCATTTATGCATGTTCAGGTGAGTGCAGCCAACCCCCCTTGTTTCATATGTATATATTTGGGAGTCTAGCCAACTCCTTGGTTTTGCACCCCTCCCTGTCACAGGTGCCTCATCCCAGGGCCCTATTTAGCCTTGTACTGCAGAGAGCCCCAGATGGAATTTTTTTCCTCAAGTAAGTGGTTAATCTCATAAGAGCAGACATTAGGCTGTTAGTGTAGGACCTGCCAAAGATGGGGTACATTGACGTTGTGGCAGGCTTATGCAATGTATGATCATATAATGTAACTAAACCCCCATTATTTTTGCCTAGATTAGGTGTTTTTAAAAAAACAAATAAAATCTTTCAACATTGAAGTTGCTGTTTAGTGGATAGGTGAGTGTGCTGGATCTTGTGTTTTGTATTATTTGGCCCCCAGCAGCACCCCCATTTATGCATGTTCAGGTGAGTGCAGCCAACCGCCCCCCCTTGTTTCATATGTATATGTATGTGTATATATATATATATATATATATATATAAACTTAGAACAAAATAATATATATACATCTATATACATAAATATATATGTATATATCACTATATATACCTATATATAAATTTATGGTTATGGAATTGCCAAAGTCACAAATTGCCAAAGTCACAAATTGCCGAAGTCCTGAATTTTGCAAGTGCCAACTCGAATTTCTTGCTCATGCACATTCCTGTTAAATATGTAGCCTCTTTGCCTATGAAACCCCTAAACATAAGTGGATATTCTGAGTTTCATTCTTCAATTTTTGCCTAGACTTATCTTAAGTCAGTAGTCAAACAGTTCCTGTACTTTGAATAGTCAAAGTTCTGTAACCACTGCAGCTTGCCCTGGCACCCTCCCATTGTGAGTAGTCAAACCAATTAAGAATGGTTTGAATTTTTCTTTGGGTCCACCGGGTGCCGCTACCCTCCTCTACTGATCAGTTAGAGCCAGAAGCTCTTCTGTTACACATTAATTACATTGCCTCATTTTTTCCCTTTCTAAACAACAGTAAAATAATGTGACAACTTGATTTCTGAAAGTCTGGCTGCAGTGGTTTTAGTTCTTGCTGTGCTCTTTTAAGTGCTTAGCTCCAAATTTGCCTCTGACCTGCTTTTAAGAAAAACAAGGGCAATTTGGCATGACATTCAGGGATTTATCCTGGGGTTTGTAATTCAAAGTCAAACTTGAACAGTAGTAGTTTTTTCTCTAATAAAAATGGAAACTTGCAGTCTTTGCATTAACCCAATAGAGCATCTCCCATATTAGTTGCATTATTGTGTCTTGTAGAACAAAAGTTCACATGCTACTTTTTAAGCAAATCATTTGTAACATAAATATAAATTAATTTTAAAAAAAAAATCAAAAATATACATATTTCATTAAAGTTGGTATATATATGTAATATGTTAACAGAGAAAGCAAAATGGCGGTCGTTAAAATATTTTATCCTTCTGCCTCCTCTAATATAGTTTTGGGAAATTCCATATTTTGGAGCAGTTAATAGATTTTCCTCTTTGTTACTTGTTTTAGAGGGGAAAATGTGCTTCTTTGACATTTGATGACATTGGAATATGTGAACATTTCAAAACTTGAATGGACCTTTGTCAGAGCACCAAGTCTTTGTATTTGTGATAACAGTGTATTTTTTGTGTAAAATACTTGAATACATATTAATCTCATGCCCTTTTGTGAACCATTGGCAATGATATTTTGTGGACTTATCAAGTAGTAAAGCAATTGAATAAGAAAGATAAACTTTGAATGACAAGTTACAAAGCATTTCCTGGCTACATGATATGAATGATCTCTTTGTAAGGAGCTTTTTTTTTTACCACTCTAAATGTTTTAAACCATCCACATTATCCTTTTTCTGCATTTTGAGATATTTCAAATGAAATTAAATGTGCAATGCATATGTCCATGTGGTTTAGACATATTTACATATTTTTGTGTTGTATGTAGATAACATATGAAATAAAAAGGTTATTGAGGTGAAATATGACTGATGCTAAAAGTGTAATACAAACAGAAACAAAATAAGGAAATGTTCTCTAACTTTAATTGACTGCAGATATTTTTATCATGTATATCATAAACTATATAAGCAGCAATAAAAAAACTGCTACAACTCTGACTGAATTGCAAACAGCAATGGAAAAAAACAGAATCATATTTGCCTAAACGGTACTGGTATGCAAGATCTACTTTTTAAATTCTATAAAAATAAATAAAATAATGGCAACAATGAAGCTCTAAATATTTACTTATGAGGTAAAATACTGAGTGAAAATAAATTATTATAAAAATGTCCTTTTGGACAATATATAAAAAAGTAAGAATATATATGTGCCTTTATTTAGGTCTGATTGTAAATATGCAGTTCCATTTTGAATGTCATTGTTTCAACGTGATAAACTTTCTTTCCCTCCCTCTATGGTATTTTGTTGCATGCAATGAAAGGAATTCATGACTTATAAAATTTCCTCTCAATCTTGGGCTTGGGTATTCCATCTGTCTGAGTAACTTCCTCTCAGTTTTCCTTAACAAAAAAAAGGTAAATTAGGACATATGCTTCTGATGTCATGATTTTTATAAATAGCGAAAAATATGTGTACATCACACTTCTGACTTATTTGTCTTCCGGGGACACAAATTCAGTACAAAATAGATCTGAAGTCATACTTAAAGAAAATTCCATCTAGTCATGCTTGAGGTCTTATTGTTGAACATCATTCAACATTATCATATCTGGTTGATCAGAATCACCCAGTTGGCATCAAAATAGTTTCTGGAAATAGATTCTTGACTGTGTTAATTGGGAATAATTAATCTCATAACTCACATTTTTTTATTCATTTCCATATCATGTATTGGATAATCTTTGTTCTTAATATTAACGTAAACAAAAAATCTGTTCTTTTGCTGGAACAATTATTATAACACTAATTCTAATGCTCCAAGAAAGACAGAGAAGGGCATAACCAATGAGGTATAAACCTGAACTGCATAAAATATGGGGTGACACAATAACATTTATTTACTTTACAAGAGGGAGTGTGAAATAAAATCATTTATAGATAACAGCTTGTAACTTATAAAATATAAAACAAAATAAACAATTTTATGCACCATAGTCATCTTTCTAAGATCACCTTTTTAGAATCAGTAACAGCTTGTAACTTATAATATATTAAACAAAATAAACAATTTTATGCACCATAGTCATCTTTCTAAGATCACCTTTTTAGAATCAGTATTTTGGATTCCACATGTTACCACTTTTACACCACAGGATCCTAGGCAACATCTTTAAATACTTTCTTATTCATTCATTCATTCATTATAGTCTCATTGACAGTATCTTCTAACAGAAACAATAAAGCAATTTATGAGGGCAAAGGGTGCAGACATCAGAGTGCATAAACAGTGTGTGTAAACGCACAAATGATATCGGTCAAAATGTTGAGAACGTATTACTTTATATTAAATTATTATAAACAAATTAGGCATTTAAAATCCATTTTGTCTTTTGTCAGCCTTTTTCATGTGATGCTCTATTTGTTTAATCATGTATTTCAGTCTTGGCACAGCCAGGAGACACATTGCATTGGAGGAGTAGCATCAAAAATATCAGCTTTGCTTTTCCACCACCATTTACTAGATTTAATGAGATAAAATGAATTACATGTAGCAGAGATGGAAGCATTTAGTTCTGAGATACAGGTATGCACAACGATGTACAACCTATTGTATGTACAATATTTCTACATTTCATTTGATTTTTTCACAACTCACAACCATAATATAATAGCTGAGCAAACATATTAAAAATGCTAGTAACTGATGGATCCATTTTAAAGTGCAGGGTTGTGGCAAGGGCTGGCCCACTCATGTTCCATCTACTGTGTGCATGGATGAAGCGGTTAAATTATAGAATGTGAGTTTTTAGTCAACAGAGCCTTTAAAGACCCATTAAAGAAGTCAACCCCCTAGATTAGAGGACCAGAGGTCCGACTAGTCCATTCGTCAGATGAAAACTGTTAAAGTAAATACATCTACACAGAACAGTTACTATACCTAACATGCATTTTGTAACAATGAAAACCAAAGTAATTATTTCCAACAGTTACCTCTACTGATGTCGCGAACCGTCCACGAACTTGCAGCGAACGGTTCGTGGCGAACTCCGGTCAGCTGACACATCCCTGCCAATCTCCAGCAGACCCTCCCTCCCAGACCCTCCCACCTCCTGGACAGCATCCATGTTGAAGCTGCCTTCAACATGGATGCTGTCCAGGAAGTAGGACAACTAGTTACCTCATGTGTTGTACATATGCATGGGCTTTACATATGCGTATTGGTTCATAGATCAAAACCACATATTGGACTGCAAGCTGTGCATATAACAGTGGGAACACAACCTTCGTAAAGTTAGCTTAGACGAAAATAGAACAAGTTATTATTGTGAGCAGTGATATTGACTGTGCACCACTACTGACTTAAAGAATACTTTTTGCAGTAACATGCTTAATTAGATTTAGTTAGATTAACATGATACAATTACAGTAAACTTCAAGTTTTGCAAAGCTCATTATTTTGAACAGAAGATATAATAAAACACCTATTAATACTATGTAATATTACAGAAAAGCGAACATAGCCTGTGACTTAGAATGTTCTAACAAAAGTGATTGTTAGACAAAGAACCAGCATATTCTTAAATGAATGCCTTGCTGAACAGATGCCACAATTGTTGCACACTGAATAATTTAACAGTTCAATATTTAGTGAATAAACAAACTGCTGCCTTTGGGTCAAACCTTTAAGAAAATTAATTGTACAAGTTATTGATTAAACCACATCACGTAAAACATTTTAGCACTACAATAAGCCACAGGAAAATAAACATTGCCTTGTGGGAAACAACAAATCAGTACACATATACTTAAAAGAAAAATAAATTAAGATAACATCAGAAAACTTCTAAAAGGGATATAAGATTTTAAAACAACAGTTAAATAACTAAACAAATACACAACAATAATATTTAAAGACTTATAAATGCTCATGGAAATCCAGTTACTTTTTCTGTCTCTCTGAGTAACACTAATACAATTCAATAATATAATCAGATACATTTTAGTTTAGCGGATAACTTCCACTGTGAAGCTACACATTGAACAGTTGTCATGCCTTGCCTTTTAAATATATTAAATTCAACATGAAAATTGTTCTGCACAAAGAACATTGTAGCAATACTTGCCATAGACTCTTAAATAAAATCCACCAAGTTACTGATTTTTTTTTATGTACTATTACTAGGATCATGAAATGAGCCAGATTAGAAAAGAACTTTTCATAATAAAATATAAAAATCTTGATGTAGTAGCACCCACTGACACCAAGTCCTATTTTATGCTTTTTTTATATATACTATATGATATGATATTATGTTAATTATACTTATATGTATGATATAAGTGTATAAAGGAAAACTGATCACTAAAAAAACTTAAGAAATAAATTATATAAAAATCTTACTTTGTAAATTATTTTCTTTTTTATTTCTTTTTTTTTTATCAAGACTA
Organism: Pelobates cultripes; assembly: GCA_933207985.1. Lineage (NCBI taxonomy): Eukaryota > Metazoa > Chordata > Amphibia > Anura > Pelobatidae > Pelobates > Pelobates cultripes. The sequence goes on along the minus strand of OW240912.1, from coordinate 91,261,670 downwards.
AATCTGTAAAGTTATCTGCAAATTTCTCCTAAATAATGTCTTTATTATTTCTGATTTTAAAAGAGCGTAATACTACCTTATCCCACAGGATCCACAAGATTTGAATGTAAAAATAAAATGTGAATCTTTCTGAAAATGTGTAGAACAACAGTACAGGAGAACTCCATACAAATAAGCACTTATTGATTAGAGTGTTATCTGTTAATATTGTTAATTGACTTAAGATAGTGACTTTGTGTTGTTTCATTTGTATGTTCTTCATAATTAATAGTCTTGTGCATTTGGTTTACTATGCATGATTTTGCTGAATTTTATTAGATCAGCAAATTGTTTGAATTCTGCAAATCCAAAACACTAAATAGGGAAATCGTGAAACAAATGACCATTTAATTTTTTTAACGAGTTGGCGTTCAGGAAGCAATGGAGAAGAAGCTGACTTTTTTTTCCACGGGAAGGGCAAATAAGCAACACAGATTGATGATGGACATGAGATCTGCTCAATGATGTGAGCTTTATCTCCTGTCCAATCAAGATGTGGAAAAAAGATGATTAATGGAAAAAAAGGACAAAAAAAAAATATGATTGCTTGTTAAGAGACAGCTACTAAATTTTGAAAAAAGAAGAAGCAGTAAAGAAAAAATATATATATTTCTAAGTAGGATTCTTCCAAACACTTAGATGTCAGCTATTGAAAAAAACAGACCCGCAGACATTTACTGGTTTTACCATTGCTGTGCATGTGTAGGAGTGGGAGGTAGTCTGTGTCATTGATCCTAGTATGAGAATGTTAACATGGTTGAGTTACTGCTTTGCCTAGTCACTGCTTTGCCTAGACACTTAAAGCAGCTTTGATTCACTGATTTAGATTGTCTCCAAGTCACAACACTTATGTCTCAGCCGTGAGTACTGCTGACACCAATATTGCTACTGCCTCCACCACCACTAGCACATCTGCCACCATCTGAACTAAGAGAAAAATCTGTAGTTGTGGCATCAAAGTCAGCTAGGCCAACAAGTAGTAGCAACGTGTTTGCAGAGCATTCAGGGCTTCTCCAAACACAGTACCTTTAGCTACAGCAGGACTAGTACAACTAGCACGAATGGGTCTTTTCAAAACATTAAAGAAAAAGTGATTATTTAAATGACTGTGTTTTCACCCTGCCTGCATTGTGACTGTGCCTGCTACCTCCACAGATGTACATTGCCTTCACATTTGGATAGTTTTTCTAAATATCAAAAATCTGGTGGAGAAAAATAAATAAAATTCAATTAAATTACTGCTGCAGTTGCTGCTGCTCCTTCTTTTTTTTTAAATGCATTTTATTGGAGTGGTTTCACCCTGCCAGATTGATTATTGCGATTTGACTACAGCTGCTACCTCCACATACACAATTAGTACAAGCTGACATAGCACTATTTTGTTCACACTAATGGGCGGTCATTCACGCTACAAACTGGATGTTTTCTTCTTAGAATGGAATGGATGAGTGGGTAATCAACTGTTCACTCACGTTTCCTTTTATAATTGTTTAAATCCTCTTTTTTAAAACTTAAATCATTCCTGCTGCTGCTGCTCTCCTTTTTCATAAATACAAGATTGCAAAAGCAAACATATTCAATAATATTAAACATTAGCATCATTATGAAATGTGCATTCTTTTTTTTTTTTTTTTATACAGATATAATAATATAATAATGACATGTCATAGTTTAGCCATTACGATTTTTGCATTGCAG